>CM027126.1:26693788-27381254 GCA_015476505.1 Urochloa ruziziensis | reverse complement strand
CAGCGGGAGCCAACCCCGCCACCGCCGAGTCCCACACCAGCATCGCCGACCCCGCCGCCAGTTCCTCAAGGCAGCCCCCAGCGTGCTCCAGCGGTTGAACCGACTGCAGCAGTGGAGGAGCCCCAGACTGCGGCGGTCGAGATTGCTTCTGCGGCGGTCGGCGTTCTGAGCGGCGGTGCTCCCCTGACTCCTCTGGAGGAGTTCCTGTCACTCCATCGTCGTATGGGCCACATAGCCAAGGTACTTCCCGAGCTACTTATCTTATTGATATCAAATACCGAGTAGTATATTGATTCATATTGTTATCTGACTTGTTTTTGCAGAACTTAGCTGCTGATGCCGAGGCCAAAGCCTCGGTTATTCAAGAATTATCTTCCGCAGTTGCTAAGGCCGACTCCTTGGTGGCCCGAGTGGCTGAGCTCGAGGCTGCTGCGGTCGAGCGCCAGGCTGAGTTGGAGGAAGCCCAGCGTACCACCCGTGATTTATGCGGGGAGGTAGAGCAGGCTAAGCTCAACGAGGCCCAGGCCGTGCACGAGCTCAGAGGTATGTTCTTCCTTATTTGTTTTTCTGTCAGACGTGAAAATTTTATTCAGATCTAACCTTCTTTAGATTATCGATATCGGACTATGTCCCAATTCGCAGAGCTCACTGCCAAGGTGGCCCGGCTGCAAGGTGAGGCTGAGGCGCTGCGCACTGAGAAGATAGCGCTGGAGGATGCTATCCGAGTGGTGGCGGAGGAGATCGAGCCGGAGGCGTCATCGTCTTCAGCTTCCATCCTTGACCGCGTTCGGGCGCTCCCACGCTACTTCCGGCGGCAGCTTTGCTCCATCAGCCAGGCCAGCTGTGGCCATGTCCTGGCGGTGCTGAAGTCTCTGTTCCCGGCGTCAGACCTGGAGCCACTCGGCCGCGGGTATGCTGCCGGTACCTCTGAAGACGATGTGGGCAGACTGCTCCATGAAGTCGAGCCCATCCAGGTTCACCAGATTCACCAGATGCAAGGCAGAACGACCACCGACGCTCCTGAACCCGGTTCATCTCGACACCGGGCCGGCGGCGGATCGGGTCGTGATGAAGACCTCCGCACCACGATCAACAGAGATCGAGATGCAAGGGACATCATCACCAACAGCACTGAAGAGCGCCATCGCGAAGAACTCCAACGGCGCCAAGAGTACGATCGGGATCATGGAAATCCCCGTCGTAACCCCAACAGAAGCGGCTACTCGACAGAGTCAGACTACTCTGACCTCTCTGGTAGCCCAAGGCGCGGCAACAATGGCGGTCGACGACGAGTGCTTCCGCCACCCAGGCGGCCGACTCCACCAAGGGATCGAACTCCACCGCGCAGCAGAACCTACCGGCAGGACCGAACTCCACCCAGGACTCGGAACTATCGGAGGACCCGTTCCCCACCCAGGGACCGGGATCGCAGGAGGAACAGCACACCCCCAAGAGCAGTTGACGGATCGGGTCCGAGCGATTCCCGCCCTAGAGGTCGGATCGGCGGATTCCAGTCGTTCACCGAGCGCTTGAGAAGCGTGACGTGGCCCAGAGGCTTCAAGCTGTCGGACATCGACAAGTACGACGGGAAATCTGACCCATCTCAATGGCTTCAGATCTACTACACCGCCGTACAAGCGGCCGGCGGCGACGAGGACGTGATGGCAAACTATCTTCCCATCATGCTTACCAAGGACTGCCGCAATTGGCTGGCAGGACTCCCGCAGGACGCCATTGACAACTGGGAGCAGCTTACCGAACTCTTCATCGGTAACTATCTCGGTACCTGGGAAAGGCCCGGGAGCAAGCGGCTCCTCGGTCAGATCAGGCAGCGCAAGAACGAGACTCTGCACGACTTCGTCCGCAGGTTCTCAGAAAAGCGCAACTCCATCACGGACGTCACGGATCAGGAGGTGATGTCAGCTTTCCAGCGCGGCATCTCCGATGGAAGACTGATCCATAAGTGGACTCGGAAGCCACCCGCGACTGTCAATGACATGTTCCGGGTCGCTAGCACGTGGGCGGACGCCGAGATCGCGGAAAGAGAACAACTCAGCGAGATTAGAAGTCGCTGGGAAGAAGAGAACAAGACGACTCGCAAACGCGACCGCCGCGACGACGAAGAACGACACGACGACCATCGACGCAATGACAACCAACCTCGCAAGAAGAAGAGCGAAGGAGACATGGTCGCCGCCCTGGACCGGTCCAGAGGCCGGGTAACTCCAGAGGACTTCCAGCGCATGCTCGATGAGCAATGCCCGTACCACAAACATAAGCACTCGGCACGAGAGTGCTACGGGCTCAAGCGAGCCTTCACCGGGGGCAACAGAGGCCCCCCATACAGAAAGAGGAACGATGGTTCCCCGCGAGACGACAGGCGAAACGACGAGCCTGGTGATGACTTTCAGGAAGCCGACCGAGTGGTCCGCATGATCTATGGCGGACCAGAGTTCGAGTCGAAGCGCCAGCAGAAGCTCACCCATCGCCAGGTCATGCACGCGAGGGAGCCACCGGTACCTGAATACCTCAAGTGGTCGGAAGTTCCGATCACATTCACCCGGGAGGATCATCCAAACTTCATACCGAAGCCCGGGTCCCACGCCTTGGTGGTAGCCCCGACAATCCGCAACGTTCGGCTCACCAAGGTACTAGTCGACGGTGGCAGTGGCCTGAACATCCTCTTTGCTAACACATTGAAGGAGCTCGGCCTTGACTACTCTCGACCTGAGTCTCCCCCAATCCGCATTCTACGGTTTGATACCGGGAGAGGGGGCAGAACCACTCGGGCACATCACGCTGCCCGTCACTTTCGGAGACCGGAATAATTACCGGACCGAGCACATGCAGTTCACGGTGGCGAACTTTGAAACTGCATACCACGCCATCCTTGGGAGGCCGGCACTCGCCAAGTTCATGGCGATTCCTCACTACGTCTACTTGCAGGTCAAGATGCCAGGACCGAAAGGCGTAATCACCGTCTTGGGAGACGTCCGAGTCGCATACACGTGCGAGCAGGAAACTCTCAACGTGGCAGCCGCCCTGGATATATCCAAGCGCATGGAACAAGTACTGGCTGCATCACAGGAGGTGGACAAGGACGCTCTAGAGATCCCCACCAAGAAGCCAGCAAGAGAAGCCATCGCGCCAAGCAAGGAGACGGAGCTGAAGAGGATCTCTTTGGATCTGGACGACCCAAAGAAGACGGCCATCATCGGGGCAGAGTCAGACTCCACGGCAGGCTCTGCCCTGCTCTGCTTTCTCGACAGCTATTCAAGCTATAGCCAGACAGACCTGGAGCCTAACGAGCAGATAAAAACTCCGTTCGTCACATCGATCGGTGCTCCTTTGGCTTTCGGTCTGAAAAACGCCAGCGCGATCTACCAGAGGATAATTCAAGCGCGTATGGATCAATTGACTCTGGACGCAATAGGGCGCCTACATCAATAAATCCGTGGAACATTGAAGCATTCGCAGCGATTCTACGCCTAATCCAGCTATGTATTTATCTTTTTTATTTTTTAGATTTATTTTTTCCAAGTGATTTTGGAGGGTAGTCACCCCCAGTTACGACTCGGCATGTTCATAATGAGTTATCAATAAAGTTGATTTCATCTTTCATCTATTTCTACTACTCGCATTTCCTCTTTCGCGTCACGCACATAAAGTATGAGGGGAATAAACCTTAAATCGAGAGGGAAAGTACTCGCCAAGTCAAAGCTCTAAACGTACGACAAAGACTCTGCGGCATGAGACTGACACCAACGAGGCTAATCTACTCCGTAACAGGTCAACCACTCAGAAATTAAGGCTAGCGTAGAAAGAAAGGGAGTTGTAGACCAATAAAAACTTATATACAAAAGTGACCATTCACACATTGTTCAAATAAATACTGGTTCGAACAAATACTACAGATACTTTATTTACATTGCAGGGTCGCCAGCACCAGACGGGGCCGCTTCATCCGAGTCATCAACAACGTCCTTGGACAGGACATTGGCGATGGGCTCGACTTCATGGAGCAGTCTGCCCACATCGTCTTCAGAGGTACCGGCAGCATACCCGCGGCCGAGTGGCTCCAGGTCTGACGCCGGGAACAGAGACTTCAGCACTGCCAGGACATGGCCACAGCTGGCCTGGCTGATGGAGCAGAGCTGCCGCCGGAAGTAGCGTGGGAGCGCCCGAACGCGGTCGAGGATGGAAGCTGAAGACGATGACGCCTCCGGCTCGATCTCCTCCGCCACCATTCGGATAGCATCCTCCAGTGCTATCTTCTCAGTGCGCAGCGCCTCAGCCTCACCTTGCAGCCGGCCCACCTTGGCAGTGAGCTCTGCGAATTGGGACATAGTCCGATATCGATAATCTAAAGAAGGTTAGATCTGAATGATATTTTCACATCTGACAGAAAAACAAATAAGGAAGAACATACCTCTGAGCTCGTGCACGGCCTGGGCCTCGTTGAGCTTAGCCTGCTCTACCTCCCCGCATAAATCGCGGGTGGTACGCTGGGCTTCCTCCAACTCAGCCTGTCGCTCGACTGCATCAGCCTCGAGCTCAGCCACTCGGGCCACCAAGGAGTCGGCCTTAGCGACTGCAGAAGTTAATTCTTGAATAACCAAGGCTTTAGCCTCGGCATCAGCAGCTAAGTTCTGCAGAAACAAGTCAGAAGACAATATGAATCAATATACCACTTGGTATTTGATATCAACAAGATAAGCAGTTCGGGAAGTACCTTGGCTATGTGGCCCATGCGACGATGAAGGGACAGAAACTCCTCCAGAGGAGTCAGGGGAGCACCACCACTCAGGACGCCGACCGCCGCAGTCTGGGGCTCCTCCACTGCTGCAGTCGGTTCAACCGCAGGAGCATGCTGGGGGCTGCCTTGAGGAACTGGCGGAGGAGTCGGCGACTCTGGTACAGGACTCGGCGGTGGCGGGGTTGGCTCCCGCTGCGACTCGGGTAGCGGACCCACAGGCTGATCGCTGAGAAGATCAGCCGAGTGGATCGGCACCTCTGGAGTTTGGATTGTTGGGGCTTCGGTCTCAACCGCCGACTGAGGCGGAGGACCCGAGAAGGGGACCTCAGACGGCGTGCTACAAGATAAAGCATTTATGGATCACTAACAAAAAAGCATAAAGGGAAATCAAGAGAAGACAAGAATACTTACAGATTAGAAATGCGCATTCTCAGGCGCTTTCCTTTCCGAGTAGGGGAAGGGAGGTCCCTCGGACTTGCAGCACTCAGAGGCATTACTGCAAGGGGAGACTGCTCCGAGCTCGTGATTGGCGGCTGGAGAGACGACTCGGTGATGCCAGCTTCATCCTTCTCCGAGTCAGACGACTCAGATATAAGGAGTTGCCGGTGGCTGGGCGCATCCCTGAACACGATCCCTGTGGAGATCTTCCGCTTCTTCAGAGCAGGAGCAGCCTTCCCACCACTCGGAGATTGCACATCGGGGGAAGGAGAGGACGACAGAGTGATATCCGAGTCGCGCAGATCACTCTCACTTTCCCCGACTGCTTCTTCAGATCCAACGGCCCTGCGCCGACGAGGTTGATCCACTCCCTTTGGCATCTCAGGCAAAGGAGGGAGGGATACAAAGGCAACTCGACCCTGCAAATATTGGGTTCAGTTCTGAGATTACACCCAATGGGTGGAATTGAAATAAAAACAAGAACAGACTGACTAAATACCTCAGGGCGTGGATTTCCCAAGTTGAACGCCGGAGGACAGTCAGTAGTCCTCAGGGACGTTCCAGGTGCGAAGAATTTGCCAAGCCGAGCGGCGGCTTGGACTTTGTCGACGCGCTCGGGGGCTTCGCGCGTGTTGTCCCCCTCGGCGTAATATTCATACGCCGGGTGAGCCCGCTGCTTGAGCGGCTGAACCCGGCGCAGAACAAAGTTGGCTGCCACACCGACGGCAGACAGCCCATTGTCCTTCAACTGGGAAATAAGACCCAGGAGCTCCCGAACCTGGTCCATTTCACTCTCCTTGGGAAGAGCGGTCCAGGATTGGGAGGGGACAGGACGAGAATCAATTTCTGGAGAGATGGCAGGCGAGTGGTTTCCTACGTAAAACCACTCGGACTGCCACCCCTTATTGGAGGTAAGGAAAGGGATGTCAAAATACTCCCGAGTTCGACCCTCGCGGAGTTGGAGTCCGGCGCCCCCGACTACTTGTGGGCAGTCGGTTCGGGGATAAGGCTTAAGAAGAAAAAGATGAATGAAAAGATTGAAGTGAGGCTCTATCCCAAGATAGGCCTCACAGAGGTTGATGAAGATGGCGATGTGAAGGATAGAGTTGGGATTCAATGCGCAGAGGCAGATCCCATAGTAATGCAGCAGCCCGCGGAGGAAAGAATGCGCGGGCACGCCGAAACCACGGAGAAAGAAAGATTCAAACACCACCAAATCAGAGGAGTTTGGGGTGGGGAAAGACTCACCGGCGGCGGCGCGCCACTCGGCGGTTTGCTGGTCGGGGAGGACGCCATCCATGACGTGCTGCTCGAGGCGCTTGGTGGTGGTAATGGACTCCCTCCACTCGGCGGCGCGATCTACGGCGACCTCGGCGGTGGCCTTGCCCTTGGACGACCGGGCCCTTGCCGGTGACTTCTCCTTCCGCTTCGAGGCTTCCTTCCTCTTGGGCGCCATGGCAGCGAGCGGTGCTGGAGAGCGAGGAAGAAGGTTGCGGGAGCAGATCTAGGGTTTTGCTCTGGCGCAAAGGGAACTGGAGCGTCGGGGAAGGCAAATGGCAAGTAAAGGAAGAAGAATGCGGCGGGGATGGCTTATAAAGGAAGGAACCGTTCCTCCCGCGCGCGGCGCGGCGCTTGTCTCGGGAACTCAACCGACGCAGGCACGTCCCGTCGCTTTGAATTCAAAGATGCGGCAGGGAATCGCGATATCTCGTGATATCTCGCCTTCCGTAAGGCGACCGTTAGGGACGCAACGGACTTTTAGGAATAATGGGCCTAATGGGCTGAAATATAGCACGACCTTTCGGTTCTGTTATGATAATAAATTTGTGGGTTCCTGAGCTAGGGTTCAGGGGCAGAAACCACTCGGTCGTGAGGCTAAAATTAGTCGACGACCAGACTCGATTTTGCAATTAATATTGCGACCTCGCAACTGATTTTTACGTAAGGCATGCGATACTATCGCTAAATTGACTCAGAAATCTGGGTCAAATGCTGATAAGTATAAATCTTGTGAGAAGATGGCTTACCATATGGTCAAGCTGAGTCGTGGGACACGACTCGGGAGTCATGCCGAGTTCAAAGAACTCGAGGACAAAATCCTTATAAAGGGGAAACAAAAAAGCCCCTGAAGGAAAAGATTATCTAAAATCCATGTCCAGAGGCATGGGGGCTGAAAAAATCAGTCGGAATTCATGGCTTTCAGAGTCTTGACACGATCATACTGAGTCGTAACAAGACTCGGGGGCTACACCCAATGGGTGCACCTGGAGGTGCACACCATTGATGGATCAAGTTCAAAAAGAGATTCATAATATTTATTTTTGACCCTCGACCAGAATATTCTATTCTACTCAAGGCTCGGGGGCTACACCCAATGGGTGCACCTGGAGGTGCACACCATTGAAGATCAAGATACAGATGTGTAAAATTAAAGACCTTTGGCCAATTTCATACTAAAATTGCCCAAAGCCCGGGGGCTAAGTGTATTCACTTCGCTGTCGCGTCGTGAAAAAGAGCACTCCTTCCCCTCACTATGACTGTAATTGAAGAATTGTTTTCAGGAACGTCTGAGCATGCACTCGGATCTTCCTCGAAACCACTCGGATCTTCTTCGAAACCACTCGGATGAGATCTTAAACAACTTGGAGCACTCGAATCATGCAAGAAAAGACGGAACAATTACAGCCAACAATCGGCCAAGAAGTGCTCGGGGGCTATTGTGGGGGATATAGTACCCGGGTACCTCACGAGCAAGCCTGGCAGCCCACCAAAAAGGGGTGGCCCAGCCCATCGTTCTGGACCTGAAGACATGCGGGACAAGTCGGCGCACGGAGGAAGGATCTGGAAGGAGAAGTCCTAGTTGGAATCGGAATTATTGTAAAGAAGGAAAGGATTCTTAGAGATAGGATCGGATACAAACCGACTTGTAACCCTGTCCCCCGATATATAAGGCGGGCAGGGACCCCCTCCAAAACAACTCGACACATCTGAACCACGACTCGAGCCAACTCGAATCACAATCTACGCAATACAACACCCCAAAACAGGACGTAGGGTATTACGTCGAGTCGACGGCCCGAACCTGTATAAACCCTTGTGTCTGTCCATCCTAACCATCCTGCTTCCGATCTTTGCGATCTTCCCTACATTACAAATCACTTCCGTGGGCTACCCCGTGGAAGACTGCCGGAGATAATATCACCGACACAATGTAAACAAAGTATTTGTAGTATTTGGTCGAACCAGTAATGTTTTTGAACAATGTTTGAATTGTCACTTTTGTATATAAGTTTTTATTGGTCTACAACTCCCTTTCTTTCTGCGCTAGCCTTAATTTCTGAGTGGTTGACCTGTTACGGAGTAGATTAGCCTCGTTGGTCTCAGTCTCATGCCGCAGAGTCTTTGTCGTACGTTTAGAGCTTTGACTTGGCGAGTACTTTCCCTCTCGATTTAAGGTTTATTCCACTCATACTTTATGTGCGTGACGCGAAAGAGGAAATGCGAGTAGTAGAAATAGATGAAAGATGAAATCAACTTTATTGATAACTCATTGTGAACATGCCGAGTCGTAACTGGGGGTGACTACCCTCCAAAATCACTCGGAAAAAATAAATCTAAAAATAAAAAAGATAAATACATAACTGGATTAGGCGTAGAAACGCTGTAAGTGCTCGATGTTCCACGGATTTGGGATGTCTACGCCGTCTTCCGTCATGAGTCGATATGAGCCTGGGCGACTTACTGACTTGATGATATATGGACCTTCCTAGGGGGACGCAAGCTTGTGCGCGCCCTTGGTGTCTTGCTTCCTTCTCAGAACCAAATCGCCTGCTTCAAAGGACCTCTGCTTAACTGATCGATCGTGATAGCGTCGCAGGACCTGAGCGTAACGCGCGGCTTGGATCTGGGCAGCCAATCACTTTTCCTCGATGCTGTCGAGGTCTTCAATGCGCGCTACTTGCGCGTCGTATTCATCATAGAACTCCACTCGGGGAGAGCCGTATGTGAGGTCCGTTGGTAGGATAGCTTCCGAGCCGTAAACCAGAAAGAACGGAGTTTGCTTCGTGGCACGACTCGGCTGTGTGCGCAGCCCCCAGACTACAGCCGGCAACTCCTTGATCCATCATCCGTCATGTTGCTTCAGCTGCTTGAATATCCGGGCCCTGAGCGCCTTGATTATTTCGCCATTGGCTCTTTCGACTTGGCCATTGGCCCTTGGGTGTGCCACGGATGCGGGGCATAGCTTGATGCTCCTCTCGCTGCACCAGTCTTTAAACTCCTGCGCCACGAAGTTCGTACCATTATCTGTGATGATACGATTTGGGACTCCGAAGCGATGGGTGATGTCGGTGAAGAACTCGATGGTCTTGGCTGCCGTGTGCTTTCTGACTGGTTTCACCTCAATCCACTTGGTAAACTTGTCAATAGCTACAAGGACATGGTCAAAACCACCAGGAGCCTTCTTAAATGGACCAATCATATCCAAGCACCAACAAGCGAAGGGCCAGGACGCTGGTATGGTTTGCAGCTGTTGTGCAGGTGCATGTATTTGCCTTGCAAAATACTGACACCCTTTGCAGTGCCGCACAATGTTCTCTGAGTCTGCTACAGCAGTCGGCCAGTAGAAACCAGACCGGAAAGCTTTACCGACAATGGTTCTAGCTCCGGCGTGATTGCCACAAATTCCTTTATGTATGTCAGTCAAGAGCTCTATACCCTCAGTGCGACTCACGCACTTTTGTAGGATTTGGAAAGCTCCAGATCGACGATACAACTTGTCTCCGATGATGACGTAGTTTTTGCTGCGCCGCACGATTTGTTCGTGGAGCGAGTTTAGGTCTTTGTCTTCCGCGACTTCTGCGGGTAATATGCCGCTATCCAGATAATCGATGATCTGTGTCCTCCAGTCCAACGGTTCGTCTACCACTAATGTGGCCGACTCTGGGGATTCTCCGACTTGTTGCTCCGCGACAGTGCCATCCGGGTTTATCTTGATGGATGGTTTGATAAGATCTTGTATGAAAACTCCGGGTGGGACGCCTTCACGGGTGGACCCCATCTTAGCGAGCTCATCTGCTGCCTTGTTATGGTCGCGCACCACGTGATGGAACTCTAAGCCATAGAATTTCCCTTCCAGCTTCCTAATTTCCTCGCAGTATGCGTCCATCTTTTCGTTGGTCCTGGACCAGTCCTTATTTACCTGATTTATGACCAGGGCAGAGTCCCCGCGTACCATCAGGCGTTTGATACCCAAAGATACTGCAATGCGGAGACCGTGCAAGGCTGCTTCATACTCAGCTGCGTTGTTGGATACTGGAAACATGATTTGAAGGACGTATTTTAGTTCCTGTCCACTTGGGGAGATCAGGAGTACGCCAGCGCCGCCTCCTTTTATCTGGAGGGAGCCATCAAAGTACATCTCCCAGTACTCAACTATCTCGTCGTCAGCCGGAGCTTGGTTTTCTGTCCAGTCTGCTACGAAGTCGGCCAAGACCTGAGACTTGATAGCAGTACGTGGAACAAAGTTTATGTGATGGGCAGCCAATTCTATTGACCACTTGACGATTCGGCCGCTGGCATCTCGGTTATGGAGAATTTCCCCTAAAGGATTTTCGCTCACCACCGAGATTGGATGGGCCTCAAAGTAGTGCTTCAGCTTTCTTGCTGAGATAAGAACTCCATATAATAATTTCTGCACATGGGGGTAGCGTACCTTAGATACGGTCAGAACCTCGCTGATGAAGTAGACTGGTCGCTGAACTCCATATGCGTGTCCTTCTTCAGGACGCTCGACCACTAGTACCGTGCTAACCACTCGGGGAGTAGCAGAGATGTAGAGGTAGAGCTGTTCTCTTGGTTGAGGTGGGACGAGGATGGGAGGACTCTGCAGGTAATCTTTGAGTTCCTGGAAAGATCGCTTCGCCTCGTCATCCCACACGAACTTGTCCTGCTTCTTGAGCAGTTTGAAAAACGGCAATCCGCGAACGCCGAGTCGTGATATGAAACGACCGAGCGCTGCCATGCATCCAGTAAGCTTCTGCACATCCTTCTGACAGGTTGGTGGTAGCATCTTGGTGATGGCCGTGATCTTCTCGCGATTTGCCTCGATCCCGCGGTTGCTGACCATGAAGCCGAGTAGTTTACCTGAGGGTACTCCGAAGACACACTTTTCCGGGTTGAGCTTCCACCGGAATACGCGTAGGCATTCGAAGACCTTTGTCAGATTCCCTATCATGTCCTCGGGGTTCATGATCTTGACCACGATGTCGTCGATGTAAGCTTCTACTATGTCTGGGATCAATTGATCCAGACATGCTTGAATTGTCCTTTGATAGGTTGCACCTACGTTCCTCAGACCGAAGGCCATTGTGTTGTAACAAAAGGCACCGAACGGCGTGATGAACGCGGTCTTTATCTGGTCTTCCAGCTTCAGGCCTATCTGGTGATATCCTGAGTAGCAATCGAGAAAGCAGAGCAGGGCGGAACCTGCCGTGGAGTCAACGACTTGATCGATGCGGGGGGGAACGAAGGGGTCTTTAGGGCAAGCTTTGTTGAGATCTGTATAATCAACGCACATTCTCCAATCATTATTATTCTTTTTCCTTACAAGAACTGGATTAGCTAACCAGTCGGGGTGGAACACCTCCTGAATGAATCCGGCTGCTAACAGCTTTGTAATCTCTGCCCTAATTGCCTCCTTGCGGTCCTGCGCGAATCGACGAAGCCTTTGCTTGATCGGTTTGGCAGTCGGATTGACCTTCAAGGAGTGCTCGGCAAGTTCCCTTGGGACACCTGGCATATCGGATGGTTTCCACGTGAATATGTCGGCGTTTTCCCTTAGGAATTTGATGAGCACTTCTTCCTATTTGGGGTCCAACTCTGCCCCGATGATGGCCGTCTTCTTTAGGTCATCCAGGTCCAGAGAGATCCTCTTCAGCTCCGTCTCCTTGCTTGGTGCGATGGCTTCTCTTGCTGGCTTCTTGGTGGGGATCTCTAGAGCGTCCTTGTCCACCTCCTGTGATGCAGCCAGTACTTGTTCCATGCGCTTGGACATGTCCAGGGCGGCTGTCGCGTTGAGAGTTTCCTGCTCGCACGTGTATGCGACTCGGACGTCTCCCAAGACGGTGATTACGCCTTTCGGTCCTGGCATCTTGACCTGCAAGTAGACGTAGTGAGGAATCGCCATGAACTTGGCGAGTGCCGGCCTCCCAAGGATGGCGTGGTATGCAGTTTCAAAGTTCGCCACCGTGAACTGCATATGCTCGGTCCGGTAATTATTCCGGTCTCCGAAGGTGACGGGCAGCGTGATGTGCCCGAGTGGTTCTGCCCCCTCTCCCGGTATCAAACCGTAGAATGCGGATTGGGGGGGACTCAGGTCGAGAGTAGTCAGGCCGAGCTCCTTCAATGTGTTAGCAAAGAGGATGTTCAGGCCACTGCCACCGTCGACTAGTACCTTGGTGAGCCGAACGTTGCGGATCGTCGGGGCTACCACCAAGGCATGGGACCCGGGCTTCGGAATGAAGTTTGGATGATCTTCCCGGGTGAATGTGATCGGAGCTTCCGACCACTTGAGGTACTCAGGTACCGGTGGCTCCCTCGCGTGCATGACCTGGCGATGGGTGAGCTTCTGCTGGCGCTTCGACTCGAACTCTGGTCCGCCATAGATCATGCGGACCACTCGGTCGGCTTCCTGAAAGTCATCGCCGGGCTCGTCGTTTCGCCTGTCGTCTCGCGGGGAACCATCGTTCCTCTTTCTGTATGGGGGGCCTCTGTTGCCCCCGGTGAAGGCTCGCTTGAGCCCGTAGCACTCTCGCGCCGAGTGCTTGTGTTTGTGGTAAGGGCATTGCTCGTCGAGCATGCGCTGGAAGTCCTCTGGAGTTACCCGGCCTCTGGACCGGTCCAGGGCGGCGACCATGTCTCCCTCGCTCTTCTTCTTGCGAGGTTGGCTGTCATTGCGTCGATGGTCGTCGTGTCGGTCTTCGTCGTTGCGGCGGTCGCGTTTGCGAGTCGTCTTGTTCTCTTCTTCCCAGCGACTTCTGATCTCGCTGAGCTGTTCTCTTTCCGCGATCTCGGCGTCCGCCCACGTGCTAGCGACCCGGAACATGTCATTGACAGTCACGGGTGGCTTCCGAGTCCACTTATGGATCAGTCTCCCATCGGAGATGCCGCGCTGGAAAGCTGACATCACCTCCTGATCCGTGACGTCCGTGATGGAGTTGCGCTTTTCTGAGAACCTGCGCACGAAGTCGTGCAGGGTCTCGTTCTTGCGCTGCCTGATCTGACCGAGGAGCCGCTTGCTCCCGGGCCTTTCCCAGGTACCGAGATAGTTACCGATGAAAAGTTCGGTAAGCTGCTCCCAGTTGTCGATGGCGTCCTGCGGGAGTCCTGCCAGCCAGTTGCGGCAGTCCTTGGTGAGCATGATGGGAAGATAGTTTGCCATCACGTCCTCGTCGCCGCCGGCCGCTTGTACGGCGGTGTAGTAGATCTGAAGCCATTGAGATGGGTCAGATTTCCCGTCGTACTTGTCGATATCCGACAGCTTGAAGCCTCTGGGCCACGTCACGCTTCTCAAGCGCTCGGTGAAAGACTGGAATCCGCCGATCCGACCTCTAGGGCGGGAATCGCTCGGACCCGATCCGTCAGTTGCTCTTGGGGGTGTGCTGTCCCTCCTGCGATCCCGGTCCCTGGGCGGGGAACGGGTCCTCCGATAGTTCCGAGTCCTGGGTGGAGTTCGGTCTTGCCGGTAGGTTCTGCTGCGCGGTGGAGTTCGATCTCTTGGTGGAGTCGGTCGCCTGGGTGGTGGAAGCACTCGTCGTCGACCGCCATTGTTGCCGCGCCTCGGGCTACCGGAGAGGTCAGAGTAGTCTGACTCTGTCGAGTGGCCGCTCCTGTTGGGGTCACGACGGGGATTTCCATGATCCCGATCGTACTCTTGGCGCCGTCGGATTTCCTCGCGATGGCGCTCTTCAGTGCTGTTGGTGATGATGTCCCTCGCATCTCGATCTCTGTTGATCGTGGTGTGGAGGTCTTCATTACGACCCGATTCGCCGCCGGCCCGGTGTCGAGATGAACCGGGTTCAGGAGCGTCCGTGGTCGTTCTGCCTTGCATCTGGTGAACCTGGACGGAGGCGGCCTGCACGAGAGCCCTTACCTTTTCCAGGCCCGGAGTGTTAGGCGGCAGCCGATTGATTTCCTCGTTGATAGTAACGAGGTTCTGGACCGGTGTCTCGTAGACCTCGTGTCCGTTGAACTCGAACGTGCCGTCGCGCATCAAGTTCCGGGCGCTCCTCCGCTCGTGTTGATCCCGTTGGCGACGATGATCTTCAGAGCGAGGCTCCTGGAGTCGAGCAGTGCCAGATCCTGACGCGGCGGCTCCGTGCGGTCGTGCGGCTCTGCGAGTCGCCCGACTAGCATTGCGTCCTCGACGCTGGTTCCTGGCTTCGGTCGTCTCCTCAGCAGGAGTGACCTCATCTTCTGAGACAGGATTGGTTGGCGTTGCTGGCGCCACCATGTAGCAATAGGATCCGACTCCCTCTTGCGCGAGGTAGTCTTCCTCGGACTCGGAGAAGTCGGATGTGGGCGTATAACGCTCCAAACTACTCGGAGTCAATTCTCCGAGTGATCCTAACAGTTCCGGCTCTGTAGAGGCATCGGACACCGTGTATCCTTCCGGCAGATCGTCCAGGATTGAGGGTCCCAGTAGATCTAACCTGTAGGAGTCGCTCCCAGAGAGTGGATCGCGTCAAGATCTTGGACAGCTGCAACCTCCCGGACGTCGACGAAGTCGAGATCCAGTTCGGGGACGTCATCACCACCGCCGCTTTGGATACCCAAGCGGCAGGAGCTACGGTCGCCACGGAGATCTCCCCTACCTGGCGCGCCACTGTCGGTGATATTATCTCCGGCAGTCTTCCACGGGGTAGCCCACGGAAGTGATTTATAATGTAGGGAAGATCGCAAAGATCGGAAGCAAGATGGTTAGGATGGACAGACACAAGGGTTTATACAGGTTCAGGCCGTCGACTCGACGTAATACCCTACGTCCTGTTTTGGGGTGTTGTATTGCGTAGATTGTGAGTTGGATTGTGGTGTAGTTGCTCAGATGTTTTTGGAGGGGGTCCCTGCCCGCCTTATATATCGGGGGGCAGGGTTACAAGTCGGTTTGTATCCGATCCTATCTCTAAGAATCCTTTCCTTTTTTACAATAATTCCTATTCCAACTAGGACTTCTCCTTCCAGATCCTTCCTCCGTGCGCCGACTTGTCCCGCACGTCTTCAGGTCCAGAACGGTGGGCTGGGCCGCCCCCTTTTGGTGGGCTCCCAGGCTTGCTCGTGAGGTACCCGGGTACTATATCCCCCACAGTACCATTTTCAATCTCTTCTCTTCATAGTTCTCATCTTCGTCACGGATGTACTGCAGCTTTGCGTACTGTTCCACAAAATTGTGCAGAGTGCATGACGGAGGAACTAAGTTCTTAACCATCATGTTAGCACTCTCACTCCTCTGGGTGCTTGTCATCCTAGCACAAAATACGTCCCTAAAGTAGCACTTAGCCCACTTCTCTCGGGTTTCATATATCTGCTTTAGAAAACCATTAGATCCCATATCATATTCAGTAAGCAATGCAGACCACTCATTCTGGAATTCTTCTACTGTCATCATCTCATTCAGCATCTTGTGAAACTTGTCCCTGAAATCACGGTCGCCAGTGTACCTTATTCCCAAGCATTCACCAATCCTCTTGAGAACATGCCACTTGCACCATCGATGCACTGTGTTTCCCCACTCCAAGGAAAGAGCTACCTCCATTGCTCTACATTGGTCTGCACAGCCATCAATTTTTTTACCCAAATTATTTAACAAAATAAGAAACAATTCAACTCCTTATATTAGAAATATGAAAAATTGTTATTAGCTCACCGGTTAATATTGTCACAGGTTCTTTCCCACCCATTAGCTTTGCAAACTCCCTATATATCCATCTAAAGGTCTCAACTGTCTCATCTGTCATTAGTACCCCAGCTAGAAGAATGCTCTGGAAATGGTTGTTGACACCCACAAATAGGCCAAACGGCATGTCATACATGTTGGTCTTGTACGTGGTGTCAAAAGTAATAGCATCCCCAAAACTCTCGTACTGCATTCTGGACCTTGTGTTGCTCCACATGATAGTCTTGATCCTCCCATCTTCATCGCGATCAATTACATACTTGAAACCAGGATCATCTACCATGAATTCACTGAACAAACGTAATGTCTTGTTAATGTCATCCTCAGCTTCCTCTCTGTTTATCTTCTGGCACAATGATTTCAAACACCGCTTTGTTGTTGGTACGTTCTGCATTTTACCAAAGAAAGAACCAAGAAGGCTGTAAAGCTTTGTAATGCCAATATTGTTCTGTCTAAGCATCCTTATCAGATCCTTTGTGTACTTGTCAAGGTGGTGATGTGACGGCCAGAGCTTGTTCTCCCCATAGGTTTCTGACAACTCATGGTTATGCTCAGACACATGTTCAACCACTATCCAACCATCGTCATCTGTTCTACCAAGCCGCAGCTTTGCAGGGCAATTAGTCCTGCTTGAAGATGTCTTAAGATCCTTACCAGGAACACCCTGCATATGGGCATAAACAGAAAATCAATACTACAAAATCAAGACTAGATCGATCAGAATCCTTACTGCAGTCAACCAAAAACGTTCAATCTTTTGACATTACAGTACTTACACTGCAGCTGCAGTTGAATTCTTGCCCCAACTTGTACCTCTTCTCCATAGGCAGCTTCCTATTCTCTCTGTTGTCAGAATATCTCTTCTTGCCCCACCGTATACCAAAACCACATTCCCATGAATATAGGTTATAGTACTCATACGCTTCTTCATAGTGGTCAAATTCTGTCCCAACTTTGGGGTTGATGATGTACTCGTCCTCACGATCAGCAAACTTCATAAGAGCCTACTCCAGAGCACCCTGCCTTCCAAGTGTTTTCTCACGGAAATCAGCGCCGTTTGTTTTGCAATTCCTGTAACCATTGCGTTCGGTCTATATTACAACACCATGCAACATAAACAACCGAATAGTATCGTATATCAATAAAATAGGGTCATAGTATCTTTACCTTTTTTGCCAAGGCACCACTGCTGGGAGAGAGCTTGAGACCTCTTGTGGCTCAACTTCAACTATCATGTTGCTGTCAGCATTGTCAGGTACTGTGGAGCTTGCACATATGCTAGTTGATGGAACAACATTCAGATCCATCCTTCTACAAACATCTCCAATATCTCAGTAAAGCATCAAGTTAATGTAGCTCAAGTTAACTAATTGTTTTGTATGCCAGGCACATGTTAACAATCTCAAACAAATAATTGGCAGACAGCAACCATACCTATAAACAGGAATGCAAGAAACAGTTGTTTGAACAATCTTTCCTTCTGTTATAGTTTCGATTGCTCCATTGCTTCCTTCTGTCCCTAATAGCTCTAAGCTGGTAATTGGACACATTAAGTTAGCACTTGGACAGAAATACTTTCTCTGACAAAATAGATAAATACATTGCCACCAGGTAGCAATTTCTATTACCACCTATTGCTATGCGCTCTTTCGATTGTTTGTACTTCTCCAACCAAATCACCAGATTGTTCTTGGTTCGATGCCATTGATCGATCGTAATGTCCTGAGCTGTACATCACAACAGAATAACCACTGGTCATGCATTATCTTTGCTGCTGCACGTGGCGCGAACAAATTTTTGGATTACTAACCATGCTGAATTATTCAGATCAAAAGACTTTCCCATACGGCCAGATGATTCACTACGAATCGTTGACCGATTCAAATACGTCTGTTCCGGACGTACTCGTTGAACTCTGCTTAAACACAAAATGCGCATCACAAAAAAACTGAAGAGTGCATAAATATGATCAACCAGGACAATAGCCACCAAAAGTAACCAAGCAATCTTATATCAAACAGTTCTGGGTTCTCAAGGCAAGGACATTTACCAATTACAACACATCTATTGAACGATGAAACGCATGAACAATTAGTATACAAACTAATCAAGCCATAGGTTCCCAAAATATACCAAATCAAGCAATAGCTTCTATTCAACAATGTTACCCGTACCTACGTACTGACGCCGCCACCTCTTCAATGAATCTGCCTCCAGAACAACTCTTCTTTTCTGAAGATGGTACATCGCTAGGCAATTTTGCACCGCTGCGGATTTCACAACAACATGATACATAAGATAACATAGACAAACAACACAAACCATTCCCTCTCAACCCAGACCAAAAATTTACCTTTCGAACTGCTTCGGCCTACTTGTGCAAACATCTCCCCCGAAACCTACAAAATGTACTGGTGCCGTCGCCCTTGCTCTCGTACCCGGCATAGAACTGTAAACAACGAAGAAATCACCTTTTAAAGAGGCATGGGAAATATTTGATTTATTACGAAAAGAGCATAGATCAAAAGACAATCACCACGAAGAGTGATTCAAATCGATAGACTTGCCACTCTTGACCGAAGATTTGCAATTTATTTCACTGCAGACAATTTGTAGGTTCAGATAAACTACACAAACACAAGGAAAATCAAGAACAATAACAATTAACAGCAGGTTAGAAATCTACATTTACCTTTTCCTACCATCCATCCATACATTTCCTTCGAAGATCCCATCCATCGATAGATCCCTGGCCATAATCACCGCACTTGCAACTTCACAAGAACTGGTCAAAACAAAAACTCGGATCTAAATCTCATCACAAAAACGTCCACCACGAAACGATAGAATCCCTATCATACCGACAAACATTGCAAAGCCCGGAATCTTCTTTAACGACACAAATGGTTCAAATGGTTCCCCTCCTGACAACGAATCTACACAGAAACGATGGTCGAGCACCCATCTACGACCAAACCCGCTACAGAGCAGCTGAAGGATAGTGGAGGAACTAACCTGTACTCTGCAATGGGTCCCGACCTTCTCAAACTTTCAGATCCAGCTGCGTAATCCATGGCCGCAACTCCCTCCGCCATCTCCTCCGCCGTGCCCATAACAGCTTCCGGCGGAAGCCACCCGTTTGTTTTGAATTTCGAATGGATTCTGTCCAGGAAGAACGGGTCGGCCGGGCATCTTTATAGCGTACCGACCCCTGGCACGGAACACGATTATACGATGCCATACGGTCTGACGGAAAGCAAATACAGCGACGGGACATAATCCGGCCGGACCTGCCTGCCAGAAACCAGAAGCGCCCATCCCAATACCATATCCTACGGACAGGATAGCTTCTATCCGGGTATCAGGGAGTATTAAATCTAGTTTCGAGGAATGCCGCACTCTGACTCCGGCTGAACTCACTCTTCGACACCTTGCCGCTGATGCTCTCAACCAAATTGCCTAGGAAAAGCTAGCAACCTGGAAACAGCGCTACTCCATCAAGGTCGCCATCCAGGGCGACGAAAACACTAAGTTCTTCCATGCCTCAGCAACCCAACGACGGCGCAAAAACTATATCAGCATCCTTGAGTATGTTGGCCAGGAACACACTGCCCACGGTTCAAAGGCGACGGTGCTTTATGACTACTATTCTAACTTGCTTGGCTCTGCCTCGCCTTCGACATGGAGCTTCCAACTCTGTGACATCTATCCTCACCACTCAGTTGACGGTGCCGCTCTCTCTGCCCCCTTCACCAGGGAGGAAATCAGGGCTGCCCTCTTTGCTATGGATGCCAATGCCAGCCCGGGTCCAGACGGTTTTGGTCCCTCCTTCTACAAAGCTTTCTGGCCTAAACTTGAACCTCGCGTGCTTCGTCTATTTGATCAATTCTACAACTTCGAAGCCGACCTAGATGCACTGAACCGGGCTCACCTTGTTCTACTCCCCAAAAAACAGGATGCTCGCACAGCTGACGCCTTCCGTCCTATCTCTCTGCAAAACTGTCCAATGAAAATCTTCACCAAGGTGATGGCCAATCGACTCCGCTCCTCCATTCCATCTCTGGTTGACATGGATCAAACCGGGTTTGTCCATGGTCGGTGCATTGTAGAAAACTATGTCTACGCGGCGGACCTTATTTCGTGTTGCCATCGCCGACGCTGCCCCACAGCTGTGCTCAAGCTTGATTTTCGTAAAGCATTCGACTCTATTTCCTGGGATAGCCTTGAGGCAATTCTCTCGGCTCGTGGTTTTGATGAACGCTGGTGTGCATGGGTTAAAAACATTCTGAGCATGGGCAAGACCTCGGTGCTTCTCAACGGCGTTCCAGGACCGTGGCTGCACTGTCGACGCGGGCTGCGTCAGGGGGACCCCCTCTCTCCGTTCCTTTTCATCATTGTTGCCGATGTTCTCCAACGGCTCATTGCTCGTGCTTGCAGCGATGGAGTGCTGGTACACCCAGTTGACCCCGCGCTACCCAGTCCTGTTCTACAATATGCCGACGATACTCTCATTTTGATCAGAGCAAGCACCGCTGCAATCACTGCTCTGAAGGGGATCCTAGACACCTTCTCAAATGCAACTGGGCTGGTGATTAATTTTCATAAATCCACCTTTGTCCCCATGCACACCGATGAGCACATTGCCTGTGAGATGGCTGCGATTCTTGGGTGCCCAGTTTCCTCCTTCCCGCAAATTTACTTAGGTCTTCCGTTGTCACCAACCCGCCTCCATGTCTCTGATTTTGCTCCTCTGATTTCTTCTTTTGATCGGTACCTGGCCGGTTGGCGTGCTCGACTTCTCAGCGTGGGTGGTAGACTTGTGCTCACAAACGCTGTTCTTGGGAGCTTGGCAGTGTACTTCATGAGCTCACTTCCCATTCCCCCCACTGTCAGGGAGGCTCTCGACGCTCGAAGGCGCTCCTTCTTTTGGACAGGCACTGAGCACTGCTCCGGGGCGCAATGTCTCATTGCCTGGGACAAGGTCTGCCTTCCAAAACAGGAGGGAGGGCTTGGGGTGAAGGATCTAGCCTCCCAAAATCACAGTCTTCTAATGAAGTTTGTGGATCGCTACTTAGGCAACTCTCAGCTTCCATGGAAGCAATGGCTTTCCTTCTCCCTGCCACGAGGACTAGAAACACGTAGGCCTGATGGCTTCTGGGCACGCATCATATATGACGAGCTTCCTAGATATAGGTCGATCACTTCTGTGTCCCCTGGGAACGGCCATAGCACTTCTTTCTGGTTTGATCGTTGGTCAGGTACAGAACCCCTTGCCGCGTGCTTCACAGCTCTGTTCTCGCACGCGACGGATGTTCACTGCACCCTACACTCTGTCCTCAGGAATGGTATCTCCTTAAAAAATCGCCTCACCACCACTGCACGTTCTGAGCTTCGAACTGTCCAAGAGCTCCTCCTGTCCTTTCAGCCAAACGCCTCACAAGATGAACGTTCTCTCAACACCCCCAAACCAGTGCCATACTCTTCCAGTAATGCTTATGCCTTGATACGTCATTCGGGTGTCCGGGATGCGAATGCTTGTGTTATCTGGTCTACAGGTCTCCCCACCCGTGTCAAGCTCTTCTCTTGGCTTCTTTACAACCAGAGATTACAAACAAGAGCAAACCTCCACCACAAAAACATCAGAGCTCGCGAGGAATCAAACTGTCAGAGGTGTGCCTTAACTCTGGAAACAGACATTCACATCTTCCTCTCTTGCCCCGCCGCGACCGCCTTCTGGCACAAACTGAGATTCTGCATTCCGGAAAATGCCCTCCGCACACCATGGCTTGGATCGCCACCTACAGAACTGCCAGCTTCTGTGTGGCCGGATATGATTCTCCTCCTACTCCGGCAAGTGTGGCTCTCAAGGAATGCTCTCATCTTCGACAAGAAAGACGTGGATGCTGCAGGCACCCTACGTGGTGCAATCGCTAACCTGAACACTTGGAAGTACCGGTACAAAAAGAAAAGACCGGATGTAGAAGCTTGGCTGGACTTCTTAAGATCCAGAATGTAATTTTGCTCTCCTTTCTTTGCTCCCTCCCACCTGTAATTCCTGATCCGGCAAGCCGGAACTCTGTAACGCGCCCCTGGCGCCTCATTTCGAATGAAGAGTAAGTGGGGCGATGCCCCCCTGAATGTTTCGAAAAAAAGATAAACAGGAGGGGCAAGCCCCTACTGATTAATAATTAAATTAAAGAAACCGGGAAAACTTAAAGTTTTGTTACAAAGCTAATAGGGAAACGAGGGGAACAAAACAAAAGGAAAAGACAGGTTAGATTACAGAGCATTCAGCCAAGATTCCATTGACCGTAAGATGCTAGGCTTAGCTAGGCAGGGTAATGAAAATTCCGAGATGAACTTCCTTCTGCAAGAATCCATAGAGGGATTAGTGTCATTAAAGATTCAATCATTCCTCGTTGTCCAAATACTCTAGGGCATGAGGATGATAATTTCCCTGAAGAAGGGAACATCTAGCTGCCGCTTGATTGTTTTGAAAATTTGGAGGATGAGTCTTGAAGGCACATAAAAGATCCCAATGGATTCCCAACATGCTTTGGCAAAGTTACATTTGTAAGAATAAGTAAGCAACTGTTTCTGGGCGCTGAAGAATGCAAAGATCACAGGTATAGGAATCTAGGATCATGCCTTTGCGTCTGAACAAATCCCTAATGTTAACCCTATCTTCGAGAAGAAGCCAGAAAAAGACTTTATGCTTCATTTGACACTTCGACTGGTTGGTTGTTGGGTTCAGTGCATAGAACATTGTGTAAGGAACATGATGAGGCAACAAAGAACACAACGAGAAGTAATAGCAACGCCTATTTTCAGTTACCTCTAAAATCTCATTTCATATGCATAATTATCGCGGAAATCTAAACTCATATGCATTGCGTAATTTTGTTCTACAAGTAGGTGAAATAGTAGTTCAACATGATTGGTTGGGTGCAGGGTTGTGCTTGCACAGGTTCTGATGGAACATGACGAGTCAACAAAGAGCATTAGGTAAGGAACAAGATGAGCCAACAAAGAACGCAAGGGGAAGCAGTAGTAACACCTATTTTCAGTTGCCTCTAAAATCTCAAGTTATATGCATTATCTCTAAAATCTGAACTCATATGCATAGCGTAATTTTGTTCTACGAGTAGGTGAAATAGTAGCTTAACATGGTTGACTGGGGGAGGGTTCTGCTTGCACATGGGTTCTGTTGGAAGAAAGCATGACAACGAGGGATTTGAATCCAGCCAAGGACCAAAAGTTTAGTTAAATAGACAGGTTAATATGTGTCATCATCAGTGATGAACTATATGAATGATGTGGTTCACTAGCATGACAATTGGCGAGAAGAGCATGCATTTTCACCAAAAAAAAAAAAAAACAAGATGATGGTGACGAGATTCAATCAACAAGCAGTACAAAATGTATGATGGTGATCCGTGATATGTATTGCCATTTGGGATGGAAGTCTCATGCAAGTTTTTTCATAACAAATAGAAGCGGCAGTGCTATCAATCAGCATGATCCATAGAGCAGAAACTGCATGAGGAAAATGAACACAGCTTGCATACATTAGCAGTCTCCAGACTAAAGATGGCAACGGGTAATATCCGCGCGGATATTACCTTCACGGATCCGTGCCCGCAAGCAAGAACTCATGCCCGTGCCCGCGCCCGCGATCCGCTACGGGCAGCAAATCGTGCCCGTGCCCGCGAACCAGAGGACGGCGAGGGGGGCGGCTCGAGCGAGCGACGAGGGTGGCCGGCGTGGGGCCGCTCGATCTGGCCGGCGATGAGGGCCGTCGGCGCGGGGTGGCTCGATCTGGCCAGCAGCGAGGACAGCCGGCGCAGGGACATCTTGATTTGGCCGGCGGTGAGGGCTGCCGGCGCAGGGGTCGCAAGAGCGGGGCGGCGACGAGGGCTGCTGGCGCGGGGGCTGCTTGAGCAGGCCGGCGTCGAAGACGGCCAACAACGAGGACGGTCGGCGCGGGGGTGGCTTGAGCGGCCGGCGGCAAGGGCGGGCGGAGCGGGGGCGGCTTGAGCGGCCGGCGGCGAGGGCGGGCGGAGCGGGGGCGGCTCGATCTGGCCGGCGTCGAGGGAGGCCGGCGCGGGGCGGCTCGATCCGGCCGGCTTCGAGGGCGTCTGGTAGCTCCATCCGCCGGCGAGGAGGAGGAGGGCGACGGGCGCCTGCCTGGGTCTGGGCGTGCGCGTTGACCAGCAAGAGGAGGAAGAGGAAATGAGGAGAGAGGGAGGGGCGAATGAAGGGGCGGGCGGATTGGTAGGGTGTCGGGCTGAGGGGTGGCTCGCTGGTTTAGTGCTGGCCCCACATGTCAGGCGAGTGGAGCGGGTCTGGCGGGTTTGCGGGCACGGGTATACTATTTCCTTGCCCGTTAGCAAATGCCCGTCGGGGATAGAGTTGTGCCCGTGCCCGTGCCCGCGGGCAGAGACTGACGCCCGTATCCGCGCCCGCCGGGTTTGGTGCCCGCGGGCACGCGGGTATTCTCTACCCGTTGCCATCTTTACTCCAGACATTAGCGGCATGCCATGGTCAGAAAGATGCTCAACAATGCTGCGTGACAAGAGTGGAGAATGAAGCCCGGCCCACGTAAAGTGTGCTTTTGAGTCCCGTGCCGGCCTAGCCCGTGAGAAATGGGCCAATATGGATGTTGCAGACCCAGCCTGATGCACCACTCGGGCCTGGCCCAGCCTGATGCAGGATACCAATGACGTCGTCCTCCCCGGTGACCTGGCAGCCGCCGCCTTCGCTCCCCTCTCGACCGTCTTCAACACAAAATCAAGGTCGGCGGCCTCCGTCCCGTCGTCCCAATCTGGAGTGAGCTTGCTTGCCTTGCAAATACTTTCTGTATTTCGCTGCTTCATTTTTTTTTGAAATTAAGAAACTTCGTTTTTGTCCCTTCGTCCATAGTAGGCTAGTAATAATCTAGTAGTATTACTGTTTGACATAGATGTTCGTGCTTGATTTCATCAGTGTAAACTAAACAGATCCGATCGGAGAGGGCCGGCGCGCGTCATGAGTTTCCGGCGGTTCGTGTACCTCGTGACGGACGACGTCATCCGCCCTCCGCCGTATCGACACGTCGCGCTTCTTCCTTCCGAAACACCAAAGGGACACGAATCCGCCGCCGCTGGAGGAGGAGGCTGAAGAGCTGCCGCCAGCCGCCATCACGTTCGATCCCCGACGCGGATGTGCTGAGACCCGTGTCACATGACACCCCCATTTGGGTGGAGCCGTTGACGGGTGGGCCCGTCTCCCCCGCCTTCCCCGGCTCCGGCGGCCTCCGCCGCCTCCGCCGCCGCCCGCCGACGCCACCGACGCTAATCCTTCGACTCCACATCACCCCCCGCCGCCGCCGGCCCAACCGCCGTCTCCCACCGCCCGGCCTCCCTCCCGCCACCCGCCTCCTCCGCCGAGCCGGCAGCCGCCCCCGAACCCCTTCTAGATCCGTCGGGAATGTTTCTCCTCCAACCCCGGACACTAACCTGGCGGCGGCGGCGAGCAGCGACGGCGGCGGCGCGAGCCGGGCCCCCGCGTCAGTGACAGCCCCCAAAGAGGGGTGTCACATGACGCGGGACTCAGCACATCATTTGCGTTCGACCCCCCAACTTCCATCGACTGCAACGGGGACATGGAGTTCATGCTCTTCCCCGGCGGCGGCAACGACAGCGGCGGGAACGACAAGGTGGCCGCCACCGACCTCACCGGCCGCGTCATCCTCTACGACCCGGAATCCCACTCCGTCCGCAGCTTGCCCGGCTTCTCCTCCCCAAAATTCGCGCCCATCTCTGTCGCCGGCGGCGGCAGCTACTACGCCCTCGACACCGACTTCATCTTCAACAACCGCGCCGGCTGCTTCGACCGCTTATTCCACGGCGGCGCCGGCGACGACTGGCGCTGCCAGTCCCTCCCGCCACCGCCCTACGTCTACTCCCCCTACCTCGCCGGCGGCGGGTCGTCGCACGTCGATTCGTACGCGGTGGTCGGTGGCACCGGCGAGTCCAGCAGCATCTGGATATCCCAAACCAACCTGGGCACCCACTGCTTTGATACGGCGAGCCGTGTTTGGACCAAGGCCGGCGACTGGGCGCTGCCGTTCTACGGCCATGCCCAGTACGCGCCGGAGCACAAGCTCTGGTTCGGGTTCCCGTCCGACGGGGACGCCTGCGACGGCAGCGACGAGGACGACGAGTCGACGACGCCGGCAGCGTGTACGCGGCGGACCTGGCCGACGTGGCGCGCATGGTTCACATTTTCGGCGAAATTTCGCCGGAATATCCGAAATTTCGGTTTTTTCGTGAGGGAGCGAAAAAAATAATTTCGGTCAAATATTCCGGAAAAGGTCAAATTTAAAAGGGTCATATAGTCTGTATGCGCTGATTGTGACACAAAGAAGTTGTTGGTCTGGTGGTAGATGCGTTTCTCTGGAACATTAATTTTTTTTGATCCGGAATTGAAAACCGTGCGTGGCGGCGTCGCCGCCGCCGATGGCACACAGGGTATGGGCGGACGACGCCGCGCGCGCCGGAGTGGAGCTGCAAGTCGTTCTTCCTCGTGCACCTTGGCTGCTCCAGGTTCTGCCATGCCACGTTCTTCATGACCAAGCGCCCCATGGAGCTCGTGTACCGTAGCTACGTGGTGTTCACGGCCTTGGAGGCGGTGGTTTGCGGGGACGGCGGCGGTGGCGACAGCGGTGGTGGTGAGCTACGCATGGTGAAGCACAGGTCACGGCTATACAGGCTGGCGACGCGGATGTGTTAATCACGCCGGGATATCCGCCCCCTATAGCGCGCGCTGACGTGGTGCTGACGTCAGCACCACGTCAGCCTTCTTCATCCTCCCGCCACCGCCGGCTGCCCACCGCCGCCCCACGGCCGGCGGCGTCCACGCTGCCGTGCCGCTCCGCCCCCCTCCCGCCGTCGCGCCGCCTCCCCCACTGCTCCCACCGCTGTCGGCCCACGCCGCGAGGATGCTGGCGACCTCCGGCCTTGCCTTCGGCGCCGCGCTTCACCCCCGCCGCCGGCACCGGCCCACCGGCCATCCTCCGCCCCCCGGCCGGTGGCGCCATCGCCGCCTGGCCCTTGCCGCCCACCAACTCGCCGCCGCCGTCGGCCATCCCTCTAAACCCGGCGGCAGCCATGGCCCCCGGTAACCCCAAACCCTAAATCCGCCCCATCCAGCGCCGCCCGCGGCCGGCGGCGACCTCGTCGTCGGCCGCCCCGCCCACCAACCGCCGCCGGCCGCATGACGTCAGCGATGACGTCATGCGCCCCGTCAGCCCTGGATCTCGCCCCCCTTCAGCCGCACGAATCTCAACGCCAAATCAACGGCTGCAAACAGGGGGCGGATATCCCGGCGTGATTAACACATCATTTTCGTACAGGCTGGTCAACAAAGTAAGGCACTGGCTACTCTAGTCCTGGTCTTCTGGATCATATGCCGGCCAAGGCTTAAAAAGCTTCTTGTCACCGGAAAGCTTCTTGTCACCAGATGCATACAATCTCCAACGACACGATAAGCTCACAAGGGGCACTATCAACACCCATTGCGCCTTTCAATTCAATTCAGGCATTCCAAAAAGGTGGCCCTTTCGTTCTTGTGGAGCTTATCTATATCTAGATTACGATGTTATGTGTTTCTGGTCTGACTATGCTTAATAACGTGTCACTATGTTCCGCTCATGAGGGCTTGTTAATCACATCCAGCACGTTCAAAATCCATTGTTGCAATTATTCAGTGGATGGTTCAGAGGTGAAGATAGTCTGAATATTTGTGGAAAATTCAGAAGAGAATAACCCATTCGACATGCATGGTAAAGCTGATCGATTGGCAACAAAAGAAATATGCTCCACTGGAGGATATGTTGGACGCAATCAGGTTCATGGTTGCAGATGCTGCATCTCGTTTCTTAGGGATTTTTTTTACTGCGTTAGTGTGTTAAGAGCAAGCCACATTTTTCCACTCCACTGTCATAGTGTTGTTTCAGTTTCCTACACAGGTTTCAGCTGATCAGTCAGGGAAGGCGCATAAAAGTTCAGTGAATGAAGTGGACAGGGAACCAAGGGAACATAAACATCAGTAATACAAATGGTGTAGGAATGTGGAGCAATGTGATGAGAGCAGATGGCAAAAATTTTGGTTAGATCAACACCACGGTGTATCTGTTGCTGAATGTTGCAGTTCATTAGCTATAGTTGCAGTATGTTCCCTCTTTCTTTCTTTTTGGAAGAGCCTCGATAAATTCAGTGAAAAGGAATAGAAAAACATTAGTACAACCAGTAGCACAGCAACCATGAAGTTGGGTTTGTGTAACTCATGAAGGTTAGCGCCCATGTAAGTTAATTGGAAGACAACAGAAGATAAGCTCCTGACACCCGAGCTCACAACCTTCTCCCCAATCTCTACCTCTCTACCTTTCCTCTTAGTTTTGGAAACCAATCTGAACGACGACTTTTGGTTTTCAGCTATTCGTCGATTTGAACCGCATTGCTTGGTTCAGCAGTTGCCTCAGAAGCAAGAAACATGGGTTCTAAGCATGCTGAGAGAGAGCTAACATCTGCTACTGACAAGTCTACATTTGTGGGCTTAAAAACCTTCTTGATGCGAGACGCATACAATTCCCAACGACATGACAAGCTAACGAGGGGCACTATCAACACCCATTTTCAGTTGCCTCTAAAATCTCAGTCATACCGATAGCATAGCTTTGTACTACAAGTGAAGTAATAGCTCGACATGATTGGTTTGGGTTGGGGGAACAGATTGGTTGGAAGCGAGCTATATATGCATAACATACGAGGTGCATGGGATTGAAACCAGCAAAATACAAGGGCAGTTACATAAACAGCATAGTAGGTATCATCCTAAGTGATACAATACATGAATGATATTATAGCTCACTAACCTGATAGATTGAGTGAGAAGAGCATGACAGTTTCAGAAAAGAAAAGCAAGAAAAGGGTGAAGATATTTGTAACCGGGAGACTATGATTTTAGATAAACCAGCAGTTCACAAAGTGTGATGCTAAATGATACTTCTCCATTCCATATTATTTTTCAAATGTTACCCTGTCTGTTCGGTTCAAGCAGAACTTCCAATTCTGTTAAATTATTCAGAAACAACATAATTTTCAAGAGCATCTTGAATCAGAATTAAATTTCTCTTTTTTCCTGAAAAAAACTCAGGTTTAGATAGGTATTTGCACAAGCCAGAAATATGCAAAGCAGATGCTCAGCACTGAACCATGCCGGTTGCTCAAGTAAAAAAAAAAAAAAAAAAAAAAAAAAAAAAAAAAAAAAAAAAAACCATGCCGGTTGCCGTGGCTGCCATGGCTCGGAGCATGGCTGGGCACCTGTGCTCTCGAGGGCGAACTGATGGCGAAGGGCGCCAGATGCGCGGTTCCGCCTCGTCGGGTGGAGGTTTCTGGTGAGGACGTGAATGGCGCGGAACAGCTTCGTGGTGATGCCTTCTCCGGTCGCCGCCGCGCTGGACGGAAGCCGGCAGCGGCCGTCGACGCAGGAATTGTCGGAGGAAGGATTTCGTTCAGAAATATGAAGGAGAATAGGGGTTTATAAGTAAAATATTGTCGCAGTAAAATATTTTCGAAAATATTGCCCTCCCTATTTTGGATCGCGAAGTAGGCTCTAATCTGCAAAAGCTCCAGGCCGGCGAAGGATTCCGCCGGAGGCCGGAGAGACGGCGAGGGGTCGCAGGGGAGAGGAGCGCGACATATCCTCGAAGAAGAGCGCCAAAGTAACACGCCGATGGCGCAGGTGCCCCTGCCCCGAGCAGCGCCGGCCGTGTTCGCGGAGTTGGTGCGCCAGGTAGACCGACGGGCGGCGGACGGCGCAGCAAACTCGCCGCCATAAGCTCCGAGTGGCAATCCGGCACGCGGACGCAGCTGAAAAGCGTTGCAACAGCAGCGTCGGCATGTAATGCTTAAGAGAAGAAATCTGCCGAATTTCACGTGGATGGTTCAGAGTGCAGATAGTTTGAAGGGAAGATTCAGAAGAGAACAACCCGTCTGACGATCGCTTGGCAAGAAAGAAATTCTCAACTAGATGACACCTTGGACACAATCAGGTTTCATAGTTACGGGTGCTTGCATCTGAAGTCTCATCTGATCAGTCAGGGAAGGCGCACATAAGTTCAGTGAATGAAGTGGAGAACGAACCGAGGGAACACACATGAGTAATACAGGTGGTCTAGGATTGTGCAGCAAGATTTCAGAACTAATACAGATGATCAGAGAGCAAAACTTTGATTAGATTAACACCACAAAGTATATATTGCTGAATGTTGCAGTTCATTAGCTGTAGTAGCAGTATGTTCCCTCTTTGTATCTTTTAGATTAACCAGTAGTGCAGCAACCAAGTTGGGTTTAGAAAGTTCAGGAAGCTTGATTTAGAAAGTTCAGGTTAGCAACATAGCATAAGCATTGCGCCACTATAAGTTAATTGCAAAATAGCAGAACGTAGGCTCCCGACTCCCGAGCTTACAACCTAAGTTCAGAGCTGAGAATCTTGTCATAGAGACAGAATCATGTTGTGACAGTTGCCAAAGGTCCTCTAGCCTACTTGGTTAGAGGGGCTGAGGCATGGTCGCACCAGTAGACCCAGGTTCGATTCCTCGTTGGAGCGAATTTATGGGGCTGGTTTAAAAAAAATCCTCTCGCTGGCTTGACGGGGTTCGGGTATTTTTCTAGACCCGGGAGAGGTTTCTTCCGCTTAATGAAAAACTTGTGACAGTTAATTTAGCAATGTTGATTTATCCAGTAGGATCAGATTTTTCCAGCACCTACCTTCCATTCTTTAGTAAAAGTGTGACACAGAGAAGCAACTTGTTGAACCACATACTATGCTTCTGACGAATGACCAGGTTATGTTCATCTGTGACTTTATTTCTAAGATTTCAGAACTAAACGTGCACACGGCTTTCTTTTTGTGATACTGCACAGGCAAAAACATCACAAGCAAGGAAGAGAACATTACAACCCTTGCCTCAAACAATACACCAGCCTTCTTCTCCGGAATCTCCATCTTTCCTTTCAGTTCTAGAAACCCACCTGGCCAACCTTTTGCTTTTGGCCATTTGTCGGTTTCAACCGCATTAGAAACTTGGGTTCCAAGCATGCTGAGCTGAGAGAGAGCTAGAGAATCGTCTACATTTGTGGGCTTAAAAAGCTTCTTGTCACCAGATGCATACAATTTCCAACGACACGATAAGATCACAAGGGGCACTATCAACACCCATCTTCAGTTGCCTCTAAAATCTCAGGTCATACCTATAGCATAGCTTTGTTCTAGGAGAAGTGAAATAATAACTCGACATGATTGGTTTGGGGACAGATTGGTTGGAAGCAAGCTATATATGCAGCACGCTGTTTGATGAGATTTTTGTGCAAATATTTCAAATATATTAGCATGTGGACTACACATTGACACGAGTCATATGTGTTATATATATATGTCCAAGCAAGAAAAGAGAAGGAAGCTAGCTGACTTGTTGCATGGATGTCTCGTACGTGCATGAGTGGTTAGTGGATGTTAATTATCTCATATCAAATAAGATGAAGTGATCTATATATGGTTCTAGTCCACGTGAGTGTGTGACAGCCAGTCTCATGGCGTGCTAAGATGTACGTACGTGAGGGAAGGAGATCTAGCTACCGCATGCACGTACGTTTCTCAAGGGCTGATCAACGTGCGCGTATACGAGCTCTCTCTGACAATAAGTATCGCCCGTATGAAGATACAGCCCGGCCCACGCGGCAGCCAGCACATTCTAGAAAGCTCCGGAAAGGTCGAGAGTGCCAAGAGCTCTCACCCTTGGTGCGGCCGGTGCTAAAATTTGATTAGCCAATAAGGGCAGAAAGAGCTATCGCTGTATGGAATCCGGCCAGGAGCTAGTCAATTAACAAACTGGTCTACAGAGATATACGCCGGGCTGGCCGGTGCGATAGACATCGATGCCGGTCTCTGGATAAAGATCGATCAACTTGTCTATCAAGGAAGGGCAAACGACCTGCAGATTTTTCGGTTCAAGCCAACTGCATACGGCGGCGTCTCGGTGGATCTCTGGGGGCAGCTACCTGCCCTAGCTCCTGCCTATATAAGGCCCCTAACCCCTCACGTCTCGGGGGCGGATCTTTTCCTGGAGAGAGCCGCCAGGCTCGTCTTTTGGTTGGCCATCGATCGGCGCCGCCGGATCGAGGAGCCAAGAGGGAGATGACGCCCTGGCCGTCGAGCTTCAGTCGACGCCACACATTTAGCCGGCCAGCAAGGAGGAGGATCTGCGCCGCCGTGAGGCCCTTTCCAAGGACGTCAAGCCGGTGGTGATGCCCGTGACGGCAGCAGCTGAAGCTTTCTCACGAGGAGCAGGCCGGGCCATCGAGGACCGATGTGATGCCGCGCGGCTCCCCCTGGCAGCATCTACATCTACATCAAGTTTACGCCGACACTCATAGGCGGCAACCCTCGTTGCGCCGTACACCGGCGTCCGGCGACTGGCCATGCATAGCCCCGGCACAGATCAAGATCGGAACAAGCTGTGTTCAATTAATCTAACCAGTCATGATTGTTCGATCTCTTTAGCTATGCATGCAGGATAGGATGGAGGCGGAGTTTTCTCGATGGAGAGCCGCCAGAGCGCTGATGGCCGCCAAGGGAGGTCCATCGAGTCGATGGATGAGGAACAGCCCGAAGAGACGCCCCTTCCGTCGAGGACCGCCTGAGGAAGGAGCTAAGGAGAGGATCGGCCATGGATCGATCGACGATGCCGCGCTGCCCGCGGACACGAGAGACAGCAGCGGCATGGTGCTCCCCTGCTCTTCGAGCCCTTTCCCCTGGCGGCAGGAGGCGTGGAGTGTACTGGTACATGAGCGATCTGCAAGTCCCCTTGAGATTGCCATAGCTCACTGCACACGCACGAGCTTGCACCTGTGCGCGCCTGCATGCATGAGAGGCTACTTGGAGATTTGGAAGATGTGTGTCTATGTATACATAGACGCACAGCCACTATGAGGAGAGCAGGCAAGGATGGTGGCCTAAAGCCTCGCCAGCGGAGCTCTGAAGCCCGACTCGGCGCTCAAGATCGACATCAACCCGACACCGATAACTCAGCGGCCCCGACGGCTGCGACAACCCGACGATGACACTCGGCGGCCAGTGGCCACAGCGGGCGGCGGCGCCACACCGGCGGCCCTGACGACGGCAGCCCCGACGGCGGTCATTTCGACACGGACGTCCCCAACGTCCCGACGCCGACACCCCGGCGGCCCAACGACGACCTCGATGGAGGCGGCGCGTCCTAACGACTACCACCACCCGACGCCGGCACCACCGGCGGCAACGACGATCCTGGCGGCAAGACGGTGGCGCCGGCGCCGGCGAGCTGTGCCTCCGGCAAGACGGCGGCGGCCGAAGATGACGGGTCGACGGGGACGATCGCGCAACGCCATCGAGCACCAGGGGCGGGCCCAAGATTTGGACTTTGGGTATTCATAACTTTAAAAGGGTGCAGAAAAATATCTTTTTGACAGTCTAAACAAGCCTAAAATACACCCTAAAGACTCAAAAATGTACTCAATGATCAACATGGCAAGAAATACTTTGAAATCTTATCACTTTCTCATTGTTTGAATACACATATATATGTATATACTATATATACTTGAAAGTTTTGCAAAAATAATGGGTATTCAATGAATACCCTTGCATACCAAGTGGGCCCGCCCCTGTCGAGCACCACATGCATGTGTGCGTCGTCTCGTGCATGTGCATGCATCACCACAAACTAACCCGAAGAGAACGTGAAGACATGCATCTAGCGTAGATGTGTCACCCTGCAGGCTAGCAAGGAGATCAAGACTTGGAGATTATCCGCCACGGCAGTCACGACGACGTGACGGCCACCCCGATGTCTACCACAACCCCAACGACCACATCGGCATGCATGACGGAAAGCAGCGGGCTCCGCCACGGCAGTCACGATGACCCGACGGCCACCCCGACGGCTACCTCGACTAGGCGGCTGCTTCGACCTCAGCATCCCGACGGCCACCCCGACGTCTACTACTACCCCGACACCGACGACCGAGCTGTCGCGGTGTGGACTCGGCCCCAGCGACACGGACCATGCATCGATCTACCACTACAACAACCACTACGCGGCGTTCGACACCGATGAGGCGAACGACGCGGGCGGGCGGAGCTGATGTCCCAGCTACGCTACTCCGACCCATGGATCACGCCGACGCCACCCCTACACCGACACCGCACTTGCATGGAGAACGTGAAGCGAAGACCGAAGACGACGACCACAGCAGCTTAATCGGAGGTGTTCTGCGTAATTAACCGGGAGCTTTCCGAGGCCCCGGGAACCAGAAGACCACATCGCCCAAGTCAGATCGCCGCCAGCAGGCTACGGAGCGCATATTTGTAAGAGGGAACATATATTTGTATTTTCTTGAAATATGAATAAAGTTTGTTTCCTTTTATCAATTTTGTGTACTTAGTACACTGGCACGCCCGCATTTTTCTTTCCTCCGCGTGCTAGAGAAAATGTCTTTGTAAATTTTCTCTCAAACACACACACGAGGTGCATGGAATTGCAACCAGAAAAATACAAGGACCGTTAAATAAACAGCATAGTAGGTATCATCCTAAGTGATACAGTACGTGAATGATATAGTTCACTAACCTGATAGATTGAGTGAGAAGAGTATGCCAGTTTCATAAAAGAAAAGCAAGAAAAGTGTGAAGAGACTTTTAGCCGGAAGACAAAATTTTAGATGAACCAGCAGCTCACAAAGTGTGACCCTAAATGGTATAACTCATGAACAGGCTGTGAGCAGTGCTATCAACAAGCAAGATCACAAAGTAAACAATAGCACAAAGAAAATGGACAAGAGTTGCCCCCAAGCTTTCAAAGTTTCAATTCGATTCAACCCAAGACCCAGAGTTCACATCATAGAAATGATAATATAGTAACAATAGCCACATCATAGAAATGATAAGGATTTTTTGTGTTCTTGCCCCTATTTTGAAGTGCAATTGTGATTTTGCCCCTGTTTTTTTAACTTTGTGATTTTGCCCTTGGATATTTACAAGTCTTTATGATTTTGCTCTTATTCTTTGTGAATTTGCCCTTGTTTTGATCGTTGACTAGGGGCAAAATCGCATTGACTTGTGAATAGCAAAAGGCAAAATCATAAAGTTAAAAAAACGAGGGCAAAATCACAATTACACTGCAAAATGGGAGTAAGAACACAAATGCCCCAAATGATAATATAGTAACAATCAGAGTGAAAATGTTGGTACTACAAAGGCAAAACTGAAGCTTTTTACTACTTAACAGTGTAACTCATGAGCATGATGTGACAGACAGCATTAAGAAAATGGACTTATGCTACGTGGAGCTCTGGCACTGGCACACACTAATAGTGCAAACCGTACGTGTATAGCAGCTACAATTAGGCCAAGAAAGTGTATTTTAACAGGAGCATTGTGTCCCTGCTATTTAAACTTAAGTACGCAGAATGTAAGATCTTAGCTGGTTCAGAGTTCAGAGTTTGCCACGAGGACAGAGTTGACGTTGTGGATCATGAGTGTATGAAGCAAACAAGCAGCTTATACTTTACTGACATCCCGTACTGAAGAATAACTAGCGTATGCTCTTCTTTGTCTTTTGAGTACTCCGTCGAGGAACAACCAGCATATGCCAACAATCCTTCAAAGAACTTTATCAACAAAAAAAAAAAAAAAAACAATCTGTCGAGGACTGGAGTCACGACAGGTTGTCATGTTTAGAGGAAATAACACGCAGCGGCTGGCGAATGGGAGTTCGACACAACATTTCAGAGTTATGCTCTCTCTGCTTAGTTCGACGAAATGTGCACTCTGTTGTAGTACATATAGCCAGTCAGTAGTCACTCAATTCAACAGATGGAGAAGGGTCTAATTCTACTCTTTATACAATCTCTAAAGAACGAACCACCACCAGGAATCTTCCGTCCCATTGGTCCACGTCACCAGCCAATCTTTGGTCGTCCGATCTTTCCCGGGAGCTATCTTGCGCCGTCCAAACTGACCCGTCCTTCCAATCCAATAGAATATTCTCGAGCATCTACGACGTGCCTGCGTTGCCCGCATCGCCCTGCTGTCGTCCGCCTCTTCATCCCCTCCTTCTCCCGACGGCGGTCTCGAGCCCGGCTCGGCGGCCTTCCTCGCATCGCACGCCTGCACATCCTTTGCCTACGATGCCGCTCGCACCTCCCTCCGCCTACCATGAGTAAGCACATTGTGCAAAATCAGCTTTGTCCACTGGCAAAGTCTTCTTTGAGTTTACTAAAAAAAAAAAACTCTTGAGTTTTTAACAAAATCTCCATTGATCAGTCAGCGAGCAACAATAAAATGCAACGTCATAGCCTGACTATCAACTGAAGGAACACAAACCTAAGCGGTGCAAATGAAACGCTCCCTTCTTCCCGAACGTTTAATGAAATCAGTGAAACGGGGGAATTACAGGATCCAAAAGTTCAATAGAATTCAGTAAATTCCTTGGCTGTGAGATTATGAACTAGTAAAGAGGATTTTTCAACTAGTAAGAGGAATTTTTCCACATGCATGGTAGTTCAGATATGCAGCAGGATTTTTCAGAACATGCAACTTTCAGGCTATAAGCTACCATACGTTCAGTGTGCTCTAACACTGAGCATATATTATCCAAACAGTGCATTGCCTATTCAAGCAGAAGTGGTTTGGCGTAAAAGTATACGGTCGTTGCATATACAATTTTTAGAATTCCACGGGAGGGATCCAGTTCGATTGCATTGCAAAAGAACAATGTACAATGTAGCAGTGCTTTAGCAAATGAACACTTAAGGTATCTAAGTGGCTGCTCCTCAGCACATGAAAAAAGAGTAAAATATATGGGTGGTCCTCGAACTTGCACCCAGGTGTCATCTAGGTCCCTAAAGTCTCAAAATGCATTTTGAGATCCTGGGCTTGTCTCAGGGTGTCATCTAGGTCTCAAAATGCATTTTATGTTCTCGAACTGGACCTCGAGTGTCATCCAAGTCCCTAATCTCTAAAATATATCTTCAAATTTCAACATTTGTCATCTGCCGTTAATGATGGTGCTTCTCTTTGCTCCACGCCTTTGCAACCACCTTCTGGCGGCGAGCACGCATGTCTTGCCCGATGCTTAATTGGGAGAGAGTCAAAGGTATTTTGAGAGTTTAGAGACTCGAATGACACCTCGGAACAAATTGGAGGATGTGAAAATGTATTTTGAAAGCTTGGGGATTCAGATGACATGAGAAGACAAGTTCGGGGACATAAAAATGCATTTTGAGAGTTTAGGGACCTAGATGGTATCCCGTGACAAGTTTAGGGACTGCCCATGTATTTTACTCATGAAAAAAATAAGGGTGTCGTCTGTACTGCAGAGACAATATCTCTAAAAAAAGCTCTAAATCCTGTAAGCAAACCTTGGATATTATCTGCTCACAACGTGTTGAAGGTCTAATAGCGATTGTTGCATATACTATTGGTATTTAAAGACAATCGATACAAAAGTTAATTAGTTTTGACAATGGTCACTGCTGAAAAACTTAAAACAACACATTAACAAAAACAATAACTCTCCTGAGTCCTGACAGTATTATCTGCTCCAATCTTAAAATCTATGTTAAGAAAAGAAAATATAGATCAGCTGACGGGGTTTGCGAACCAGCCAATGACACCATGGGGGTTTGAGGACTGAATAAACTTATCCTCACGAGATGCGATCAACTTCAAACAACACGAGAAACCAACAGGTAGCATTGCCAATGCCCATTTTCAGCTGCCTCTAAAATCTCACGTCATATGCATATTGTTTTTTCATAGGTGTAGAGTAGACGAAACAGTAGCTTAACATGATTAATTGGGGGTAGATCTGTTGGTACCAAGCGGTACAAATTAGCACAACAGTGCTGGCATTTAAATCCAGCCGAAGTCCAAAGGTTTAGTTAAATAATAGCATTGTAAGGACCATCACGAGTGATATATACATGCATGAATAATTTGCTTTGCTACAATGAAAATTGAGTGAGGAGATCTTGACATCTTCGCAAAAGAAAAGAATGAGAGGAGTAAATAAATTCAGCTAACGGAGGACTAAAGATTTAGTTGAAGCAGCAGTACATAAAGTCTGATGCTGAATGATATAACTCATGAGAAGGGTGTTCGGTGTTCCCAATGCCTTCAGCTATCAGAGCATCTCCAACAGCATGTTTTGCTATGTAGTATATAACTCACATTTCCTCCACAAGGTCATGACAGTAGTATAACCAGTAGTGGAGCAACCATGCATGGTGCTGGATTTGTGGAACACATCAAGAAAATGATACTATCTTACACCATTGCAGCACTACTGGTCCTAAAATACAGCTTACTAATTTTGTAATGTTGATATATCCTGCAGGATCATACGTTTTGGGACCTTCCATTTTTCAATAAAATTGTAAAGGAGATAAGCAATTTAATTAGCCACATGCATCTTGTAGTTGTAGGTGACGTTGATTTACCCAGCAGGGTCAGATTCAGACGTTTATAGGAACTTCCATTTTTCAATAAACGTCTGAATGTAAAGAATTTTATTGAAAAATTAGAAAAGGACTTATGCTAACAGTGAAGTGTCCTATTGTTGCAATGCTTACTCTTCGATGTAAAACTATTCCAAAATAGTTCCTCCCCGTTTTAGCTTCATGCTGAACCTCAAAGGTTGTAAAGCTTTGGCTGCTAAAAGCCCCTTAATGAACCCCCCCCCCCCCCCCCCCCCCCGCGTTGACCCTCAAAAAAAAAAGTGTCCTATTGTTGCGTGATATACGCCACGCCAGAGAGAATGCAGCTCACCGCTCACCGGTGCCATCGGCAACGGGTTGAGTCAATGCAAAAACAATGATGTGGAGCTTTACGAGTTCAGTTAACAGAGGCTAAAGTTGTAAGCAGCAGTACATAAAGTGTGATGCTGGGCATGAAGAAAATGGACTGTCCTATACAGTTGTGGAGCTTTAACACACACTAACAATGCAAGCCGTGTGTGGCAGCTAAAATTTTCTCCGCTCCGGCCCAAGCCTCCCGGCGACGGGCCTCCGCTCCGCTTTATCAGAAGTTGGCCTTTAGATATGGACTGAATAATTTGGATCATCTTTAACAAACTCCACCTTGAGACAAATTCCATCTTGTAGCATAAATCAACACCTTCACCCTGAACATATCAACAGGAACAAACAATACTTCTGGCGCCAAACAGCCTCTTGGACTGAATAATTTGGATCATCTTCAACACTAAAATCCCTGATTCTTCTGCTCATGTAGTCATGTTAATTGTGCTACTTTTCCTCAGGTATTGTCCGTTCCAATCTTAAAAATCTATATTAAAAAGAAGAAAAATAGGCCAGCTGTTTGAAGAGACGGACCCGGAAGGCTTCCGCGGCGATTGTGGACTGAATAAACTTGTTCTCACAGGGTTGAATCGATTTTAAACAAGACGAGAGACCAACAAGGAGTATTAACAACACTCATTTTCAGTTGCCTCTAAAATCTCACATCATGGCATATTAAGTTTGTTGCGGAAGTAGGAGAAACTGGGAGATCAACATGATTAATTTTGGGTAGACCTCGTCGTCGGCCGCCCCGCCCACCAATCGCCGCCGGCCGCATGACGTCAGCGATGATGTCATGCGCCCCGTCAGCCCTGGATCTCGCCCCCCTTCAGCCGCACGAATCTCAACGCCAAATCAACGGCTGCAAACAGGGGGCGGATATCCCGGCGTGATTAACACATCATTTTCGTACAGGCTGGTCAACAAAGTAAGGCACTGGCTACTCTAGTCCTGGTCTTCTGGATCATATGCCAAGGCTTAAAAAGCTTCTTGTCACCAGAAAGCTTCTTGTCACCAGATGCATACAATCTCCAACGACACGATAAGCTCACAAGGGGCACTATCAACACCCATTGCGCCTTTCAATTCAATTCAGGCATTCCAAAAAGGTGGCCCTTTCGTTCTTGTGGAGCTTATCTATATCTAGATTACGATGTTATGTGTTTCTGGTCTGACTATGCTTAATAACGTGTCACTATGTTCCGCTCATGAGGGCTTGTTAATCACATCCAGCACGTTCAAAATCCATTGTTGCAATTATTCAGTGGATGGTTCAGAGGTGAAGATAGTCTGAATATTTGTGGAAAATTCAGAAGAGAATAACCCATTCGACATGCATGGTAAAGCTGATCGATTGGCAACAAAAGAAATATGCTCCACTGGAGGATATGTTGGACGTAATCAGGTTCATGGTTGCAGATGCTGCATCTCGTTTCTTAGGGATTTTTTTTACTGCGTTAGTGTGTTAAGAGCAAGCCACATTTTTCCACTCCACTGTCATAGTGTTGTTTCAGTTTCCTACACAGGTTTCAGCTGATCAGTCAGGGAAGGCGCATAAAAGTTCAGTGAATGAAGTGGACAGGGAACCAAGGGAACATAAACATCAGTAATACAAATGGTGTAGGAATGTGGAGCAATGTGATGAGAGCAGATGGCAAAAATTTTGGTTAGATCAACACCACGGTGTATCTGTTGCTGAATGTTGCAGTTCATTAGCTATAGTTGCAGTATGTTCCCTCTTTCTTTCTTTTTGGAAGAGCCTCGATAAATTCAGTGAAAAGGAATAGAAAAACATTAGTACAACCAGTAGCACAGCAACCATGAAGTTGGGTTTGTGTAACTCATGAAGGTTAGCGCCCATGTAAGTTAATTGGAAGACAACAGAAGATAAGCTCCTGACACCCGAGCTCACAACCTTCTCCCCAATCTCTACCTCTCTACCTTTCCTCTTAGTTTTGGAAACCAATCTGAACGACGACTTTTGGTTTTCAGCTATTCGTCGATTTGAACCGCATTGCTTGGTTCAGCAGTTGCCTCAGAAGCAAGAAACATGGGTTCTAAGCATGCTGAGAGAGAGCTAACATCTGCTACTGACAAGTCTACATTTGTGGGCTTAAAAACCTTCTTGATGCGAGACGCATACAATTCCCAACGACATGACAAGCTAACGAGGGGCACTATCAACACCCATTTTCAGTTGCCTCTAAAATCTCAGTCATACCGATAGCATAGCTTTGTACTACAAGTGAAGTAATAGCTCGACATGATTGGTTTGGGTTGGGGGAACAGATTGGTTGGAAGCGAGCTATATATGCATAACATACGAGGTGCATGGGATTGAAACCAGCAAAATACAAGGGCAGTTACATAAACAGCATAGTAGGTATCATCCTAAGTGATACAATACATGAATAATATTATAGCTCACTAACCTGATAGATTGAGTGAGAAGAGCATGACAGTTTCAGAAAAGAAAAGCAAGAAAAGGGTGAAGATATTTGTAACCGGGAGACTATGATTTTAGATAAACCAGCAGTTCACAAAGTGTGATGCTAAATGATACTTCTCCATTCCATATTATTTTTCAAATGTTACCCTGTCTGTTCGGTTCAAGCAGAACTTCCAATTCTGTTAAATTATTCAGAAACAACATAATTTTCAAGAGCATCTTGAATCAGAATTAAATTTCTCTTTTTTCCTGAAAAAAACTCATGTTTAGATAGGTATTTGCACAAGCCAGAAATATGCAAAGCAGATGCTCAGCACTGAACCATGCCGGTTGCTCAAGTAAAAATAAAAAAAAAAAAAAAAAAAAAAAAAAAAAAAAAAAAACCATGCCGGTTGCCGTGGCTGCCATGGCTCGGAGCATGGCTGGGCACCTGTGCTCTCGAGGGCGAACTGATGGCGAAGGGCGCCAGATGCGCGGTTCCGCCTCGTCGGGTGGAGGTTTCTGGTGAGGACGTGAATGGCGCGGAACAGCTTCGTGGTGATGCCTTCTCCGGTCGCCGCCGCGCTGGACGGAAGCCGGCAGCGGCCGTCGACGCAGGAATTGTCGGAGGAAGGATTTCGTTCAGAAATATGAAGGAGAATAGGGGTTTATAAGTAAATATTAGTAAATATTGTCGCAGTAAAATATTTTCGAAAATATTGCCCTCCCTATTTTGGATCGCGAAGTAGGCTCTAATCTGCAAAAGCTCCAGGCCGGCGAAGGATTCCGCCGGAGGCCGGAGAGACGGCGAGGGGTCGCAGGGGAGAGGAGCGCGACATATCCTCGAAGAAGAGCGCCAAAGTAACACGCCGATGGCGCAGGTGCCCCTGCCCCGAGCAGCGCCGGCCGTGTTCGCGGAGTTGGTGCGCCAGGTAGACCGACGGGCGGCGGACGGCGCAGCAAACTCGCCGCCATAAGCTCCGAGTGGCAATCCGGCACGCGGACGCAGCTGAAAAGCGTTGCAACAGCAGCGTCGGCATGTAATGCTTAAGAGAAGAAATCTGCCGAATTTCACGTGGATGGTTCAGAGTGCAGATAGTTTGAAGGGAAGATTCAGAAGAGAACAACCCGTCTGACGATCGCTTGGCAAGAAAGAAATTCTCAACTAGATGACACCTTGGACACAATCAGGTTTCATAGTTACGGGTGCTTGCATCTGAAGTCTCATCTGATCAGTCAGGGAAGGCGCACATAAGTTCAGTGAATGAAGTGGAGAACGAACCGAGGGAACACACATGAGTAATACAGGTGGTCTAGGATTGTGCAGCAAGATTTCAGAACTAATACAGATGATCAGAGAGCAAAACTTTGATTAGATTAACACCACAAAGTATATATTGCTGAATGTTGCAGTTCATTAGCTGTAGTAGCAGTATGTTCCCTCTTTGTATCTTTTAGATTAACCAGTAGTGCAGCAACCAAGTTGGGTTTAGAAAGTTCAGGAAGCTTGATTTAGAAAGTTCAGGTTCTGGAAGCTTGATTTAGAAAGTTCAGGTTAGCAACATAGCATAAGCATTGCGCCACTATAAGTTAATTGCAAAATAGCAGAACGTAGGCTCCCGACTCCCGAGCTTACAACCTAAGTTCAGAGCTGAGAATCTTGTCATAGAGACAGAATCATGTTGTGACAGTTGCCAAAGGTCCTCTAGCCTACTTGGTTAGAGGGGCTGAGGCATGGTCGCACCAGTAGACCCAGGTTCGATTCCTCGTTGGAGCGAATTTATGGGGCTGGTTTAAAAAAAATCCTCTCGCTGGCTTGACGGGGTTCGGGTATTTTTCTAGACCCGGGAGAGGTTTCTTCCGCTTAATGAAAAACTTGTGACAGTTAATTTAGCAATGTTGATTTATCCAGTAGGATCAGATTTTTCCAGCACCTACCTTCCATTCTTTAGTAAAAGTGTGACACAGAGAAGCAACTTGTTGAACCACATACTATGCTTCTGACGAATGACCAGGTTATGTTCATCTGTGACTTTATTTCTAAGATTTCAGAACTAAACGTGCACACGGCTTTCTTTTTGTGATACTGCACAGGCAAAAACATCACAAGCAAGGAAGAGAACATTACAACCCTTGCCTCAAACAATACACCAGCCTTCTTCTCCGGAATCTCCATCTTTCCTTTCAGTTCTAGAAACCCACCTGGCCAACCTTTTGCTTTTGGCCATTTGTCGGTTTCAACCGCATTAGAAACTTGGGTTCCAAGCATGCTGAGCTGAGAGAGAGCTAGAGAATCGTCTACATTTGTGGGCTTAAAAAGCTTCTTGTCACCAGATGCATACAATTTCCAACGACACGATAAGATCACAAGGGGCACTATCAACACCCATCTTCAGTTGCCTCTAAAATCTCAGGTCATACCTATAGCATAGCTTTGTTCTAGGAGAAGTGAAATAATAACTCGACATGATTGGTTTGGGGACAGATTGGTTGGAAGCAAGCTATATATGCAGCACGCTGTTTGATGAGATTTTTGTGCAAATATTTCAAATATATTAGCATGTGGACTACACATTGACACGAGTCATATGTGTTATATATATATATGTCCAAGCAAGAAAAGAGAAGGAAGCTAGCTGACTTGTTGCATGGATGTCTCGTACGTGCATGAGTGGTTAGTGGATGTTAATTATCTCATATCAAATAAGATGAAGTGATCTATATATGGTTCTAGTCCACGTGAGTGTGTGACAGCCAGTCTCATGGCGTGCTAAGATGTACGTACGTGAGGGAAGGAGATCTAGCTACCGCATGCACGTACGTTTCTCAAGGGCTGATCAACGTGCGCGTATACGAGCTCTCTCTGACAATAAGTATCGCCCGTATGAAGATACAGCCCGGCCCACGCGGCAGCCAGCACATTCTAGAAAGCTCCGGAAAGGTCGAGAGTGCCAAGAGCTCTCACCCTTGGTGCGGCCGGTGCTAAAATTTGATTAGCCAATAAGGGCAGAAAGAGCTATCGCTGTATGGAATCCGGCCAGGAGCTAGTCAATTAACAAACTGGTCTACAGAGATATACGCCGGGCTGGCCGGTGCGATAGACATCGATGCCGGTCTCTGGATAAAGATCGATCAACTTGTCTATCAAGGAAGGGCAAACGACCTGCAGATTTTTCGGTTCAAGCCAACTGCATACGGCGGCGTCTCGGTGGATCTCTGGGGGCAGCTACCTGCCCTAGCTCCTGCCTATATAAGGCCCCTAACCCCTCACGTCTCGGGGGCGGATCTTTTCCTGGAGAGAGCCGCCAGGCTCGTCTTTTGGTTGGCCATCGATCGGCGCCGCCGGATCGAGGAGCCAAGAGGGAGATGACGCCCTGGCCGTCGAGCTTCAGTCGACGCCACACATTTAGCCGGCCAGCAAGGAGGAGGATCTGCGCCGCCGTGAGGCCCTTTCCAAGGACGTCAAGCCGGTGGTGATGCCCGTGACGGCAGCAGCTGAAGCTTTCTCACGAGGAGCAGGCCGGGCCATCGAGGACCGATGTGATGCCGCGCGGCTCCCCCTGGCAGCATCTACATCTACATCAAGTTTACGCCGACACTCATAGGCGGCAACCCTCGTTGCGCCGTACACCGGCGTCCGGCGACTGGCCATGCATAGCCCCGGCACAGATCAAGATCGGAACAAGCTGTGTTCAATTAATCTAACCAGTCATGATTGTTCGATCTCTTTAGCTATGCATGCAGGATAGGATGGAGGCGGAGTTTTCTCGATGGAGAGCCGCCAGAGCGCTGATGGCCGCCAAGGGAGGTCCATCGAGTCGATGGATGAGGAACAGCCCGAAGAGACGCCCCTTCCGTCGAGGACCGCCTGAGGAAGGAGCTAAGGAGAGGATCGGCCATGGATCGATCGACGATGCCGCGCTGCCCGCGGACACGAGAGACAGCAGCGGCATGGTGCTCCCCTGCTCTTCGAGCCCTTTCCCCTGGCGGCAGGAGGCGTGGAGTGTACTGGTACATGAGCGATCTGCAAGTCCCCTTGAGATTGCCATAGCTCACTGCACACGCACGAGCTTGCACCTGTGCGCGCCTGCATGCATGAGAGGCTACTTGGAGATTTGGAAGATGTGTGTCTATGTATACATAGACGCACAGCCACTATGAGGAGAGCAGGCAAGGATGGTGGCCTAAAGCCTCGCCAGCGGAGCTCTGAAGCCCGACTCGGCGCTCAAGATCGACATCAACCCGACACCGATAACTCAGCGGCCCCGACGGCTGCGACAACCCGACGATGACACTCGGCGGCCAGTGGCCACAGCGGGCGGCGGCGCCACACCGGCGGCCCTGACGACGGCAGCCCCGACGGCGGTCATTTCGACACGGACGTCCCCAACGTCCCGACGCCGACACCCCGGCGGCCCAACGACGACCTCGATGGAGGCGGCGCGTCCTAACGACTACCACCACCCGACGCCGGCACCACCGGCGGCAACGACGATCCTGGCGGCAAGACGGTGGCGCCGGCGCCGGCGAGCTGTGCCTCCGGCAAGACGGCGGCGGCCGAAGATGACGGGTCGACGGGGACGATCGCGCAACGCCATCGAGCACCAGGGGCGGGCCCAAGATTTGGACTTTGGGTATTCATAACTTTAAAAGGGTGCAGAAAAATATCTTTTTGACAGTCTAAACAAGCCTAAAATACACCCTAAAGACTCAAAAATGTACTCAATGATCAACATGGCAAGAAATACTTTGAAATCTTATCACTTTCTCATTGTTTGAATACACATATATATGTATATACTATATATACTTGAAAGTTTTGCAAAAATAATGGGTATTCAATGAATACCCTTGCATACCAAGTGGGCCCGCCCCTGTCGAGCACCACATGCATGTGTGCGTCGTCTCGTGCATGTGCATGCATCACCACAAACTAACCCGAAGAGAACGTGAAGACATGCATCTAGCGTAGATGTGTCACCCTGCAGGCTAGCAAGGAGATCAAGACTTGGAGATTATCCGCCACGGCAGTCACGACGACGTGACGGCCACCCCGATGTCTACCACAACCCCAACGACCACATCGGCATGCATGACGGAAAGCAGCGGGCTCCGCCACGGCAGTCACGATGACCCGACGGCCACCCCGACGGCTACCTCGACTAGGCGGCTACTTCGACCTCAGCATCCCGACGGCCACCCCGACGTCTACTACTACCCCGACACCGACGACCGAGCTGTCGCGGTGTGGACTCGGCCCCAGCGACACGGACCATGCATCGATCTACCACTACAACAACCACTACGCGGCGTTCGACACCGATGAGGCGAACGACGCGGGCGGGCGGAGCTGATGTCCCAGCTACGCTACTCCGACCCATGGATCACGCCGACGCCACCCCTACACCGACACCGCACTTGCATGGAGAACGTGAAGCGAAGACCGAAGACGACGACCACAGCAGCTTAATCGGAGGTGTTCTGCGTAATTAACCGGGAGCTTTCCGAGGCCCCGGGAACCAGAAGACCACATCGCCCAAGTCAGATCGCCGCCAGCAGGCTACGGAGCGCATATTTGTAAGAGGGAACATATATTTGTATTTTCTTGAAATATGAATAAAGTTTGTTTCCTTTTATCAATTTTGTGTACTTAGTACACTGGCACGCCCGCATTTTTCTTTCCTCCGCGTGCTAGAGAAAATGTCTTTGTAAATTTTCTCTCAAACACACACACGAGGTGCATGGAATTGCAACCAGAAAAATACAAGGACCGTTAAATAAACAGCATAGTAGGTATCATCCTAAGTGATACAGTACGTGAATGATATAGTTCACTAACCTGATAGATTGAGTGAGAAGAGTATGCCAGTTTCATAAAAGAAAAGCAAGAAAAGTGTGAAGAGACTTTTAGCCGGAAGACAAAATTTTAGATGAACCAGCAGCTCACAAAGTGTGACCCTAAATGGTATAACTCATGAACATGCTGTGAGCAGTGCTATCAACAAGCAAGATCACAAAGTAAACAATAGCACAAAGAAAATGGACAAGAGTTGCCCCCAAGCTTTCAAAGTTTCAATTCGATTCAACCCAAGACCCAGAGTTCACATCATAGAAATGATAATATAGTAACAATAGCCACATCATAGAAATGATAAGGATTTTTTGTGTTCCTGCCCCTATTTTGAAGTGCAATTGTGATTTTGCCCCTGTTTTTTTAACTTTGTGATTTTGCCCTTGGATATTTATAAGTCTTTATGATTTTGCTCTTATTCTTTGTGAATTTGCCCTTGTTTTGATCGTTGACTAGGGGCAAAATCGCATTGACTTGTGAATAGCAAAAGGCAAAATCACAAAGTTAAAAAAACGAGGGCAAAATCACAATTACACTGCAAAATGGGAGTAAGAACACAAATGCCCCAAATGATAATATAGTAACAATCAGAGTGAAAATGTTGGTACTACAAAGGCAAAACTGAAGCTTTTTACTACTTAACAGTGTAACTCATGAGCATGATGTGACAGACAGCATTAAGAAAATGGACTTATGCTACGTGGAGCTCTGGCACTGGCACACACTAATAGTGCAAACCGTACGTGTATAGCAGCTACAATTAGGCCAAGAAAGTGTATTTTAACAGGAGCATTGTGTCCCTGCTATTTAAACTTAAGTACGCAGAATGTAAGATCTTAGCTGGTTCAGAGTTCAGAGTTTGCCACGAGGACAGAGTTGACGTTGTGGATCATGAGTGTATGAAGCAAACAAGCAGCTTATACTTTACTGACATCCCGTACTGAAGAATAACTAGCGTATGCTCTTCTTTGTCTTTTGAGTACTCCGTCGAGGAACAACCAGCATATGCCAACAATCCTTCAAAGAACTTTATCAACAAAAAAAAAAAAAAACAATCTGTCGAGGACTGGAGTCACGACAGGTTGTCATGTTTAGAGGAAATAACACGCAGCGGCTGGCGAATGGGAGTTCGACACAACATTTCAGAGTTATGCTCTCTCTGCTTAGTTTGACGAAATGTGCACTCTGTTGTAGTACATATAGCCAGTCAGTAGTCACTCAATTCAACAGATGGAGAAGGGTCTAATTCTACTCTTTATACAATCTCTAAAGAACGAACCACCACCAGGAATCTTCCGTCCCATTGGTCCACGTCACCAGCCAATCTTTGGTCGTCCGATCTTTCCCGGGAGCTATCTTGCACCGTCCAAACTGACCCGTCCTTCCAATCCAATAGAATATTCTCGAGCATCTACGACGTGCCTGCGTTGCCCGCATCGCCCTGCTGTTGTCCGCCTCTTCATCCCCTCCTTCTCCCGACGGCGGTCTCGAGCCCGGCTCGGCGGCCTTCCTCGCATCTCACGCCTGCACATCCTTTGCCTACGATGCCGCTCGCACCTCCCTCCGCCTACCATGAGTAAGCACATTGTGCAAAATCAGCTTTGTCCACTGGCAAAGTCTTCTTTGAGTTTACTAAAAAAAAAAACTCTTGAGTTTTTAACAAAATCTCCATTGATCAGTCAGCGAGCAACAATAAAATGCAACGTCATAGCCTGACTATCAACTGAAGGAACACAAACCTAAGCGGTGCAAATGAAACGCTCCCTTCTTCCCGAACGTTTAATGAAATCAGTGAAACGGGGGAATTACAGGATCCAAAAGTTCAATAGAATTCAGTAAATTCCTTGGCTGTGAGATTATGAACTAGTAAAGAGGATTTTTCAACTAGTAAGAGGATTTTTTCCACATGCATGGTAGTTCAGATATGCAGCAGGATTTTTCGGAACATGCAACTTTCAGGCTATAAGCTACCATACGTTCAGTGTGCTCTAACACTGAGCATATATTATCCAAACAGTGCATTGCCTATTCAAGCAGAAGTGGTTTGGCGTAAAAGTATACGGTCGTTGCATATACAATTTTTAGAATTCCACGGGAGGGATCCAGTTCGATTGCATTGCAAAAGAACAATGTACAATGTAGCAGTGCTTTAGCAAATGAACACTTAAGGTATCTAAGTGGCTGCTCCTCAGCACATGAAAAAAGAGTAAAATATATGGGTGGTCCTCGAACTTGCACCCAGGTGTCATCTAGGTCCCTAAAGTCTCAAAATGCATTTTGAGATCCTGGGCTTGTCTCAGGGTGTCATCTAGGTCTCAAAATGCATTTTATGTTCTCGAACTGGACCTCGAGTGTCATCCAAGTCCCTAATCTCTAAAATATATCTTCAAATTTCAACATTTGTCATCTGCCGTTAATGATGGTGCTTCTCTTTGCTCCACGCCTTTGCAACCACCTTCTGGCGGCGAGCACGCATGTCTTGCCCGATGCTTAATTGGGAGAGAGTCAAAGGTATTTTGAGAGTTTAGAGACTCGAATGACACCTCGGAACAAATTGGAGGATGTGAAAATGTATTTTGAAAGCTTGGGGATTCAGATGACATGAGAAGACAAGTTCGGGGACATAAAAATGCATTTTGTGAGTTTAGGGACCTAGATGGTATCCCGTGACAAGTTTAGGGACTGCCCATGTATTTTACTCATGAAAAAAATAAGGGTGTCGTCTGTACTGCAGAGACAATATCTCTAAAAAAAGCTCTAAATCCTGTAAGCAAACCTTGGATATTATCTGCTCACAACGTGTTGAAGGTCTAATAGCGATTGTTGCATATACTATTGGTATTTAAAGACAATCGATACAAAAGTTAATTAGTTTTGACAATGGTCACTGTTGAAAAGCTTAAAACAACACATTAACAAAAACAATAACTCTCCTGAGTCCTGACAGTATTATCTGCTCCAATCTTAAAATCTATGTTAAGAAAAGAAAATATAGATCAGCTGACGGGGTTTGCGAACCAGCCAATGACACCATGGGGGTTTGAGGACTGAATAAACTTATCCTCACGAGATGCGATCAACTTCAAACAACACGAGAAACCAACAGGTAGCATTGCCAATGCCCATTTTCAGCTGCCTCTAAAATCTCACGTCATATGCATATTGTTTTTTCATAGGTGTAGAGTAGACGAAACAGTAGCTTAACATGATTAATTGGGGGTAGATCTGTTGGTACCAAGCGGTACAAAGCACAACAGTGCTGGCATTTAAATCCAGCCGAAGTCCAAAGGTTTAGTTAAATAATAGCATTGTAAGGACCATCACGAGTGATATATACATGAATAATTTGCTTTGCTACAATGAAAATTGAGTGAGGAGATCTTGACATCTTCGCAAAAGAAAAGAATGAGAGGAGTAAATAAATTCAGCTAACGGAGGACTAAAGATTTAGTTGAAGCAGCAGTACATAAAGTCTGATGCTGAATGATATAACTCATGAGAAGGGTGTTCGGTGTTCCCAATGCCTTCAGCTATATCAGAGCATCTCCAACAGCATGTTTTGCTATGTAGTATATAACTCACATTTCCTCCACAAGGTCACGACAGTAGTATAACCAGTAGTGGAGCAACCATGCATGGTGCTGGATTTGTGGAACACATCAAGAAAATGATACTATCTTACACCATTGCAGCACTACTGGTCCTAAAATACAGCTTACTAATTTTGTAATGTTGATATATCCTGCAGGATCATACGTTTTGGGACCTTCCATTTTTCAATAAAATTGTAAAGGAGATAAGCAATTTAATTAGCCACATGCATCTTGTAGTTGTAGGTGACGTTGATTTACCCAGCAGGGTCAGATTCAGACGTTTATAGGAACTTCCATTTTTCAATAAACGTCTGAATGTAAAGAATTTTATTGAAAAATTAGAAAAGGACTTATGCTAACAGTGAAGTGTCCTATTGTTGCAATGCTTACTCTTCAATGTAAAACTATTCCAAAATAGTTCCTCCCCGTTTTAGCTTCATGCTGAACCTCAAAGGTTGTAAAGCTTTGGCTGCTAAAAGCCCCTTAATGAACCCCCCACCCCCCCCCCCCCCCCCCCACCCCCCGCGTTGACCCTAAAAAAAAAAAGGTGTCCTATTGTTGCGTGATATACGCCACGCCAGAGAGAATGCAGCTCACCGCTCACCGGTGCCATCGGCAACGGGTTGAGTCAATGCAAAAACAATGATGTGGATCTTTACGAGTTCAGTTAACAGAGGCTAAAGTTGTAAGCAGCAGTACATAAAGTGTGATGCTGGGCATGAAGAAAATGGACTGTCCTATACAGTTGTGGAGCTTTAACACACACTAACAATGCAAGCCGTGTGTGGCAGCTAAAATTTTCTCCGCTCCGGCCCAAGCCTCCCGGCGACGGGCCTCCGCTCCGCTTCATCAGAAGTTGGCCTTTAGATATGGACTGAATAATTTGGATCATCTTTAACAAACTCCACCTTGAGACAAATTCCATCTTGTAGCATAAATCAACACCTTCACCCTGAACATATCAACAGGAACAAACAATACTTCTGGCGCCAAACAGCCTCTTGGACTGAATAATTTGGATCATCTTCAACACTAAAATCCCTGATTCTTCTGCTCATGTAGTCATGTTAATTGTGCTACTTTTCCTCAGGTATTGTCCGTTCCAATCTTAAAAATCTATATTAAAAAGAAGAAAAATAGGCCAGCTGTTTGAAGAGACGGACCCGGAAGGCTTCCGCGGCGATTGTGGACTGAATAAACTTGTTCTCACAGGGTTGAATCGATTTTAAACAAGACGAGAGACCAACAAGGAGTATTAACAACACTCATTTTCAGTTGCCTCTAAAATCTCACATCATGGCATATTAAGTTTGTTGCGGAAGTAGGAGAAACTAGGAGATCAACATGATTAATTTTGGGTAGATCTGTTGGTAGTCTTATTTGTTGGAACCAAGCTGTACGAAGCACAAAGGTTCCAGCATTTAAATCCAGTCAAAGTGCAAAGTTCAGTTAAATAATAGCATTGTAAGAACCATCATAAGTGATATATACATGAATAATGTGCTTTGCTACAATGAAAATCAAGTGATAAGATCATGGTGTTTTCATCACAAAAGAAAAGCATGAGGGGAGCAAACAAATTCAGTTAACGGAGGACTAAATTTAAGTTGAGCCAGCAGTTAAATAAGTGAGATGAAAAGGGCAAATCCATCAGACCCTCTAAATAGCCCCCTACCTTAAATTTAGAGGCTAAACTAAGAAAAACCACTCTAGCCGGCCCTCCGCAACTAGATAAGTGTGACGCTGGTCGCTGAATGGCATAACTCATGAGCAGGTTTGTTTCCAGTGAGTTCAACTAGAAAAGTAAAGACGGAAGAACTTTTTTCTGCTTCGTCTCGGCTCGCTCCCCGCGTGGGGCGACCGGGACGCCCCCAATCCTAGCCGCAGCAGCTCCCTCCCCGTCGCCACCCTCGCCGCGCCGCTGCCCGAGTGGGTCGCCGGAGCCGTGCGACCCGTGATGACGGCGGCGGCGGGGCTCTTCTCCCCCCCCCCCCTCCGGCGACTCCACGCGGATGCGGATGCGCGAGCGACGGGAGGTCCTCGCCGGCGGGCGGCCGGGCCCGAGGCGGCGAGGCCGCAGGCCGCGGATCCGGAGTGGTTCCGCCCGGATCCGGCGTGCACCCGCCTGGATCCGGCGTCCGCGTGGAGGGCGCGTCCGCGCGGGTGTAGGTGGCGCCGGCGGCGGCCGGTGACCGCGACGTCGATGCAGCGGCCGGCGGCGGCGGCGGCGCATCTCCGGGGCCAGGCACCTCTACAATCTCCGGTGCGTCTACGCAATCGACGGCGGCGCCATGGTGGCGTGGTCGGGGGCGGTCTGTGCAGAGTGTGACTGCTGCGCCATGGGCACGGTGGACACGCTCTGCGCAGCGGCGTGCCTTGCAGCACCATGTTGGGGCTGCAGGCCACGACGACTTCCTCTCTAGGTTGTGATGGCTGGTGGTGCGGAGAGGTGGCCAGGCATGGCGTGGGGGGCGTCGAACGGTCGCGCTGAGGGCAGCAGGTTGGTGTCGGGTGGAAGCTTGTGAGCATGTGAGCTTGGCGGCAAGTGGGATGGCTCTCTCGGCAAAAGTCATGCCCGGATTGATCTGGGCCAACAACGACGGCGTTTGCGAACGTCGTTCCCTCCTTGGGGGCGTTGTTCGGAGTATCCATCCTTCTTGGCGGTTCCTTTGGGTGAAAACCTTGCCCATGGTTGTGGGTACCCCTTATTAAGAGGTTCCTTGATTACCTGTATCAGGTCCTGGATCGGTCGCTGATACAAATCTCGTCACAGATTAGTATCAGAAGCAGTAAATAACGGATAACTAAATAAATTAATCACCGTTTTTAGCTAGTGGAGAGCAGGTAGGCACTTCATTCCTCCACCGGAATGGGCTATAGCACATTCTCGCCCTGGAGTCCTAAACCTGTATGACAATGAAAGCAAGGGTGAGTATTCCGGAGAGAATACCCAGCAAATCCTACAAATTCAATAATATAATAAATGAATTAAATTAAAAGTAAAGGTCGGTCCTGGAGGGGCACTTCCTCCCTGCCAGTCCCGATATGCTATCCCGAACCTGACCAACGGTACCTTCGCCGTCTCAGGTTCCCCATACAATAATAGTAAAGACTAATCACTGGGGGCTTTGACTAAGTGGACTCTTGCCGAAGTCGCGGCTATCCAGATAGATTCTACACTCTGCAGAGGTCGTACTTATATACCCCGCATTCGGTCAGCCCGTACCGTGTACTTAGGCGGTACCGACCTACGAGACTCATACCCACCGGTGACCATCGCTGGTCAGCATTCCCCAGGTCCAGCCACAGGTAATACTGGGGGCTAAGCAGGGGCCACTAATCATCCACCTCGCGGATGTCGACCCGGGTCTGTGAGCTCATTAATTAGGGCCCTCGGCCCTCAGGGTCTCCGACCCTGTATCATAGTCGACCCGTGCCGCCCAGTCCCAGTCCTCTACCTGGGGCTGTCTCCAGCATACCCGTTCCCGACTTGGCGCGTGCCCGACTCGGCACCAGGCGCTACCTAGTTCGCCGGTCGGCACTCTGCACCAATCATACGGCTCCTTGGGATGGATTACTAGGTTCAGCTGGTGGGGTGTGAATCAAGGCCTCACATAAATAGGCACTCCCGTAGGCTATGCCTTTTTGGCATGCGGGGTTGTACTAGGCACTAGAAAGACTCTCCCGTGAACCGGTCCTTAGCTGGGATCAGAGTGGCTCTTAGGATCCTCCTAGCGAGGCCATCCTTCCACTCCCAATCTTAAAGCATCCTATAGCTATAGCGAGGCTGGGCATTCGCCCACGTGATGCCTCCTCATAGCTTAAGCTGCAGGAATGGTAAACTTTAATGATTTGGATGATATTATTGGTGAGACTTGCCTTCATTGTCGGTCCTTAGACGTTCCTTACGCGGGCGTATTCCGTAGGTTGACCGGGCTGGGCTTTGGGCCTTCTGGAGCTTCGGCGTCTCGTCGGGCCCGGTCATGCTATCGATAAAACACATAAAATAACAATCAGTATAACAGTACACCAATCAAATCGTAAAAGGAAAAGGAAAGGATAGAAGGCGGGGATTCGATGGATTTCTCTAAAGGCTGGGGGTTGGATTAATAACCCATTAATTATATAGAATAACTAATGGATTAAAGGATGGGAATTTGGAAGAGAATTACTAAATAATTCCCTGGAAGATGGTTGGAACGACGGTTATCGGGTTCCGGGAATTATACAGATTTGTAAGGAATAAATCCCGAATGACCGATATGGATTTCTAGAGAATCCTTATATGTTCCTTGGGCAGCACGACGGCTAGGGTTTTATGGATATCTAGGGGTTTGTGGACGGACGGTACGACGACGGGGTTTCGACGGGGTTTAGGGTTTATACGGGCGGCGTACCGACGGGGTTTCGGGTGGTTTAATGGCTAGGCTAGGCTTAGGATTTAAATATTAGGGAAGTAAGCATATGGAAATGCTTAGAATAATCCCTAGTATTTATAAGAATTTTCTAGGGATTTATCGGGCTAAAATATGGAAAAGGGAATTTTCTGGGTACACTGGGGAAGGCCTCTTATTGGCTAGAACTTAGCCTAATTGGATTTAGGCTCTAATGATGTGCTAAAAAGGATTGGATGGCACTAATAGGCTTAGAAATATTCCTAGGATTTTTGGGTATTTTTAGAAAATTTTTAGAAGTGAAGAAGGGCTCTAAATAAACTTGCGTGTGCACTTACCCGGGTGCGCGTAGCATTTTTGTGGGCGCTGACGCAGGGGAGTGCGGTCCGGCCGGGTACTGTGTTGACGCAAAAATCAGGCGGAGACAAATGCGCACTAACACACGAGCGAAGGCGTGACCTTGAAAACCGGGGCGTGCCAGTCAATCTGACCTATTGATTGACAAGGATAAAATCGGAGATTAAGAAACAGCCGAAGAGCCGATTCTCTTGTTAGTACAGTTGCACTTTGAAAGACCGATTCCGATATAAGATGAAAACAGCACAGGAAGCCGATTTCGATAGATCAACCAGCAAGTAGCCGATTGATGACTAAGCAATATGAGACAACCGTGAAGCGATCCGATATAGCTTAGCAAAACAACACTTAGAGCAATATTAATCAGCTATCAGATCAATCTTAAGATTACACTTTTGACAGAGCCGATTAGATAAAACCCTAAGCTGGATAGATGGTGGTAAAGGCTAAAAACAACAAGAAAAGACTTGTAGATCTAGCAAATACCGATAACTGTCGAATAAATCTAAACGAAGCAACAACGATGCGCCCGATGCTAAAGCTTAGATATTACTCAATAGAAGCGGAACTCACGAGCAAGCCTTGGAGATCTGGATCGCCTTGACTAGCCCAGGAGAACTCGTTGAAAGAGAAAAAGCTTGGCGAAGTCGCCGACTTGTAAGTAAATTGCGAGTAGTAAATGCGAAGTAATAAAGGTTTTTGTATTGATGTGTATCTAAACTTCTCACGACCCTCAGGATTTATATTTATACCCTGGAATAACAGACTCCAAGTCGATCACGACATGAATAGACTTGACGCAAAAGGAAGAAACTATCTTAACTAAGATAACAATAAAAGACAGGCCTACTATGACCCAATTCAGCCCAAAGCTCACGACACCATCGATTAGTCTTCCGAGTCCGATTCTGAGGCCCGGAATCCGATTCCGACCAAACCGATTCCAATCCGAACTTCATCTTCAACTCTATTTCAATCCTCATTAAATCTCTCCAAGTGCTGGCTAAAACACGTGTCAAAAAACGTCATCAACACATGCCCCCAGTTTCGGGATAAGATGACCGTATTATCCCGAAATTCTCGGACCCTCTCGATTTGTTACCGTTTTACACAGAACCCTGATTTCCACTTGGTCACGCGGAATTCCTCATATACCCCTGCAGGCAAAGCCTATAAATAATCCACCACTTCTTTCTCCTTTCATCCGCCGTCCTTTCTTCGCCATTGCCCTCGTTTCCAGAGCTTCCAGACGCGAGCTTCAAGACTCTTGCCGGCGACTCTTCTTCATCGATCTTCAATCTCATCTTCAAGCAAATCGTTCGACTCCGCAAGCCTGCAAATCGCAATGGCTTCAAGTTCTTCTACTTCCCAAGTAACAAATCTTGATCTCGTTCTTGCATTTTTCCCCGTTCCTTGTTCATAAAAACGATCCACGTTTTTTCATAGATTAAAACCTCTTCTTCTTCGCCCTTTCTCTAGGTGCCAGCGAACGAGATCACGATCCCCCTCCCAGAATCTCCTGGTCTTTTCATCTTAGGTCCGATTGGTAGTGAAGATCCGACTGATTTTATCAATCTAGAAACCAATCGCCTCCCTTTCAAGCACCTATCAGATCCCGTTTCTTCATGGAAAGATGCCTTCCGATCTTGGCCAACAGCGATTGCAGGATGGAGGGATTGGTATCTTCGAATGAACAGCAAGCGGGCCGATTGGGATACTTATCAAATCGGTCAATGTCTCTCCCTATCTTTATCAGATATCAAGAAGAACGAACCACTTTTGATAGCTGCTTCTCACTTCTGGTCCGATGCTCTGAATGCATTCTTATTCAGCCATGGTCCGATGTCACCTACTCTCCTTGATGTGGTCATGTTGACAGGTCTGAACATAACCTCTACAACTAGATTCGATACCCTTGCCAAGCCGACTCATATTATCAAGGTGGCAAAAATCGGTTGGAAAGATTATATCTCCACATATTCAAAGAAACAAGGACCGATTGACCAAAAGGAATACTCAGCCTTCCTTTTAATGTGGCTAGAAAAATTCGTCTTCTGCGGAAAAGCTTTTGCCCCTTGCATTAAATACCAGAAAGTCGCCGAACATCTAGCATCGGGCAATCTTCTTCCCCTTGGCAAGTACCTCCTCGGATCGGTTTATCAATTGTTACATGAGGTATCAATTCGATTGAGAAAAGGAGAACCGATTTCATGTCTCGGTGGCCCTTGGTGATTCATAAACTTATGGCTGAATCTGCACATGCATAAAGCTTGGAAAGTGAACCTTTTCAACCAAAGTTTCCCATCGGATCAATCAGAGGGAAATAAGATTATTCCTCGCAGATGTACATCTTTTGGAGAAGCTGCTGCAGTCCTTAATGGTGATAAAATGACTCCAAATCGACTGGCTGCATACTTCAACTGCTTCTACAACGGCATTAGCAAATCTGCCTTGATCTGGTTTGCTTATGAAGACCCAAACAATTCCTTTGAAAATCTGATCATCTTTCAGCTTGATTCAATCCTGCTGGACGATAGTATGAAATTGATTCTTAAAGAAATGATCCGACCAAACATTCTTCCTGTGGCTTGCGATGAACATACCTATGAATTCTACTACCCCTCTGTGGTAGCAAGGCAACTAGGCTTTGTTCAAGCTCCGATCAAATTACACTTCTCTGATCTAATCGGATATCGGACTTATGTTGAAAACGGCCTGGCTTTCTGTCGCCTCTTAGACCGAGTTCCCGATTTGGACATGTCAGATCTAAATACATGGAAGTTGGCGGGTATCACTTCTATAGCCACTTCGAGCTTCAAAAACTGGTGGGCTGAATGGTGTCAATATCTTTTCTGTGAACCAGCTCTTTCATATTGCAAGATATTCGATCTAGACTTCTCGTCCAAACAAAAGGTATCCACTTTTTACAAAAACTCCCATTTAATTTTAATTATTAATCCTTTCTCTTGTACAGAAAAACCGATTCTCTCCCCCGAAAACAAGCAAAAGCGGCCGGCCGATTCAATATGCTCCCGCAACCGATACTCCTCATATCGGATACAACGCTCCATCGGCCGCGAACATCCTCAAGGGAAAATCAATCAAGCGCAGGACTGGAACCTCTTCAAAGAAGATGAATAAGAAGATTAAGATTGCAACGGCCAATACCCAAGTGGCGATCGATCTGCTAACTGGTGCAATCCAAGAGACAGACCTCCAACTTCCATCAATAACGGGTACCGAGTTTTCTCATTAACCCAATTTTCCTTTTTTCTTAATGTTGATGATCAAACCTGACCTTTGTCATACTCTGTGGAGCAAGAACATGAAGGGGACACAGAGCGGGTACCTCCCCGAGTTTCTCAACAAAACTCTCCAGTATCATCGTCATCGAACCATCCTGAACCTAATCCACCTGGTAATTAATCATCTCATCATATATCCGATATCGGTTAATCTCGCTTCATCATGACAATTGTCTTCCTCTCAGAAAAAACGACCGATCAGTCATTAGAAGAATTAATCGTTCAAACAACTGAAGATCGTCCTCAGCAAGAAACAGAGACGAGGGCTCCCCAACTGATACCGGTAATTTCATTAAGAACTTGTCAGAATTTCTGATCCTATTTCTAATGTTCTTTTTACCCAGAATGAACAAGCTGGAACTTCTACTGCCGCCGAACAAGCTCCATCGGATATACATCCGATTTCGTCACCAAGACAACCAACTCCGTTTGATGAAGTAAATTTGAAGCAGGTTATTTATTATTCCTCCCCCGATTGCTCCTTTTCTTTCCTTCGTTCGATCCTAACAAAAATGCTTATTTAGGCCGAAGATTCAATCGATAATAGCCTCTTCGATTTCCCAATCAAAGGCCTCTTGGATGAAGATGAAGTTCAATCGGCTAACAAAGGGATTCCATCGGACACGGCCATTCATCCAACTGAAATCAACGCTCCATCTTTTCCGGAAGACGTCAGGAACAAACTATCGGACCTCCTAATTCTGCTGGAGCAAGATACTTTTGTGTTAGTTCAAGACGCTGGGCTGATCCGATCGATTCTCCATCAGTTACGGCCACATCTCAATCGTGAAGCTCAAGCGGCCATCATCCCCGCAGCTTATATTGAGGGTCGACATATTGAATTCATCGAAGCCCGTCAGAAAATATCTGATCAACAGAATCGGGAATCATTGATCAAGAAATCGGAAGAGAAGAGGAACGCCGCTAATGCCACCAAGGACAGAATCAAATTCCTTGAAGCCAACCGTCCTTCCTTAGTAGCCAAAATCGATGAATTAAAAGCTCGCAAAATAGAATTAGCAAATGAGCTCCGATCGGTCTGCGAACAGCTCGAGGAAGACGAAAAGAAGCTGCAGCAACTTCCGGCCACAATCGAAGAACTCACAAAGACCCTCAAAGCTCAAGCATCCGATGCACTCAAACTCCATAGAAGCATCCCGACACAAGAAGGTCCGATTGAGGTTTATCTGCGTGTCATCGACGATGTAGATCAAACACGTCTGCGAGCATTGAATGCAGTCCGATCCCTTCTGTGATGGGTTGTATTCCATCTGTCATGCGTTTATGGGTTTGTAATGAATACTATTTCCTGTAGATTTGACCGTTGTTCCCTGCTTTAACTTTTGCGTGATCGTTCAGCCGATTTTCCGGCTTTGCTATCAATTTTCATTACTGACCCTGCTGATTCACAAGCTTTTTTCAGTCTTTCTCGCAAATTTTCAATGTTATATCATAAATGCTCTTGACCAAAAATCTCTATAAATAGAGTCACAAAGCCAATTCCCCTTCACATCAAAATCTCATTGCGAGAGAATGGCATCGTTTCAACAGGTAGAAAATTCTTTGTTTCTTATTCTTCTTCTATTGCTTTTTCCTACATCAATCCCTCTTGAATCCCAGAGACTTGATGGAATCATCGCGTCGCTTCAAGCTGGGAACCCTTTAACCCCTCACGATGAAGTCTTCCTTCAAGCTTACGTTGGGGACATTAGAGAGAGGTTTCCAGATGATATAATTCCCGTACTTCGCTCCATCAATTTCAATTCCTTGCCCCCAGGGGGAATCCCAGAAGTCCGTCGCAGAATTCAGCTTCTTCAATTTTCTGTCCCTCTGCTTGAACAACAGTTATCTTCTTTGGAATCAAGAGTAGAGCTGAGGGAAGATTTACAACACCTGATAAACATTACTCGGAACGACAGGGACAACACCACCAGAGTCCTCCAAGAACAACAAAGACTTGAAGCTTCTTATGAACAACAAGAGGGCTATCTGAGAGCAATAGAGATTATCCAAGAGTACCTAAACTCTTTGTAATTTTTTTTTATTTTTTGCACTAAGGGCGATGCATGTCACATCGGCCATGTAATATCCGATTTAGATATAAATCGGTTTAGGAACTTTCGAAATGGACATACATCCGATTCGTTCTTCCTTGTATGTTTTTTCTTATCTTCCCGATCAATAATCGTTTTATGAATCTAGCTTTCTATGACATTTTGTATCCATTAAGACGATTCTTCAAGACCAACTGCTTGTATCGATTGTAATCCAAAATCAGACATCTTAAGAAAATCCAAATCAATAGCTTGCCCTGATATGCAAGTTACTTCATAACTCCATGGGCAAACCTCAGTAGTCGCAATATTAAACGGAGCATCGGCTTTCACAATCTCAACCGAATCTCCGATCCACTGAATCACGCATTGGTGCATCGTAGATGGAATGCAACAATTTGCATGAATCCAATCTCGTTCCAGGAGCATATTATAAGAACTCTTGCCGTTAATAACGAAGAAAGTAGTAGACAGAGTTTTACTTCCGATTGTCAAGTCAACACAAAGTGCCCCCCGGGCCGGAGAGGTTTTACCTTCAAAGTCTCTGAGCATCAGATCGGTTTTCATCAAATCAGACTCTCCATTGCCGAGTTTTCTTAACACGGCATATGGCATAAGATTGACAGTAGCACCACCATCAACCAACATTTTAGTCATCGGAGTTCCATTGATGTATCCTTTCAAGAATAAGGGCTTTAAATGCTGACGGTCCTCCTCTTCTGGCTTCTCGAAAGTAGCAGGTGCCGATTCAAAAGTCAACTGAGCAACTTTATCTTCGATATCTGATTCGATTGTCTCTTCTGACGCCATGAATTCCCTTAGCAAAATAAATGCCATCAGAACATCCGCTGCCGGAGCAACATCCCGATCACTATCTTGTACCTTCCTGCGCCAGACTAAGCTTCGACGTCCTTTATTATTATTAGCCCGACGCTGTTCTTCTAATTCGATTTGCCTCAACCTCTGAACACGCCTCTTCTGAGACTTAGTCAATTCTTCAGGGCACCACTGAGGTTGGGGTTCTTTGAATCGGTGGAAAGGCTGTTGATCATGAATCGGTCTTCTTTCAGGATCTCTTCGTATGATTTCATCATCAGGGACCCGGTCATTAGCCATATCTTCAATTTCTTGACTTATATACGGCTTCCTCCCCAATCGGTCTCTTATATCAACCTTACGACCAAGTCTCTCATGAACAGGAACACACTGATTCAAGTCTCCTTGCCGATCTCTGCTAACCGATCGCCGATCTTCTTGATATCGGACGTTAGAACGATCGTATCTTTCATCAAAACGCGGCCTCTTTATTGGCCGAGAATTCCATCCTTGCCCATTACATTCAGGGCAATTCTCAGGAGTTGGCAATTTAATCCCCTCTTCCCAACAATAAATAAAGAAAGGGCATCTCCAATGATCAGCATTGCTTTGCCTCATCTCTTCTTTAAATGGAATCTGCTCATTTTCCCTCTGGAACTTATTAATCAGCCCTTGGGAAGTAATTCATCTCTCCTGACCTCTAGAACTTCCAGCTTCCTCCGATTTCCCTTTTCCTTTTAAATCGGTCATAGAAACTTGGACTTTAGGATCAACAGACCCTTTCTCTCTAGCCAATTGTGAAGTAAGAACTTTCTTGGAGACTTCTTCTCTGGTTACTTCCACCATATTAACAGGGAAAGGATGCTGATCAATCTTCATCGGCTTGGCAGGCTTTTTAGGTAATTCAAATTTAATCTTTCCCTGATCGATAGCCAATTGTAATTGTTGACGGAATAATTTGCAATCATTAGTGTTATGAGATGTAGCATTATGGAATTTGCAGTAAACCATCGTTTTCAATTCTTCTTCTGAGGGAATCCTATGATAGGCAGACAACTTGAGCAACCCTTCTCTTAGAAGCATGTCGAAGATCTTATCGGCCTTTGTAATATCAAAGCCGAACTTTTTAGGTTCTTTCTTAGCAAAGGGAACTGAAATCGGTTTCTTATTCTTGACCCACTCAGCAAGGCTGACATCTTCTCCTTCATCAGATTCATAATCGGATCCATAACCGGCATAGTTAACCCTTCTCTGATAATTCCTTCTGGGTTCATACTGCTGAATTTCATGCCCAGACATCCTTTGCACAATCTGACTTATGCTTTCGAACTCCTGATGAGCAAATTTTTCTTTCAAATACGGCAAAACTCCATCGAAAGCTACATCAGCCAATTGCTTATCTGTCAACATCAAACTGAAACATTTATTTCTGACATCTCTGAATCGGGCAATAAATGAAGAAACCGATTCTTCGTTTCTCTGCCTCATGTTGGTCAAATCAGAAAGCTTCTTCTCATGAACCCCAGCAAAGAAATACTGATGAAACTGCCTTTCCAAATCGGACCATAAGATAATGGAATTGGGTGGCAGAGTCATGAACCAATTGAAAGCCGATCCAGACAAGGAACTTGAGAACAATCGAACCCTCAATGCATAGACATTAGCAGCTTCTCCACATTGCATAAGAAATCGGCTAACGTGCTCAACAGTTGAAACATCATCCTGACCAGTAAAATTTGTGAATTCAGGGATCCGATAGCGAGGAGGGTAAGTCATCATGTCATAATGTGCAGGATACGGGGGTTGATACATGACACTTTGAACCTTCGATTTTAAGCCGAATTGATTTTGAATCACATCGGCTATCTGTGAAGACCAATCAATTGGTTTTTTAGGAGATTGCTCTGTAGGTTGATCATCCGATTGAGGCGATGGCGACCCTTTGAATTGAAAACTGGCAGGTGGTGTCGGAGCCTGAGGTGCTGTCGGAGCAGGAGGCACAGTAGGATTTGGAGGTACATAAGTTTGAATCGGCTGAGAAACCGATGTATTAGCCTGACCAACGTTGGACTGCACCATCTGATTAGGCTGCTGAGCATTGAACGGAGTAAAGTTGGCTGGCACTTGCATCTGATATATGGTTTTATAATTGCTATCCACTAGAGACCAAGTTTCTCCATCACTGTGTCGAATCCAAGCAGCACCTTCTCCATGCGAGACAGATCCCTCCTCAGTTTTCTTACCAAAATCGGGCGGCATGCCCCATCCAGTTTGAGGATTTTACGTCCCTTTTGGAGCTGTATAAGATGAACTTTGTAACCCTGCCATCTGTGAAACCGAATTCCCTGACGAGCTCATAGACATTGTGTTTCCATTAACCGATCCAGACGGCTGACCAGCCGATTGGCTTTGAGAGTTCACGGCACCAGCCGATTGGCTTTGAGAGTTCAGGGCACCGGCGGAAGAGGATTCTGGAATTGTAGTAGTATCCGATGTCAATCCTGCAGACGTTGGTACCGAAAAAGTAGCTGAAGCTGAAACCGATGCACCGACACCTGTTGTCGCGTTTGATACTGGTGCAAAAGTTCCTGCTGTATTACTAGATGCAAACGGACCAGATCCGAATGCTGGAGCAGAAGACATGCCATAAAAAGGAGGACTACCATAAAAAGGATATGGAGGGTGGTATGCTGGTCCTCTAAAACCTGCCAGTGTTGGATCTTCACACAGTTGCACCAATACGGCATTACGTACCATATTCGTCAGCACAGGAGACTGATTAACAAAAGCATTATGAATAGAAGAATCAATCATCTCCTGGAACTTCCCTGTTGATTCTGCAATGGTAATGGTATGAGGAAGAGGAAGTGGGGCTTTCTTAACAGCTTCTCCTCGTTTGGTAGCACTGAAAGATTTGAGACATTCCCTACGGTATTCTTCCTGATGCAATTCAAACTCCTTCTACTGCTCATCGTTCAAATCATCGAAGGTGACTTCAATGATGTTTCCAGTATTTAGATCAGTACTGTTGGTGTTGTCCTTTTTCGGAGCCATCGTAAGATTCCTTCTTCGCGTCCCACCGGGCGTGCCAAAAGTGTGATGACGCAAAAATCAGGCGGAGACAAATGCGCACTAACACACGAGCGAAGGCGTGACCTTGAAAACCGGGGCGTGCCAGTCAATCTGACCTGTTGATTGACAAGGATAAAATCGGAGATTAAGAAACAGCCGAAGAGCCGATTCTCTTGTTAGTACAGTTGCACTTTGAAAGACCGATTCCGATATAAGATGAAAACAGCACAGGGAGTCGATTTTGATAGATCAACCAGCAAGTAGCCGATTGATGACTAAGCAATATGAGACAACCGTGAAGCGATCCAATATAGCTTAGCAAAACAACACTTAGAGCAATATTAATCAGCTATCAGATCAATCTTAAGATTACGCTTTTGACAGAGCCGATTAGATAAAACCCTAAGCTGGATAGATGGTGGTAAAGGCTAAAAACAACAAGAAAAGACTTGTAGATCTAGCAAATACCGATAACTGTCGAATAAATCTAAACGGAGCAACAGCGATGCGCCCGATGCTAAAGCTTAGATATTACTCAGTAGAAGCGGAACTCACGAGCAAGCCTTGGAGATCTGGATCGCCTTGACTAGCCCAGGAGAACTCGTTGAAAGAGAAAAAGCTTGGCGAAGTCGCCGACTTGTAAGTAAATTGCGAGTAGTAAATGCGAAGTAATAAAGGTTTTTGTATTGATGTGTATCTAAACTTCTCACGACCCTCAGGGTTTATATTTATACCCTGGAATTACAGATTCCAAGTCGATCACGACATGAATAGACTTGATGCAAAAGAAAGAAACTATCTTAACTAAGATAACAATAAAAGACAGGTCTAATATGGCCCAATTCAGTCCAAAGCTCACGACGCCATCGATTAGTCTTCCGAGTCTGATTCTGAGGCCCGGAATCCGATTCCGACCAAACCGATTCCAATCCGAACTCCGTCTTCAACTCTATTTCAATCCTCATTAAATCTCTCCAAGCGCCGGCTATAACACGTGTCAAAAAACGTCATCAACATACTGTTTGGTGGACCGGGGGCGTGGACGCGGTGGACCGCGGGCGCTCGGTCTATGGTTCACTGGACCATGTCCGCCTGGTGCACGGACGGGCGGGGCTGCTCTCGCACCGTGAGCCGGCCCGTGGACCGGGGCTCCGCGCGCCTGCGGTCCATGTGGACCGAGCCCATTCGGGCGGGACGGCACCCGGCCCCACCCGTCAGCCAGCAGGCGGAGGCAAGACGACAGACCCAGAGGGGTCGTCTTCTTCCTTCGGCCTGGGCGCCATGGGAAGGAGCGAGGAAGCTCGGAGCTCGCCCCCATCTCCGCACTCCGGCCACCACGAACCGAATGGAGGCGACGAGCATGGAGAGGAGCGCGAGGGGAACCCATCTCGGGCCTTGGATGGGAATGAGAGGGAGGATGGAGGGGCGGCCACGGGGAATGGCAAAGCTTGGCTCGGTTCAACTTGTGCCGGGCGGAGGAAGGGGCTTGCTCCTCTATTTATAGGCGCGGGAGGGGCAGTGGAGCACGCCACGTTGCACAGGAGGATGAGGACAGCGAGAAGCTTGCTCGGGGGTGGTCGGCGCCGCACTCCTTTTGCGGCGGTGGCCGGCGGTGATGACACACGGCGTGGAGCTCCATCTTGGCTGCTCCGTGTACATCGGGCGGCGGTGGCTTGCAGAGGTTGGAAAGGTGGTGTGCGCGGCCGGCCTTGACGGCGGGACGGCATGGGCGTGCAGCATGGGCGCGGTTAGCGCCATTAATGGCGCGGCGGCGGGGGCCTTCGTGGCAGCAAGAGAAGGGGAGGGAGAGGGGGCACGTGGCAGTCGGTGGCGCGCCGCGGTTGGCGCGCTCGCGGGGTGGCGGGGCAAGCACCGGCGAGTGGCGGTGTTCGGCCGACGGCGACCCAGCGCGGCGGCGGCGCGCGTGCAGACGGCGGCGCTAGGTCACGGAGGGGAGGGAGGCGCGCGCGCGTGGGCGTGCTGGCGGGCCGCGCCTGCGCGCTGAGGCGGGGAACTGGGCCGCGGCCTTGTGGGCCTAGCGAGGGAGGGAGGCGCGGCGCGGCGCTAGCTGGGCCGCGAGTGGGCGAGGGAGGAGGAAGGGCGGCCGAAGAGAAAGAGTCCAGGGGGCAAGGATGGACTTGATGACGAGTTTGCTGGGCTGAAAGTGAGGCTTCGGCCCATTAGTGTTTAAATAGCTTTTCTATTTATTTGAAAGGGTTTATAAAGAGAGTTCGATTTCAAATTCAAACCAAACCCTCTCTAGTTCTATTCTAGGGTTTTAAAGATTTATTTTAGCACTCAAGTTGTGGAGCATCCCTTCTATTTTCCCAATAGTTTATTATTTATATTTACTCCTTTTTAAATCTATAATTATTCTAATAAATCCAGTGATTAATCCTAAATTAATCCTATTTAATTTTGAGGGTGTTACAATGGTCTCGTGGTCGTGCGACGACGGCGCGCTGTGGCGTCGTTCTCCTTCCTGAAGGCGTCGTTTTAGGATCCCGCGTAGACCTCTTCACCTTGTGTGTAGCTCATCTACGAAGGCGATGATCATCTTGGACTCTGGCGGCGGCGGGTTCGTGCCGAAAAAAGAGGATCTTCCTCAATCTCGTCCCTTTATCCATGCACTCCTTCTTTATGCCGGAGACTAAGTGTCGATGCTCGGAGTGGTGGGCGGCAGCTCGGTGACATTGTTTGACTTGCCTATGGCTTCCATGTGTCTGGGCGGCGGTCGGTCACGCATAGCGTCGGCCGATTCAGTGACCGGATTTTCTTCCTTGCTAGGGATTGGGGTGGTGTTGTCTCTGGCGTGTGACCCTGCGGGTGGTGCCTCGTGTCGACGACTCAATTCGACCGAGTGGAGATGTTTGAGGTCCGTGTTGACGCCCCAATCCGACCGGACAAGTGTTGCGGTGTCGACGTCCCAATCCGACCCGCCAGTCGTTTAACTGTTTTTTTCTTAGTTTTCTCTTTGTTTTGTCTGACATAGTCTTGTATTTTTCTGTTATATCAATGAAACGCACACGTCGTGTGCTGTTCGTTCGAAAAAAAACTAGAAAAGTGATGGCAGCATGAAGAAAATGGTACTATGCTACACGGTTGTCACACACAGTGCAAGCTGCAATAGCTGCATCTCGGAGCAATGGGGAAGCGAAGAAAGCAGCCCACCTTGACAGTTCAGAGTTTAGAATATTTCTACCTTTCCAGGAAGCGATGGGGAAGGACCCAATCAGCACGGGTATACAGGTGCTCAAATGATGTTCACGGTTGGGGATTCTGCAGCTTGTTTTCCAGGAAAAAGGAAACCTCGGTTGGGGATTCTGCAGCTTGTTTTCCAGGAAAAAGGAAACCTCGAGCAACCTACGTTGTCCATTGGCAACTCTGCCTTTCTTATAGTGTTAGCTAATGGATTGCAAAGAGAAATTCTCGGTTGTTGGAGCAGTTGCATCTCCATTCCATTATGAGGACCCAGTGCATCTCGATTTCTTTCGTGAGACGAAGGTGCATCCGTCATCTCTGATCGATCTGCCATGGACGGAGAATCACAGATTCACAGGTTCAGAAACCGTCCAAGAGAGGAAATAAACCAGCTTACGGCTGCAAAAGGGGGCTAAACTGGCGGCCGGCCCATTCGAATGAGCACAGGCTCATCCATGATCGAGGACTCGCCGGAGAGCGGCGGTGGCGAGGCCGGCGAAGCAGCGCGGGCGGAGCCGCGGACAGCCGGACAGCACACGACGGTCGACGGAGGCGGCGCGCTCTTGTTTTCATCACAAGCACCCTTGCTCAATCTAGACCGTTGCGTACGAATCGGACGGCTCCCAGGCACCCAGGGGGTGGACGGTAAACGAAATACCGTCCACCCCCCTTGGCGCCCTCCGCGCCGGCCGGCGCCACCCGCCGGCGAGCCGGACGCTGCCGAGGCGGAGATAGCAAGCGCAACGCACCCTGGATTCGATGAGAAGAACCCTCGTTCACCGCTCCCGCCGGCACGACCGCGTCAGACATCGCTGCGCCGTCGCCGCCGCTCTCCGGCGAGTCCGCTCTCGGGCTCGGCTGTGCGCCAGGCGCGCGTGCGGATGGGCCACCGATCCCTGATCAGCGAGCACGGCGTGTTCTCCGAGTGGCACGCCGGCACGCAGGAACGCGGTGGTCGCGTCAGGGCGGACCGGCGGAGGCGTGGCGGATGAAGTCGATGGTGTTCGACGGGCGGACGGAGGTGGCATCCGCTGCCTGTCCCGCCGGGGTGGGTGGGGCTTGAGGGAACGGAGGCGGTCAGGTGTTCCCATTCCCGGGTGCCTCCTCTCTGCTATGATCCGAGGAGTCAGTGCCTCGCAGAGCGAGACGACAGCGACGAGTGGGAGCATGGAGATCCGATCAGAGTTCACAGCAGGGGAAGTGAGCTGATTGCCATTGCCATGCAACATGGCGTTTTCTGTTTGACGAGCAAAATGTTCTAGATGCCTTAGTCTAAAGTTAAAGTGTTTTTTAAATAAAATTTCTGGCAACGTTATCCACATTCTGCAATTAAGCAATGAAGCAACAGCAAGCAAGAGTTTCAGTTAACGCATTCCTTGCCTGACTGTCAGATCGAGCAGTAATAAGCATGCCTGAACATGCGTTGCTTTCCTTCAGGAAATGCAGAAGAGGAGGCCCTCAATCAACAATTCAACATGGGTATACTGACGCTCGACTGGTGGACGAATTTAACGTAATCAGGCTCATGGTTGGGGATGGCGCGGCACGTTTACCAGCAAAAAAGAACTCACTGATCATCCATTGGCAAGACTGGTTTCTGTTTCCTACAGAATGTAAGCTGATCAATTGACAAAGGAACGGACAATTTCGGTCCAGATAACAAGGTGTCATGCCATAGTCTGAAGACTAGCTAAAGGAACACACAATCCTCAGCGGTGCAGATGGTCTAATATGCTGTGACTTATGATAATTTATCATTGTGGATTTCTTTCGGGCGCATCTAATATATGATTTTCTTTCGGGCGCATCTAATATATGATTACAGAGAAACATCCAATAGTGTTGCTAGCTCGAGCAATATATTCCCCTTTTTTCTTCTTCTTTCTGAACATGCTGAAGAAATTCAGTGAAATGGCCAAATGGGGGAATTATGGGATCCAAAATTTCAGTAGAACCAGCGGTACAGAAACCATGATGCTGGATGATGTTATTAATGAGCAGGCTGAGGATCAAATCCCTCAAGTTTAGTAAATTAAAATAAGTTACACAAAAGCTATACTGTATTCTCCGAGCAGGGTGTAGCGCCCAGGCGTCGCCGCTGCACAGGGTGTAAGTTAGAATAAAACTGCCAGATTTGGCATTAGTAGTTCAGACTTCAGATTAGTGCAGAGAGTATGAAACTCTGGATGCTTCTCTCATTCTGAAACTCTGAACACGTCGCACAAAATCACCTTTGTCCACTGGCAAAGTCTTCTTTGAGTTTTCAGAAAATCCTCCATTGACCAGTCGGCAAGCAACTTGAAAATAGAACATCATAGCCTGACGACCGACTGATAGAACGCAGACCTAAGTGGTGTAAATGGAACTCTCCTTCTTTTCGAACGTGTCAACGAAATTCAGTGAAGTGGGAACTACGGGATCCAAAGGTTTAGTAGAATTCAGAAGATTCCTTGCCTGTGAGATTGTGAACTAGTAAGGAGGGTTTTTTTCTTTTCCCCATGTACGTTCTATGCACTCTTAACACTGAACACATATTATACAAAAATCAGAGCATTGCCTATTTAAGTAGACGTGGTTTGGCCTAAAAGTATATGGTTGTTGCATACAATTGCTATTGAAGGGCAATCTATACAAAAGTTAAATTAGTTTCAATAATGATTACTGTTGAAAAATTTAAAACAACATATTAATAAATGGTATTATCTGCTCCAATCTTAAAACCTATATTAAGAAGAAGAAAATTAGACCAGCTAACTGAGAGAGAATGACGTACAACACCCTCGTTTGAGGACTGAATAAACTTATTCTCATGAGATGCAATCAACTTCAAACACCACGTGATACCAATGGCGATCATTGTCAACACCCATTTTTAGTTGCCTCTAAAATCTCACATCATATGCAATATTAATTTTGTTATGGGAATGGGTGAAACAGCAGCTCGACATGATTAATTGCCGGGCAGAACTGTTGGTACCAAGCGGTACAAAACATAGAGGTACCGGCATTTAAATCCAGCCAAAGTCCAAAGGTTCAGTTAAATAGTCGCATTGTAAAGACCATCATGAGTGATATATACATGAATAATGTGCTTTGGTAGAATGAAAATCGGGTGAGGAGATCATGGTATTTTCACAAAATAAAAGCATGAAGAGAGCAAACAAATTATGTTAAGGGAGGACTAGAATTTAGGTTGAACCAGCAGTATAGAAAGTGTGATGTTGAATGGTATAACCCGAGCAAGGTGTTCCCAATGCCTTCAACTAGAGAGTGGTACACAACATGAATAAAATAGTAGTACTGCTTTGTTATACAGTAGAACTAGTAGTGCACAAACCATGATGCTGAATGCATAATTCATGAAGAAAATGGTACCATACACTCCTAGTCCTAGGGCAGCAACCAGTATACTGCTTTGCTATACTGATCGAGGGCAAAGCTGTTGGAAGTAAGCAATACAAAACACACGAGGTACATTACATACACTTGATTAAAACAGAACAAAAGTTCAGTTCGATGGCATGAATGGGTGTCTAAAAAGTGCATGTCATTTTGCATAAGAAAAGCAAGAAGCAGATGGAGAAATTCAGTTAACGGAGGGCTAACATTGTTGTTAATATTTAGGATCCTGCATCTCCCTTTCCTAGAGATAAGAAATCTTAAGAGCAACCTGTTGTTGCTAGTTTGCTTTCAATCTCCTACTGAATCTCGGCTGATCAGTCGACAAACACACATATGATTTCTTTTAAGAAAAGAACTTTGCACTCTCGATTTATGAAGGATTTTCATCCTCTACTAAAGAAGACGTATGCTTACAGGAATTATGAAACAAACAAGCAGCTTCCTAAACACATTTCAGTTGAAAAATATGCTAAGGCATTGTCATGAAAAAAGTTACATTTCAGTGCATCCTATACTGAAGAACAACTAGAGTGTGTTCTTCTCTGTCTTCTGAAGATTTCAGACGTAATCAGTGCCATAGATCGCGAGTGTATTTTTTTGTGGGTGCGAGAGTGGAATTCTCGGTTATTGGGAGATGACACATCTCCATTTCTCTGGCACGATGAAGGTGTATCCCCAAATGTAATCAGTGCTCTGTTCTTTCCTTCTTAACGTGTTAATGAAAGTGAAATGGGAATTATCAGACCCAAAGGTTTAGTAAAATTGAGTAAACTAGTAAAAAGGGCTGCCCATTTACATTTAGTTTCAACTTCCAACAATGGTCACTGCTGAAAAAATTAAAACAACACAATACTTTAATTGTAAATGAACTGATTTTCCTCCTCACGTTATAGTACTTTTCCTCATTTATTATCTACTGCAATCTCAAAAAGGAAGAAGGAACATAGACCAGCTGACAAAGATGCATTTGCTGACAAAATATACTAAGAGGAGACATCCGCTGTTTGAGGACTGGATAAACTTATTGTCACGAGATGCTATCAATTTCAAACAACACAGCATACAACCTAAGAGAATTGTCAACACCTATTTTCAGTTGCCTCTAAAATCTCACATCAATTTTGTTATATATGGGAGTAGGTGAAATAGCAGTTCACGGCACATCTGTTGGTAGCAAGTGCTACAAACACACAAAGGTATCGGCATTTAAATCCAGCAAAAGTCCAAAAGTTCAGTTAAATAATAGCATAGTAAGGACCACCATGAGTGATATTAATGCACGAATTATGTGCTTTGCTAGAATGAAAATTGAGTGAGAAGAGCATGGCGTTTTCACAAAAGAAAAGCATGATGAGAGCAAAGAAATTCAGTTAGTGGAGGACTAAAATTTAATCTGAACCAGCATTACAAAAAGTGTGATGTTGAATGGTGTATCTCATGAGCAGGGTGTTTCCAATGCCTTCAACTAGTAGAGTGACAGACAACATGGAGAAAATGGTAGTACTACTTTGCTATACAGTAGAACAACCACGATGCTGGATTTGTGTAACTCGTGGTACTCCTAACTTACCCCATTGCAGTACTACCGTTCCTGGAAATAAACAGCTTACTGATTTCACAATGTATTTATCCGGCAGGATCAGATATTTCTAGTCCACTGCTGAATACAATTGGGAAAGAATAAAAGTATCTTACTGAACCACATAATTGAATTTGTTTGCTTAGGAGAGTTAGAGAAAGAATTGCAGTCGTGTTGGCCAAGTACTTGTGAAGAAAATACGAAGGGATCCTGCATCTCCGTTTCCAGGAAATAAGAAATCCTGTTGTTGTCCATTGGGTAGTCTGCTTTCAATCTCACTGAACATTAACTGATCAGATGACAAACGTACATAAAACTTCTTTTCAATCTCACTGAACATCAAGTGATCCTGTACTAAAGTCTAAAGAAGACGAACAAGCAGCTTCCTGCTTCCTAAACACATTTCGGTGCATGAGTTCTTCTGTCTTCTGAAGATTTCAGAGTGTTAAATGATAGACTTCTTATGTAACACGTATGCATCACGGCTGTGATCGATGATTGCATGACGTGATGATCAAGGTTAGCTGCGCTTGGTTAGAGATAGAGTTCGCCTTGTATAGGAGATATCTCCAAGCGCAACCAACCGTATCTTGTAACTACTTGATGTAAATCTTGTGGACATTGTCCCTATATAAACATGCAGCCGTGGTCAGCCAAGATAGGCAACCACGTTCCCACAAATCTTCACATGGTAATCAGAGCCATCTTCCACAAATACATCTACTAGCCTCATCCTCATGGCGTCCTCTTCCTCGGCGTCCATGACCCTTGGTCCTCCCGTCTCTGAGAAGTTGACACGGGAGAACTACATGCCGTGGAAGGCACAAATCCTCCCAGCAATTCGAGGTGCTCAGCTAATGGGCTATCTCGAGTCTCGACGGCACCCTGATGGAACCAGAGAAGACCATCGAGGTGGCTGACAAGGATGGCAAGAAGGTCGCCATCCCCAACTCGGACTACGACGCTTGGCTGGCTAAAGATCAGCAACTTCTTGGCTACCTGCTCAACTCGCTACACAAAGACGTGTTAGTGCAGGTAGTTGAGGTAACGACGTCTGCCGAGTTATGGAGTGCGCTGCAAAAGATGTTCTCTGCGCGCACCATAGCGCGGGTTACCAACCTGCGCATTCAGCTGGCAAACCTCAAGAAGGGAAGCATGTCAACTGAAGATTACTTCACCAAGATGAAGTCCATCAGAGATGAACTTGCTGCGGCTGGTAAGGTGATGATGAACTGGTCTCGTTTATTGTTAATGGCTTGGGTTTTGAATATAATCCTCTTGTTTCGTCTGTTCTTGGCCGTTCTGAACCAACTCCCCTAGATGTCTTTTTTCTGAACTTATGGCATATGATCTACGCCTTGAGAAGTTTCAGGAAAGTGGCAACTATCAGTCATCTGCTAATTCAGCATACCGTGGACGCGGCAGAGGTGGTCGTGGACGCGGTCGAGGCCGTGGCAATCAAGGCAGAGGTGGTCGAGGCAACAACTACAACTCCTCCAGTCAGTACAAGCAGGGAGGAAGCAAGCCCAACAAGACACCGTGTCAAATCTGCAAAAGAACCAACCATGAAGCACCAGATTGCTACTACCGCTATGAGGAGGACTATCAGCCTCCGAAAAGTGCAGGTATGGCATATGGTGTTGATACTAATTGGTATACAGATAGTGGATCCACTGATCACATCACAAGTGACCTTGAGAAGATAACTGTTCGTGACAAGTATCATGGTCAAGATCAAATCCACGCTGCAAATGGATCAGGTATGAAAATCAATAACATTGGCCATACAGTTTTTCATACCCCAAGTAGGAATTTGCATCTAAAAAATATTCTTCATGTTCCTAGTGCACACAAAAACCATGTTTCCGTTCATCGTTTAACCTCAGACAACAACATCTTCCTTGAATTTCACCCCAATTTCTTTCTTATCAAGGATCAAGAAACGAAGAAAACCCTTCATCAAGGTAGATGTCAAGGAGGTCTTTATCCACTAGATGCTTTTTCGGGTGCAAGCTTCAATAAACAGACTTATGGAGTTGATAAGTCTTCTACATCCAAGTGGCATAGTCGCTTAGGACATCCTTCTTTTCCTATTGTTAAACGTGTGCTTAGGGACAATAATATTCCTTGCTCTAGTGATCAAACTAGTGAAACTATTTGTGATTCATGTCAACGTGCTAAGAGTCATCAGCTTCCCTATGGAAAATCCGACAGTATTTCTCACGCGCCCTTAGAATTGATTCACTCCGATGTTTGGGGTCCTGCTCCTACTTCTGTTGGGCGTTATTCCTACTATGTAAGTTTCATTGATGACTACTGCAAATATACATGGATCTATCTTTTGAAAAACAAATCTGACGTGCTTGGTGTTTTCCATGACTTCCAAGCTCTTGTTGAGCGAAAATTCAACAAGAAAATTCTAGCTTTTCAATCAGATTGGGGAGGGGAGTATGAAAAATTAAATTCCTTCTTCAAACAAATGGGCATTGCGCATCAAGTTTCGTGTCCCCATGCACACCAACAGAATGGTGCTGCAGAAAGGAAGCATAGACATATTGTGGAGGTTGGCCTTGCTCTTCTTGCAAATGCTAGTATGCCATTAAAATTTTGGGATGAAGCCTTTTTGACTGCCACACATCTCATCAATATTCTTCCTAGCAAGGTCATCGATTTCCATACTCCTACCGAGCTCCTGCTTCAAGATGAACCTGAGTATACCTCTCTTCGCATCTTTGGCTGTGCCTGTTGGCCCAATCTTAGGCCATATAACAATCGCAAGTTGGCTTTTCGATCTACTAGATGCGCCTTTCTAGGATATAGCCAGCGTCATAAGGGTTACAAGTTCCTTGACATCACTAGTGGTCGTGTCTACATCTCTAGAGATGCAGTTTTTGATGAAACAATTTTTCCCTTTGCTATGTTACATCCTGATGCATGTGCTCGGCTCCGACAAGAAATCCTCCTTCTCCCTTCCCATTTAAAAAGTCCTAATCTTGGGGATGAGAATTGTATTGACCCTGTTACTGCAAATAGATCTTCTGTTGATGTGTCGCAAGGTTCAGGTGATACACAAGAAAATTTGCCTTCGGAAGGTACACAAAATATTCCAGAGGTACATCTATTCGGGGGTACACGGAGCATTTGTGCCGGGCGCGCGATCCGGAGCAGATATGGCGGCAGGATCGGGCGCGCGATCCAACGCTGATCCGGGTGACAGCCAAACCGCGTCGCCGACTGTCCCCGCGTCGCCGACAGGATCTGCTCCCTCCTCTCCGGCGTCGACGCGTGGGGGGGGGGGGGGTGGCGCGCCGAACGCGCACCAAGATCCACCGCAAGCGCACGGATCATTGTAGCTCTTCCCTCAAGAGAGTATTCCCCCAAGGTTTATCAATCCGTGGAACTAAGGACTCAAGATCCAATCTAACTAGCAAAGAAATACTTGTGACTTTGATTCGATCTAATCTACTAAAGATCAATCTAAAGAACGTTAGAGGTAGCAAGAGAAAGCATAGAGATAACCAATCTAGATTGCCTAGATCATGCATATGTTGTAGTTTCGTGCAAAGTAGTGAAGCAAGCAAGATGAGAATCTCATTGAAAGCATCTTTAAATCGTAGCCTCCGGTCAAGCTCCCGAGGATCATCTCCATACACGAGTAACGCCCCGTCACGACGCTCTCTATCGTGAGATGAATTACAAGGGCACGTTCTACGAACGTGTTGAACATCCCTGGTAGATCCGGTATGAGCCCCTAGCCACCACGGCTAAAAGAACATCCCGATCGATCTGTCCCGATAATAGATCTTAGAAGAAGCAAGCCCAAGAACGAGCAAAATCATAGAGAGGCACTTGATCGCTAGAACAATCGGAAACTCAAATAAACTTCACTATGAATGATTGAATGTACATCATGATCACAACCGGGATCCTACCTTTGATCCTGATGAACTAGCTACAGAACTCCGACGTGGTCTTCCTCGCAGGATTCCCACGTCGGCTAGGGCAGACTCTAGACAACTAGCACGACCCTCAGCTCTCCGAGAGGTATCCCTCTAGCTTCTCTGCTCCTCCGGCGTCGAATGAAAATGAACTGATGGCTCCCGAATGGAATGAGAGAGAGATATAGCCCTGGGAAACCCTAGGTCAAAGGGGAAGGCGAGGGGCCACAGGAATGGCCTGGGCGGCGCGGCCTCGCCCATTCCTGGGCCGCCTCGGGTTCATCTTTTTCCCCAAGCTTCCTTGTTGGTTCTGGAATGTTCCTTTCTATGCATGTGGGCCCTGGACGTCGTTTACTTCGGGATAAAATTATCTCTTGATGACTTTCCATTTGAACTTTCCTTTATCTCGAAGCAACTTGATCTTATCTTCATTTGCTTAGCCCTTAAGCAATCTTGGAGTTTGGTGGGCTGGATCTGGGCATGAGTAGGCTTCTAGTCCATGTCCTGGGCGCCTGGGCCCATTAGGCCTTCTTCTCCGGGCTTCCGGCCTTCGCTTTACGCTTGTCTCCAATTTTAGCCCAAATCCGTCTTGATTTTATCATTTATCCTGCATAAACCAAAATACTCCAAAAACACATGCATATACGAATATGGCCCGATTATTGAGTATGATCATTAGTTTAGACATTAAATTCATGCAATTATCGAAGCTAAACAGGGGTAAAATGGTGTCATTTAACAACGCCAACAGGGGGTTGTGGCGGTCCAGTCCGAACCAGAGCCGACAACGTCGTCTGGATCCTCTACGCCGAGCTCGCCTACGCCGTCTCCTGTACCGATTTACCGAGACTCGTCAAAAAGGCCAAGAGAACATAATGTCTTTGTGGAGAGGGAAAGGATGGACACACACTTTTAGATGGTGGACATGTGCAAATGGCAAGTGATGACAATGAGGCACAAATGAAATCCTCTATGTCGGATTGCACATGGTTGGAATAGTTGAGTATGAAGTGAACTTTTCTAAGCACTAAGAAATCAATGAAGTAAAAGAACTAAGGAGCATATTTTTTTCTTTATTTATTTTTTTTCATTTTTCTTTCTTTTCTTTCTATTTTCTTTCTTTTTTTTTCTTTCTTTCTTTTTCTTCAATAATTTTTATATGCTCCAAAGAACTCTTAACAACATTAATTCTACTCAGCGAAGGTCAGAGATAATGCGATGACTCTCCCCCATGCTTAAACGATTGCTCGTCCTCGAGCAAATGAGAGGGAAATTAAATCAACGCTGAGCAGAATACGAAATCTCCTAATCTAGTAGAGAACCACTTAGATCTTCAGGGAGGACTTGCACAAAAAATTTCGAGGCAACCAGAGGCAAAAATGCCTCTGGTCGCGTGGCCCAGGGAGGTCCTGGCCGCACCGCCCACCCCTTTTTTGTCTCTGTTTCTTCTGATTTTTCTCCAGTACGCTCTTAAGATCTTCCCAAATGTATATTCTTCACGTGAAGGCTCTGTCTTGTCAGGAACTCCGTCGAAAATAAATCTCCATACTCAACATAAATAGGTTGTGGTCAAGGAGGTAATCACAAAAAGAATTTTTGGTTTTTGGGTTGGATATCCAGCGAGGTTTGCAAAATTTTCAATGTGAAATAGCAATGCATGGATAGAGAGGCTAGCAATAAGAAGATACGCAAAAACGGAATGGCCACCTTCTTAGTCTCGTACCGAAGAAAACAATTCTTGAATCAATGCACTCGAAGATAAATCTTATTCTAAGGTTCATCGTAATAAATAATTTATAGGCTTTGGATGGGTAGAGCAATTTGCAAATGTATTATTGACAAGGTCAGCACAAAGAATTTTAATAAAAATTACCTTTGACAAATTTAAACAAGAGAGTAAGATTAATGAATATGGGTCTTTTATAAATCATAACCATCACAAAAGATTGAGCCGGTGTTTATATCAATTTCAATTCGTATTTAGGGAGAGTGTTAGTCCTAACAAGCATGTGATTAGTGCAAAAGAAGGAACAAAGCGGCAACGATCATCATAATTCAATATTGCATAAATTAAATTGTCTTCACCATAAATCATATCATTTAAGCAAAGGGTGATCACAATTATTCATTTATACACTACTCTCACACATGCTGAAATTTAAATAAAGAAAACAGAAGAATACGCTACGCACACACAAAGACTTGCACGCACACTGAAGAAAGAAATAAAAGAAAAGTTGGAAAGCGCAAACCAAGAGTGCAAGTTTTATTCGGACGCTCTGCTGATCACTGTCCACTGTAGCATCCGCTCGGTCCTCCATGGCTGTCATAATATCCTCGTTCATAGTACGGTTGCACCGCTTCTCCTGGAAATTCTTCTGGGGGCACAATCCTGAGCTGGCCAAAATGATAAGTCATTCCAAATATCCCATCTGCGATCCTTTGCGTGCGTCTCTGAATCTCCTCATTGTCCTCCAGATTCCTGTTAGCATAAGCACTGAAGGCTTGTACACTGCGCTGTGGCTGTGGCAAATGTGCATACTGCGCCCTGATTGATCCATCTGGGGCTCTTCCTTGATATGGGTCAGGAAGATATGGCTGCTGCGCATACTGTGGCACATAGCCTGGCTGAGGCATAGCATAAGCAGGCTGCTGAGGAACAAAATGTCCTCTCCCCCATGCTTCAGCTGGTGCCTCTGCCCAAACTTGTTCTGCAGGTGTACTTTGTGCTTGGCCCCATGGCCCTTCATCTGGCGGAGTCTGTTGTTGCTGCGCTCCTCCTGCTTCTTCTTCTTCCCCCTCTGCTGCTGCTCTCGACGTTGATCCCTTCTCAGTTTTTCTTTTAGCACTTCTCATCTGTACCATGATAGAAGTGTCGCACCAATCTTTCTTGCCTCTCGTAAACAATCTAAGTCTGTTGTCAGGCAAAGATATATCAGTTCCCAATATTATATATCCCTTGCTCTCATTACCACTGATATATTTCCCTTGCACCAGAAATTTCCCGTCCATCTCCGTGCCTTTCACGAAAAATCTTTCAATTGGCTCGATGTTAGGGACCAAGGCAAAGGCAATTTTGTCAAATAACATGCCATGCCAATTTTTCCGGAGCCCGATGATGCTTCATCGACCCATCTTTTCATCATGATATAGGAGGGATCAATATGTTGCTTCTTCACTAGAGCAGCATACATCCAGTTTAGCTCTAGTTTTGTCACCTTGCCTTCCTTTATTCGCCCAAGCACTCTCTTGCTCATCCATGTGTGGAATATTTGCAACACAATATTGTAAATTCCTTGTCTTGTATGCTTTTCTCCCACAGCGATCTTCCTCCAAAAATTATCTAACTCATCTTCCGCAACTTCCACTGTCTCTGGAGCATTTATATCAAATCCCAGCAATTCAGTCACACTGGCATATGAAATATATCTCCTCTCATCCCTGATGCGGAATGAGAGAAACATGGCTTCTTCTCCTTCATTGTTTATTGTCCTCTTCTCAGACTTAATGGTGACTAGCATCTCCAATGCAATATCAATCCGATGATCCGCCGAATCTCCCATTGCGAACCTTGTCCAACCAATGTTTTGCAGCAACTTGTGGATGTCAGAGTAGAACCCGAGCCTCATTAGCGTGTCATCATGGAAAGTCGAATTTTCCATGAGCCTCTGCTTCAAGTTGTCGAGCTTCATCTCCTCCGCTTGACTAAGAATGGTGAACCCATAGGGTGTCATCTTCGGCTCGTACGGCGGTGGAATGGTTGAGCGCTTGACGCATCGAGGTGGAAGTGGTGGCGGTGCTCCGGCTTGCGGGAAAGGCCCCGTGAAGCGCATAGAGGCGCTCCCCGGGTCACGCATGCCACCGAGCAGCAGCGTGTCCCTTCTCGGCTCGACGATGTCCTCCTCCATAGGCTGAGGCAACCCGAAAACCGAGTGCCTTCTCGATGAGCTTCCCGACGGCGTGTCGGATGTCGACGACCTTGTCTTCCTCTTGGGGAAAGGGAGCACCTTCTTCCACATGGCTGCACTCAACTAAAATCTCTACAACACCGGGGTTGCTGTCCGGTGGAAGCACACAAAGGAAGAGTGGAGAAAACTAGGATTTTTGGTGGTTTTTCAAACAAGTTCTTGATCTCGAATTTTTCTAGGAAGTTTCTGGTGTTGAACAAGCAAGAACTCAAGAATGTAGAATAAGAACAGGGTGGAAGACTTACTTGTGAAAGGGGAGCCCGAGGGGGGTCTTGTAGGGGCGAGGCCACGCGGCCAGGGGGGCCCTCTGGCCGGCCGGCCGAGCGTGCTGCTGCCTCCACTCCTCTCCAAACTTTTCCCACATGTTCTTGTCTTGATCAATAGCCCATGTCCTTGTGTTCCCACTGATTGCACCGTCCATTGCTTGTGAACCACTCCTTTTGATTGAAGATGTTGTCAACTTGCTCATGATTTACTCCTTTGAGTCACCTCCATGTCTTGGCATCAATTATACACCACATGAGGCCACCAATTCTGCCATATCTTGGTGCTTTGCATGCATGGGTGTTCCCTCTTTTGTTTGATCTTGCATGTGGTGGTAGGTGGAAGTGGAAAATCTTTCCCGTGAACTCAAATCAAGCCATTAGATGTTAATCAAGTCATAAACCCTTCAAATCATGCTTAGATGCTTAACCTTCCTCCAAATTTCGAAAATTTAAAATTAACTCAGAGCTAGCAATGAGTTCAAATAAATATTTGGAGGAATTTTGAAGCATCAAAACATTTGTAAGTCGAAAAAGTTTCCGACTACATTGATTTTGGTTGCACCGGTATCGCTCTTTTTCATGAATTGAAAGAGAACGGTTTCGATTTCAACCGTGTGGTCATGGGTTTAGGTTCTAATTTTGGCTAAATAAGAGAGAGGATTTTGAATGAACAAAATAAAATTGGGCTCAGAAAAAATCTAATTCTAGAGAAACCGGTAAAATTTTCATGTCAACATGACCAAAAATCTAAATTTTTCACCTTAAAGTTTACGTTAGAGCCTACATACGGACGATGAAATAAATCAATTAAGATGAACACGTGGCTCTAGTCGTATGGTTTCGATCAGAACAAGAAAATTTTACGTAAAGTTCATCATGGAAAGGATGAATTTATGATGGGTTTTCAGGATTTTGGTTCTGGTTTCTCCAAAAAGAAGCAAATAAATCATGGGAAGGCTCAGATCATTGGTTTAAGCAAATAAAATCTCGAATGTTCAACTGGAATTTGTTTAAATGTTCAATGTCTTGCGTAGCGAAAATTCTACGACTAACTTACTTTTATTCAGGGTTGTCCTCCCAGTAGCTTATTCTTCAGGGTTGTCCTCCCAGTAGCTTTATTCTTGACTCGACGAACGGGTTGCCTCCTGCAAAGCGCTTCGTTTATAGTCTATGGCTAGACTCTTCATCTTCTCTTCACTTCTGGCCAGCACTCGGTGATGTGCTGCAGCCTTGGGTACCCACTTCTGCACGATCTTCGGCGGTGCAGGCTTATTCTTCGGCTTGGTCATCTTTTTGGTCTTCACAGGCTGGCGTTCTTCCTTGGTCTTGACTGCTGCAACGACTTCTTTCACCTCCTTCGCTTCCTTCTTCGGCTCCTCTTTGACGGTGCGGCGATGAGGCGGAACATATTTAACATTAATCATGTTACATACCTCAACTCGTGGGCGAAACTTGTACGCGCTCTTTACGCCATTGAAGTCAAACATGATCTCTCCTTTGCCGACATCGATGTTCGCTCCCGCGGTCTTCAAGAACGGCCTCCCAAGGATGAGTGGCGCCTTGGCTCCTTCTCCCATGTCGAGTATCACAAAGTCCACAGGAACCAAGTGATTCCCAATCATCACGGGCACATCTTCAGCGATCCCTTCGGGGTAGCGAACTGAGTTGTCTGCAAGCTCGAGACACATGGCTGTCGGTTCCGGCTCTGGTAGACGTAGCTTCTCGAACACGGCCTTCGGCATGATGCTCACACTTGCGCCAAGGTCACAGAGTGCTCTCTCAAATACGAGTGCACCAATGGTACACGGGATGGTTGGACATCCCGGATCCCTCTTCTTCTCAGGAGTCCTCTCAGCAATCGCTGCGCTGCACTCCTCTGTCAACTTGATGTAGTCTGAAGCTGTCGATGTCACCTCATACTTGCGAGCAAGTATGTCTTTGAAGTAGCGAGAGTAGGTGGGAACTTGTAGAGCATCCAAGAGCGGCATATTGATGGTCAACCTGCGCACCACTTCAACAAACTTCTCAAAGTTTTCATCGATTTTACCTTTGCGGAAATGTGGCTTCTTCGGTAGAACCCTCGTGTCGCTCCCAACCATCTCAAATTCTGGCTCGAGCGTCTCAATCTCCGGTGCTGTGGCTGGTGCCTTTTCCTTCTCCTTTGTGGTCATCTCCGCCTCAGCGGCTGGCTTAGGCTTCCTTGCTCTAGATGGAAACTCTGGATCTTCTGTCTCCTTTCCCGAGCGAGTCTGAATAGCTTTGGCTGTCTCTGGTAGTATGGGCTAACCTGGCAATCTTCCTTCATTGCTTGGTAGGCGCCCGGCAAGCTGGGCCATCTATGTCTCTATCATCTTCATCATGTTGATCACTTGGTGGTTCGAGCTTCCGACCTCTGCAACTTTTGCGTCGATGCTCTCTAGTGCCTTGTCCATAGCCTTGAATTTGTTTGTGGTAGCCAGATTCACCTTGCCTTATTCTTCCACGAACTCCTTCAACTGTATACGTAGAGGCACTGCATTCTGAATGGAAGAGCTTGCATTGAATTGAGGCCTACCTTGTCCGTAGCGGAAGTTGGACTGGGGGTACCAATCTCCCTTCTTGATGTAGTCGAGCACTTTAGCTTCCTCTGGACAATTCTTCTGGACATGGCCGTACTCGCCACACTCTTCACATGTCGACCTGGCTTCGGCTGCCTTTAAATCTTGAGCTTCTTTCTTCTCCATCTCCATCTTCTCGAACTTCCTCATGAGAGAACCGATCTTTCCATCGAGCAGCTGTTCACGATCTACTTCCAACACACTTCTCGCGTTCCCGGACTACGGGGCTGGCACTAGGCGCCCAGATGATGCCCATGCATCGTTGTCTGCCACCTTCTTGAATAGCTTGAATGCTTGAGTAGGGGTGAGATCGATCATCGAACCTCCGGCGGATGCGTCGATGATGATTCTTGACGAAGGCTGCAGTCCTTGATAGAACTTCTGAACGAGGTCTTCTCTCTAGAGCTTGTGATGAGGCACGGCTCGGACGTAGTCGTTGAAGCGCTCATAAGCTTCGGCGATCGTCTCCGTCGGGTACTGCGTGAAATTGAGAATCTTATTGCGCAAATTCTGAGTCTTACCCGGCGAGTAGTACTCCTTCAAGAAGGCTCCCATCAGATGATCCCAGTTCTACACCGTGTCTAGCGATAGCGAGTAGAACCACTGTAGAGCTTTCCCCTCCAAAGAGAACGGGAAAAGCCTTGCTCTTATCTGATCTTGAGTCACCCCCTCCATGTCGAAAGTGAGGCATAGCTGCGTGAAAGCTTGAATGTGAAGATTTGCATCTTCTTTACCGGTGAACAGCGAGTTCTGCACCATCCTCAGCGTCGGGATCTTGATCTCGAACGGTCTTGCGATGTTGTTGAGGTTCATGAGGGGCAGATCGGCGATGCTCGGGATGAACAACTCCCCAATAGTACGCTCCGGTTGCGGTCCATCTCCCATCTTGTCCTTCGATTCTTCTCCCTTTGGTGATGTCGGTGGAGTTTCTCCTGAGGACGATTCCTCTTTCTTGCTTGGATCTCCCAACTCCAGTTTCTTCAGTCGTGCTTCGTGTCTTCTTTGCCTGTAAAGTTTTTCTGGATCATCCACAAAATTTCTCGGTTTGTTGGAGAGATAGCCGTCCATCTCCTGTTAGCGGTTAGTGAAAAGAAAATATATACATGATCTAAAATTAAAGGTTCTAGCAAACTAAGTCAGATGAATCTGTGGATGAATTTTTGAGAAAGAGTTAAAACAGATCTAATCTAAGAAAATCGAAAAATCAAAAACAAATCTGAGAACAGATCTAATATAAAGAAAAAGTCAGAAAAACATTTACGATTGCATCGTTAAATTAGAACTTGATCATTAGTTCCCCGGCAACGGCGCCAGAAAAGCTTGTTGGCGCGCCGAACGCGCACCAAGATCCACCGCAAGCGCACGGATCATTGTAGCTCTTCCCTCAAGAGAGTATTCCCCCAAGGTTTATCAATCCGTGGAACTAAGGACTCAAGATCCAATCTAACTAGCAAAGAAACACTTGTGACTTTGATTCGATCTAATCTACTAAAGATCAATCTAAAGAACGTTAGAGGTAGCAAGAGAAAGCATAGAGATAACCAATCTAGATTGCCTAGATCATGCATATGTTGTAGTTCCGAGCAAAGTAGTGAAGCAAGCAAGATGAGAATCTCATTGAAAGCATCTTTAAATCGTAGCCTCCGGTCAAACTCCCGAGGATCATCTCCATACACGAGTAACGCCCCGTCACGACGCTCTCTATCGTGAGATGAATCACAAGGGCATGTTCTACGAACGTGTTGAACATCCCTGGTAGATCCGGTATGAGCCCCTAGCCACCACGGCTAAAAGAACATCCTAATCGATCTATCTCGATAATAGATCTTAGAAGAAGCAAACCCAAGAACGAGCAAAATCATAGAGAGGCACTTGATCGCTAGAACAATCGGAAACTCAAATAAACTTCACTATGAATGATTGAATGTACATCATGATCACAACCGGGATCCTACCTTTGATCCTGATGAACTAGCTCCAGAACTCCGACGTGGTCTTCCTCGCAGGGTTCCCATGTCGGCTAGGGCAGACCCTAGACAACTAGCACGACCCTCAGCTCTCCGAGAGGTGTCCCTCTAGCTTCTTTGCTCCTCCGGCGTCGAATGAAAATGAACTGATGGCTCCCGAATGGAATGAGAGATATATATAGCCCTGGGAAACCCTAGGTCAAAGGGGAAGGCGAGGGGCCACAGGAATGGCCTGGGCGGCGCGGGCAGGGAGGGCCTGGGCCGCGCGGCCTGGCCCATTCCTGGGCCGCCTCGGCTTCATCTGTTTCCCCAAGCTTCCTTGTTGGTTCTGGAATGTTCCTTTCTATGCATGTGGGCCCTGGACGTCGTTTACTTCGGGATAAAATTATCTCTTGATGACTTTCCATTTGAACTTTCCTTTATCTCGAAGCAACTTGATCTTATCTTCATTTGCTTAGTCCTTAAGCAATCTTGGAGTTTGGTGGGCTGGATCTGGGCATGAGTAGGCTTCTAGTCCATGTCCTGGGCGCCTGGGCCCATTAGGCCTTCTTCTCCGGGCTTCCGGCCTTCGCTTTACGCTTGTCTCCAATTTTAGCCCAAATCCGTCTTGATTTTATCATTTATCCTGCATAAACCAAAATACTCCAAAAACACATGCATATACGAATATGGCCCGATTATTGAGTATGATCATTAGTTTAGACATTAAATTTATGCAATTATCGAAGCTAAACAGGGGTAAAATGGTGTCATTTAACAGCGCCAACAGGGGGTTGTGGCGGTCCAGTCCGAACCAGAGCCGACAACGTCGTCTGGATCCTCTACGCCGAGCTCGCCTACGCCGTCTCCTGTACCTGTACCGCTTCGACCCAAAACCAGGGCGCAAAGTGGTATCTATAAACCTAAACTATATACTGATGGCACTATCAAGTGGGCAAATTTGTGTTCTTCAGGAGAACCTTAGGGTGTTCAAGAAGCGCTTGCAGATCCTAGCTGGAAACATGCAATGGAAGAGGAGTTTAATGCCTTGATCAAGAACAAAACATGGCATCTAGTGCCGGCCAAGCAAGGTAATAATCTTATAGATTGTAAATGGGTCTTTAAGATTAAAAGGAAGGCAGATGGAACAATTGAGAGGTATAAAGCCAGATTGGTAGCAAAGGGTTTCAAACAAAGGTATGGAATTGATTATGAAGATACCTTTAGTCCAGTTGTTAAGATTGCAACTATTCGTCTGGTTTTGTCTGTTGCTGTTTCAAAAGGGTGGTGCTTGAGGCAGTTAGATGTACAGAACGCGTTTCTTCATGGTGTTCTGGAAGAAGAAGTTTATATGAAACAACTCCCTGGCTTTGAGAGCAATAATCCTAATATGATCTGTAAGTTGGATAAAGCTATTTATGGTTTGAAGCAAGCTCCCCGTGCCTGGTATTCTAGGTTGAGTTCCAAGCTTGTTGATCTTGGTTTTAAAGCCTCCAAATCAGATAATTCACTGTTTATTTATAAGAACGGTTCAGTGACATTGTTTATGTTGATTTATGTTGTGTGGGGGATATAGTACCCGGGTACCTCACGAGCAAGCCTGGCAGCCCACCAAAAGGGGGCGGCCCATCTCACCGTTCCGGACCTGAAGACGTGCGGGACAAGTCGGCGCACGGAGGAAAGATCTGGAAGGAGAAGTCCTAGTTGGAATAGGAATTATTATAAAGAAGGAAAGGATTCTTAGAGATAGGATCGGATACAAACCGGCTTGTAACCCTGCCTCCCGATATATAAGGCGGGCAGGGACCCCCTCCAAAAACAACTGAACACACCACATCTCAACTCATAGCGAAATCTACGCAATACAACACCCCAAAAACAGGACGTAGGGTATTACGTCGAGTCGACGGCCCGAACCTGTATAAACCCTTGTGTCTGTCCATCCTAACCATCTTGCTTCTAATCTTTGCGATCTTCCCTACATTATAAATCACTTCTGTGGGCTACCCCGTGGAAGACTGCCGGAGATAATATCACCGACAGTGGCGCGCCAGGTAGGGGATATCGCCGAGATTAATCTGGTAAGCTCGATGGATCGCGTCAAGATCTTGGACAGCTGCAACCTCCCGGACGTCGACGAAGTCGAGATCCAGTTCGGGGACGTCATCACCACCACCGCCTTGGATACCCAGGCGGCGGATGCGACGGACGCCACGGAGGTCTCCTCTCTAGCGCCGACTTCGGCCATCACGGCCCAATCCGGTCCGATCGCCTCTAATCGTACCGGATCTACCCCGCTGAGTCCTTCGCAGAACGCGAGGCCAAACCAGTCGGGAACAGATCTACAATCACTCGGTTTCGATCCGACTCCTGAGAGTCGCGTCACCGAATCATCGCAGAGCGTAAACGCTCAACCTACACGCGTCCATAGCCCCGAGGTCATTGCTGTTCAGACCCCCGGCTTTTGCGCGCTTGCTCGGAAGCAAAAGATGAAGGACATCGTCCAGTCGGATGATTACTTCTCTGGGAACGACTCCTACGGGCTAGATCTGCTGGGACCCTCAATCCTAGACGATCTGCCGGAAGGATACACGGTGTCTGATGCCTCTACAGAGCCGGAACTACTAGGATCACTCGGAGAATTGACTCCGAGTAGTTTGGAGCGTTACACGCCCACATCCGACTTCTCCGAGTCCGAGGAAGACCACCTTGCGCAAGAAGGAGTCGGATCATATTGTTACATGGTGGCACCAGCAACGCCAACCAATCCTGTCTCAGAAGATGAGGTCACTCCGGCTGAGGAGACGACTGAAGCCAGGAACCAGCGTCGAGGACGCAACGCCAGTCGGGCGACTCGCAGAGCCGCACGACCGCACGGAGCCACCGCGTCAGGATCTGGCACTGCTCGACTCCAGGAGCCTCACTCTGAAGATCATCGTCGCCAACGGGATCAGCACGACCGGAGGAGCACCCGGAACTTGATGCGCGACGGCATGTTCGAGTTCAACGGATACGACGTCTACGAGGCGCCGGTCCAGAACCTCGTTACCATCAACGAGGAAATCAATCGGCTGCCACCTAGCACTCCGGGCTTGGAAAAGGTAAGGGCTCTCGTGCAGGCCGCCTCCGTCCAGGTTCACCAGATGCAGGGCAGAACGACCACGGACGCTCCTGAGCCCGGTCCGTCTCGACACCGGGCCAGCGGCGGATCGGGTCGTGATGAAGACCTCCGCACCACGATCAACAGAGATCGAGATGCGAGGGACGTCATCCGCAACAGCACCGAAGAGCGCCACCGTGAGGAAATCCGACGGCGCGAAGAGTACGATCGGGATCATGGAAATCCCCGTCGTAACTCCAACAGGAGCGGCTACTCGACGGAGTCAGACTACTCTGACCCTTCCGGTAGCCCAAGGCGCGGCAACAACGGCGGTCGTACTCCGCCGCGAGGACGAGCGCTTCCACCACCCAGGCGACCAACTCCGCCAAGGGAGCGAACTCCACCGCGCAGCAGGACCTACCGACGGGACCGAACTCCACCCAGGACTCGGAACTATCGGAGGACCCGTTCCCCACCCAGGGACCGGGACCGCAGGAGGGACAGCACACCCCCAAGAGCGGTGGACGGATCAGGTCCGAGCGATTCCCGCCCTAGAGGTCGGATCGGTGGATTCCAGTCGTTCACCGAGCGCTTGAGAAGCGTGACGTGGCCCAGAGGCTTCAAGCTGTCGGACATCGACAAGTACGACGGGAAATCTGACCCATCTCAATGGCTTCAGATCTACTATACCGCCGTACAAGCAGCCGGCGGCGACGAGGACGTGATGGCGAACTATCTTCCCATCATGCTCACCAAGGACTGCCGCAATTGGCTGGCAGGACTCCCGCAGGACGCCATTGACAACTGGGAGCAGCTTACCGAACTCTTCATCGGTAACTATCTCGGTACCTGGGAAAGGCCCGGGAGCAAGCGCCTCCTCGGTCAGATAAGGCAGCGCAAGAACGAGACTCTGCACGACTTCGTCCGCAGGTTCTCGGAAAAGCGCAACTCCATCACGGACGTCACGGATCAGGAGGTGATGTCAGCTTTCCAGCGCGGCATCTCCGACGGGAGACTGATTCATAAGTGGACTCGGAAGCCACCCGCGACTGTCAATGACATGTTTCAGGTCGCTAGCACGTGGGCGGACGCAGAGATCGCGGAAAAGGAACAACTCAGCGAGATCAGTAGTCGCTGGGAAGAAGAGAACAAGACGACTCGCAAGCGCGACCGCCGCGAGGACGAAGACCGACACGACGACCATCGTCGCAGCGACAGTCACCCCCACAAGAAGAAGAGCGAGGGGGATATGGTCGCCACTCTGGACCGGCCCAGAGGCCGGATAACTCCAGAAGATTTCCAGCGCATGCTCGATAAGCAATGAGGCCGACCGAGTGGTTCGTATGATCTACGGAGGACCGGAAGGTTTCGAGACGAAGCGTCAGCAGAAGCTCACCAACCAACGACTCGGTTAAGTTACGTATTAATCTCTTATTTCTTTAAGATATTTTTAATAATCCTCGCCGAGTGGTTTCTATGGATAATCATCCCCAGTTTTGACTCGGCAAATTCATAAATGTCATATGAGTTGTCAACAAAGTTGATTTCATATTCTATCTACATTATATCTACTACTCGAATTTCCTCTTTCGCGTCAAGCACATAAAGTATGAGTGGAACAAACTTTAAATCGTGGGGGAAAGTACTCGCCAAGTCAAAGCTCTAAACGCACGACAAAGCTCGGCGGCATGAGACTGAGACCAACGAGGCTAATCTACTCCGTAACAGGTCAACCACTCAGAAATTAAGGCCAGCGCAGAAAGAAAGGGAGTAGTAGTCCCATAAAAACTTATGTACAAGCATAAAAGATTAAACATTGTTCAAGAGTGCTTTTATTACCAATACTACAGATAATCTACAAAAATTAATTTGCAGGATCGCCACCACCAGAAGGGCCAGCCTCGTCAGTCTCAACGACGACGGGATTGATACATAAGCGGCTCGACCATGCATATCAAAGTTGGGTTCAGTTTTTCATCGGGATTACACCCAATGGGTGGAATTGAACACACAAACGGCAACAAATCGATTTATTACCTCAGGGCGAGGAAAGGAAGAAGATTGCGGCGGGGATGGCTTATAATGGAATGAACCGTTCCTCCCACGCGCGGCGCGATGCGTGTCTCGGGAACTCAACCGACGCAGGCACGTCCCGTCGCTTTGAATTCAAAGATGCGGTAAGGAGTCGCGATATCTCGCGATATTCTGGCTTCAATAAGGCAACCGTTAGTTTCCCTAGGAAACAACGGACTTTACGGGATTAATGGGCCTAAATGGGCTGAAATATAGCACGACCTTTCGGTTCTGTTACATTAACAAAAATGTGGGTTCCTGAGCTAGTGTTCAGGGGCAGAAACCACTCGGTCGTGAGGCTAAAATTAGTCGACGGCCAGATTTATTTTTGCAATTAATATTGCAACCTTGCAATTGATTTTTACGTAAGGCATGCGATACTATCGCTAAATTCGCTCAGAAGACTGGGTCAAGTGCTGACAAGTATAAATCTTGTGAGAAGGTGGCTTACCATATGGTCAAGCTGGGTCGTGGGACACGACTCGGGAGTCACGCCGAGTTCAAAGAACTTGAGAACAGAATCCTTATAAAGGGGAAACAAAAAAGCCCCAAAAGGAAAAGGTTATCTAAAATCCATGCCCAGAGGCATGGGGGCTGAAAAATCAGTCGGAATTCATAGCTTTCAGAGTCTTGACACGATCATGCTGAGTCGTAACAAGACTCGGGGGCTACACCCAATGGGTGCACCTGGAGGTGCACACCATTGATGGATTAAGTTCAAAAAGAGATTCATAATATTTATTTTTGACCCTCGACCAGAATATTCTATTCTACTCAAGGCTCGGGGGCTACACCCAATGGGTGCACCTGGAGGTGCACACCATTGAAGATCGAGACACAGATGGATAAAAGTTGAAGACCTTTGGCCAATTTCATACTAAAATTGCCCAAAGCCCGGGGGCTAAGTGTATTCACTTCGCTGTCGCGTCGTGAAAAAGAGTACTCCTTCCCCTCACTTTGACTGAAATTGAAGAATTGTTTTCAGGAACGTCTAAGAAACCACTCGGATCTTCCTTGAAACCACTCGGATCTTCTTCGAAACCACTCGGATGAGATCTTAGACGACTTGGAGCACTCGAATCATGCAAGAAAAGATGGAACAATTACAGCCAACGATCGGCCAAGAAGTACTCGGGGGCTACTGTGGGGGATATAGTACCCGGGTACCTCACGAGCAAGCCTGGCAGCCCACCAAAAGGGGGCGGCCCATCTCACCGTTCCGGACCTGAAGACGTGCGGGACAAGTCGGCGCACGGAGGAAAGATCTGGAAGGAGAAGTCCTAGTTGGAATAGGAATTATTATAAAGAAGGAAAGGATTCTTAGAGATAGGATCGGATACAAACCGGCTTGTAACCCTGCCTCCCGATATATAAGGCGGGCAGGGACCCCCTCCAAAAACAACTGAACACACCACATCTCAACTCATAGCGAAATCTACGCAATACAACACCCCAAAAACAGGACGTAGGGTATTACGTCGAGTCGACGGCCCGAACCTGTATAAACCCTTGTGTCTGTCCATCCTAACCATCTTGCTTCTAATCTTTGCGATCTTCCCTACATTATAAATCACTTCTGTGGGCTACCCCGTGGAAGACTGCCGGAGATAATATCACCGACATGTTGATGATATCATTGTCACTGGCACTTCTCAGGAAGCTATTGCAGCTCTTCTTCGTGATCTTAAGCAAGATTTTGCTTTAAAGGATCTTGGAGACTTACACTACTTTTTAGGAATATAAGTGAAGAAAGAAGGAGGTGGTCTTGTGCTCTCTCAAGAAAAATATGCCAAAGATATATTGACACGAGTTAATATGACACATTGCAAGCCGTGTTCAACTCCTTTGTCTACATCAGAGAAGCTCTCTAAGCATTCTGGAGAATTACTTGGACCGAATGATAGTACTAGATTCAGAAGTGTGGTAGGTGCTTTGCAATATCTTACATTGACAAGACCTGATCTTGCTTTCTCGGTGAATAAGGTCTGACAATTTCTACACTCACCTACGGATACACATTGGACAGCTGTCAAACGTATTCTGAGATATATTAAGTTTACAACCAGAGTTGGTTTGAGAATTGAAAGAACAAAGTCCACCTTGGTTAGTGCTTTCTCTGATGCAGATTGGGCTGGAAGTGTTGATGACAGGAGATCAACAGGAGGCTTTGCAATATTTTTTTGGGTATAATCTTGTTTCCTGGAGTGCAAGAAAACAAGCTACTGTTTCTTGGTCAAGTACTGAAGCAGAGTATAAGTCAATGGCAAATGCAACGGCAGAAATCATTTGGCTGGAATCATTGTTGGCTGAATTGGGAATTCGCTTGACACAATCACCGATTTTGTGGTGTGATAATCTGGGAGCAACATATTTGTCAGCAAATCCTGTTTTTCATGCTCGAGCTAAACACATTGAGATTGATTTTCATTTTGTGAGAGAACGTGTTGTGAGCAAGCAACTGCAAGTCAGATTGATTCCATCCCAAGATCAAGTGGCCGATGGTTTCACTAAAGCCCTTCCTGTACAGAAGCTTGAAGAGTTCAAGTTCAATCTAAATTTAGCAAGAGTAGATAGTTTAGATTGAGGGAGGGTGTTAAATGATAGACTTCTTATGTAACACGTATGCATCACGGCTGTGACCGATGATTGCATGACGTGATGATCAAGGTTAGTTGCGCTTGGTTAGAGATAGAGTTCGCCTTGTATAGGAGATATCTCCAAGCGCAACCAACCGTATCTTGTAACTACTTGATGTAAATCTTGTGGACATTGTCCCTACATAAACATGCAGCCGTGGTCAGCCAAGATAGGCAACCACTTTCCCACAAATCTTTACACAGAGCACCGACCAACAATGCCGCACAGATAGAAAGCACTAGTTCGCAAGTGGAAAATTCTCGGTTGTTGGGACTTGGGAGCTGATGCATATCCATTTCTTGCGCGCGACGAAGGCGCGTTCCATATCTGATCGATCCGCCATGGACGGAGAGACAGACAAGTTCAGGAGGACCAAACGTACCGTCAGAGAAGAAAAACATCAATTTACACGCCGCAAAGGGAGGAGAAACTCGCGGACAATCCATTCGATCGAACACAGGCTCATCCATGATCGGGAACTCGCCGGAGAGCGGCGGTGGCGGCAAAGCAGCGCGCACGGCATGGCGGAGACGGAGGCGGGAGGCGCGCTCGTGTTCTTATATCACAGCGCCATTGCTCAATCTAGACCGTTGAGTACGAATCGGACAGCTCCCAGGTACCCAGGGGGTGGACGGTAAATGAAATACCGTCCACCCCGGACGGTAAACCAAATACGGGATATTTAACTTTTTACCATTATAGTGAGGGACCACTCCTCAGATGACACTATAACGGATGGCGATACAATTTTACTATCGTACTGAAAAAAAGGTAACACATTTGTCACATTTGCTCGCGTGGCACGCCAGCTGCGCACGCCACGTCGGATGGCTGCCACCTATGCCTCCCACATTTACACGAGCCCCCCCCTGAACTTATATCTTCTTCTCACCTCGTCGTCCTCCACCTCCTCGGCGTCCTCCGGCCGCGCGTCCCTCGCCGCGGCGCGCGCCTCGCTCCCGGACCCGCCTGTGCTCTACCTGTTCCAGGAGCTCGCCGCCGCCACCAACAGCTTCCTCGCCAAGCGCGCGGGGGGCAGTGGCGCCTCTTCCTGGCCACCTCGTAGACGGAGGGCTTCTTTGCCTTCAACCTGAGCCTCCTTGGCCAGCTCGAATGCCTCCTCGAGCCGCCCTGCCCGACCAAGCATGTCAACCGCACATGTGTAGTGGCTGGGGCACGGAGCAAGGCCATATTTGCTCTGCATTGAACGGAGGAGCTGGAGGCCAGTGTCAACGAGGCCAGAATGGCTGCAAGCATGGATGACGCCAAGCAGAGTGACATCATTTGGCTGCACACCTCGATCGACCATCTCACCCAACAAAGCAAGTGCGCACCTCCCAAGGCCGTACTTTGCTGCTGCGACGATGATGGAGGTGTACGGGATGAGGGATGGCTGCTCAATCCTGTCAAACACCTTTCTTGAGTATTCATAGAACCCACACTTGGAGTACATGTCAACCAGAGAGCCACCGCAATCACTTCGTTGTTTCCATGCCCAAGTCGGAGAACTGCTCCATGGACGCACTTGCCAATTCCAAGACGTGCCACACCGGCGCATGCGCCACAGCGCTGGACAACATGAAGTGGTTGGGCACCAGACCACTGCCATCTGTCCTGAGCTCGGCGAAGAGCTGGATCGCCTCGTTCCCGAGCGCATTCTGCGCGTACACAGCCAGCATCGCGCCCCATGACACGGCGTTCCTCGCCGGCGCAGCCATGCCATCGAACACCGCGCATGAGTCCTCGACGCGGCCGGCCTTGCCGTACATGTCAACGAGTGCAGTGGCGACGACGGTGTCGCGCGCGCACCCGGCGACCTCCGCGCGTGCGTGCACCTGAAGGCCGAGCCCTTCGTCCGCTAGACGCGCGCACACGCTGGCGGCCGTCGATAAGGTGACCACGTTAGGCTGCACGCCGCTGAACTGCATGCCACGAAGGAGGGAGATTGCCTCCCTGGGCCGGCCAGAGCAGGAGATGACGTCCCGGTCCCGCATTCCGTCGAACAGGTCCCGGGCGCGGCTCGTCGCGCCGCAGCGGCAGTAAGCTGCGAGGAGATGGTTGCAGGAGGCGAGTGTGGACGCGAATCCGGCCTTGAGGAGCTTGGCGTGGGTAGCGGCGACGGACGCGTGGTCGGAGGCGCCGCGCAGGAGGCGGATCAGCACCGGCGTGGGATGAGGGTGCTGCCATGGGGACGGTTTATCATGTCTGCGCCATTCATATAAGCTCCTCAACTTTGCTTGGTTGCAGGCTTGCAGCCCCAGCTAAGCCTAGTTGCTCGGTAATTTGTCATGATCAGATCCCCCTTAGCTGCCCCCCCTTTTAGCGCGCAGCGGCCGACATGTGGGCCCTCGCCTCTGCCGCCGCCGTCTCCCCCGGCTTCGGCCGCCTCCGCCGCCGCCCGCCGCCCACCCGACGCGATTTTGCTCCCCCGCCACCGTCGCCGGCCCAACCGCCGGCCTCCACCGCCCCGGCCGGCGGCGCCCTCGCCGCCGGCCCCTCCGCCCGCCTCCTCCGTCGGTCCGGCCGCCGCCCCCGAACCCCTCTAAAGCCGTCGGGAGTGCTGCCCCCAACCCCGGAACCCTAAGGCCTCCGGCGGCGGCGGCTCCGCCGCCGGCCCCACATGGCAGTGAGGGCGGCTAATAGGGAGGGCAGCTGACACCGTCGTCAGCACAACATTTAGGGGTGGATGAGCGGGAAAGTGGGTTGCTGCTTCTTGTCCTCGGGCTGGGGGAAGCGGAAGCGGAAGGGAGTTGAGGTGAGAAGAAGATATAAGTTCAAGGGGGCTCGTGTAAATGTGGGAGGCATAGGTGGCAGCCATCCGACGTGGCGTGCGCAGCTGGCGTGCCACGCAAGCAAATGTGGCAAATGTGTTACATTTTTTTCAGTACGATGGTAAAATTGTATCGTCATCCGTTATAGTATCATCTGAGGAGTGGTCACTCACTATAATGGTAAAAAGTTAAATATCCCACCAAATACCGTCCACCCCTGGGCGCCCTCCACGGCAGCGAACGCCATGCGCCGGCGAGCCGGGAGTTGCCGACGCAGAGATAGGAAGCACGAAGAACCCCGCATTCGATGAAGGGAACCTTGGAACACGACCTCGACACCTTGCGCCGCCGCCGCCGCCGCTGCGGCGTGGGCGACGCCGCTCTCGGCTGTGCGTCAGGCCGCCGGCGCGCCTGCGGGTGGGGTGTCTGAACTCTGGACTGCTCCCTGATCAGAGAACACGGTGTGTTCTCCGAGTGGCGGCGCACTCCGCAGCGTGAACGCGGCGTCCGCGTCTGCGTCTGGGTGGAGGCGTCGCGGATGAAGCAGAGGTTGGTGACGTTCGACGGGCGGGCGGGTGGTGGACCGCTCTGGCTGTCTGCCGGACTTTGACTCCGGAAATGCTATGGGCCGCATATGCGGTACCATAGCCATCACCGCACACCATTATGGTGGTGGGCCGCAAAGGTAGTGGGCTGCGCGCGAAGCTAGTGGGCTCCGGGAGAGTAGCCATCAACAGCGGGCCGGTCCATGGGTGAGCAGGTTTGTTCTTCTTTTTCTTTTTTCTCCTATTTGTTTTCCTTCCATTTTTTCTTTTTGATTTCTCTTACGTTTTCTTTTTAGTTTTTCTCTTTTTTATTGTTTTACTATTCTGTGTGACTGATTTTATTTTTATTTTCCTTATTCGAGTACTATAATTTTTTCTCATGTATAATATTTTTTTATTTCTGTTTCATTAGTTTAGATGATTTGTTCCACATGTTAATATTTATGTTCCATCTATATGATTTTTTTGTTCGTCCTATATAATATTTTGCTACTTTTTTTATTAGTTTAGATGATTTGTTTCACATGTTAATATGTATGTTCCATCTATATGATATTTTTGTTCCTCTGTATCATATTTTGTTATTTCAGTTTCATTAGTTTAGATGATTTGTTCCACATGATAAAATTCATGTTCCTCTTGTACGATTTTGTTGTTCCGCACGGTCACATGATTTGTTCTTGTTGTTAAAATCGGATTAATTGTTCCTTCTTTTGCAAAAATGTTTTATATTTTTTTAATCAAAACATATGCAAGTGTGGTCTAATTTTGAAGATTTCGTCGAAAGAAATACAACGGTGCAATCAGAATTTGATTTGGACACTCGGTTCATGAGATATGAATTGTTTTTGTATTTGCTCTTTGTAGGGCCCACGCTTGGGGTAAAGGTGGATGGTGCCCTGGGCTGTTTGCGGGAACAGACGACGCACCGCACATGCGGCGCATAGTCGTGCCCCTTTGACTCGGAGGAAGAGAGGCGGCAACGACGAGTGGGAATCTTGGAGATCAATCAGAGTTCAGAGTGGCCGCGTTTAGATGGGAGTGTGAAAAGTTTTCGAGATGTCACATCAAAGAAAATTTATCATTTAGGAGTAGTAAATGTAAACTATTGGTAAAACTAATTACAGATCTAGCCAGCAAATCGCGAGACAAATCTAATGACGGGTAATTAATTAACAATTAGCGGACGATTACTGTAGCATTACTGTTGCAAATCTTGGATTAAGTAGGCTCGTTAGATTCGCCTCGCGACATACACTCCATCCATGTAATGAATTATTTTTTCCGTCTACATTTAGTGCTTCATGCATGTAAGATTCTCTTTTGCAAAAAAAATTTCATGGCATCTAAACAGCGCCAGGGAAAGTTAGCTGATTACCATCGCCATGCAACATGGTGTTTTCTTTTCTTTTCTTTCTTTTTTTTTTTTTTTGCGAGGCAACATGGTGTTTTCTGTTCGACGATGCAAATGTTCTTGATGCCTTAGTCAGAAGTTAATTAAAGTGCTTTTTTATATAAATTTATAGCAAGGTTATTCACATTCTGCAATTAAGAAGTAATCAAAAAGCAGGCAGGTTTCAGTTAACGCATTCCTTGGCCTGTGGGATCGAGCAGCAAAAAGCAACAAAAGGCTTTCCAATTAGAGTGCACAAGCATCGAAGCTGTAATGTCTCCTTCGTCCATTGATGCACAAGAGAAGAAAGCATCAGTGTTCAGACTGTGGAGGTGCAGAATGTCTGAATATTTTTAGAATTCCAGGCCAGTTTAGAATGTCTGGTGTAGCTAGTTCAGAGTAACATCAAAGACAATGCCCGGCTATGGAGTTCCGCCGGGGCTAAGCATCTGGCTGCTTTAGTCGATATATCTAACCGCGAGTAATCATGTAATTTTCTTTTCATTGTTGGGGCATTCCGATGCCCCGACCTGAAAAAGCTCCGGCTCGATCAAGTTCACAACATTGCGCCCCTAGAGCATGTAATTACTTTCTTCTTATTAATTAACGCCGGGAATCATTCCGAGTCTTTCAAAAAAAATAGCTAGTTCAGAGTTCAGAATTAAGCATGCCTGATTTTTTTATTATTTTTTTGCGAAGGGGCATGCCTGAATATTTGTTGCTTTCCTTTAGGAACTAGTGATTTGCGCGCGCCCATGCGCGCGGCTTAATTCATGAGTGGATAACAAATTTTGATCAAGATGAAAGTGATTATATGATGGAGATAACACATTTTGATCACAGCCACAAGAACTCAAATACCATAGAATGCATCAAAGAAGGTAACGATGCAGATGATCTACATACAAGGATTAATATGTTCTTGAGACGCAGCACATAGTAGCAGCATTAAAATACAGTAGGCACATATAATTTACAATAATACCAAGTCTGGTGATAAACGAAACTCGAGGCCAGCGAGCTTTTAACACAAACAGGCGACAAATATGTCTGGCGTTAACACAAACAGGCGACATTTGTGGATTGAGTTCTACAAATACGTCTGGCGTTAATCAAAGTGTACAAGAAATCACTACTCCGGGGAATATTCCTGTAGATCAAATAACAATGGACAAAACTATTATAATAAGTGTCAAGAAACTAAAACATTGCAATAATATTCTGATAGTATTTTGTTTTGCAAGCTATCTTAAGCCACAGCTAGAATCTGCATTGTTGTTGGTACAAGGTACCCTTGCAACATTCGCCCTAGCCATGGCATTGAAATATGCCAATCATGTGTATACACAATGTTACTGTACAATTGGATGCAGGAGAAGCAAAGGAGCAAGCGTTGCAGAGACATATAAAAAAATTTTAATACAACCTGAAGAAAATGTATGTAAACCTATACTGGCAGAAGATTTGCAAGTGTTTTAGAAACCACGCATGCTGAGAAGGAAAATGTGTGGTTACTGAAACTATTTACTTATAACTTTGCTTAATCAGTGGTCAAAATTTCTGGGCTCTGCAGTGACATGTACTCACGTTGACACAATTATAGGAATATGTAAGATCAAAGGTATCTGCCAAATAAATACAGATAAGACACTTTGTGTACAGATGCTCACCTTCAAATAAAGAGATCAGCTTTTATAATTACAAAGCATGACTTTAATATTGGCTAGCCAAAGATTTAATAAACAATCACAGTGTATGCATAAGATGACTTGGGTCATAGGAAGCTCCAAATTTGCTCTTATCTTTACATCTGTAACATATTCAGGCATTGCTAGAAGTGAAGAGAAAAATCATCTTGAGTTAGTAAATTTCTGTTCCAAGAAGATCTGGTTTGGGCACGAGGTTAGTATTCTAGAAAATCATTTGACATTCTCATCCCTTTCAGGAAGTTATCATTGACAATGTGACCACTTATTTATGAAAAGCGGCATTTCAACAATTTGCAACCGCTAAAAAAGTGCAACAAAATGATAATGTTCAAAATATGAGATTAGCTATCCAATTATCACATTATTACTTCATTCTTCAATCATGTCTATTTACATGAGAGAAAAAAATACTATAGAATGAAAATCTTACCAAACTAATCACCATAGGTACTTTTCATTATTTCTCTGGTTCATAAATCACAATAACCAAATCATGCTGAAGAAGTAGCACACCTGAAGGCTGAAGCAGATCACCAGGTCAGCAGAATTAGTAGCTGAGGTTGAAGCTGAAATATACAGGATTCAAACCTGTACATATATGGCTCAAACCAAGTCAAGTCCAAGAAACAACGAAAGGATAAGGTGATGGGCCTTCATTTAGACAACATCAGTGATCTGTACTGATGGTCACATGGTGGAAACATGCACCCAATAATGATAGGAAATGCATTGAGAATATGAGCTACTAAAGGAGGAGAGGAACATTGAAAACCAAGCAAGAGAGATTAAACCTAAGAAACAAATGAGGTATCAAGACTGCTAGTCATAATATACTTTTGGAGAAAGGTAGCATCAATGGCTTAATGCCTTTGATATTGGTGATGGGCTACTCTACTGTGGTGGTTTGGTTTCTAAATCTACAGATAACAAGACATGCAGTGGTGTTAGTATTATCAGTTATCTTCTAAGCCAACTTAAAAATAATGAAATTGTGCTTCTAGAAACAAGAAAAAGCATGACATGACTTGTGCCTTCTGCACAATCTGATAGGTAAACAAAAAAAAGGAAAGGCCTTTAATGTGCAATGATATTTGGAATTTAACTATAAATAACCAAAAGGAAATTCTTCCCTTCATACAGTAACTGCAAAGAGCATATTCAATGCTAGCTGAGATATGAATTGAAAGGGAAATCACACCGCCTCTTTTAAGTACTTTTTAAGAGAAAAGGAGAAAGAAAAGTAGCTCAAGGTACGGCTATTTAGTTGTGCATATATAGTTTCTTATAATGAAGAATAAATGAAAAAGTAATCTTAGTTTATCACATAAATAACCTGTGCATCGCTATGTGTGTAGAAATCTAAGCATCATCACATTACGTAGGCAGCATGTGTTTTTGAAATTTAAAATAAAATATTACACATGTAGACTATTTTTTTAGGTGTTGTTCATGCTCCTGCGTACCTGAAATTTGAAGTCCCAGGCATTGTTGTTGTATATGACAACTCATGCTACAAGACTTTGAACTTCACATTTTGTCCGGAAATGATTGACAAAGCAACAATCTGCCATATTGAGTACTGACAACTGAAGAGACTGAAACACAAAGAAACAGGACAGGTTATACTCTTGTTCCAGAGCCTTAGTTCTTGTAATGAAGCGTGGAGCAGAAAGATACGCTAATCAGGTGTGCAATATTTAGGTTTCTTTACTAAGCGGGGAAAAAATGCACAAAATCTACAAAGGTTGGCATTGAACCTAACTAAGCCCAATGAAATACATGATTTGGCTGAATTCATTTTGAGTGGCATAACTTCGCTCTGTTCCATGCTGCCCCGAAACAATATATTGTAAATTAGTAGCATATGGGATACAATGAAGATGATTAAGATGTGATAAACCTCTACTAAAACAGAAGGAAACAAAAAAATTGAGTCAAACATTGATTATTGACTACCTGCGAAGGACTCCTATGAGCAGGCTGTAGTGGAAGTATGGAGGCCACACAATCGTTTGGCGCATACTTTTTGCTGTCTGCCTGTAGGCCTGTAATGAAAAGGCAGTCTTTTGTTACAGAAAAGAGGCATCTATATAGTGTAGAATATATCGACATGTAATGATGCTTTCACTTTGGGGAAAACAAAGATTATTCCAAATTTTTCTCTTACTTTTTACTCATGTAAAATCAAGTTATCATGCTCTGTTTTTGTAATGTTTATAGCAGATTAAGTTTGGGATATTGACATTCAGACCCACACCCAAATTGCAGAATATTGTATATTAACTTTACTTAGACTAAAATATTTTTCTGAGGATAACCCTGATCCTGACCTAACATATTCTGCTGCTGACTACTCTGCTACATATCTCTTCATCTAATAACAGGGTGGTATGACCAGATGCTATATATTATTGTGTAACAGAACTATATAACTTACAATGATTAATATCTCACTTATTTGGCGAAGAAAGTGAAGTTATAGCAAGCTTTATTCTGCAGCCTATTAGATACTTTAGGGAAATGCAACAGCATAACTAAATACAGAAATTTCATGGAAGATAAGAAATCAGATATATAAACGGCCTACTACGTAGAAGAGTTCATAAGAGGTTAGCATGTAGTTAATGGTGTCACTATAGCTTTCCTATTAACCAATTGTACATAGCCAGGATATCTATAAGCCAACTGTACATAGACATACGAATGACATCTCAAGGGTTCGATTAAAAATGTTGACCAAAAGCCTAGCACTCTGAGAATGTAGTGCAAACAGATGGCACTTGATTATAGCTTGGAAATGGGAAGTATGATGAAATTATCTTGGCCATCTAACATTTTTTTGTTGTCGTTGGTAACTTTAGTTCATCCGCAGCATTGTGTGACAACTGACAAATCTAATCTCAACTTGGACAATTGAAGCCAGCGAAAAATATAAGCCGAGCAGGACAACACAGTCTCACTAAGGTACTGTATAAGCAGGTCCACAGGATGTTTCTTTTCCTAGAAATTCAAATGCTATCTTCAACTTACATGGCAGAGGGCAGATCAACAGCGAGAATCAAAGGTACAGAAAGAATCAAAGGTAGATATAAGACTGACCTGAGTAAAATCGGAATCCCTGTAGTTCCTCTCCTCTAGTGGCACCTCCTATGAGCACAGAAGCGAAGGATGTGTAATTCTGCTTGGTATTTGCAGTACACATAAGTAGACAATAGGCATATGCTCACATACCAGCCTGGAGTGGCCTTCACCTACATAGGTGATGGAATCACATGAAAACGATAATAGGCCCTGAAAACATACCGTATGGGCATTTCATCGAGCACATGATACGCAACTAATATTAGTTGGCAGGAGCCATGAGAGTGGAGACAGACAACAAAGCATTTGAACCAACCAAATTGATTTGGGAGTGGGAAGGCGAGACAGACAAGAACATGGAGTGGCGGCCTGTGGGTGCAGACTGGTTGATAAGGCTGGACGGTGATGGGAGGAGCTTACCTGCAAGGTGAAGGCCTCTCGTGAAGGTGCGCTGCCGCCACAGTGCGCCCACTGCTGCGCCCCCGCCGCAAACTGCTCGGGCCTGTGGCCTGTGCACGCCTGTCATCCTCCTCCTGAGCGTGGCACACTGCCGTCATCCTCCTCCTGAGCGTGGCACCCTGCTTGCCTCGTCGCGAGGTGACGCGATTAATCCCCAGCAGTAGAAGGACAACAGCCGGAAGGGAGGTTACGCAAGGAAGTATAGTTACGCGACGCAGCTCGCCTCGGCTGACACATCGCCTCAAGCCACCGCCGCCGCTCCCGGATTCACAGTCGTTTGGATCCACCACCACTCGCCCCAATCGCCGCTCGGCTCCGCACTCCGCGGCGTGCAACGCCGCTGCGCCACTCGCCACAGCCGCCGCGACCCCATCCCGCGATGCCGCCGCCATCTGTTGGTCTGCCCAGATGGCATACCCCAACCGTGCACCGAGGCCGCCTAGATGCTGGGACGCTACCGTGCGCGGATGCCAGCCGCCGCCGCGCACTCCGGCGAGCTAATCGTGGCAAGCACCGGGCCCGCGGTCTAGCCGCATCCACCTCGCCTCGATGGCCGGGCAGGCGTGCCCCCACCAGCCAAGCTCGCCGCGCCACACCGCTGCTGTCAAGGATCCCACCGGGCCGCTTGACGGCGGCGACTGGCACGCAACGCCCCCGCTTCCGCTCACCGCCGCTGGCCGCGACTCCATGTGGTGCGGACGGCCGCTGCTCCGATGTCTGACCAGGCACCTGCGCCCTGCGGGCCATGCCTCACACCGCCGTCGCATTGGAGCCCCTGCGAGCGCTAGCGTGGAAAGCGCCCCGGGTCAACATCCCCGCCGCGAGGAAAAACAGCGGTCGCCCGCAGCAAGGGGCGGCGCGGCGCAACCCCATCAGTGGCCCACGAACCGTCTCGACGCCGGCGCATTGCCGGATCAGGTCGGAGTGCCGCCAGATCAGTGGAGGAGAGGGAGGAACAGGAGAGGAGAGCTGCGATGGGAGGGAGAAAAGAGGCCAATTTTTTTCACCGCGGAGAAGAAACGGGTGAGGTCGGGAGACTTCCATCCAGTGGAACGGCTCCACGTATACCGGGGTGCTCTCGATCTTTCGGGAGTGAAGATATTTTGGCTGGCCGAATGGACGGTGGACACGTGCAGTAAGTTGGATGAATCGACGGTGCGGAGCGTTAAACGAATGGCAAGACCGTAAATAGAAGATCGGACGGTGAAAGTAATTTCTGCTAACGTGGACAGCTTCGTTTCGCACCGACACCGCCTCCTTTCATAAGGGTAGATTGCAGAAGAGGGGACCCCAATCAACAGGGGTATATTGATGCTCGACTAGTGGATGAATTTAATGTAATCAGGTTCACGGTTGGGGGTGACGCCGCACACGTTTACCAGTATAATAATGCAGAGGAGAAGGGTGATGCTGGGAGAGCAGAGAGAAGAACTTCGATTAGATTAATGGCACGGTGTGTATGATGCTGAATAATGGAAGCGAAATGGGAATTGTCGGATCCAAAAGTTCAGTAGAATAGAGTAAATTCCTTGCATTGGTGAACTAGTAAAAAGGAGCTGCCCATTTACAATTAGTTTCAATCTCCAACAACGGTCACTGTTGAAAAAACTTAAAACAACATAATAATTTAATTCTAAATGAATTGATTCTTCTACTCACGTTATGGCACTTTTCTTCGGTTATTATCTGCTCCTATAGAAGAAAATAGACCAGCTGACAGAAAGACATTTGCAGACCGAGTAACGTTTGGCGTTTGTGGACTGAATAAACCTATTCTCACGGGATACTATCGATTTCAAACAAGACGCCGTATCACTTAACAGAATTGTCAACACCTATTTTCAGTTGCCTCTAAAATCTCAGATCAAATTTGGGGAGTAGACCAAATAGCAGCTCAACACTATTAATTGGGGGCAGATCTTTTGGTAGCTCAACACCGGCATTTAAATCCAACCGAAGTCCAAATGTTCAGTTAAATAACAGCATAGTAAGGACCATCATGAGTGATATAATACGAGTTATGTGCTTTGCTAGAATGAAAATTGAGTGAGAACCCCGAAGAAAGCATGAGAGAGTAGACAAAAGCATGAGAAAGTGTTCAGGACCAGGGTGTTTCCAATTCCAACGCGTTCAACTCGCAGAGTGATAGACAACATGAGGAAAATGGTAGCACTACTTTGCTATACAGTAGAAGAACAAGTAGTGTATTAACCTTGATGCTGGATGATGTTCCTAGTCCAATTTCTCAGTAAAATTGCGAAGGATTAAATTAGCTTATTGAACCACATAATTGAAGGTCCGTTTTTTTCAATCAGGTTCGATTGTGATACTGCAGCTCGCTTTGCAGGAAAATGAAATCTCTGATAATTTCTTCAGAGGCAAGCCTGCTTATCTCAGGTGACCGACAAACACACAGATAATTTATTTTCAGAAAAGAACTTCGCCCTCCTGATATCTCTGAAGACATCAGCTTGCCGCCGTAAAAGAAAGCGAAACTCGCGGCCGGCCCACTCGAACGAACACAGGCGCATGCAAGATCGGGAACTCGCCGGAGAGCGGCGGTGGCGGCAAGGCCGGCGAACCAGGGTTAACGGCATCGCGGAGACGGAAGCGGGGCTCGGTTGTTATCGCTTATCAGATCGCGCGCAAACCCCTTGCTCAATCTAAACCGTGGAGTATGGATCGGACGGGTCCCAGATGCCCAGGGGGTGGACGGTAAACCAAATACCGTCCACCCAGACTCAGATGCGGACGCCGCGTTCACGCGTGCGGCGTGCTCCGCCACTCGAAGAATTAACACACCATCATGAGAGGGAGCGAGCCCCGCGCTCTCTGGTCAGGGATCACCCCACCCGCAGGCGCGCCGGCGGCCTGGCGCACAGCCGAGAGCGGCGTCGCCCACGCGGCGGCGGCGCAAGGTGTCGAGTGCATGCGCCGCCGTCGTCCGGCACACGTACGTACCGTGGACAGGAAGCTGACATCGCTGCGCGTGGGAGGGAGTCGTGCGGCGGAGACGGCGTTGTGGCCACACCAGGGGCGGACGGTGCTTCAGTTTACCGTCCGCTGCTGCGCTACCTGTGTGCCAGGCCAGCTCCGGCATCAATCGAGAAGGACCAGGAGAGGACGACGGGCGAGGCGGAGGCGTGGGCTCCGAGGTGAGGTCGCGCCGCAGCCCCACCAGGATCAGGCCTTGCACACCGGAGCGGACGCGCGGCGGAGCAGCCGGTCGGACCGGCAGGCGGACGAGGAGCTCGCGCAGCGCGCCGGACCGTTACACATGAGCGCACGGCGCCGGCAAGGTCTCCAGGAGAAAGGCTATGGAAGGCGGGGGGCGCAGGGGACTCGCCGACGCTCCGGCCAGCCGCGGCTTGCGGCGGAGGCGGCGTTCCGGCGACCCCGGGGGCGGACGGTGTTTCAGAATTCAGATACCGTCCGGGGGGTGGACGGTATTTCAAATACCGTCCACCGCCAAGGTGCCTGCCCGCCGTCTGATGTGACGTGGGTGGCCCGGATCGACTGAAATCACGGTAGAGTCTTCGTCTTTCTCGTCCAGGTCCACGGGCGCCAATCCCGGCGCCGCTCGCCGGAGCACCGCCGCCCTCCGGCCCTGCTCCTTCACCTGGTGATCGTCGGTGCTGCACGTCCGGGACTACGAGCTGTCGAGAGGCTGCCGCGCGGCGCGCGCAGGTGCTGAGCACGAGGAGCAGTCGCGGCGACGCCGTTCGCATGGCTTGTTGGTGGAAACGAACCCCCGGGTAGGCTTTAGTGGGGCTGCGTTCTCTCTTTCTGCCTCTGCGCCGCCGCGCGATCGAACTCCGGCTTACAGGCCGGTCAGAGATTGGAAGCTGGTTGCGGGAATGCCGCAGGCAGCGAGAGCCTTCCGTCGCGCTGCCGGCGCGCCTCCGCTTGCCATGAACGCAATGCGATCCGCGTTGGAGCTTGATTTCCCGGTACACATTCCGTGGTCTGGGCTTGCGCAGTCACCGAGAGGGAAGGGTGTCGAGAGGACGGCGGCGCGGAGGATCTCGTGTTCTCGTGAATTCCGGGCTGCACGACCATGTGTGGGGAATATCAGGTGTTCTATTTTTTGAGTATTGGCTAATCACATGCTCAGATCATGTTGCCGGCCAAAATTGACTGTCTTATCTGTGCTAATATAACACTCATTGTTTATTTCGTTTAAGTTTTGGTGACGCTGTGAGGGAGTGGCCAGTTAACGACCGTTTATTTTTTAAGTCCTTTTCAGTCACCTTTCTTAACCAATAAGGTTTTGACACATCAGCATGACTGCATGTGGTCCCATAAAAAATTCTGAGTGAGAGAAGATACAGAAAACAGTCAGAAAAATATTGAAACCTGAGAAGAAAATCAGTAAAAAAATCAATATAAATGGAAATTTTTTTGTCAAACATGGGCACGGACCAAAGGAGCCCAAAACTAGGCCTGTCCAGCCCATGAAAATCCCTTTGTACTAGCCCCCCTATCAAGCCCAACCACGCGCTTAGCCCAGTAAAAAACAAAAGTTGGCCCAGCAGCATTTCCACCCTAATTTATCTTCGGCCCAGTAAATGTTAGTGTCGGCCCCCCGATCACACACCACCGTGCTGCCTTGCGCCGCGGGATCATCTTTTCCCCAACAACCCGATCGCCACGCAAGCCTTTCCCCAACTCGATCAAACCGCGCACCAAAAAACCCACCGAAATTCCCCCAAAAATTTCAGATTCCACCAGAAAATCTCGAATCCCGATGCGTCCGGCCTCTACCAGCGCATGAGCTTTCTCCGCGGGCTCGCGAACACCTTTTCCTCGCTTCTCTTTTCATCGAGAGGCGAGGCGCCCATGGACGCGGCGGGTGCGGCACCGTCGCCGGCGGCGGTGGTTGGGGAGCGCGTGGCGGTGAAGCTCAGGGGCTACTTCGAGCTCGCCAAGGAGGAGATCGACAAGGCCGTGCGCGCCGAGGAGTGGGGCCTCCCCGCTGACGCAGCCGCGCACTACCGCAACGCGATGCGCGTCATGCTCGAGGCCAAGGCCGCGCGGGTCCCCGACGCCGTCTCCTCCAGGTGCGTCTGCATCTAGTTCCCGTTCTCGTCTCGTCTCGTCTCCATCGGCGGCTAGGGCTTCTGGATCGGTGACTGATTAGTGGGTGCCTGTGGAGCTTGCAGCGAGAGGGGGCAGGTCAGAGTGTACCAGGAGAAGATCGCCAAGTGGCAGACGCAGGTCGAGGAGCGGCTCAGAGTGCTCGGACAGAGAAGTACTCATTTTCTTGCTAATTCAGCTGCATTATTACAAGGCGCTGCGAAGTTTGTGAAATGTGCTGTGTGCACTTGCCGTCTAGGATAATCTGTTTGCTGCTTGAAAATATGCATCATCGATGTATTCATTCAGATCAGTGAGCTGAGCTGTCCAAATGCTTCATAACTTGTAGTTTGATTAGTCAATTGTGCTGTTGAATATGAGTTCCAACTCTTGTGCTGCGTGATTTGTTATTCGGATTTGATGATGTTTGACTTTTTCAGTGTCTTTTGTTTTGTGTAGGGTGCACAATATTTCCTTATTTAACTTGTTGGTTGTTGTTTCTTGGGAGTTAATTTTGTGTTGTCTTGTCTGTGGTTTTCAGGAGCTGCTGCTTCAGTAGTGCCAAAGAAGGTATAGCTTCTGGACTTCTAACTGCACACGTGGAATAAATTTATAACGTATCAAACTTATGTTTCATAGCTCAATTATTTGTTTGTTTGATGTCTTCATATAGGTAGTTTAATAGACACTAAAAAATGTCATGTATCTGACTTGTTTTAGTAGTTATTAAGCAGGCATCTATTATATGCAAAACCAGTGTGCCCTTTATTCTCCTCGCCTGACCAACATTAGTTCACTGATATGTTGATATGGTACAATGCTCTACTTGTTGGCCATGTTCTAGGGGTGTAAAGCTTGTTAAGCCAGGGGCTTATGTTCATGTGGACCCTATGCATTTTTTTAACTTTGAAGTATCAAGCATTAGAAAAATGGCAAACATTGTTTTTGTAGGTTGTTGCAAGCAATCCTATTAATAGGACAGCAAGACCGGCATCAAGTAGCATCCAAAAGTCTACTTTGCAGAATAGTCCTACCTTCAACAGAGGTGGCCAAGCATCCACACATCAGAGGGTTAGCAGTGGAGCTTCCAAACCTGTTCAAAAGGCTGGTGGAAGTGGAAGCTATGATGACAAACTTGTTGAAATGATTAATACAACCATTGTGGACAGAAGCCCCGCTGTTAAATGGGATGATGTTGGTATGCTGCTAATATTTTGCCATCTATACTGCAGTAAAACATTTATAACAGCATCTTTGATCAAGCATTTGATTTGTAGCTGGTCTTGACAAGGCAAAGCAAGCACTCATGGAAATGGTTATTTTGCCTACTAAACGACGGGATTTATTCACTGGACTTCGGAGACCTGCTAGGGGTAAGCTTCTGCATTCTGCTTCTACACTTGTTTTATTAATAAGAAAAAATCTCTGATTAAATTTCATTTATCCTTTAGGTTTGCTTCTCTTTGGTCCACCTGGGAATGGAAAAACAATGCTTGCCAAAGCTGTTGCATCAGAATCTGAAGCAACATTTTTTAATGTTTCGGCTTCTTCATTGACATCAAAGTGGGTATGTGTTTATCCTTCCCTTTTGACAATTTGGTGTAGTGAGTTATCTAGATTAACTCATTTTTCAATGGCAAAACAGGTGGGAGAAGCTGAAAAGCTTGTCCGGACACTTTTCATGGTTGCTATTGATAGACAACCATCTGTTATTTTTATGGACGAGGTGTGTTTTACAAACCCTTTGTGCAATAAGATTTTGTAGTTAGCTTCTCAAGTAACCAAAAAAAAAAAAAATCTATTCAGGTTTCCTTTGCTTCCATCTTCTGTAGATTTTTTTATTCATTGATGTAACCTTTACCATGATTTAAAATCATTCATACCTATTTGTTAGAATGGAGATTCATAGTTAAAAAATGGAAAGAAAGGCTGGTGTCTGGAAGCTGTGATTTGTTTGAAGCGTACTAGGGAAAATATGCAATTCTCATCCACTTGTTTCAGATACCGTCCGGGGGTGGACGGTATTTGAAATACCGTCCACCCCTGGGTGCCTGCCCGCCGTCTGATGTGACGTGGGTGGCCCGGATCGACTGAAATCACGGTAGAGTCTTCGTCTTTCTCGTCCAGGTCCACGGGCGCCGCTCGCCGGAGCTCCGCCGCCCTCCGGCCCTGCTCCTTCACCTGGTGATCCTCGGTGCTGCACGTCAGGGACTACGAGCTGTCGAGAGGCTGCCGTGCGGCGCGCGCAGGTGCTGACTGCTGAGCACGAGGAGCAGTCGCGGCGACGCCGTTCGCATGGCTTGTTGGTGGAAACGAACGCCCGGTAGGCTTTAGTGGGGCTGCGTTATCTCTTTCTGCCTCTGCGCCGCCGCACGATCGAGCTCCGGCTTACAAGTCAGAGAGCGGAAGCTGGTTGCGGGAATGCCGCAGGCAGCGAGAGCCTTCCGTCACGCTGCCGGCGCGCCTCCGCTTGCCATGAACGCGGTGCGATCCGCTCATGGTCTTGCCAGACTGATCACGCGTTGGAGCTTGATTTCCCGGTACACATTCCGTGATCTGGGCTTGCGCAGCCACCGAGAGGGAAGGGAACACGAGAGGACGGCGGTGCGGAGGATCTCGTATTCTCGTGCAGCGCGCCAGCGCGCCGTCGTGGCGCCGCCGTCGTTGCTCCGCACGCTGGCGTCCATCAAAGACCGGATCGACGTTGAGCGCTCTTCGTCGCGCACGAGCATGCGGCGCCAGTGCATGCGGCGGGCGCCGCCGGGACCGGGACTACTTGCCGGCGCTCCGGCGAGCCGTGGCGCGCGCGGAGGCGGCGTTCCGGCGACCACACATTGCGGACGGTGTTTGAGATACCGTCCGGGGGTGGACGGTATTTCAAATACCGTCCACCCCCTGGGCGCCTACGAGCCGTCCGATGCGATCGTGGGCGGCGGAGATCGCCTGAATGGCAAGCGAGTCTCTTCCTCTTCCTCGTCAGACTTGGACTCTGACGGGTGTCCGTATCCATGAACGCCCAGCCCATGGCGCCGCTAGCACTTTGCTCGCCGGAGCTCAGCCGGCCGCCGGCTTCCTTTACACGGCGTTCCTCGCTGCTGCACGGCCGGGACACCTACGAGCTGTCGAGGGCCGGGACAGAGGCGACGCGTGCGAGCGCGCGGCCAGCCGTCCGGAGTGCCAGAGCATATATAAGAGAAGCGGTCGCAGCGCCGCCGCTTCCAGTGCCGCGGCATGATCCCGGAGCAGACTTCCGGTGTGGGCCGCGTGTGCGTCCTTCTGGCGCGCCGCGAGGCTAGCTCTGGCGTGAAGGAGAGAGCGGGCGGAAGGTGTTTGTTGAAATGCCGCGGGCAGCTAGAGCCCAGAGCCTTGCGCAACGATGCCGGCCAGCGCCGCCTCAGCTTGTCATTAACGCCGCAGTGCGAAGGAGATCCAAATCTGGCTTGCTCACGGTTGCCAAATTGATTATGCATTGGTGTCTGATTTGTTTCGTTGGTGCAGGAACACCAACAGAGCATCGATCAGTGGAGTGGCTGTGGCGCTAGCTGTGCAGCACTGCGCAGGTCTTTGTAACAAGCCTGATGAAGGAGATGGTCCTTCAGAGTTCAGACGCAGTGCTGGGAGCCTGTAACCGTGACCTCGGCGTGTTTGTGGTAATGCAGCCTTACAGATTAGCATTTGCACAAGATCAAGCTGTTTGTTTCTTTCAAGTCCAGCATTCCAGGAGGGAGTAGCATTGAGTTAGTGACCTATAAGAAAAGAAGCATAATGTTTGAGGCATGTAACTGGCATTGTTTGTGGTCATATAGTCGAGGCAAGATATGCTATGCTTGACAATTGTGACAAAGGGACATCTGATATTTATTGGCAAAAGGAAAAAAAATACAAAGTACATTTTTTTCACAAAGGAGCCCCTAGCAATATTAACACTAACCCCTGTTCTTAAACGATTGTTCACCGCCATCATAAAAAACTCGCCATCATCGCTTCTGGACCAACTAAAGAGGAGCCGCATCTTGAGTTGCCCTGTAAAGACTACAACAACAGCCATCTGAACTCTGAAACATGCTGCAACTTTGAATTTGATCATACAAAATGCAGCAGTGAATTTGACCAATCAACTTTGCTTGAGTTTGTCGAAAAAAACATTTTCCAGCCAACCGTGTTGGCTCATGATTAAACTAGATCCAAGGTCGATAATGTTGCACTGCTGGAAGGCGGTATAATCTAAAGATCACGCTGGGCGTATGCAGGGCGTATACACAAATGACTCGTACACATCGCTATACCAGCCCCCTGGAGATACAACGCCCAGAAACTGAACCTTAGAGCTGTTCAAATGATATGCCACTCCTACTCTCACGGTCGACAAGAAGATAACCTCCTTGTATGGATGAAAACCAAGAAACGTGAAACATTCAGGGTGTTGGTATGGTCCAAATGGACCACCAAACATAACAAAGTAATCCTCAATGCCGCTCTCAGCCAGCCCTGCAGAGTCGATAACATCATCATCATCCGAGCTCCATTCAACATGATTCCTCTTGTCCTCTGTGTTATCTTTCTTTTCGCGACCGTAACTGAGCACGTTTTTCAGTAACAGAGAATTATCCTCTGTGTTACCATCATAATAATCATCTAAGATCCAAGGTCCGCGGCATTCTCTGTGATGCTCGTGGCATATTACAAACACCTTCCACCATTCACGAGGCTTGACAACACTATCATGCTTGGGTATCCATTCTGCCCCGTCATACCCCTCGTTGAGGATCCAGACCCGGAGATGACACCCATCAATAGCAGCAAAGTATATCCCCTTTTCCGATCTCCCGAGGAAAGATTGCACATCGTCGTAGCACTCAGCACGGTCAATGGGCGATTTAATTACTCTGTATGTATCATCGATCAAAGATAACCTTCAAAAAATTCAAAGCACCAAACAATTCGTCGATAAGTACGTTTTAAGTAAAATGCTAAGAATAGAAACCACAACAATGGACAGCATAAAGTGGTGATCTTACCGCGAGATATATTCACCATGGCAATGCGCTCCTCGGCAGTAGACGGCATAGCGCCATCGGGCTTGAGGGATGGTTTTTAATGACCCCATCATCAACTCTGAGAATGTCCCTGCCGCCTCGCCTTCCCGCGCGAACACCCTTTCCCGCCAACATCCGGTCCTCGACGAGAACACGTGCCACGTCCACAGTGACGGTGGCCACTCCATCAACCGCCATCATCCTCCGGCAACCCGGAGGCGGCAGCCGCCGTGTCCTCGGCCGGCTCGAGCGGAGCCAGGAACACCTCGTAGTGCTGCGACACGGCGGGGTCGAATACAAGGCGTCTGGCGGACGCGGAGCAAAGGGAGCCGCGCCGACCGCCGTGTCACGGGGTTGCACACGTGGAGCCTCTCGTAGGGATAGGGTTCGTCGTCTTGGAAGTAGCGGCCGTACTCGACCTCGTCCCGGTACAACAAGACGAGGCCGTTGCAGTGGTCCCCGACCCTGTGCCAGTTGCCGGGCGATGTAGCCTCTTGCCGTCCAAGTATCAACAATCGCGCGTCCTTTATTGTTTCCATATATGTTCAGGTCCATTATTGTTTGAGGTAGAATCCGAGTCGAACACGGGGGGGCTTGTCGCTCCCCGGCCTGTATACATACATGGCGCGCGCGTCCGGGCACAGAGAGACCTCGCTCATCGCACACAATGCAACAAGAGCGTGGATCCATGGAGCCGCTGACTCTCGGCGAGAAGCTGGCGCTCGTACCCCGCTATAAGATGTGGACGGCAGCTGTCGTGGGCCAGATTTGTGTACCCGGGGGCTTGACCTTGGCTATGGTGTACGGCTACTCTCCTTCCTTCTTCAGCAGCGTCCCGTGGCGGCTGGCGCTGCTGCTCTCGTGGAGCGCCTACGTGTCGCTCCTCTTCATGGTCCTTTCCTACGCGGAGCTCTTCCTGCCGCGCACGCCCGTGGCCGTCGCCGAGAAGATCTGGAACGTCGGGGCGTGGGGCGTCGGCGTGTTCGGCATTGGCCTGATGGCGAGCGCCGTCTTTGCCATCGAGTTCGTCAATAAGGACACCCACCCCCGCGTACTGGCGGGCTGCACCTGCGTCGCCGCCGCCTTCATCGTCGCCCTCGTGGCATTCTGGGTTTGGCTTGCTCGCAAGTACGGCGGCAGCGACGACCCGTCGTCAGAGAATGGCGAGCCTGCTTGTACTGCTACTGCACGACGCTTGCCGGTCTAGCTGCGAGCCTGCGACGTTCAAAAGAGGATCGTGAGCGTCGGGCTGTGCGGCGTCATCTCGGGCTCGGCCTGATGGAGACCTCCGTTAGCAATAATCCTAGCCCGTTTGTTGAGTCGTGTCGGAGTCTGTTTTTTCTTCGGTTTGTACAAATAACAGAGCTCATGGTTTGAGCGCGTCCATAGGAGCCAGACGCATGCCAAGTTCATGCAGCGGCCTAGTCAAGGTTGTTAGGCAGTTGGAGTCCTAGGCGCACGGCATGTTCTCTAGTCGTGGGATGGCGCGGCTCAAGCGGAGGAGATGGCGTGCGTGCGTGGTAGCTAGCGGCCACGATGGTCAGTTTGTTTCTCTATATATTCAGTTGAATAGAGTCCAGAAAAGCTGCTAGTTGGCGGCACCAAAAATCTCCTGTGTTCCATTGTGATCGCGTGAGTTGGGTGCGTTTGGGTTGTCTTCATCACCTCCGGCGAGTTGCAGCCGGCGGTGGAGACGTCAATTGGCATCAGAGCCGGCTTCAAGGCGTGGGGCCGAGATCAAGCTGTAGCGTGGGCGTTCATGGCGCGTCCACGTTCTGCATCGCCGACGTCGCGGCGCTGGGCGGACACGACTCCATTGCCGGGGAGCGGCGGTGGCGCGTCCGGGAGTCGCGGCGGCGGAAGGGGAGGCGCGTCCGGGAGCGGTGGCGGCCGTACGGAGCGCGGCCTTGTGATCCATCGGGTCACGAAGGAGATCAGCAGTGGCGGCTCGTTCCCGGTGCTGACGAAGACGAACTACTACGACTGGGCGGCGCTCATGCGCGTTATGCTGCAGGCACGCGGCCTGTGGCTCGTTGTGAGCATGGGGACGGACGACTACTCCGAGGATCGCATGGCGTTGGAAGTGATCGCCAAGGCGGTTCCGGCGGAGATGATGGGTACCATCGCAAGCAAGGCGACGGCCAAGGTTGCGTGGGACGCGATCAGGACAATGTACGTCGGCGTCGAGCGCGTGCGGAAGTCAAAGGCGAACACACTCCGGCGCGAGTTCGACGCCCTCAAGTTCCGCGACGGCGAATCGATCGACGACTTCGGCATCCGCATCAACCGGATCGCACACCAGCTCGCGGTTCTGAACGACGCCTGCACGGAGGAGCAGCTCGTTCGCAAGATTCTTTAGGCGCTCCCAGCAAAATTCCACCAGATCGCCATGTCGATTGAAACTCTCCTCGACTTGAGCGAGGTGTCTGTGGAGGAGCTGCTCGGGCGGCTCAAGTCGGCGGAGGAGCGGCATGACCTCGGCGGAGGCGGCGGCGCGAGGCTGAACCTGACGGAGGAAGAGCTGGTGGCGCGCGTCGCGGCGCGCATGAACATCTCCGGGGGCGGTGGATCCTCGGGGCGAGGGAAGCGTTCGTTTTTGTCAAGCCAGGGGCGAGGTCGTGGGCGTTCGCGCGGTGGCGGTGGACGGGGTGGATCTAGACCACCCTGGGCCGGGGGTTCTGGCAATTCCGTCGACGGCGGCGGGGAGGAGGTCGACGACGACCAATGCAAGTACTGCAAGAAGCGCGGGCACTGGGTTCGCGAGTGCAAGAAGAAGAAGAGGGATGCTGCGGCCCAGGCAGCCCACACGGCCCAAGCGGAAGAGGAGATCGAGCCCACATTGCTCGTGGCGACGGCGGCGGTCAACGCGACATCTTCTTCCACTCCGTCCAGCTCGGCCGTGCCTCCTCCGATCCACATCGAGGAGGACAAGCTCTTCGTCCAGCTCGGCGGCAACGGCAACGGCGATTGCGCGCGATGGATCCTCGACACCGGAGCTACAAACCACATGACGCCGGTGCGCTCCGCGTTCGCCGATCTCGACACCGGCATCCGCGGGACCGTACGCTTCGGTGACGGCTCGGTGGTAGGAATTGAAGGGCGAGGGACCATCCTTTTCTCCTGCAAGAATGGGGAGCACCAGATGCTCTCGGGCGTATACCACATCCCCAAGCTGACGGCCAACATAGTGAGCCTCGGCCAGCTGGAGGAGGACGGGTACAAGATGCTCCTAGAGGACGGCTTCCTCCGCATCTGGGATCCGCGGCGGCGGCTCCGGGCAAAGGTACCTCGCTCTCCAAGTCGCCTCTACATCCTCGAGCTCAACATCGACAAGCCGGTGTGCCTGGCGGCAAGGAGCAGCGAGACGGCGTGGCGATGGCACGCGAGGTATGGTCACCTCGGTTTTCAGGGGCTGCGAGATCTGGCGCGGAAGGAGATGGTCCGCGGGCTGCCAGTCATCGAGCACACGGACCAGGTGTGTGACGGCTGCATGGTGGGAAAGCAGCGTCGACATCCGTTCCCGGCGGCAAGCAAGTTCCGGGCGGCGCACTGCCTGGAGCTGGTTCACGCCGACCTCTGCGGCCCAATCACGCCGCAGACGCCTGGCGGAAAGCGTCTGTTCCTCCTCGTCGTCGACGACAAGAGCCGCTACATGTGGCTTGTGCTGCTGAACTCGAAGGACGAGGCTGCGGTGGGGATCAAGCGTCTCCAAGCACGGGCGGAGGTGGAGGCCGGGCGGAGGATGGGCACCTTGCGGACAGACCGTGGCGGGGAGTTCACGGCACACAGCTTCGGCGACTATTGTTCCGAGCAAGGCATCCAGCAGCATCTCACCGCTCCATACACCCCACAGCAGAACGGAGTGGTGGAGCGGCGGAATCAAACCGTGCTGGCAATGGCGAGAAGCATGCTCAAGTCCATGGGCGTTCCAGGGTACTTCTGGGGAGAAGCGGTCACCACGGCCGTGTTCATTCTCAATCGAGCGCCGACGAGAAGCGTGGATGGGATGACACCGTTTGAAGCCTGGTATGGATATAAGCCACCTGTTCATTACTTTCGTGTTTTTGGATGTGTGGCGCACGTGAAGAATGTTGGGGGACACCAGAGCAAGCTGGATGATCGCAGTACTCCGATGGTGTTCATCGGGTACGAGACAGGCTCCAAGGCGTACAGATTCTATAACCCGAAGACCGAGCGCGTCGTCATTTCACGTGATGCTGTGTGTGATGAAGAACGTGCGTGGAACTGGAACGAGGGACAGAACGTCCCTGGCGCCGCCGCCGATGAGCCGTTCCACGTCGAGTTCGTCACCGTGTCCACGGGCTCCAGCACATTGGGGGAGCCTGGAACGGAGGAAGCTGCGTCGGGGTCGACGTCACCACTTCCCCTGACGTCGCCAGGGTCCTCCTCACCAAGAACGCCAGTGGCAACAGTCGGCGGGGCGGCGCACACCCCGGCTGTGCCACACACGCCTGCGGTGGAGTTCGTGTCACCACCGAGCGGGCCGTTGGACCTCGATGCTGAGCACGACGATGACGCTCCTCTACGTTTCCGCAACGTCGACAACATTCTCGGGGACTCCTCTCCACCAGGCTGGGCGAGGCGCGCCCTGGACGCTCTGGACGACGAGTTGCTGCTCGCGGTCGGGGATGAGCCCACGACGTTCGATGAGGCGCGTGGCGAGGATAACTGGAGGAAGGCGATGCTCGAGGAGATGGCCTCGATCGAGCAGAACAGCACGTGGTACCTCATCGTCCTCCCTCCAGGCCATCGCCCAATTGGCCTGAAGTGGGTTTTCAAGCTGAAGAGGAACGAGCAGGGAATCATCGTCAAGCACAAAGCTCGTCTAGTCGCGAAAGGGTACGTTCAGCAAGCTGGGGTTGATTATGAAGAAGTGTTTGCACCTGTGGCCAGGATGGAGACCGTGAGGATGCTGCTTGCCATGGCGGCTCGGGAAGGCTGGTTTGTGCATCACATGGATGTCAAATCAGCTTTTCTCAACGGCGAACTACAAGAAGAAGTATACGTTCGACAGCCACCTGGTTTCGTGGCTGCTGGGCATGAAGAGAAGGTCCTAAAGCCGAGGAAGGCATTGTATGGGCTCAAGCAAGCGCCGCGCGCCTGGAATCAGAAGCTCGACAGCAGCCTACGCGAACTTGGTTTCGTCAGGTGCCCAAGTGAACATGGAGTGTACACTCGAGGCGCGGCGACATCGCGGGTAATTGTTGGCGTCTATGTCGATGATTTGACTGGAGCCAGCGCGGAGGAGATCACGGCGTTCAAGGCAGAGATGATGCGCCTCTTCCGCATGAGTGACTTGGGCCTGCTCTCGTACTACCTTGGGATCGAGGTCAAGCAGAGCCTGGGGCGCGTCACTCTGAGTCAGGCAGCCTACGCACGCAAGCTGTTGGAGAAGGCCGGGTTGGCAGGTTGCAATCCCTGTCAGTACCCGATGGAGGTGCGCCTGGAGCTGAACAAGAACAGTGCTGCTGCAGAAGTGAACACCACTGTGTACCGGAGTTTGATCGGGAGTCTCAGGTACCTGGTGCATACTCGCCCAGACATCACGTTCGCGGTTGGCTTCGTCAGCAGGTTCATGGAAAATCCAAAGCAAGATCATCTGGCAGCGGTAAAGCATCTTCTGCGGTATGTGGCTGGTACTCTTGATCATGGTTTGATCTATGCAAGGCAGGAGAATCAGGAGCCCTCTCTGGTGGGTTTCTGTGATAGCGATTTGGGGGGAGACATTGATGACAGGAAGAGCACCACGGGAGTTATTTTCTTCCTGGACGGGATGCCCATTGCATGGCAATCTCAGAAGCAGAAGGTGGTGGCGCTCTCGTCTTGTGAAGCAGAGTATATCGCAGGCGCGGCGGCTGCGTGTCAGGCGGTGTGGCTCGCAAAAGGTCAAGAGAGAATGGTATGTAAGTTGTTGAAGTCTCTGTATGGCCTCAAGCAAACCCCAAAGCAGTCGCATGAAAAGTTCGATAGAACTTTAACCTCTGCAGGTTTCGTTGCAAACGAAGCCGATAAGTGTGTACTATCGTTTCAGTGGGGGCGAAGGAGTGATTCTGTGTTTGTATGTGGATGACATACTAATACTCGGGACAAACCTTAATGTTATTAAGGAAGTCAAAGAATTTTTGTCTCAAAGATTTGAGATGAAAGATCTAGAGAAAGCTTATGTTATCCTGAACATAAAACTAGTAAATGATGGAAATGGTGGGGTGACTCTGTCACAGACTCACTATGTGGAGAAGATGTTAAGTCACTTTGGTTACAGCGATCTTAAATCTGTCTCAATGCCTTATGATGCCAGCGTAATCTTGAAAAAGAATAAAAGGATAATGAGAGATCAGCTGAGATATTCTCAGATCATTGGTTCATTGATGTCTAGCTAGCGCCACAAGACCTGACATTGCTTTTGTTGTAAGCAAATTAAGTCGGTTTGTGTCAAATCCTGGTGAGGATCACTGGAAAGCTCTTGAAAGAGTAATGCGCTATTTAGTAGGAACAATGGACTATGGAATTCACTATTCTGGGTACCCCAAAGTACTAGAGGGATATAGTGATTCAAATTGGATTTCTGATGCTGATGAGATTAAAGCCACGAATGGATATGTGTTTACAATCGGAGGTGGCGCTGTTTCCTAAAAGTCTTGCAAGCAGACCGTTTTAACAAGGTCAACAATGGAAGCAGAACTCACAGCACTAGACACTGCCACTGTAGAAGCTGACTGGCTTCGTGAGCTCCTAATGGACTTACCGGTGGTTGAAAAACCAGTACCGGCAATCCTAATGAACTGTGACAATCAAACTGTGATTATCAAGGTGAACAGTTCAAAGGACAACATGAAGTCATCCAGGCATGTAAAGAGGCGGTTGAAGTCTGTCAGGAAGATGAAAAACTCCGGAGTTATAGCCTTAGATTATATTCAAAAGGCTAAGAACCTGGCAGATCAATTTACAAAGTGTCTTTCACGAAATGTGATAGATAATGCATCCTTGAAATTGGGCCTGAGACCCACGAGCGTTATTCCATAGTGGTAACCTGTCCTGTGTGATCGGAGATCCCGTGAAGCAGGATGGTGAAACAAGCTATGGTCTAACTGAGAGAAGAGAACCTTTGTATAAGGCTTATTCCAGAAGAAGGTGCATTTCTCTTCTAAATCTGTAAGGTAGGTTGGTTTACACCTTAATGTGTTCCAGGAGGTTTCTTGAACCAAGAGAGTTGTTACTAGAAACAAAGATGTTGTCCTACAGAACATCTCAAATGAATACACCTATATGAGTCCGACTACTAGTCATAGTCTATGGTGTTTGAGTAACCTCTAGAAACTCATGAAAAAGGCATGGAGTATGACTCATAAGCTTCAAAACAGCGGAGATGCGTTGCAGCCTAGTATCAGTATAGAGCTCTGGTGAAACTTGTTTGCACAAAACTGGCAATTCAAGACATAGTCCATCGTACAGTTGTAGATAAGTGTAGCCCTTGTTCTAGATGGAAGTTTAACTTAACAGTCTCCATCAAAAACTGGTATATCAAAGGGGTATGATAACATTTCTTAGTATGGCTTAAAATTCTAGGTGGGGATTGTTGGAATTAATGGGCCTAGCCCATTTATTCCTCAATAATAAAGAATTAAAAGCCCACTAATTAATGTTGACAATAAATGTGATTAATACCGTATGGGAAATTAAGGAGAATCCCAACCAACTTAAATGGTGGACTATGGGTACACCGCTTGTGAAGTTGGCTAGAGGAGATCGGCGAGCCACACGCGCGCGCTCGCTCGCCTCGCCGGGCCGGGCCGAGGCCGTGGGCGTGGGCGTGGCGAGGCGAGGCGTGACGTGACGTGCCGAGGCGAGGCGAGGCGTGACATCTCCTTCCTTTCTCATCCCGGGGTTACCTCCGAATCACACCCTCTGCTGCGCTCCTTCCATCTCCATCGCCGGCCTTCTGCGCGCACATATCCGGCGAGAGTAGGTGCCTCCGTTCCGGTTGCCATCATCGAGATCCTGCTCGGGATAGCCGGGCAATCCGGTTTTTGGGGAGCGTCTTCACGCGACTGCTCGCCCAGAACTGTGTCGTCTTCACCGACGCACTGTTCGTCTACTCCACGCGTCGTCGTCTTCCTCCTCTGCTAGCTGCGATCGACTACTTTCTGGTGGCCGTACCTGTGTTCCCCAAGTGAACAGCGCGACTACATCCCGAAGTCCATCTGCACTGCATCAGCCGCTTGCTGCATCGCATTCGTACGGCTACACCGAACAAGGTCAACCTACGAGAAACACCATGACGGCTGAATCTCTTTGGGTTATATATTATAGCAGTACACCGTAGTGCTAGCAGTAGTATATGTATATGGGTCTCTTTGGGTTATATATTATAGCAGTACACCGTAGTGCGTAATGGTAAGCGTAGTACGTATTTTGGTCCAAGTAGCAACAACTAACCGCGTCCATTATTTTTGTTTCCATATGTGTTGAGCAGGTGTTTCCATATGTTGAGGTAGAATCCGAGTCGAACACGGGGGGGCTTCTCGCTCCCCGGCCTGTATACATACATGGCGCGCGCGTCCGGGCACAGAGAGACCTCGCTCATCGCACACAATGCAACAAGAGCGTGGATCCATGGAGCCGCTGACTCTCGGCGAGAAGCTGGCGCTCGTACCCCGCTATAAGATGTGGACGGCAGCTGTCGTGGGCCAGATTTGTGTACCCGGGGGCTTGACCTTGGCTATGGTGTACGGCTACTCTCCTTCCTTCTTCAGCAGCGTCCCGTGGCGGCTGGCGCTGCTGCTCTCGTGGAGCGCCTACGTGTCGCTCCTCTTCATGGTCCTTTCCTACGCGGAGCTCTTCCTGCCGCGCACGCCCGTGGCCGTCGCCGAGAAGATCTGGAACGTCGGGGCGTGGGGCGTCGGCGTGTTCGGCATTGGCCTGATGGCGAGCGCCGTCTTTGCCATCGAGTTCGTCAATAAGGACACCCACCCCCGCGTACTGGCGGGCTGCACCTGCGTCGCCGCCGCCTTCATCGTCGCCCTCGTGGCATTCTGGGTTTGGCTTGCTCGCAAGTACGGCGGCAGCGACGACCCGTCGTCAGAGAATGGCGAGCCTGCTTGTACTGCTACTGCACGACGCTTGCCGGTCTAGCTGCGAGCCTGCGACGTTCAAAAGAGGATCGTGAGCGTCGGGCTGTGCGGCGTCATCTCGGGCTCGGCCTGATGGAGACCTCCGTCTTTGCCTTCAGATCGAGGACGCCCGCACGTGCTGGAGGACAGGACTGCACCGGCGGCGGTGCTGCCTTCGTCGTCGGCCTCGTGGCGTTCTGGTTTTGGCTTGCTCGCACTTACGGCGGCGCCGGCGCATTGGAGTTGGAGTGTCTTCTACCTTGCCTGTTTCTGTGGAATCAATGAGTACGGATCAGCAGCAGTACGTGTAGTAGCGTAGCGTTCGATCTGTTGCAAACACGCATGCTCATCAAAGTTATATGATATGCTTTTTTGATAGATTTTACGGTGCTAGAGATAATGTTTTCAATCTTTATATTGGTGGTCAAAATCCAAATAGTCGGTGATGAAAGATATTAGTAGTGTTAGGCTAGATACTACGTGAGTGGAAGGAATAAGGTGTTTACCAATAAGCAGGCATACCCAAATGCATTGTATAATGTCATTCTTTTCAAAGTTGCCATGTTACTATAAACAAATATGATACAACACACTCAATGCATAATGCATGTGTATTTTCTTTTAGGAACTCAATTCAACATAATGGACGCGGTGCATCTACACGATTTTCGATCTTAGAAATTGAGTCGAAACTATATCTGGATGTAGCTTTCTTCTCCTTCATCCTTAATTCTATGACATGTCATCAAATTATCTTATTTATCTGATGTGGCACTCATTAAATGCGCTTGGTACTATGTGCTGGGTGCTAGCATATACTCCCTCCGTATATAAAATAGATGACGTTTTGGACAACGACACGGTCTCCAAAACGTAACTTTGACTTCTTATTTTTACAAAAACATTTATTAAAAATAATATATGCATACTTTTCTAAAAATACTTCTCAAGACAAATCTATCCATATGGTTTTCACACTTCCAAACTCAACGACTTAAAAGTTATTCGTGATTTATATTCCCAATGTTTGACTAAAACCTTGTCCAAAACGTCGTCTATTTCCTATACGGAGGGAGTAATTATAAGTAACTAATTCAAACAAACATGTGTAAAGGGTAAGTTAAACCTTGATTGAATCACATCCAAATTGAGCCAGAAAGCACCTTAACATCTCTATTGCATTCATATAAAATTAGGTGAAATTGGGATACCGAACTGAAAATCCACTGAAATTATCAGGTTTTGGTTCCTCCATGCATGGATCAAGTTCTAAATTAAGTTTCACACCAAATCGAACAAACCATTTACTATGCGCTGCTAAATACACATAGGCTTTTAGAAATTAAACAAGTCCAGATGAGGAGGAAACAAAAAATATGTTGGAGTTCAAAGCCATCACCTCACCTAGATTTGGGGATGTATACTCTCCAGTAGCATAGGTGTGAGATCAACTTCAGCAATTACCCTCTAAACATATTTTCTTGAGGAGGGGCTGCCTCTACTTTTAAAGGGTTTGATTTTTTTTTTCTCAACTCCAGCAATAGCCTCTAAACAGCCCCTTACTTTTTGTTCTTACAGGTTGGACCTACCTATCAGTGTTAGTCCTTTTTTTCCTTTTAACACTTGTCTTTTCTCTCTTATCTATCCCTCTCTTTCCTAGTGCTTGACCGAGAAGCCGGCGTACACGAGATGGGTGGAGCGGTGAGGCAGGCAAGGATGGTGGGCAGGTGACGGTGCGGGTTACAATGGTGGCCGTGTTGTGTGTGTGTTGGGGGTGGGGGGGGGGCATCGTTGCGTGCTGTGGCAGGAGAAGGGGGGTGGAAGGGTAGGCGTGCACGGTCGAGGATGCGGGCAGGTGGGTGCAACTAATGTCGGAGAGTTGTGAGCGAGAGCAAAGTGTGGAGGAAGGAGGGTGGATGGGTGCGGTCCACGGAAAGAAGGAACTCTCTAAAGACAACCTAGGAAGGACGGTGTGGGTGGGTTTGGAGACGTCCCAAACTAATAGACCTAGTCGAAGGTTTGCTAGTGTGGTTTTTGGCTTTGACCTCTATGTTTGGAGTAGGGATCTTTTAGAGTGGCTGCTGAAGTTGCTCTAAGTCACAAAGGCTACTTGATTGCCTTCCGAGAGGATGAACTACCAAGCAGAAAAATTGCCAAGAAATAAATTCAATAAAATGCACATAGGGCAACTGATGTAGACCCCGCCGATAATTAATGCGTCTATAACCAATAGGAAAATCATATTAGATAAGAACAGATAGTCAATGTTTTGTTTGTCTTAATATAACCTTCTCCACTTGTTTTTTGTTGCAACCTTCACAACTATAGAAAGTTTTTTCACCAACGGATCATGAATCGGGGGTGAAAACTTTTTCAATTAAAGTCGGATCATTGCCGGTTAATTTTGTGTTACGACTCGGCGGTGAAAATCACCATTCACATGAAATAACCTTTTCATATTAAGTCCGACGATAGAAAATTTTATATTAGAGCTCAACGAGATGTACAACTTTATAGTTGACAATATTTTCAGTTGCATTTGTGCGGATACCAAAATAATCGATATAAGGTCTCACACCTATCAAATGTTGTCAATTTAAATAAATTCAACATCAAAGTTTTAGTATTCAACAAGATCTAAAATTTTGTGTAGTTGCCAACATTCTATTTGAAATTAAGTTTTAGTATTTGAATGCGAACAAATCCTGTGTATCTTGATTTTCATGCGATTTAAGCTTTGGGTTCCCTTCGTTTGCATCTCAAAATCCCCCATATATGAGATCTCATTCATTTTCGTTTGTGATTTTTTGAGTCCTGGGTTCAGATCCATGCATTCGCCACAGCTCAGGCCTCAGGGTGCTCCAGAGGCGGTATTCATCTAAGTGTCAACATGCAGTCGTAAAACAATGGGTGTAGAAGATATAAACCCTGATTACTTATGCATAGTTGATTCTTGCAGTTAAATAAACCATGATTACTTATGCATAGTTGATTCTTGCAGTTAAATATGATTCAAGTTGGATCTATTCATTATCATAGACAGTGTAATGGGTAAGCTTTGTCCTCAGTTGGTCATTGCTGGAAAGCTTTTACTATTCCTTATCAGTGTATCTGGTTTTGATATCAGGTGACACTTATGTAATACGTTAGACCATTACTTGATTGCAGCTTACAACAAAGCTAAAAGGGCTGCTATTTTGAACCGAAGTTATCAACAACATTTGATCTTTCTGGTATGGATCATTTGAAGGCTGCCCATTTTATGCTTTTGGTTTCTGACACATAATGGATGATGTCGAAGACAGAAGGAAATAGAAAACTTTTTTTATCAGCATCAATGCTTGCAACGTATCAAAATTATTTATGTTGAAATCTTATTTTATCATAGTGACATTTGTTGTTTTTACTCAGGTAAATTTTTTTTTGAAACAAACCAGGCAGGAGAGCTGCCGATTATATTAAAAAGAAGGAACAACGCCCAGATTGGGCACAACTAAACATAACGACACCACCACCGGCCAACACGGCCGCACAACTCCTGACTAACTCGACACAACAACCGGTTGGATTGGGACATCAACACGGTTGTGCAACTCAACGCGACTCCACCTAAAAAACCACCACAGCACGCCACCACTACTCACGAAGAAGCTGACAATCAGCCCACAAACAAGCGCCGTTGTACCTGACGATGTCCCGCGCCAACTAGCCACTGCCATGCAGGACTAGCCGCCGCAGTCCGCTGCAAGCCATGAAGCCACCACAACTCCTCCACCACGTCCCCATCATCTTCAAGTCACGCACACATGATCGCCGATCTCCCAGCTCTGGCCTTCCATTAGCAGAAGTCAATAGAGGGGTTCATCGCACCACACCGAAAGAGCCACCGCCATACGGGACCCCTCGCTGAAGTACCGCTGCAGCACCTTGCATACCCAACAACCGAAACACCACACCAGATCCTGGCTCTCCGAGACAAACTCAAACGTGTGGGGGCCTCGCCACATCCACCGTCGCACACCACTCCTCGGACTCACCGCCTTAAAGCGCACAGGGGCCTCGCCTCACCTGTCGCTGGACTCTCCAAGGATCCGGCCTTGCTTCGTCATCGGGGTAACATAATACCACTGAGCCACTCTATTATCCTCACCTTTGTCTTGCCGCCGCCTAAATCCCAGCTACACCACACGCGCAGACACGAAGCCTCCAAAGACACAGATTATCGCCTCCGCTCAGTGCTGATTATCCCTACTCAAGTCGGATTCGGACATCGACCTGAGTTACAACTCTCTCTGCCCGGTCGGATTGGGTCCTCGACTCGAGCCTCTACACCCTCTGTCCTGTCGGATTGGGTCCTCGACACACCAGCACCACGACAACACAACCATCACACTCTTTTTTTTCTTTTCTTTTTTTTCCTTTTTTTTTCTTGTTTTCCTTTATAGAAGGAGGAGGGACTGCAGAGGAGAAGCTCACTCTGTTGATGGAGATAGGTGCAAAAGGACGCCTCCAAGGAGGAAGTGGCGTCCGCAGCCGTCGCCGTCCTAGCTTTCGCCAACACCTTACAACAGCAACCCTTCATGGCAAGGTAGGGAGGTGCCTATGGACGCCTCCAAGGAGGGAGCGGCGTCCGCGGACGTCGTCATCCAAGCTTTCGCTGACACCTTAGCCAAGCCACCCACGGGAGTGTGAGCAGAACATCGACGCAGCCATCGTCATAGGTGCAGGTGAAGCAAAACGAGCGTCCTCGTCGTCACCTGACCGTGCACACCGCGGGCGTCCCCGCTGTGCACGTCACCAGCACGATTGTCGCTGCTGCCAGCCCGTAGTCGCAGCACACGTTGTGGCCCCTTCGCTGCCACCGAAGGAGAGCCCCATCAGTGGGCGCTTGCCAACCGTGACACCACCGGAGCCAAGCCCCGCCACAGGGCCCGCCGGATCCGAGCGCCTGGAGCGACGCCCAGAAGAGCACCGGCCGCAGACGCAGCCAGGGGCGCCGCCGGAGCTCCGCCCCGCCGGGGGGCGGCCATGGGCGCCGGTGGGACTGCGCCCAGCCGCGCGCGGGCGCCGCCGCCAAGCCCCGTCGTCCCCACGTGGACCCACCATACCCTTGCCGGCAGGAACGAGGCGCCGAGCAGGGGACCGCTGCCGCCGCCGAATCTTTGCGCCGAAGCCTCAGATCCGACGCCCGGGGCGGTAGATCTCAGGCCACACGGGGCGGATCCGGCCGCCGGCCGGCGATAGGCCGCTGCCACCACCGGGAACGGAGGGTGCCGCCGCCATCTTGGAGTGAGTGAGGTGGAAGAGGAGAGGGAGGGAGAGAGGGACGGCGGAGCCCCGCCGCCGCCTTCCTTGCAGCCGCGCGAGCTTCTGGCGGCCGCTCGGGCGGCGGCGAGGCGGAGGTGAGGGCTGTGGGGGCGGCGGCGCCTTGGGACGCGGAGGTCCGCCCGAGCCGCCCCGGTAGGAGCGACGCGGGGGAGTTTCCAGACTTCGACAAGCAGTTTGGATACTCAGGTAAAATTTGCTGCAGTTGTCATACATCATACATACACCTCTGTCTACAGGTTAGATCTGCCCCTGATTCAGCAATCTCACAACTGAACTTCGTCAGTCCTCGCTCAGAATTTTATCAGTCTGTCGCTACTGTTATTCTTAAGTACAAAAGAAGCTGCCTGATCTTAGTTCAATGCTCATATTGTAGGTCAGAGGGCAACTAAATTGTTCTACGCACCATGATTTGAGCACAATGTTTTTGTTCGTACATGTATCTGGCATGGGACCACAACTCTGCATCACTGCCAAGTCAATTAGATTATTGAGTAAAGTGTATGGCCGGTCCTTAAACTATCGCGAGTGTGTCGTTCCGGTTCATGAACTCTCAAATCGACCGTTTAGGTCCTCAAACTTGTTCGGTTGTGTGGGGACCCCTTATCCAGAAGTCCCTTGATCACCCGTATCAGTCCCTGGATCAGTACGCTGATACGGATCTCAACACAGATTAGTGTTAGAGGCAGTAAATAACGTATAAGATAAATACGACTACCGTTTTAAGCTAGCGGAGAGCGAGCGGGCACTCATTCCTCAGTTGGAATGAGCTGCAGCACCTCATCGCCCTGGAGTCCTAAACCTGTATGACAATGAAAGCAAGAGTGAGTATTCAGAGTTGAATACCCAGCAAATCTCACAAATTCAATAATATAATATATTAAATATAATATAAAGGTTGGGCCTGGAGGGGCATTTCCTCCCTGCCAGTCCCAATATCCAAATCCAGAACCCAGTCATCGGCACTCCTGCCGTCCGGGTTCCCCATGCAATAAAAGTAAATCTAATCAATGGGGGCTTTGACTAAGTGGACTCATTCCGGAGTCACGGCTATCAAGATAGATTCTACACTCTGCAGAGGTCGTACTTATCTACCCCGCATTCGGTCAGTCCCCACCTTCGTCAAGGCAGGTACTGCCCTACGAGATTCATGCCCACCGGTGACCATCGCTGGTCAGCATTCCCTAGGTCCAGCCACAGGTAATACTGGGGTCCGCGCAGGGGTCCCATATCTCTGTCCGTGCAAAGGACCTTCCCGGGGAATTTGCATGCATTAATGATGGCAATCCTGCCATCGGGCTCTACCAGCCCAGTCACATGCGACCCGTGCCGACCAGTCCCAGTCCTCTGCCTGGGGCTGTCTCCAGCATACCCGTTCCCGACTTGGTACGTGCACGACCAGGCACCAGGTGCTACCTAGTTCGCCGGTCAGCACTCTGTACCAATCATACGGCTCCTTGGGTTGGATTGCTAGGTTCAGCTGGTGGGGTGTGAATCAAGGCCTCACATAAATAGGCATTCCCGTAGGCTGTGCCTTTTTGGCATGCGGGGTTGTACTAGGCACTAGAAAGACTCTCCCATGAACCGGTCCTTAGCTGGGATCAGAGTGGCTCTTAGGATCCTCCTAACAAGGCTATCCTTCCACTCCCAATCTTAAAGCATCCTATATAGCGAGGCCGGGCATCCACTCACGTGATGCCTCCTTTTAGCTTATGCTGCAAGAATAGTAAACTTTAGTTATTGGGTGATATTATTGGTGAGACTTGCCTTCATTGTCGGTCCTTAGACGTCCTTACGCGGGCGTATATTGTATGTTGACCGGGCTGGGCTTCGGGTCTTCTGGAGCTTCGGCATCTCGTCGGGGCCCGGTCATGCTATCGAACAATAAAACACATAAAATAATATCAATTCATCAATCAATGCCTATAGATTACAAAGAGAAAGGGGAGATAGATATTCCGGGCTTACCTAGGGATCAGGATGGATTTATGGAGGTTTGACGGATTATCCATTAATTATTTAATAATAATTAATGGATCGGACGATGGGGCTTAGGAGGGGTCTAGGTGATCGGGCGGCTTTGAGGAAAGGTTAGGGGTAATTATTCTGGATATTATCGGATACCCGAGTAATTCCTGAATAATTATATTAATTATTTAGAAATATGTTTCTAAATAATTAAGGGATATTGAAATAATATTCTGGAAAATTAATAATATAATTTTCCAGGAATATTACGGGAGGAATCGGGCGGCATGATGGCTAGGGTTTGCTAATATCTGGGATTTTGGTCGGGCAGCATAAGGGCTAGGTTTTATCTAGGGTTTTATTTGGGCGGCACAATGGCTATTTGGGGCAGGGGTTCAATAGCCGGAGTTTGTGGTTGGGCGGCATTACGCCTATACCGGGGATAAGTGCACTACAACACACTATTTAATCCGTGACGGAATCATTCTGTCGTGGATTGTCAAATTTCTGTCGCAAATTAATTTTCGTGACGGTTTCGGATTATGTTATTGATTGAGCGTCATTGATTAAATCGAGCGACAGTTTTTAAAAAACCGTCACAGATTGAACAATCCGTGACGGTTTATGACCGTCACAGAACAGCCCGAAGCCCACTCAGTCTAGCCCGAAGCCCATTTTTAGCGACGGAAATAACCGTCACGGATTGCTGCCTACGTGGATGGTGACATGGCGATTACGTGGACGGTGACATGGCGATGACATGGCTCTGACGTGGCAATTGCGTGGCGCTGACGTGGCAATTACGTGGCGCTGACGTGGCAATTACGTGGCGCTGACATGGCAATTACGTGGGCGATGACGTGGCAATTACGTGGGCGATGACATCACCATATTTACCAATAGAAGTTCTGGCCCAATATTTTTTTTCAGCCCAATTCATAACTCAAATTCCTTGTCAACCAGCCCATCACGACAACCATTTCAGCCCATTATAATTTTGCCAACAGAACAAATTAATGTAGAACTCAGTTTCAGCACAAACAGAAACAGCACTATCCGGCAAAATAACAAGGGCCAATGTTACAAAACACTAGCAATCCAGCATATAACCAGAAACAACAAAACCTAGGTTCATGCCAAATGTTTGCTTGGTTTACTTCGACCTAGCAGAAGCTCAACCATTTTGATCATGTCCTGCAACTTTGAGTGTTCTTTGGTTGTGATGTAACCTGACAAGGGGAAAACAAGGTGTTGCATTAGCATACAAAGTTAACTCTCGAGCAAACATTAGAAAGTTGGTTTACTCAGTTCTATACATTAAAGAGATAAAGTGAATATACAGTTCTCATTCTGCTGAACACATTCTACTGGAATATATCAAACCAATGACAGTCAAATGCGAAATCAACCAAAAGACTAATGCTACTTAGCTAGCGAAAACTTCAGAGTTACTATAATAATGCATCGATCTATCTAATTGATAGAATGGAGAGTGGTCTTAATTTTGAGCAGCAAATTAAATTAACTGCAGATGCTTTCATCTTGCTTTGGTTTGTGCTGTAGAACAATAGCCAAAGACTTTCACTAGTTGAAACAGTTACTAGGAACAGAGCCGACAGGATACAAAGTGCAAGAACACAGTAATTAAGGCATATAGCTATTATGCACTAATCCGGACTTAAAATCAAAATGGTGTGGTTACAGTATTAATGTAGCATCGATTTCTAAAGTGTAGTTACAGCATATCAAACTGCAGCATAAATTCACATTATTACAGTGTTTAGTCTCAAGCTCCCCTACATGCAAAGAAACACAAGCAGCATATGTCAGTCTCAACTGAACAAAGTATTTTGCACTAACTCACAATGAGACTGAAATCGTTGTAAAATATGAAGTGAGCTGGACCATCTCGTCAATAATATCTCAAGGTAATTAAAAAGCACTAATATCTTAGTATGCAGACAAGACTAGCATGTTCCGCACAACAATTTAATATGGTTAAAACAGTCATTCAGTCTTTCAGAGCATAACAGCAATGTACAATGTGTCAGGTTTTATCATTCTCAATCCTGTCATGATAGCATTGTTAAAAGTTCATATGTTCATGTCACCAGTTCAGAGTTTGCATTACAAGTTCAGACCAAACACTTTCAGAGCATCATTACATGGCACCAGCAGCCTAGCAGAAAAAAGCTCACAAGCCTATGCAAGAGTAAGCATCAAACCTTTCTGCCAATTGGTCGCACAAGTTGCTTGCATTGCAGATGGACTCTTCGCCGCTGGAGCCAGGGACTGCGATGGCCGTCAATGCTGGAGGAGAGGTAGATATGTATCTGTTGCATACAAACGATATAAAGTAAACATGACTGCAGTCGTCTCATATTTGATGGCACAATTTAATTACAAAAATACTGAAGTAAAAAACCAAAGAAAGTTACGAGTGAAGAAATTGCGTTATACCACCCAAGTGCCAATATTTGATAGGTCTAGAAAAGACAATAAAAGACTGTACAAGAGAGTGAAAATGTTAGCACCTCAGGACAGAGCACACTCCGGCAGCAATTTATTTTTTTTCTAAAAAACTCTCTGGCAGGGATGTACACCTACTAGGGTTAGCAAATAGAAAGGAATCTTAGGGAGACCAGGTTGACAAACATGACAGGAATCAGAGATGTAATCACCAATTCCACTCCAATGCAAGCCTATTAAACTAAGGTTAGAAAATATGAAGTTATATTGCCATTTGTTATGAAAATATATAACATAGTGAGGTTAGCAAAATAGCAGTCACTTCTTCCCAGAATCTGCAAAGCAAAGAGCTCATACAGCAGGAGATCATAGAGGACTGTTGCAGATTCATGTCAATGGTGGATAGATTTTTTTTGTTTTTTTTTGTAACACATGAGGTTTACATTGCCTAAGCAAATAGCAGTGGTATACTAATCAACTATAACGGCAAAGGGCATCACTACAAGAAATGTGGGTTTTTATAACGTTTCATTTATGTCATAGAAAGTAGAATTTACGTCACATATTGCAATCTGTGACACTCACGTGACGAAAACTCGTTCGTCACCTATTCCCCGTAATAAAAGGTATTAGGTGACGAAAATGATTTTTTCGTCACAATTTTTTTGACGATTCTTGTGTCGTCACTAATCAACGACGACAGTTTTTCGTCATTAAGCATCCATAAAACGTCACAAAATCTTGTATGCGGATGACGTGGCAGCGACTTGGAGCTGACGTGGCATCACATTTATGACGATTTAAACATCTACAAAACGTCACAAAACATTGTATGCGGATGATGTGGCAGTGACTTGAAGCTGACGTGGCATCACATTTACGACGATTTAAACATCTATAAAACGTCACAAAACCTTCTATGCAGATGACGTGGCAGTTGACTTGAAGCTGACGTGGCAGCACCTTAATAGAATACAATTTGGGCTTCTCAAAAATTTTAGGCCCATTAAATTTCAGAATGGATTCACTTGCAAGCAACCTAATATTATGGCCCATATAAACACAACATTGTAATCGATTAAAGCCGAACATATAGGCACATCTTAAGCCAGCCCACTCAAGTTTTTTTATCACAAATAATATACATTATTTCTATGCAGTACACACTTCCATACATACGACACTCCAACAAAAAATAAATATTTCAGCATCTACAACACAGAGAGCCATCATAGCCATGTAGTGTCCATCCTTCCTTTCTGTCCAATTTGAGTAGGAGCAACACTGGAATAGGAACATAGAAATTTGAGTTGCAAATTCTGGTGCAAAAATTCTGAGTGCAGAAAAGAAGAAAGTTAGCTTATTCATGGATGAAAACTAAGTTCAATCTCTAGCTATTACCATTCCACCCAGTTACTTACAACTTGCTATTGAACCAGTTTTAGTTCAGAGGACATAGCATATATGAACAAATAAGGCCATACAATTGACATTGTAGTTAGGCGCAGTTGCAAGGAGGAAACAATATATTTGTATAAAAATGTTAGGTTTATATTAAAATACCCTCTTTGCTAGAATGGTTCAACATAAAACATAGTCTAGAAGCCAGTAGGACAACATACTCTGTGAGGTGAGCAACATAGTCTAGAAGCCAGTAGGATAACATGAAACATTGAGATAGTAAGTGGCACTAATATTCTTTGCATGGAACAACAGACTGGGAACGACGCAAAAGGAAAGCCTGCTGTGCTACTCCATTTAATTTAGCCTATGGTACTCATATTTTTTATGGGTTCAGGAAAGTCTCATATTCTGTTTACAAAAATGGAAATAAAAAACCATGCACTGTTTACAAGACTAACAGTCCAGACAACACCACTGAATAAGACAGTATAGTTCACTTACCAAATCTTCCCAAGAAAAATCTAAAACAGCATTTTTGAACCTTATTATCCATTTGCCACCATACTGATTTGCCGGTCCTAGCCAATAAAAAAAACCATTAACCACTAGCTACATGGACAGACAGACACAATTATCCACTTCAGCATGCCAATCAGGCTGTCAAGTTCCAACTAACCATAAATCAAAGGCACCCGTGGACAGATCCCATCCCAATTAACTGGAGCTTTTGCATGCAGATTTAACTGGTCAGTTATCCTTCCATAAAGACAGAAAGCTCACTATTTTCAAGCATTATTTACTGATATGAACTTATAAACTTAAATCTTACACGTCGTAAGGTATAACTTACACCTCAGGTAGTGATATAAAAATGCAAGCAGAGAATTACTGTACATCTAACAGCATATGCAAAATTTGCCACTGTAACTTTCCTATCAAATTAGTACTAGAGCACTATCACTACCCAGACGACAACAGCAGAAATTATCACAGGGCAATACTACTAACAGCATTCCAATCTCTTACAATCTCCTTTGCAAGCTGTTCTTTCTCCTCATCCTCTGTAAATTAAATGGGATTAAACTAAGAGAACAGTGGCATCAAACAGATTCGAATTAAGCATGCAATGGGCATCAACCTCTGAAAAGTTGAAGGTCACATGTAACTTTGCACAATACTAGTTAACCAAGCTATCCAAAATGCACAAGTGGTAAGACACAATGAACGTATGACTTAATTATATACACCTTTTATATTAGTGTAATGCTTAGTTTTTCAACTGTGCAAGCAGGACATGAACATCAGCTATAGGAGTTTGTCACCCTGGTCAAGCTACTAGTACTAGTCACAATAGGGACTATGATTTTTACTGCATAAGACATTCGCGTCATGGAGGAATATTGAAATGGACAGAATTCTGCAGGATTCGAAGACCTTGACATATTGCTTTTAGTCATGAGGATATATGTACATAAACATGCTGCACAAATAAAACACAAGCAAACGCTGTTGAACTACTGCCAGGAGCAAAGAACAGAGCTCAGTAAACTGGCCAAGCATTAACTGAATGCAGAACCAAGCATCAGTAAACTGGCCAAAATGAACACCATGATCTCAGCTTGGTTGTTTAAGCTCAAAACCAATTACATAACAATACTTGAACATACAAAAAGTCCATCACACATATCCAATTGAATTATTTCTTCGCACAAATAATATTGAGTATTTAAATCATATGCATTATGCTTACCACGCTGAAATCAATAAATCACGGATTGAGATATTTTACCTGAAGCCAAAATCTAGGAGTCGTAGCAGCTAGAAGGGAAGGTGCGAGACACTGAGACCACACCGACTGCCCGAAGCTGCCTCACAGGGCTGTGCCCCCGCCCGCCAGCCGCCTGCATGAAGAGCCCAACGTCAACGACCGCTCAACCCAAACGCACACGAGCCCAGTGCACACAGAGAGAAGAGAACCTGCCCAGCCGCGACAGAGGCTGACCTCGCGCCGCCGCGGCGCCATACCCATCGGCCCTCGCTGCCCAGCTCGCCACCATGGCCGCTCCAGACAACCGTCCATATCCGAGGCCTGGATCTGGATCCACCGCAGCCGGATCTAGGTCTGCCACGGCCGGATCGGCCGCCGGACAGCCACCCATGGCCGAGGCTCGGTCGCAGCACATGGCCGCTCCAGGAAGATCCCGTGCGCCGCCTCGGCCGGGCTGGCCCTCCACGCTGTGCTTGGGACTTCGCGGGGCCGGCGTCGGCCACCCTCGTGCGTCGCCATGGCCTGCGGGTGCGGTGCGGCGCGGCAGGTGGAGGAGGAGGAGGCAGAGGCCGGGTGCGGGGAGGCGAGGAGGGAGGGCGCAACAGAAGGGGAGGGGGGCGGGCTCTCCACCACCGCCTGCGGAAGGAGGAGGAGGCGGCGGGATCTGAGATGAGCTGAAGGGGAAGGGACGCGGCGTCGGTTCGTAGAGGAGAAGAGATTGGGTTTTCAACGCTTGGCGTCAATTTTTCTTTCCTTTTTTACAGAGATACGGAGTACTCCGTATTTCACAAGTACATATAAATATTTTGGCTACCCAATCCTAACATAAATCGTAGCATGACTCGGTGTTACGAAGGCGTGACAGTTTTGCCAATCCTAACATAAAGGCTCGGCTTCGAACCACAGTGCCACAGCGTTTCGGGATTAATATTTTCTTATTTCGGCCAATTAACTAACGTGCTCTAAATCTATAGCCGAGATAAACTTGCAACAACACAACCAGGAGTATTTTTTTCAGGAATTAATTTTACTATAGATAAATTTGTTACCATGTGCAACCATAATCTAGCACGTGGTGTAGTGGTGAGTTTGTTGCTTGATGGGGTTTTAGTCCAGGGTTCAAATCGCCAACCTTACAATTTTTAGCTTTTTTTAGTGACACGTCACGAGCCTGCTATTCGGCAATCTTTTTGCGCCGCATTTTTTTTACAGGATATGTCATGAGCCTGCTATTCGGCGCTTTTTTTTCGCTTACTAGCAGAAGAGCACGTGCCGCAGGCACGTGTTTTAGGAAAAAATACTAATTTAGATGTGTAATCTACATGGACTCTTTAGATTAATCTAGAGCGTTCGATCATCATAAAATCCGACGGTGTAGACTCAAAGGGAGATGTTGTCAATATGTGCTCTTTACATTAATTTAGAGCGTTGAATCATCATAAAATCCGACGGTGTGGGATATAGATGACGACGGACGAAACGAAAGACGACAGACAAAACGAAAATTTCGTCGTCCTTTATAAGTATAGATTTAACATATTTTTTAAGGATGTGCAAAGGTTGATACTATAATATTTATTACCTGTTGTAGTCATAAATGAATGAGTGGTGCAGTGGTAGTATCCTTCCTTTGTAAGGTGGATGTGGTGGGTTCGATCCCTACACTGTCCCTTTTTTAGTTTTTTATTGTAGGACAGTGGGACCCATCTCTAACTATGTCTTTTTGTTTTGAGAAATTTATGACGTTTAGCTTTTGGTATTAATGACAAAATAAAGTCTGTTACAATTTTGATATTGAACTACTTTGCGACGCTTTTTAATTACTCGTAATGACGATTTTTTAGTTTTTTATTGTAGGACAGTGGGACCCATCTCTAACTATGTCCTTTTGTTTTGAGAAATTTGTGACGTTTAGCTTTTGGCATTAATGACAAAATAAAGTCCGTTACAATTTTGATATTGAACTACTTTGCGATGCTTTTTAATTACTCGTAATGACGAATATCTCATTTTTGTGATTAAGCTATATGACCTCATATAAAGCGTCATAAAACTTAACACCATAATGACGAATCCACTTAACGTCATTTGAAATTTGTCACAAAAGACCATATTTCTTGTAGTGCATATATATACTGATTGACGTACTGAAGAATATGGCAAATAAAATGCACAAACTGCTGAAGCAAATAGCTATCCATTTTAAGGGCAGCTCACTAATTCATTTGCTGGACATGCTAATCACGGCTGAATACTTTCCACTCTGAAGGAATCGAGGACTAATCGAGGAATGGAAAACACCACTGCTACAAAGCATGATTTGCTAGACCGGAAAAATTAAATCACGCCTCTATCCCGGAAACGAAGCACCAGCATAGTGCGGACCAAACGGCGACGAGGAGTAGGATGATGCGGCGGCGGTGGCGGCCGGGAGGAGCAAGAGGCTCAGCAACGGCGGTGGCGGTGAGGTGAGGAGGACGAGGATGCGGCTCCGCGGTCTCGCTTCCACCTGCGTGCCCGCGCCCCCCCCCCCCCCCCCCCCCCCCACCCACCCACCCCGGGCCGGGGGAGGAGGTGGGTAAAGGGAGGTCGCCGCGTCCTCAACGCCGCCGGGGCACATCGTGGAGGGGCGTGCGGCTGTATGGGGGAGTGGGGGTGGGCAGCCCCGCGAGCGCCCCCCAAATTTGACCGGGCGAGGGTGTCGAAGATGAGGCGGCCGCAGCGACGGCGGCGTCGTCGTCTGGCGGCAACTGGCACCAGCACCGGCTTGTCCATCTCGCCGCCACCGTCCGAGGCGAAGGCACGGGCGTGGAGCAGCAGGAGGCCGCGGCGGCTGCACGCCTCACCAACGAAGAAACGGCGGCGGCCAAACGGATCGTGGAGCCTCGCCTTTCTCCTCGTCGACGGCGAGCAGGAGAGGGACGGAGGGCAGGGGGCGACGGGAGCGTAGCGGCGGCTAGGGTTAGGGGTGCGCGCGAGTGGTGGGGGGGGGGGGGGTGGCGCCGGGGATTGGAGGGCCTGGGATCGCACGACAGCGATTGGTTGGAGGGAGAATTGACGGTGAAAATCGATTGTGAAATGACGTACCACGCGCGCGGTAGGTTGCGGGTTGGAGAAGCCTGATCCGATGGTTTTGGACGCGGGAGTACATCATCGGAAGGCCAACATGCCTTATTTGCCATCAAATTTTGCGACGCTTCCTTATGTGCCATCGAAATTGTTTCACTTCCCTATCTGCCGTCAGGTGAAATTTACATTCCCTATTTGCCATCACGGTGAACTTGAGTGGGTAACAGAGTTAACTGAGACGGGAAAAGACGATTTTACCCCTCAGTACATATGCACACAGCGTTGTAAAATTTGTCATAGTTTCCTTACATGCCACTCTTATACAGATCCATAGTTGTGACATTACAACAACTTTTCCTATAATGTTAATATGCACAAATTTTTCTTACATACATATATAACTAAGCATTAATATTGCACCCATAATTCAATAGGATACAACATGTCGAAAGACTAATAAACATTGTCGATGGCCATTTCAGTACATGTCACATTACAGAATGCGTTGAATGTGGCCAGGCAAAATAAGCATGATAGTACCAAGTTTTTCATGCATACTACATACAGATTACATCATAGTTGCTTAAGCAGAGCACCAAAATAAGATAAATAAGAAAGTCTTCAAATGCTAAGCCTCCTTCTGCTCCTGGTTGACATTGCTGGGCTACTTGGAGCTATTGCTTTGCTTCTAGTACCCATTGCAGGGCTGTCTTGTTTCAGTTTCTTTGACTTCTCTATTTTTTCCTTCGGTGCAACCCTTTTCTTTCCTTTAGTTTTGGTTGGTGCCTTCTCTGCTTGCTCTCCAGAATTACATGAAGCTGCTGGGTACTCAATGGAAAGGGCCTCGGGCTGATTGGAACCGCTGTGTGACTTGGACCTAAACATGCATATACATCACCAATCAGCAAGCAGGCAGGACAAGTTCAGAATGTAGTATGGTTTGATTTACCTGATTGATTTTCCAGAACTTGTGTGGCCTTTTCTTTTGTTGTTCTTACTTGTACCTTCGGTGCTTTGGCTATGATAGAAATAATTAGAAATGAAATAAATTGCTGGTAGATTGACAATGAATGGATTTATGTGCTAACCTTGGTGGAAAACTCATGCAAGGTGCTGGTGATTCAAACTCCGAAGGGACAATGCTTGACTCAGTGGATGCCTTGGTGGTTCCCTTCTTCTTCTTCTTTGGTGGACCTCTGCATGAGCAATATGTAAATGATCTATAAGCATAGAAATTATATAAAATTGCAGAAAAATTGAAGACATAAGATCTGTTACCTTTCAGCCATTAGGGCTGCAATGTCATCTGGGTTACCTTCCCTACATTTGTGCCAGCGATGACCATAGCCCTTGCAAACCTCACATCTGTGCTGCCCTTTTTTCTTCTCTGTACAACATTTATACCTCTCAGTTCTTCTCCTGCCCCCAGCAACGGCCTTTAGCAATGGTGGATTCAGGAAGAAGCCATGTTCAGATTTTGGCCACTGAGTCTTATCAACCAATGCAGGAATTAGTTGACCATATGCAGCTCTAAATTTCTCTATAGAGTAAAATGGGTCCACATAATTCTCTATAGGTGCATTGCTAAGTGAAGTTATGAAAGCTAGAGCATGGACACAAGGAATACCGGAAACCTGCCATTGTCTGCAGGTACAGGTTCTGTCATGCAAGTTCACCACACACCTGTAGCCACTACCAGACAATACTGAAACTTCAGCAACCCCATTTCCACATTCAATGACATCTAAGTCCAAATCCCTACTCCTCTCATTCAACTTTTTCAAGATATGTGGCAGAATCAAACCTTCCAACTTGTTTGAGATTTTCCTCCTTTGGTTCCACTTTTTCATAAGTAATTGCCTGATCTTGTCCACGAGGTCATCCAAGTTCATAGCCTTGTACTCTTTTATCCAATTGTTGAAGCTCTCTGCTAGATTGTTAGTCACATAGTCCACCTTGCTGCCAGTTGAGAATTGGCTTCTAGTCCACAATTTAGTGTGCCCTCTCAGATATTGTGTTGCGGCTGGTTTTGCTTCCTCCATTGCAGCCCAGTGTTTCAGAAAAATGTATGGATTCCATGCATATGCAGCCGGCCAAAGATGGTCATCGAACACCTTTCCACGGTGTTTCTTCTTAAAGTTTGACACCAAGTGGAACATACACTCCCTGTGTTCTGCTTCTGGAAAAACATCTTGGACTCCTGCCATTATTGCTTGTCCAGCATCAGTGCTTATGGCTAAGCCTCGTGGTGATCCTATTGCCTCCTTAAGCCTATGCATGAACCAACTCCAGTTCTCACTAGTTTCTGAATCAAAAACTCCAAAAACAACAGGATACATCCAACTATGACCATCAACAGCACAAGCAGTAGCCAACTGTCCCTTGAACTTTCCTGTCAAAAAAGTGCTATCTATTGCAAGATATGGCCTACAACCACTAAGGAATCCATCTATACATGGTTTTAATGCGACAAACAACCTAGGCCACTGCCTCATAGGTTCATATGGTTCTGAGGGATCAACGTATGCAATAACCATGTCAATTTCCTTTTTGTCAGAGTGTTTGTGAAACATTAGCATCGATTCCTGGTCTGTTTTAACTTCAGGAAAATCTTTCAAAGCATCATCATAATAGTGCACATGAACAACTTCTTGATAGCCATGTGGGTACTTGTCTACAATGGAGTCAACAAAATCCATAAAGTTTTGAGTGTCTGAATCAAATACTTCCTCAAACCTAGAACCTGAGTAATCTTTCCTAACTTTTTTCAGATTCCCAAATAGTCCAATTTTCAACAAGTAACTTGAGTTAACATCCATCCTGTAACCAAAATAACACGAACAAATAATTCAAATTTCTACAGATCTACAGCTTTCAATTTGTACTCAAATGCATATGAAATCTAATTTGAAATCCAAGTCAGAAGAAAAGAACTCACCCTTATGACAACCACGCTGGAGCAATGGAGGTCGATTCCATGCCTCCTGCCATTGCCGGGCCGGTGCCTGGCGCCCAGCCACTGCTCCCGCTGGCCCTCAAGGCCGGCGGCTGGCTGCTCGAGCCTGCCATGCTCTGCTCCCGCCGCTGCTCCTGCTGGCCCGTGAGCCGCCCGCTGCCTGCAACCCTCCTCTGCGCCCGCTCGACGCCCGGCGCCCCTCCTCTGCGTGCGCGAGCCTGCCGCCCAACGGCCGCAGCCCTCCTCCGCACCTGCTGATCTTCACCCGCCGCAATCCCCTTCAGTCGCTGCAGCCCTTTCCATTTGCAGCGCTGCACTCGATCTAGGTTTTGGAGGAGAGAGGGGCCAGGTGGGGAAAAGAGAGGAACGGAAGGCAACTCGTTCCTTTCTGCAACGAGAGAACGAGCAAAGAGATAGAAAGGTAGGGGTACTTTAGGAATTTAAAAAAAACTGACATCGCTTCATCTCACGGAAGGAACGGCGATGGCAAGAAAGAGATGCAATTTTCACCCGATGGCAGATAGGGAAGTGAAACAATTTCGATGGCAGATAGGGAAACGTCGCAAAATTTGATGGCAAATAAGGAATTTTCTCTGGTTTTGGACGCGGGAGTACATCATCGGAAGGCCAACATGCCGCAGCGGCGGGACGACGCACGGTGGGAGCAAATGTCGTACCATGTGGTGTTCCCTTTTCTTTCTTTTCTTTTTAGTTGTGAGAGATTGGTTGGACCAATTAACCTACGAGCTTAACATATATAAAAAGTAAACCTTTTCCTTTCCAACACAATACACCTTGTAGCGCAGTGGTAAGTCACGCGTTTTCGTTCCTAGTGGTCTCAAGTTCGAGCTCTCTGTTCGCTCGTTTTTTTTTTTTTGCCCCTTTAAAATCTGGGGGACGTGACGTGGCTGGGGTGGCCGAGGGGCGGCCGGCCACGTGGCGGGGTGGCCAAGTAACCTGGCTGGGGTGGCCGAGGGGGCGGCCGGCCACGTGGCAGGGTGGCCAGTGACCTGGCTGGGGTGGCCGAGATGGCGAGGTGACTAGGTGAGATGGCGGGTAGGAGGCGGCTGGTGAGATGGCTGGTAAAAAAAAGGAAGATAACCTATAAATAAGAGTTGTTACCATGTGCCGGCATAATCCACTAAGTAGCCTAGTGGTAAGTTGCTCTTTTTTCTAAGTACCAGATTGCGGTTTCAATTCCTCTAGGTGCCAGATTTTTCAAAGTGCGATACTCTTTTTACACAACGCTTGTTTGAGTCCCCGTCTTCAATTTTTTTTTAAATTCTAGACGCGGTGACTCTTTGCAATAAATCTATTTTTTACTAAACACTAAGACAACCAAATGCATGGTGTAGTGGTATGGTATTTTATTGTCTTCCCTAAAGACTAGGGGTTCAAACCTCCCATTCTGCAACTTTTTTTAAAAAAAATTTCCGTATAGGAACATGCCAATTTTTTTTAAAAAAAATTTCATATGGGAACTTGAAAATTTTAATTTATGTTGCTGACGGATTTGTTTAACCGTCACAGTATTCGGGCCAAACCGTGACGGAATTGATAAACCGTCGCGGTTTTCTGGGCTTATCTGGGCTTAGAGCAAAATGCTAACGTTTTCTGAAACCGTCGCAAGAATTCCGTCACGGATTAAATGGTATGTTGTAGTGGTGGGGTTTGGAACTGGGCAGCATAACTGCTAGGTGGGGCTAGTGGTTTTGGTCGGGCATTACAACGACTAAGGTGGGCTGAGTCTGGAAACTCGGATTGGGCAGCATCCCGGCTAGGGTTGCGAAGTAGCGAGCAGCGATGGGGTTTAGCGGCAGGGGGTCGGGCATTGTGCGGCCAGCCGAATTGGCATCGTCCACAATGTCGGGTTTAAGTGGCTAAAGCTACGCCGCTGGTTAGACTGTTCCAGGCGTACCCGGGAGCAGAGCAGCAGGTGGCGCACTTTTCCTATGTGTACGTGAGCAGTGTGGTATGACTAAAGCTACGCCGCTGGTTGGACTGCTCTGGGCGTACCCGGGAGCAGAGCAGAGCAGCAGTTGGTGCACCTTTTCTATGTGTACGTGGGCAGCGCTTCCGCAGTGTGTAGAGAGCTGCGCTCTCGTGTGCGTTATCACATGTGAGAGCCGAGCTCCTCTTGCGCTCCTGTGTGAGAGCTGAAGCTCTCACATCTTACAGAGCGCCGGAGATCGAGCTCTGGCTCTCGCGTGAGGGCGAGCAGCGACAGGGTCCTTGCTGCCCCTTTTATAGGCGCGGCAGGGGCTCGACGCTGGTGCTGGCCTGAGGCCGGCGTTTCCTTCGGCGTGAAGGAACGGCCGAGGCGACGTGGCGGCCGGCAGCAGGTGGAGCGAGCGGGAGGAGCGAGCGGTGCTGGCATCGAGCGAGCGCGGTGGCAGCGGGGTAGGGGTGGCGTGGCGGCTTGTGGGTGGCCGGATCGCGTGGCACGCAGGGGGAGGTCGAGCGGCCTGGCAGGCGACGTGCAGTGCCGAGTTCGGCGGCCGCGGCGCAGCGAGCAGGTCAGGGCGAGGCCAGGCCCCTGGGGTGAGGTGGGACGCGTGGCGCACGGGGAAGGCGAGGTGACCTGCGCAGTGACGTCGTCGAGGCAGGGCCAGGCAGCGCAGTGGCCAGGGCAGGCACGGCGGCGCCCATAGCGGCCATGGCCGGCGGCGCCCCGGGTGCCGGTGTCGAGTGTGTACGGGAGGGGAAAAGGAGTAGGAAAATGGAAAGAGGGAGGGACGAAGGATCCCGGCGACGAGGTCCGGTGGGAAGCTGGGTGCCGGAGGGGCGGCAGCGGCGGTGCACGGCGGCGGCGGCGGCTAGCAGGTTGGAGGAGGCGGCGGCGCTAGGGCAGGAGGGGCGCCTGGGCCGCGTGTGCGCCTGGGCCACGCGCGCGACTGGGCCGAGGCGGAGGGGCGCGGGTGGCTGGGCCGTTTGCCCGCGCTGGGCCGAGCGGGGAGCGCGTGGGCCGCGCGGTCGCGCGGGTGGGCCGCGAGTTGCTGCGCGCGCGCGGGCCATGCTGTGCTACGGGCTGGCCGGAGGAGGGGGATGGATGGCTTGGCGGGAAGTTGGAGGGTCAAGTTCGGACTTTGGAAGAGGGGGTGGAAGGCGCCGCGCTGGGCCGCAAGAAGAGATGGGCCAAAAAGGGGAAGGGGTCGCGGCCCATTTTGTGAATAGAATGGTTTCCTTAAATCCAAACTAAGTTTGGGTTTAGAATTTGAATAATTTGAGATGAAAGTTTGGAATGGATATTAAAATGGGGTATTTTGGAAAAGTTTTAGACTGGAAATTAATATTCTAATCAGATGCGAATATTAAACTTAAAGGACGAGAGTTTTGGGGAAATTTCTATCTCTTAGATTTTAGGGATTAGAGAGGGGCTCTAAGCATTCAAATGTATCACTCATGGCAAGTTAAATGCAGGGTTTAATTTATAAAATATATTTTCAATATTCGAAAGAAAAGAATTATATTTAATTAAGGAAAATTATAGAAAATTTATATTTTTTTTAAATGCTCTTAAAAAGACGGGGTGTTACAAGGCTACCCCACTTAAAGAAATCTCGTCCCGAGATTTAGGGTTAGAAAGAAAGACTATGGGTTTTTTTTTCCAATATTTTGCTGATTTATGGTGATGGTAAGGGTTTCCAACATTTATTAAAAGGAATTTCTTCTCCCTTTTAATTTTTCAAAAAAATTCTTTCTCTTTGTAATTACTTGTTTTTTATTTCCGTGTGGGGGAGTATAGTTGTTGACGCTTGCTTCCATTACTCCCGAGTGTATCCAATTAATTTCTGTCATACTTAGGGTGACTTGATGAATTACTTTTCCTGAGTTGTTTTAATCCTCAAGTTCTTGAGGTCAAGTATCCTTTTCTTTATTTGGGTTACTACCCCACTTAAAAGGATCAACTCAGGATTTCCTTAATCTTAATCCGAGATTTTTCTTCCGACTGGATTTCTCAAATTTCTTTTTGAAATAAAGACCTCGGATTTCCATATCTTCTCTGGGTTTCCGTCCAAACTTTTTATCCAAGTTTTTCCTTTACTTGGATGTATTCATGCTTGGCCTTACTACTCCTTCAAGTGTCCTATTCTTGATTAATAGAATTATCTTCACCTGGGTTTTCCTTTCGACTAACTCTTAATTTTTTTTGTCTTTAAGAGTATCAGTTTTGACCCAGGTTTTCCTTTTAATTCGAAGCATGTGCAACTGCTGGGATATTTAATTTCCCGATTGTGAGCGTCGTCTTTTCTTTGTCCTTTCTTGTGACGCCTTTATCCTTCTGGGCTTGGGAAATGTTTTGATGGCCTTTCCTGAAAGGAATTTAAAAATTCCGGGGTTACCGGGCGGGATAAGGTATCCCAGAGTGATAAACTTGGGTGACCACTTCTCACCAGTAAATTTGGTATGGTGATTCTTCTAGGTTGAGAAGTGTCTCCTCTTGGAATGGACAGGTGGTTGTGGATCTTGGCGGGTTTGCTAATCATTCCTAGTGGAATTTGGTTTCCAAATTTTTGTGGTGACTCTTCTGCCAAATCATCCAATTATTCCACTAAGATTCATTTCCTGTGTTTCTTCTATTCGGAGTGACTTGTCTAGGAGCAGTGAGAGTTAGGTGGTTTGTTCCTGGAGTGTCAGGCTAGAATGGTTGCTCCCAGGGAGTGGGCCTGGTTTAACCATTTCTCCACTAAGATACAATGGGATGTTGTTATTGGGTATCTGAAGATACGTTCCCTTCCGGGGTAAGGTGCGTGACGGGCATGGCTGAGCTCAGAGTTGCAGGGGGTTTGCCTGGCATATCTTTGGTTAGCTTGCTCCTGGGTGGCAGGGATTGAATGGTTGGATGGCTGCAGTTGTCGAGAAGTTGTAATGAAGCGATACCCTTGGGATGGTTGGGAGGTTTTTGTGGTTGAGTGACAATTGAGGGGCAGGCTTTGAGAAGCTTGCATGCCTCAATGATCTTCCAGGAAGCAGGATGATTTCCGGCTAAGGAAGAGCTTGGAGATTCGTGTGGTGGTCAGGGTACTTTGATGGAGTACTGGTTTGGTTGTGAGTGAGGGAAGGCAGGTTTTCCTCGGAATGCCATGGGGTGGAGTATACGGCGAAAGGTGATATCGAGGCGGTGAGTATACATGGTCCCCTCAGGATTTCAGAGGTTTATGGAAAGTCGGGGATCCAGGCGGGTTTATTTAGGGGGTAGGTGAGTTTATTTGGGAAAGGCGTACGGGATTCTTTCAGGTGTTGTGGATGACCAAGCCTTGCTGAACCATGCATCGGCTTGTCTGCGGGTTGGCATGCTTTGTGAATTGGGGTTTGATTACCTCGGTAGGATCGAATCGAGGCGAATCTTCCAAAGGAATTGAAGATGATCTTGCTCGGGGATGGGGATGACAAAGAGAAGCTAGTTTCATGAAGAAACTTGTATGTTACCAGGGATAGATGCAGGGTTTTGGCTATCTCTTCAACTTCCTTTGAGATTGGTGTTTAGGGATAAGATTTTCTGGAAGGTGTGGGTGAGGGTGGTACAGGGATCAATAGGGGTCTTGAAGGTTTACGGATATAGCCAGTCCTAATTCGAGGAAATTGTTGGCTAGTTCGGAAAATGCTTATGGTGGGTAAGGTCGGCTTTGGTAGAGAAAGGATAGGTTTTCTTGATTGGTGGGTGGTTTATAGGCTTCGGGATTTATGGTTAAGCTGTCTAGGGGAAATCCTTATATCTTCCTTATTGGCTTTCTCAGCTTCTATAGGTTTCTGTTCCAAGATTTATTCAGGAGTTCAAACCTTGTCACATTCATAGTATAACCTTGTATTATACTATTCCTGCGATTATTCCGTATTTTCCTGAGATCTGTGATGTATGAGTTCTCCTTGATCGATCCCTAAGGTTTTCCAAATAGAATGTCTTAATCACTTCGGAATCTACCCCACTTAAGAGGACTAGATCCCGCATTCCGTATTAGACATGTAAAATTATTTTCCAGAGATTTTCTTCATTTCCGAACTTCTGTTGAACTGATGATGTTAGAGGGACAAGAGCTATAGATAATCCTTAGGTTTTAAGGAAAGAGTGGTTCTATCCACGCATCTCTACAATCAACTACCAATCAAATCCATATCTATTATATGGAAAGGGGGAATCTATTATCCGGGGTTTAATCAAACATTATTCAATCAAAAATACGTTACTATGAAGTCGTAGGCTCATTTCCAATAGGAAACTCATTATGATCCTAACTCAATTTCTAGTTACTCCGGCAGCATTTGCTTTTCGGCAAATCTTCCATCTCATGATTTCCATATTACGGATCATCTTCCGAACTTCATTCTCATGATCCCATTTTGTCAGAGTAACATTTGGCGTTAAGCATGAGGTGAGGGGAATTCAGGACACGAAATGAGGATTTTTCGAAAAATTTCGAAAATTATGAGAAGAATAGAAGGTTTAGGGCTTCCTAAAGCGTATGAGCTGTCTTATATGGTGCTAAGAATTTATTTACGGCTCTGATACCACCCTGTGGGGACCCCTTATCCAGAAGTCCCTTGATCACCCGTATCAGTCCCTGGATCAGTACGCTGATACGGATCTCAACACATATTAGTGTCAGAGGCAGTAAATAACGTATAAGATAAATACGACTACCGTTTTAAGCTAGCGGAGAGCGAGCGGGCACTCATTCCTCAGTTGGAATGAGCTGCAGCACCTCATCGCCCTGGAGTCCTAAACCTGTATGACAATGAAAGCAAGAGTGAGTATTCAGAGTTGAATACCCAGCAAATCTCACAAATTCAATAATATAATATATTAAATATAATATAAAGGTTGGGCCTGGAGGGGCATTTCCTCCCTGCCAGTCCCAATATCCAAAAGAACCCAGTCATCGGCACTCCTGCCGTCCGGGTTCCCCATGCAATAAAAGTAAATCTAATCAATGGGGGCTTTGACTAAGTGGACTCATTCCGGAGTCACGGCTATCAAGATAGATTCTACACTCTACAGAGGTCGTACTTATCTACCCCGCATTCGGTCAGTCCCCACCTTCGTCAAGGCAGGTACTGCCCTACGAGATTCGTGCCCACCGGTGACCATCGCTGGTCAGCATTCCCTAGGTCCAGCCACAGGTAATACTGGGGTCCGCGCAGGGGTCCCATATCTATGTCCGTGCAAAGGACCTTCCCGGGGAATTTGCATGCATTAATGATGGCAATCCTGCCATCGGGCTCTACCAGCCCAGTCACATGCGACCCGTGCCGACCAGTCCCAGCCCTCTGCCTGGGGCTGTCTCCAGCATACCCGTTCCCGACTTGGTACGTGCACGACCAGGCACCAGGTGTTACCTAGTTCGCCGGTCAGCACTCTGTACCAATCATACGGCTCCTTGGGTTGGATTGCTAGGTTCAGCTGGTGGGGTGTGAATCAAGGCCTCACATAAATAGGCATTCCCGTAGGCTGTGCCTTTTTGGCATGCGGGGTTGTACTAGGCACTAGAAAGACTCTCCCATGAACCGGTCCTTAGCTGGGATCAGAGTAGCTCTTAGGATCCTCCTAACAAGGCTATCCTTCCACTCCCAATCTTAAAGCATCCTATATAGCGAGGCCGGGCATCCACTCACGTGATGCCTCCTTTTAGCTTATGCTGCAAGAATAGTAAACTTTAGTTATTGGGTGATATTATTGGTGAGACTTGCCTTCATTGTCGGTCCTTAGACGTCCTTACGTGGGCGTATATTGTATGTTGACCGGGCTGGGCTTCGGGTCTTCTGGAGCTTCGGCGTCTCGTCGGGGCCCAGTCATGCTATCGAACAATAAAACACATAAAATAACATCAATTCATCAATCAATGCCTATAGATTACAAAGAGAAAGGGGAGATAGATATTCCGAGCTTACCTAGGGATCAGGATGGATTTATGGAGGTTTGACGGATTATCCATTAATTATTTAATAATAATTAATGGATCGGACGATGGGGCTTAGGAGGGGTCTAGGTGATCGGGCGGCTTTGAGGAAAGGTTAGGGGTAATTATTCTGGATATTATCGGATACCCGAGTAATTCCCGAATAATTATATTAATTATTTAGAAATAGATTTCTAAATCATTATATTAATTATTTAGAAATAGATTTCTAAATAATTAAGGGATATTGGAATAATATTCTGGAAAATTAATAATATAATTTTCCAGGAATATTACGGGAGGAATCGGGCGGCATGACGGCTAGGGTTTGCTAATATCTGGGATTTTGGTCGGGCAGCATAAGGGCTAGGTTTTATCTAGGGTTTTATTTGGGCGGCACAACGGCTATTTGGGGCATGGGTTTAATAGCCGGAGTTTGTGGTTGGGCAGCATTACGGCTATACCGGGGATAAGTGGGGTTTGGAACTGGGCAGCATAACTGCTAGGAGAGGCTAGTGGTTTTGGTCGGGCATTACAACGGCTAAGGTGGACTGAGCTGGAAACTCGGATTGGGCAGCATCCCGGCTAGGGTTGCGAAGTAGCGAGCAGCGATGGGGTTTAGCGGCAGGGGGTCGGGCATTGTGCGGCCAGCCGAATTGGCATCGTCCACAAAGTTGGGTTTAAGTGGCTAAAGCTACACCGCTGGTTAGACTGTTCCAGGCGTACCCGGGAGCAGAGCAGATCAGCAGGTGGCGCACTTTTCCTATGTGTACGTGAGCAGTGTGGTATGACTAAAGCTACACCGCTGGTTGGACTGTTCCGGGCGTACCCGGGAGCAGAGCAGAGCAGCAGTTGGTGCACCTTTTCTATGTGTACGTGGGCAGCGCTTCCGCAGTGTGTAGAGAGCTGCGTTCTCGTGCGTGCGTTATCACATGTGAGAGCCGAGCTCCTCTTGCGCTCCTGTGTGAGAGCTGAAGCTCTCACATCTTACAGAGCGCCGGAGATCGAGCTCTGGCACTCGCGTGAGGGCGAGCAGTGACAGGGGCCTTGCTGCCCCTTTTATAGGCGCGTCAGGGGCTTGGCGCTGGTGCTAGCCTGAGGCCGGCGTTTCCTTCGGCGTGAAGGAACGGCCGAGGCGACGTGGTGGCCGGCAGCAGGTGGAGCGAGCGGGTCAGGCAGCGAGCGGGAGGAGCGAGCGGTGCTGGCGTCGAGCGAGCGCGGTGGCAGTGGGGTAGGGTGGCGTGGCGGCTTGTGGGTGGCCGGATCGCGTGGCACGCAGGGGGAGGTCGAGCGGCCTGGTAGGCGACGTGCAGGGCCGAGTTCGGCGGCCGCGGCGCAGCGAACAGGTCAGGGCGAGGCCAGGCCCCTGGGGTGAGGTGGGACGCGTGGCGCACGGGGAAGGCGAGGTGACCTGCGCGGTGACGTCGGCGAGGCAAGGCCAGGCAGCGCAGTGGCCAGGGCAGGCACGGCGGCGCCCATAGCGGCCATGGCCGGCGGCGCCCCGGGTGCCGGTGTCGAGCGTGTACGGGAGGGGAAAAGGAGTAGGAAAATGGAAAGAGGGAGGGACGAAGGATCCCGGCGACGAGGTCCGGTGGGAAGCTGGGCGCCGGAGCGGCGGTAGCGGCGGCGCACGGCGGCGGCGGCGGCGGCTGGCGGCGGCGGCGCAGCAGGTTGGAGGAGGCGGCGGCGCTAGGGCAGGAGGGGCGCCTGGGCCGCGTGTGCGCCTGGGCCACGCGCGCGACTGGGCCGAGGCGGAGGGGCCCGGGTGGCTGGGCCGTTTGCCCGCGCTGGGCCGAGCGGGGAGGCGGGGAGCGCGTGGGCCGCGAGTTGCTGCGCGCGCGCGGGCCATGCTGTGCTATGGGCCGGCCGGAGGAGGGGGATGGATGGCTTGGTAGGAAGTTGGAGGGTCAAGTTCGGACTTTGGAAGAGGAGGTGGAAGGCGCCGGGCTGGGCCGCAAGAAGAGATGGGCCAAAAAGGGGAAGGGGTCGCGGCCCATTTCGTGAATAGAATGGTTTCCTTAAATCCAAACTAGGTTTGGGTTTGGAATTTGAATAATTTGAGATGAAAGTTTGGAATGGATATTAAAATGGGGTATTTTGGAAAAGTTTTAGACTGGAAATTAATATTCTAATAGATGCGAATATTAAACTTAAAGGACGAGAGTTTTGGGGAAATTTCTATCTCTTAGATTTTAGGGATTAGAGAGGGGCTCTAAGCATTCAAATGCATCACTCATGGCAAGTTAAATGCAGGGTTTAATTTATAAAATATATTTTCAATATTCGAAAGAAAAGAATTATATTTAATTAAGGAAAATTATAGAAAATTTATATTTTTTAAATGCTCTTAAAAAGACGGGGTGTTACAGGTTGTGTCATCCCGGTCCGTAAACTTGCAAATCATCCGTTTAGGTCCTCCAACTTATTCACTTGTGCCATCCCGGTCCCCATAAACTTTATATAAAAAATAATTCATAATTTTTTCATACAAACTGAAATGAAGACAAATTTTATACCAAAATTGTAGCCCTCGACGCGATCTACAACTTTGTAGTTGAAAAGTTTTTGAATTAGAACTGGTTAGGGTCCCAAAAATATTTTGGTATGTTTATAGCTTTTGAAATTTAAAATTTAAAATTAAATTTTGGGACATAAAACAACTTCAAATAAAAAAAATCAACTACAACTTTGTAGATTGCATCGAGGGCTACAATTATGATATAGAGTTTGCCTTCATTCGAGTTCGTATATAAAAAAAAGAGTAAAATACACCAGCGGCCCTTAAACTTGTGTCGGGGTGCCACTTAGGTCCATGAACTCGTAAAATGGACATTTGACATCCGGTACTTGTTAACTGGGCCACTTAGGTCCATACCCTTTCAAAACATGCAAAAAGAACCTTAATTTTTAATCATCCTCTACATTTGAGTCCTCAACCTCATCCACACATTCGATGCCTCCAGCCCTCCACCATCCACACCAGCATCGGTAGTCCACGCGGTGGCGGCGCTGCTCGACTCCGCCGCCAGCAGTGACCTCCTTCCGTCCACCCGCAAGCGTGCCGGTTCCTGGCGGAGGAGTCTGACGCCGTGGTGCCCCACCTGCTGCGCGCTCGAGTCGGGCGTAGGCGCCGGCACGGCAGAGCATGCCTGCGTGGCGTTCCTCCCCCTCACGTCCGCCTCGCGTGACGCTGCATCTACCGCATCTTCAACTCTTACTGCTGTCGCGAAACTTAGGAGAAAAACAAGAAGATTTGTTGTCCGCGGTAACCAAATCCATCAATCCGATGCAGGAGTGCAGGACCAATTGGACAAATCATCACCTTGCCTCTTTCTCCATTGATACCTGCAGCCAATCGACTATTCATGGAGCTCGGGCAAGCAGTGACGCCCCGGCCACCGCGCATCCGACAACGCTCCCGGCCATTGCGCGGCACCACTCCGCTTGCATGCGCTTGGCCTGGTTGGCGCGCATCAATGCCGGCATGACGGCCATTGACAACAACGGCTGCTACTCGTCTTCATTGCTGCATGCCACGGGCCTAAAGATGAGCCCGGTGGTGTTCCACAACTCCCTGACTTGCACATACACCAGAAACGTCGTCGCCGGAATGCTCCTGGGCAGGGAAACCACGCTCGCGGGTGTCATCTGAAGAGAGAGAGAGAGAGAGAGAGGAGAAATGAGGAGAACGCGAGAGGCCAGTCATGTAGGCTGCCGTGGCGGGGATCCTTCGCAACCCCCCTGGTTCCGCTGCGAGCTTGGCGCACTGTCGCTCCGCAGCAATGCCGTCGGATGACATTGATGAGGAGGGAGCCAAATCAGGCGGCGACGGGAGAGGCAAGATGAGGGAGATGAGGAGGAGGATCTAGATGCAGAAGATGATTAAAAATCAAGGGTCTTTTTGCATATTATGAAGGGTATGGACCTAAGTGGCACCCCGGGACAAATTTAAGGGCCGCTGGTGTATTTTACTCATAAAAATATGATTATTTTTTGATATAAAGTTTTTAAATCGCCCTGTTTTGACCTAGATGAGACTCAAAATCAAGGTTAGGGACCAGGATGACACAACAGAATAAGTTCGAGGATCTAAATGGGCGATTTGCAAGTTTAAGTACCGGGATGACACAATCGAACAAGTTTGAGGACCTAAACGGTCGATTTGAGAGTTCATGGACCGGGATGACACACCCACGATAGTTTAGGGACCGTCCGTACACTTTACTCTAGATTGTTTATGTTTTTACCCATGCCAACAATGATCCATGTATTACTGCCTTCAATTTCTCCATGGATCTAGATACACTGCTAGAACTCTGGAGGTACTTAGATCCTTTGTCTTTCAAAATGTGGGATTGTCTTGGACTGCACGGGGTATTTCACCCACGTGACAGGTAAATGAAGGATTTAAACTTAGAAGCCAAGCAACTTTAACAAATCTCCTTTCCACATTTCAGCCAAGAGAGAAAAAATATGCTTCAATAGATCCTCTTTCTCCTTTATTTTTCCTCTTTTCCCTTTTTTCAGTCTACTCCTCCTTCCTCCCATTCCTTCCCCTTTTCCTCTTTTCCTTCCCAGACGCGCGATATAGCCACTACGAGGAGATCCTAGCCACCTAATGCCAGCTCGCCGCCTTTGCGCCGGCTGCTGCTACTTCCAACCATGGCCGCTAGCGCTGCCTGCCCCCTTCCCGCTGAGGTCACTAACACACACAGTCGCCTGTGCGTTGGCCTACTTGCCACGACGACCGAGCCAGGGCCCGTCGGGGGTGTGGGCGAGCAGGCACGGCGAAGGCGGGACCAGGGCACGGAGGCAAGGACGGGCAGCTCACGGCTTCGTTGATGGCGGTGCAGTGGCAGCTAGGTCCGCCGGCGCGCAGGCGGGCGCTGCACAGTCGCAGCTGGGGAAGGGGGCCGACAGCGGTGGTGGTGGATCAGGTGGCCAGAAACTGATGCCACCCATGTAGAGAAGAAGAGGAAAAGAAAAAAAATGAATTTGTCATTGACAGGTGGATCCCATATACAAGAGAGATAGAAAGGGAAACGAAAAAAATCAATCTACTGAAATACATGTCCTCAAAATCTTGAAAATGTGAAAGGGGATTTTCTTATAAGATGAGAAAGGGGAAAGCAAAAAATCAATATGTTAAAGATGCTCTAATGGCGCCAGCTTCAATTTGATTGAGCATATGTGTCTGATGGCCCCGCTTCTTCCACCTAGGTTGTAGCTCTTCATCTGAGAGCTTGGCTAATAATTTAACCAGCTGGTGACTTATGACTATGCCATGTCATTCTCAGCCAAACTAATAGTCTACTCATATAATAGTTGGGTTTATACATTAACTACATTATATGCAATTGAACAACCTCTTATTTATCATGATGCTTTGAACATCATGAATGCGACTAAGAGCATCATCTACCCAAACCGTAGTGTCAAATAGCACGCACAAAATGGCACGAGCAAATTAAAACAAATACAAATTTAGGATGCATGTTCAGAAATTTTGACGAAACCATTGCTTTATGAAATGCAACGGTGTTAGCAAATATGTTATGGCTTCTCTATGATATTGTTGTTTTGCAATGAGATAAGTCATATAATATATTATTTGGAAACTCCTAGTACAATGCAACAAATTTTGAGCTATGTGCTTCTTTTATATGCCTATAAAAAACAATGAAAAAGAGTGAGTAGTAAGAACTCTTTCCCCATCTTTTTCATACAAGTTTAAAAACTACAACTCCATCTCATACCAATCGACATCAATTTAGTGCTTGATACTCTAGACCATTTGTTTTGTAGTGCACATGAAGTGTCTGGTGTTAGAAGTATGTGGATATTCAATGGGATTATTCATTGCCTTGTGCATATAGTTGAAAGAATTTGACAATGTCATGAACGATTGGCTTCGTATATTTTCGAGGGGAAGAGACAATTTCTAGGACATTATGAAGAGATGAAGTTAGATTTGATTAAGGCCGGGTAAAATAAGCAAGGTTTGGAAGCTTAGCTTTGGCACTTTATATAGTTTTCGTGTTTATTTCTTTCTTATTTAGTTCATTTTTCTTTCATATGCTCCTTAAGATCTATAAGGATTCTCCACCTACCAATCTAAAAAAAATGAAAGCACTTAAACTTGGTAGTAAAAATGATAATATCTATACCTTCTAAATTATTTTCGTAGTGCTCATTGTGTTTGGTGCTAGAGATATGTTGGCATTCATTACTTAATACCTATAGTTAAAAGAATTGAACAATGTCATGATAGAATGACTTGCACTATTTTCAAGGAGATTGTTATGATCATAACTTGGCCTATTTGTACTCATCATAACTCGATTATTTTTTTTAGGTGAAGAGGTCATCTCTAGAATGTTGGAATGTTTTTTCTAAGATAGAGATGGAACGAAATTTCATTTAGATGGGTAAGAAAACAAGTTTGGATGTTTGTCTTTGTCACTTTGTATAATTTTTTGTTTGTTCCTTTTTCTTGTTTAGTTCATTTTTCTCTCTTGCGTCTGCTCCTCATAGCTTGTTTTTTTGTTCATTTGTGTACTATCGTTAGTTCTTATGAATATAAATACATACATATGTATATAATCAATAACACTAGGGGATTCCCCTCTTGGCATTCTAAAAAAATCAAAGCACTTAAAGTTAGTGTTGAAAATGATAATCTTAGATGCCTTCTAGAGAATGGCATTAAATAAATATTGTAAATTAAAAATAGATATTTTTATACAAATGTTTGTGTAACTAAATATTATCTTTATTACAAGGTTACAAATTTCTTGGTTACAAGTAATGTAGGATTTTGCTATAAGTAAACTATTTATGAATGAATTTATTTTCAAGTATACTATTTTAGCCTCTTCGCATGCGAAGGTGTTTTACATGCATGTACAGAGGAAAACACTATTACACAAACTGTTTTCATCACCAGCTCCAAAACCTTGACGGTGATAGTATAGCACATTACCACTTGTTCAAATTTTTAAAAAATTGGATCAAAATATAAAATAGTAGAGAAAAACTGTTTTTTCACATGAACCAGCAAGTGTGCTTCACCAGGATTTGAACTAATAACCCCAAGTCTCGTGTGTAGGCATGTCTTTCTTACCATATATGAAACCACACAATTAGCTATGACTAGAATATAGATTCTATTTTATTTAACTTTTGTGAGTCTTATATGTAATATTTGACATCAAAATAATTTTGAATGAAAAAATTATCAACTTGTTGAGTACAACTTTGATGTTAACTTTGTTGCATTTGAGATCATTTGATATGTGTGAGACCTTATATTAAATGTTTTGGGCATATAAATAATTGTAGATAAATTCGTTGTTGACTACAAAGTTGTAGATCTTGTTAAACTCTATAGTTTTGATGTAAAGTATTTCTTCATCCATCTTAATATAGAATACTTATATACTTTTTTATATGAATGGTGGTTACATACCTAGTCAAAGCCCACCTATCCCTATTAGCTTGTAATACGAACCAACTCTGAAAATCGACTTCATTTCCATCGCCTGTTTGTGGTTGGAATTGACAGTGATATGCATATTTACGGCCGATTTCGGTGTCCAACACGCCCACCTACCTTCGAACCAGCGATAAAAATGTTTCACTAACTACTACACAACCTCTTATCACAAACGCCTCGTCACAACCGGTTTTGGTAAACCGTTTGTGATGCCTCACGACAACCGGTTTTGTAGTGGATGGGCCAACTAGTTGTTAAAACTGGCTGTGATGTCGGGCTAGCACATATTAAAAACCGATTGTGAAATTATCACATCATATATTTATATTTTAGTGTGCCTTTTAAACACATTTGTATCTAAGCTCTATTGGTTGGAGGTCTCCACGGGAAGGAAGAGGTGAGGGGTTCGAACCCTATGTTCCTCGAGTGCCATTTTTTTAGTTTTTTTTTTCTATAGCGCCTCTTTTTTTTCCTTCTATCTTTTTTATTTTCTTCGCTTGCTCCTTCCGCCTTCATGAGCTCGTCTTATCCAGATTGCCCCCGTCCGCTGCCGCCCCGAGGTGAGCATGCCCCCCGCGCCCGCCCTTGCTTGGAATCTGATGCGATGAATTAAGGAACCCTAGTTCATTGCCGCACTGTCATTCGCATCGATCTGTCACCTTGTTAAGGTCGTGCTTAGGCCAGGATTTAATAAGTGGTCAGTGGATTCGAGGGGTTTCGTTGGCGAATTTGGGATTGATAGAGAAGGTTGTTGTTTGGAATGTGTGGTATCTTTGGGAGTTGGTGTTGGGGAGATGGCCAATTTGTATTTGATTTTTGTAGGGCTGTGTGGAGGGTGTGATGAGGAATGGAATGTACGCGCATAGAATTGCTTAGTAGAATTGGGAGTAAGAAATTTACAGGACAGCTTTGTTTTCCTCAACCGTCTGATGGGCCTTCAAAAACTAGTTGTGAAGGTGGTTTGTGGAGTAGTGACTACCGGTTCATCTTAAACAAGTAGTGATAACATGTTGATAAAAACACTTTCTATTGTAGTGAAAGGATGGAGCGTAAATTAGAAAGTCTGCTTCACCAGAATTCAAAATCGTAACCTCTAGCCTCATGTGTAACATCCTTACAAGTTACAACCACATTACTTGTGACTAGAATTGGGATGCTATTTTTATACTAACCTTTTAGAATCTAATATGTAATATTTGGATATCAAATTAATTTCAAATAGAATGTTGTCAACTACACAAAATTTTAGATCGAATACTAAAACTTTGATGTTGACTTTATTTAAATTGACAACGTTTGATAGGTGTGAGACCTTATATCGATTATTTTGGTATCCGCACAAATGCAACTGAAAATATTGTCAACTATAAAGTTGTACATCTCGTTGAGCTCTGATATAAAATTTTCTATCGTCGGACTTAATATGAAAAGGTTATTTCATGTGAATGGTGATTTTCACCGCCGAGTTGTAACACAAAATTAACCGGCAATGATCCGACTTTAATTGAAAAGGTTTTCACCCCCGATTCATGATCCGTTGGTGAAAAAACTTTCTATAGTTGTGAAGGTTGCAACAAAAAACAAGTGGAGAAGGTTATATTAAGACAAACAAAAAATTGACTATCTGTTCTTATCTAATATGATTTTCCTATTGGTTATAGACGCATTAATTATCGGCGGGGTCTACATCAATTGCCCTATGTGCATTTTATTGAATTTATTTCTTGGCAATTTTTCTGCTTGGTAGTTCATCCTCTCGGAAGGCAATCAAGTAGCCTTTGTGACTTAGAGCAACTTCAGCAGCCACTCTAAAAAAGATCCCTACTCCAAACATAGAGGTCAAAGCCAAAAACCACACTAGCAAACCTTCGACTAGGTCTATTAGTTTGGGACGTCTCCAAACCCACCCACATCGTCCTTCCTAGGTTGTCTTTAGAGAGTTCCTTCTTTCCGTGGACCGCACCCATCCACCCTCCTTCCTCCTCCCTTCCTCCACGCTTTGCTCTCGCTCACAACTCTCCGACATTAGTTGCACCCACCTGCCTGCATCCTCGACCTAGCATGAAATAATACATTTTCCTGATAGAAGGAAAACATTAGATGCATGAGAGCTGGTAACGGCTAACCAGATTTGAAGAGTGAAGAACGGTATTAGGACCTGATCAGGACGACTTGCAGTGCCGGTGAAGGGAGGGAAGCCTTCCGATGGAGCTGCAAGATTTCACAAGCAAGTCTGAGTACCACCGCACTCAGCAAGTACTTAGCAATCAAAGGTATAAATATGCATTATTAGTTGACAAGTGATTAAGTAAATCGGTGTTGAGTCCTGGAGGGGCAAGAACCTCCCTACCAGTTCCCGGTGATTCTGGCCCGGATCCTTCTGTCGATCCCGCAATCACCTTCATCTCATTATCATCTTTCCTATGGGTGGTTCCTGGCTAATCTATGGGAGCTTTAACCAGACGGGCTCATAACCGAGAGCCACGGCTATCGATAGATTGGATGACTCTGCAGAGATTTGTACTCTTGGACTATACGGTCAGGCGACCCTCCCGTGGCCAACGGCAGGGCCACCCTACGGGACTCGTATCCACCGGCGTCCATTACTGGACAGCTTCCATCTGGGTCTACCCACGGATGCTACTGGGGTCTAAACAGGGATCGCATAACCGTCCACAAAAGGACACTAACCCGGGTATGGATGCATCATATAAATTGGGCATGCATCGCCCATGGGCCCTACCAGCCCTGCCACATGCGACCCGTGCCGACCAGTCCCAGCCCTCTGTCTGGGGTTGTCTCCAGCATTTCCGTTGCCCACCGTGGCCCCTGGGGTAGCTTTGCCAGAGGTAGCTGGTGGAGTGTGAGTCGAGGCCTCACATTACAGGGCATTCCCGAAGGCTATGTCCTTTTTGGCCCGTATAGCCGTACATGGCGTTGGAAAGACTTTCCCAATAACCGGTCCTTAAGCGACCAAGGTAGGCCTCTGGATAGGAGCTTCTCCGAGACTATCCACCCTACCTCGCATCTTCTCCCCCTTGTTGCCTTACGCAGCATGGGTTTCTGGTACTGGGTAGTGTTTTAGTAATGCATTAAGGGTATCTGGGTGGCTAATCTCAATGCAATCTACAGACATCGAGAGAGGAGTAGAGCATATTTATGCAGTTGATTAACATGAGCAAGGAGATTGTTAAGACTTGCCTGGTACGATAGTGGTTTCTGCCGGAGGCTAAAATCCTGAAGTTTCCTGGCGGAGTATCTACACAAGCACAACATACGGCTAATCAATCATCACAGCGAGTGGATTACTTGTAAAGAGAAAGGTCGAGAAGAGTGATCATAGGAGTGATTTCTAGGTTAAACGGGGGTTTGGAGTTGATGTTTCGGGAGGTTTCGGGGTTTTTCCTGGGGTTTAGGCGGGGTTACGAATTGTCGGTGGAAGGCAATTATTCATTTCCAAGCTTAGGAAGGGTTTCTGGGGAATCTAACCCTATGAAAAACCTTAGAATATATTCTAATATTTTTAGGAATTTATCGGCTATTTATGGGGTTTTATTTTGGATTTGGCATAAATCGGGGTACGCTAACAGAGGCTTCCTATAGGCTGAAAAGGAATCCTTTTAATTCCAAGCTCTAGAAATGTGTATAAATAATTTAGATGATACTAATTAGCTTATTATTTTCCCTAGTATTTCTAGGTATTTTCTAGGAATTTTTGGGAAATTCTAGGGTAAAGAAATAACTTCTTGGGTGCACTAAGCGGGGTGTACCTAGCATTTTCTCTTCACTTGTGCGGCTGACAAGCGGGGTCGGCTGACGCCAGCCCGCACTTTACTGTGCCGTGGACCGGCAGCGTGGGCGCGTGGACCGCTCGGCCCATGAGCCTGCGGTCTACTGGAGGAGGGGGAGGTGGCAGCTGGCGTGTGGTGTGCGGGTGGCTGGCAGGTGGGGCCGGCGCTCGCGTGGCTGCCATGCAGGCGCCACGCAGGCGCCGGACTTCACGGCGGCGCGGGCAAGCAGCAGGGGAAGTTCGCCGGAGAGCTCGCCGCCGGCGGCGACAGGGCGGCGCTCGCGGCGGTGAGGGCACATACGGGCTCAGGGGGTCGCAGCGGGCATGATGGGGATGAACACGTCGAGGGTGGGTGGCTAGTGCGGCGGCGCGGCCTCGCCAGAGTACGGGCGGCGGCCGGTGGAAAGGGGAAACCGGGGTTGGGGGTCTCTGGGCCTCTAGTGGTGGGTGGAGCGCGTCCGCGGGGTAGTATGGAGCATGCCGGCGTGCGCAGGTACGAAGGAGAGGGACCGGAGTTGGCCGGCGGCTTGCCGGAGCACGGCGGCGCGCGCGGTAACCGGTCGCGGCTTGGCCGGACATCACGGAGGGGAACAGAGAGGCTGGGAAGAGGGCGAAGGGTCACAGGGTGCTTACCACCGTGTTGCGGTGAAGGGAGGTGGCCAGGGTAGCGCTCCGGCGTGCGGTGGCGGTTGCGGGTCACGGCGGCGCTCGGGCGGCGCTCCTCCACTGCGCAAGCGCCTTCCGGGGCACGACACCACACCTCGAGCATCCAAGGGCGCTCCGAGCAGCGCCGCGACGGCCAATGAGGAACCCAAGGGCTTGGCGGCGGCGGGGGTGCCAGAGCAGTGCGGCGGCGCTCCCGCGCTCGCAGTGGTGGCCGTGGTGAGCTCCATCCGGGGCACGCGCGGGGCTATTTATTGCCCAGCGATGCTCCCTGGTGGCTTACTGGGGCGGCGGAGCCTCGACGCGTGGCACGGCGAGCTCGTCGGCGCACGACGCGTGCTGCCGCTGGTTTTCGTGCGGATGGCCGGGGAGAGGGCGTCGGCGCCGCTCTTCGTGTGCGGTGGCTTCGCGTGGAGGTGGCACGTGTCCCGCGCGCCTCTGTCGAGCCTATCTTGACCGGAGAGGGATGATCGGGCGGCGGCGGCAGGGTTACGAGCGCCACGGGATGGAGGAGGAGGGGTCTCCCGTGCCGGGATGGCCTCCCTGACGCAAGCAGGGAGTGGAGATGGTGGCGTGGCGTCGGTCTGCGGCTGCCATGAGGCGAGAAGGGGCAGAGCGGCGGCATGGGCGCGCGGCGGCAGCGGCGCCGGAGTAATGAGAGAAGGGGGAGGAATCGGGGAAGGGAGAGAGAGGAGGAAGAAGGAGGGGGCGGGGTAGATTGGGCCGGAAGTTGAGGGGCGAGGGATGGACTTCGCGGGGAGAGGCTAAGGGAGGAACGGCGCGCCGGGCTGGGCTGGATGGGAGTGAGCCAGGGAGAGAAGTTGGGGCGCCTAGGCTGGACTTTAGGAGTTCGGGCTGCGATGGATTGGCCCGCCAAGCATAGGATCTCTTTTTCTTATTTTCTTAAGGGATTTTGAAAAGGGTTTTTGGATTCGAATTTGAATCGACTTCTTTTTAATTTAGCCTTTGATTTTTCGATACTAGTTTAGTCCTTATAGAGCACTTCAAGTTATAGAACTTTATTTTATTTTTCTATTATTATTTTATATTCTATTATTCCTAGAAATTCCTACTCTAGCCTATAGTAGTCTTTATAAATCTAATAATTAATTTAATAATCCTTTTTAATTTTGAGGGTGTCACACCCCCCCTCCCCCCCCAACACACACACAACATGGCCACCATTGTAACCCGCACCGTCACCTGCCCACCATCCTTGCCTGCCTCACCGCTCCACCCATCTCGTGTACGCCGGCTTCTCGGTCAAGCACTAGGAAAGAGAGGGATAGATAAGAGAGAAAAGACAAGTGTTAAAAGGAAAAAAAGGACTAACACTGATAGGTAGGTCCAACCTGTAAGAACAAAAAGTAAGGGGCTATTTAGAGGCTATTGCTGGAGTTGAGAAAAAAAAATCAAACCCTTTAAATGTAGAGGCAGCCCCTCCTCAAGAAAATATGTTTAGAGCGTAATTGCTGAAGTTGATCTCACACCTATGCTACTGGAGAGTATACATCCCCAAATCTAGGTGAGGTGATGGCTTTGAACTCCAACATATTTTTTGTTTCCTCCTCATCTGGACTTGTTTAATTTCTAAAAGCCTATGTGTATTTAGCAGCGCATAGTAAATGGTTTGTTCGATTTGGTGTGAAACTTAATTTAGAACTTGATCCATGCATGGAGGAACCAAAACCTGATAATTTCAATGGATTTTCAGTTCGGTATCCCAATTTCACCTAATTTTATATGAATGCAATAGAGATGTTAAGGTGCTTTCTGGCTCAATTTGGATGTGATTCAATCAAGGTTTAACTTACCCTTTACACATGTTTGTTTGAATTAGTTACTTATAATTACTCCCTCCGTATAGGAAATAGACGACGTTTTGGACAAGGTTTTAGTCAAACATTGGGAATATAAATCACGAATAACTTTTAAGTCGTTGAGTTTGGAAGTGTGAAAACCATATGGATAGATTTGTCTTGAGAAGTATTTTTAGAAAAGTATACATATATTATTTTTAATAAATGTTTTTGTAAAAATAAGAAGTCAAAGTTACGTTTTGGAGACCGTGTCGTTGTCCAAAACGTCATCTATTTTATATACGGAGGGAGTATATGCTAGCACCCAGCACATAGTACCAAGCGCATTTAATGAGTGCCACATCAGATAAATAAGATAATTTGATGACATGTCATAGAATTAAGGATGAAGGAGAAGAAAGCTACATCCAGATATAGTTTCGACTCAATTTCTAAGATCGAAAATCGTGTAGATGCACCGCGTCCATTATGTTGAATTGAGTTCCTAAAAGAAAATACACATGCATTATGCATTGAGTGTGTTGTATCATATTTGTTTATAGTAACATGGCAACTTTGAAAAGAATGACATTATACAATGCATTTGGGTATGCCTGCTTATTGGTAAACACCTTATTCCTTCCACTCACGTAGTATCTAGCCTAACACTACTAATATCTTTCATCACCGACTATTTGGATTTTGACCACCAATATAAAGATTGAAAACATTATCTCTAGCACCGTAAAATCTATCAAAAAAGCATATCATATAACTTTGATGAGCATGCGTGTTTGCAACAGATCGAACGCTACGCTACTACACGTACTGCTGCTGATCCGTACTCATTGATTCCACAGAAACAGGCAAGGTAGAAGACACTCCAACTCCAATGCGCCGGCGCCGCCGTAAGTGCGAGCAAGCCAAAACCAGAACGCCACGAGGCCGACGACGAAGGCAGCACCGCCGCCGGTGCAGTCCTGTCCTCCAGCACGTGCGGGCGTCCTCGATCTGAAGGCAAAGACGGAGGTCTCCATCAGGCCGAGCCCGAGATGACGCCGCACAGCCCGACGCTCACGATCCTCTTTTGAACGTCGCAGGCTCGCAGCTAGACCGGCAAGCGTCGTGCAGTAGCAGTACAAGCAGGCTCGCCATTCTCTGACGACGGGTCGTCGCTGCCGCCGTACTTGCGAGCAAGCCAAACCCAGAATGCCACGAGGGCGACGATGAAGGCGGCGGCGACGCAGGTGCAGCCCGCCAGTACGCGGGGGTGGGTGTCCTTATTGACGAACTCGATGGCAAAGACGGCGCTCGCCATCAGGCCAATGCCGAACACGCCGACGCCCCACGCCCCGACGTTCCAGATCTTCTCGGCGACGGCCACGGGCGTGCGCGGCAGGAAGAGCTCCGCGTAGGAAAGGACCATGAAGAGGAGCGACACGTAGGCGCTCCACGAGAGCAGCAGCGCCAGCCGCCACGGGACGCTGCTGAAGAAGGAAGGAGAGTAGCCGTACACCATAGCCAAGGTCAAGCCCCCGGGTACACAAATCTGGCCCACGACAGCTGCCGTCCACATCTTATAGCGGGGTACGAGCGCCAGCTTCTCGCCGAGAGTCAGCGGCTCCATGGATCCACGCTCTTGTTGCATTGTGTGCGATGAGCGAGGTCTCTCTGTGCCCGGACGCGCGCGCCATGTATGTATACAGGCCGGGGAGCGAGAAGCCCCCCCGTGTTCGACTCGGATTCTACCTCAACATATGGAAACACCTGCTCAACACATATGGAAACAAAAATAATGGACGCGGTTAGTTGTTGCTACTTGGACCAAAATACGTACTACGCTTACCATTACGCACTACGGTGTACTGCTATAATATATAACCCAAAGAGACCCATATACATATACTACTGCTAGCACTACGGTGTACTGCTATAATATATAACCCAAAGAGATTCAGCCGTCATGGTGTTTCTCGTAGGTTGACCTTGTTCGGTGTAGCCGTACGAATGCGATGCAGCAAGCGGCTGATGCAGTGCAGATGGACTTCGGGATGTAGTCGCGCTGTTCACTTGGGGAACACAGGTACGGCCACCAGAAAGTAGTCGATCGCAGCTAGCAGAGGAGGAAGACGACGACGCGTGGAGTAGACGAACAGTGCGTCGGTGAAGACGACACAGTTCTGGGCGAGCAGTCGCGTGAAGACGCTCCCCAAAAACCGGATTGCCCGGCTATCCCGAGCAGGATCTCGATGATGGCAACCGGAACGGAGGCACCTACTCTCGCCGGATATGTGCGCGCAGAAGGCCGGCGATGGAGATGGAAGGAGCGCAGCAGAGGGTGTGATTCGGAGGTAACCCCGGGATGAGAAAGGAAGGAGATGTCACGCCTCGCCTCGCCTCGGCACGTCACGTCACGCCTCGCCTCGCCACGCCCACGCCCACGGCCTCGGCCCGGCCCGGCGAGGCGAGCGAGCGCGCGCGTGTGGCTCGCCGATCTCCTCTAGCCAACTTCACAAGCGGTGTACCCATAGTCCACCATTTAAGTTGGTTGGGATTCTCCTTAATTTCCCATACGGTATTAATCACATTTATTGTCAACATTAATTAGTGGGCTTTTAATTCTTTATTATTGAGGAATAAATGGGCTAGGCCCATTAATTCCAACAATCCCCACCTAGAATTTTAAGCCATACTAAGAAATGTTATCATACCCCTTTGATATACCAGTTTTTGATGGAGACTGTTAAGTTAAACTTCCATCTAGAACAAGGGCTACACTTATCTACAACTGTACGATGGACTATGTCTTGAATTGCCAGTTTTGTGCAAACAAGTTTCACCAGAGCTCTATACTGATACTAGGCTGCAACGCATCTCCGCTGTTTTGAAGCTTATGAGTCATACTCCATGCCTTTTTCATGAGTTTCTAGAGGTTACCCAAACACCATAGACTATGACTAGTAGTCGGACTCATATAGGTGTATTCATTTGAGATGTTCTGTAGGACAACATCTTTGTTTCTAGTAACAACTCTCTTGTTTCAAGAAACCTCCTGGAACACATTAAGGTGTAAACCAACCTACCTTACAGATTTAGAAGAGAAATGCACCTTCTTCTGGAATAAGCCTTATACAAAGGTTCTCTTCTCTCAGTTAGACCATAGCTTGTTTCACCATCCTGCTTCACGGGATCTCCGATCACACAGGACAGGTTACCACTATGGAATAACGCTCGTGGGTCTCAGGCCCAATTTCAAGGATGCATTATCTATCACATTTCGTGAAAGACACTTTGTAAATTGATCTGCCAGGTTCTTAGCCTTTTGAATATAATCTAAGGCTATAACTCCGGAGTTTTTCATCTTCCTGACAGACTTCAAATCCAACACCGGCAACCCACGACGCAACCTTCAAATCCAACACCGGCAACCCGAGCAAAACTCGGATTTCCACCAGAGATCATATTCCTCAGGATTAAACAGGTCAGCAACATCACCACCTGAAGAAGATGACGATGCGCCAGCCCTGGACTCCAACACATGTCTCCCCGGCCTCTCCATTGGCGTCAGAGTAGATCGCCACCGGAGAACAGAAGAAGCCGGGAGAAATTATTCCCCTGCAACGCCATCGCTTCCGCATCGCCGACGCTGCCAGGAACACGAAGCCGCATAGAAGCCACGCTCCTCCGGCAAACCCTAGTTCCGCCGCCAAACATCGACGGTGAACAAACCCTAGACCTAGGACTCGATCTACTAAAGGATGGAACCCCGCTTTCCTGGCCACCGGCTAAAGGCCGGCGACGGAGGGAAACGGGGGCCAGCGCCGGCGGCGGCGGCGCGCCCTACGCAGAGGCTTTTGGCGTTGCCTGGAGCAAAGGGCGTTACCTCCCGGATCCTTTTGATGCCATTCATCGTTATTGGCGTCAAATTTCTCGTCGGCGACGAACCCAACCCCCCCTCCCCCCAACAGTCGCGGCAGGCTGCCTTCAACGCAGGCAGTAGTAGATGATGAGGGCCGGCTCGAAGAGGATGCAGAGGAAGTTATGGCGTGCGAGACTGGAGGTGAGGACTAATGAACCCAATCCTAGGCGAGACGAAGCAGGTGGAGGCGAATTTTTGCACGCACAAAGAGGAATGTGGCAGGGGTCGTGCCACTCCAACCGCCGCGCACAGAAGCAGGACCGGCATGGCTATGCGTAGCACACAGGAGCACGAGGGCTGACACGATCGGCCATAGCGCACGGGTCCCGCGGCTGGCGGGGATGCGGGGGCACATGTTGGTCGGTGCGGCCCACGAGCTTGCGTGGCCGCGTAGGCACATGAGGGCGCGGTGGCCAGCGAAGGATTGAGGAGGCGTCCGGCATCGACGGGGTGGCGAACTGGGTCGTGTGAGCCATTTGTTGAAGAGGCAACCATGAAGCCCACGGCCGGCGGCAGCTGTCTGTTGTCGCCTCCCAAGGCGTGAACGAAACGCAGTAAGAAGGCAGGGACACGCGGCGAGGCAACATGTGAGAGCGGAAAGATGCTCCGGAGGCAGCAATTCTTAGGCCACTCTCAATGGGAGTTTCATAGCATTGATTACTATGCCACACCAGCAAAAATGATGATTTGGCAAGGTCATTTATGAGGGGAGTTTCATCATATGTGAGAGGAGTGCTCCGGAGGCAACAATTCTTAGGCAACTCTCAATGGGAGTTTCATAGAGATTTTCATAGCATTGATTACTATGCCACACCAGCAAAAATGCTGATTTGGCAGGGTCATTTATGAGGAGAGTTTCATCATATGTGAGAGGAGTGCTCCGGAGGCAACAATTCTTAGGCAACTCTCAATGGGAGTTTCATAGAGATTTTCATAGCATTGATTACTATGCCACACCAGCAAAAATGCTGATTTGACAGGGTCATTTATGAGAGTAGTTTCATCATATGTGAGAGGAGTGCTCCGGAGGCAGCAATTCTTAGGTCACTCTCAATGGGAGTTTCATAGCATTTATAATGCCACACCAGCAAAAATGCTAATTTGGCAGGGTCATTTATGAGGAGAGTTTCATCACATGTGAGAGGAGTTCCTGGCGCACAAATACCTAGTTTTGAATTAGGTACTATGCAATGAAACTCCCCCTGAGACTTGCCTTACTGCGATATATGTGAGATAACAAACAGTGGCGGAGCTGTAGGGTGGTCCGTGTGGGCCTGGGACCACCCTAAAATTTTGGCCCAAAGCCCATTAACCCTTGGTAATTATGGTAATTAGGACTTGTAATTAATTAGGCTGGTATCTTGACGAATGATTTTCCCGTTCATGGAAACCGCTGCTTCCTCGGTAGCTCGCCCCTTGGCGCTTCGCCTAGCGACCTAGCGAACAGACGCGGTGACGGAACGAAATAGTTGGACCACCCTAGCCTGGCATCCTAGCTCCGCCACTGATAACAAATAAATAATATCGATTCTCTCGTTCGTACTTTTTGCGATGAAAGATAGAGAGAACGCCGCTAGGCCCAAAAGGTAATCTGGCGTGTGCGTTATTTCTCTACCGCTGCCCTGTGGAATAAATATATTGAATTGTGCTAACTCAAGCTAGTGACTACTGATCTGACTACTAGTTTGCAGCACTGGACCTGCAACCTCGTTTTACAGCATTATTGACTTGGTGTACTGCTACCAACGTAAAAAGAGAGAGCGTCGCAGCTAGCTAGACCGGCAAGCGTCGTGCAGTTGCAGGCTCGGGGTTGTCGCTGCCGCCGTACTTGCGAGCAAGCCGCACCCACAATGCGACCAGGCCGGCGATGAAGGCGGCGACGACGCAGGTGCAGCCCGCGAGTACGCGGGGGTGGGTGTCCTTATAGACGCTCTCGGTGGCAAAGACGGAGCTCACCATCAGGCCCATGCCGAACACGCCGACGACCCACACCCCGACGTCCTCGATCTTCTCGGCGACGGCCACGGGCGTGCGCGGCAGGAAGAGCTCCGCGTAGGAACGGACAATGAAGACGAGCGACATGTATGCCATCCACGAGAGCAGCAGCGCCAGCCGCCACGGGACGCTGATGAAGAAGGAAGGAGACAAGGTGTATACCATAATCAATGTGAAGCCCACGGGTACCCAAATCTGGCCCACGACAGCTGCCGTCCAGATCTTAGCGCGGGGTACGTGCGCCAGCTTCTCGCCGAGAGTCAGCGGCGCCGGCGTATCCTCCTCCATAATTGGATCGATCGATGATGGTGTGCTCTCTTCTCTTGTTTGCATATGCCGGACGTGCTATACTGCTATGTATAGGGAGCGAAGAAGCTAACCCCATTTAGACTTGGATTCTAGGTACCTGAACATATATATGGAAACAATGGACCTGAACATATATGGAAACAATGGACATGAAGATTGGTGTACTTGGCCGGATCAAAAAATAAGATGGGAAGGGATACTAAACTTGCCAATTACGGTGGCATGATTGACCGCAAAGGATTATTTCTACTCGTACATACTGATTCCAAAAATAAACTACTAGCGTGTGCACCTCTCTCTCTACCTCTACGGCTGCGTGTGCAACCCTGCTATAATCTCAAACTACTCGTGAGTGCAACCATAATTTTTTCGGGCATATTTTTTTTAGATGAACAATAAACCAGCCTGTCTCTTCTGTCGTCGTCCCCTCTTAAGGATTTCCTTGCAATGGTGATGTACCGGAGGGTGTCACCATCAGCTCTAAGAGAGGTCGTTGTGAGTTTTGGCTTGTGTGTCATTCTCCATCCTTAGTCCCTAGCCTAGCATATGTAGTTTAATGAAATTTAGGTGGGGATTTTTCGTCTCCCGTGACTTCTCAAGTAACCGGTTGTGGTGGTTTAACCATAACCGGCTATAGCTAGTGTTGTAACAATTCTTTTACTTACATAATCGGACCCCCGAGAACCATCCTAGAGCTAAATTGAACAAGTATGGACCTAGCTTCAAAGGTGGTTTTCATTTTCTAAAAATAATAAAAATAGTTTGAGCTCAAAATTAAAAATAAGTAAGTAATTCGTTTAAATCAAAAAAATAAATATTGAACTTGGATTTATATGGAAACAATGAACGCGTTTGATAGCCGAATCGAAGTAAGATGGCAATGGCTATTACACTTGTCAAAGCTGCCTACCTTCCTTGGTTGGCGAGGGCGGCTCCTCCATTGTGGGTAAACGGGAAACGTAAATGATGATTCTCCTCGTCCGTAGTTTTTTGGAAGATTTCAGCGATGAAAGATGGAGAGCGTGCATGCACATTTCACTACCATTGTCTGTGCAATTGTGCTAACAACTTCAATCTAGTTGAATGCAATTTGTTCAAAGATCTTCATGCACAAACCTGTCAGATAAGCTTATGGGATAGGTGAGGGTGAGACTAAATTCTGGCGAAATCCAAACACAAAATGCAAAATAAAGGGGAAATGTTTATACGCACTACAACCGCATTTTACATCAATGATTTGGTGGCCGCTACAATCGATACCACCACCAACGAAAGTACGAAACAATCTCATCAAAAACGTCATAGCAGCTAGACCGGCAAGCTTGCAGTATTACAGTTCTCGCACATGTCGCCTCCGCCGCCGTACTTGCAAGCAAGGCACCCCCAGAACACGAGGAGTCCGGCGATGGACGCGGCGACGCCACCCGTGCAGCCCATCAGGACGCGTCCGTCCTCGACGCCGGCGGCCAGGACGGCGCTCACCATCGCGTTTAGAGCGACCACGCCGACGGCGACGACCCCTATCCACGTGAACCTCCGCCGCACGGCCGCCGGCGCGCGCGCAGGAAGAGGTCCATGCGCGACAAGACCAGGAAGGCCAGCGACATGTAGGCGCCAAGGGAGGCCCACAGCGGCAGCCGCCATGGCACGCTGGAGAAGAAGGACGGGGAGATGAAACGCCTGTAGGCGTAAGACACGCCCACGAAGTAGCCGATCGTCGCGACCTGGAAGAAGACTGCCATTGCACAAGTCTTAGCACGGCACACCTGCGGCGGCGGCGCAGCCATGGAGGTTGATGTTCAAGCGCGGAGAACTAATTATTGTGTATTTGTATGTATGTGCGTCCTGTTTCAGAAAGATGTCTTATCTATAGGGCCAAAGTCTAATGCTGGTTTTGCATTGGATTTGACCTAGAAGGCATATGGAAACATCAAAGTTTCGGTTAATACTTTGCTTCAGCAAAGATGGCAACGGTTACCATAAACAAGGCATGCATGATCAAGTTTCCAATGCCATACGCCCATACCGTCAGCATTGAGGTGAGGTCCTGCAGAGTCCGGCTTGTGTTTGCTTTGCCGAGGCATAGTACTGAAGAATCAAGATGAGATTGAGAGGGGCCGGGACGTGCCCACTGTAATTGACGGTGCTCCTTAGTAAGAAATGGCACTGAAGGAGGTCAGAATAAAAAACAACGGCATAGAAGGGAACTCGATTTCAGATAGTACGGAGGGATCAAAAGTATTTTGGTTTTTGGTGTTTTTGTCTCTATTTGAAACACAATTGTGATTTTGCACTCGTTTTTTTAACTTTGTGATTTTACCCTCTACTAGCAAGATGCCCGTGCGTTGTTACGGTCAAATATTAATTTATTTTAAAACTTTTTTATTTTATTCTATATTTATAATTTGGTTTACGGCAATGGTACAAAGTAGCGGGCTAGCTCAATGAATTTTTATACATTTGCTAGAAACCAGAGGAAATTTAAATTAATATGTTTCCTCTACTTAATGTATCACTACATTTCTGCCTTTTTATTTAACTAAGAGTTGTTAGACGCAGCTATAGTGTAACATACAACAACGTAGTCTATTACTTGGATGACTATGTTTCACACTCTGTTGAGCCTAGCAAATGCCACTGCTCGCAGAGCATAGCATACATGTGTTATTGTGGACTTATTTCTCAATGCAAATAGCATGTGCCCAGCCTGTAACAACGTTGTCCATGTGTTTGAAATTATTATTAGCTTGTGTAAATTTTCTATTCGAGCATGTAGCATGTGTTATTATTTTCAAACCGTCTAATGATTCTAATGTTTGGTAATTAAATAGATAGCTAGAAATTAGAAATGAAAGATGCACCCACGTTTTTTAGGCAAGAACATTAAATATACCATTATGGTAAAAGAAACATTGTCATATTTATTTTCATGTACGGTCGGCGGACTGATTTAATCCTAATATAACCTTTCAATAAAATATAATGTGTTCCTCAAACAAAACTTATTCGGATTGGTGGTGAATCATTTTGATAACATGAGAGACATTGTTTATATAAAAAATATAGGTATGAGACCAAGCATATAACCAGTGCAGTCTGGTGGTGTCAGTTTGCATGCAAGCCTTAGGTTGTGGGGGTTCGAACCCCAACTGAGGCTATATTTCAGTTTCCTACCCTGTGCGCTGGTTCACCTCAAGCGGGCGATTTTTACTGGATTTTTTTCTGGTTCAGAGGTGACGGGGCGGTCTGAGGCAGGCCGGTAGGTTTCCTGCCGGTTTAAGGGATAGGGCGGCGGTTTTTCTTCGGTTTCCTACCTGCCGGTTCACCCCAGGGGGCGATTTTTACTGGATTTTTTTCCTACCGTTTGCGCCGGTTCACCCTAAGGGCTTGTTCGGTTGTTGGGGATTAGTTCTCGGCCGGAAATGGTAGATATAGCAAGAAATTAATGATAGATACAACAAGATACCGGGATTTATTTCGGATCAGGAACCAATTTACTCATGATAGGTACAATAAAAGACCGGGAATCAATCCACTAGTCAAGAGGTGGGGAACCAATCTGAGTCTTTTGTTCTACTTATCATGAGTAAATTGGGTGCCGACCCAGAATAAATCCTGGTCTTTTATTGTATCTATCATTAATTTCTTGTTATAACTATCATTTCCGCCCGGTAACCAATCCCCAACAACCGAATAAACCCTAAGGGGGGCGATTCTTTTTGAACCGACCCGGCAAGAGAGGGAAGTTTTAATTCATGCTCAAAGAAATTTCGCCATCTAGCAAAAGAAAGACTTCCCCCCCTCAAAGATAATACTATTTCTGTGACACCAAATGGACCAAGCAACAATAATCATTACCTCTCTGAAAATCACAGAACCAAACTGGTCCCTAGCCCGATAAACCATCTCCAGGGGAGGTAAAGATGTATCCCAATTTATGTCAAGGAAGATGCAACAGGCTTGGCTAAAAAGGCAATCAAAGAAAAGATGATCAATATCTTCCTCAGCATTCTCTATGCAAAGCACACAATTATAGCTAGGAAGATGCATGTTCTTCCTTCTTAGGATATTTTTTTTATTGAGCCTGTCTTTTAGTAGCAACAAAAAAAGAATTTGTGTTTGTTTTGAGCTCTAGACTTCCACATCCATTTGAACAAAAGGAGAAGGACATCCATTTTAAAGGGGGTGATTTTTACTGGATTTTTCTCCGTTCTGAGGTGACGGACCAATTTTGTGGCAGAGACGTTACTTGTTTTACTATTAGGTAAAGATTATTCATTGGTCAATGTGATTTTTCTCTTGGTCTTTGCACATTTGCCTCTGTTTTGACCATTGACTAGGGAAAAAATCGTATTGACTTGCGAATAGTGGAGGGTAAAATCACAAAGTTAAAAAAAATGAGGGCAAAATCATAGATACACTTCAAAGTAGGGGTAAGAACACAAATGCTCCAAGTATTTTTTTTCTTCACTTTAAAAAAACACTAGTTTTTTTTTTCTAATGCCATAGAATAGCTTTATTCAAAGATACACGCATCTGATGCTGCAATGATGCATCTGATTCATAGTTTCAGTTGAACGCTTCACTTTGCAAGTGATCTTCAACACGACGATCAGGTGGTCATAGAAATTAAAACGCACAGCCACGGCCATCCATGACACACCAACAACGAGAACAACGAACTAGCTCGACGCTCTAACGGTGGTTGACAATCTCAAATTCTTAACGTCAGGAAAATTATGACTTAGATGGGTAGGCGTGCAACATGAGGCTGCCCCTGCTAACCCCGACGAGCTGCCGATCCTCGAAGCCGCCGCCGCCGCCGTCATGGCAGGGTCATAGCCGCCGCCGTACCTGCCGACAAGCCACCCCCAGAACGCGACGAGCCCGACGACGAACGCGGCGACGACGCCGGTGCAGCACACCAGGACACGGGTGTCCTTGGCGCCGACGCTCAGCACGACGGCCACCATAACGTTGAGAGCACCTACGCCGATGGCACATACCCCGACGTCCACGAGCTTCGTCCTGACCGCCACCGGCGTGCGTGGCAGGAACAGCTCGATGCAGAAGATCGATGACCGCGAAGACCAGCGACATGTAGACGCCGAACGAGGCCCACAGCGCCAGCCGCCACGGCGCGGCGGAGAAGGAGGACGGGGAGGTCTCGGACTTCAAGGCGGAAGCCATGCCCACGAAGAAGGCTATCAAGGCGGCTTCGATGACAACGGCCGCCGTCCAAATATCGCAACGCGACCTGTACGCCATCGACTCGCCGACTGTCAGTGGCTCCGGCGGCGGCGTAGCGGTGAATGCTCGGTCTTCCATCGCAACAGCAATTTGCTGTCTGGGCATGCTGCATGCATAAATAAATAAATGTATTTATAGATAGATAGAGAAGAAGAGCCTCCAACTTACGTAGAGGCCGAAATCAAGGGCAGCAAATTTGCACTAAGGCCAATAGCATGCTCACCAACAGTTGCCAAAATTTGGATGACAGCACTAGAACCTGAGGAGGGCAAGAAGGAGCCAAGGCTAAAAAAGACTTTTCACATTTGTTTCATGCCATCACGAATCACCCATCACCACAAAGGACGAGTTTGAAAAAAATGAAAGTTGAAAGACTAAATTAGCCAATTTAAAAGTTGAAGGGACTGAGTTGGCTATTTTGCCCTTCGTTTTCCCCTCTTCTCATTCTCTCCCTCTTACCCGGCTCTCCCATTCTCTCCTCCGTGCCCAGCGCCCGCCGCCGGCTGCTCGTGCCGCGCGACCATCGGCCGGCCTCGCACGCCGCCCGCCCCTGGCCTCGCCGCACCTACCCGGCGCCCCGCTGCGAGCTTCGGCCCGGCCTCGCGCGCCCAGCCCCTAAGCTCCGGCCGGGCCTTCTGCGCTACCAAAGGTGCCCTAACTCCGCTTCGTCGGGCGCCGGCGACGAGCATCCGACAGGTACTCCCGACTATTTCCTTCCCTTTCCTTCCTGCGGTGCGAAATCGAACCACCAAAACCCTGATGTATGCTATTTATATTTGGATCTGATCTGATCGAGAAATTTCTAAACATGATCTGATCTGACCATGTATTTATCTTCTAAACTTCAAAAATTTTCCGAGCAATTATCGGGTGTATATGTGTACACCCATGTCCTAAACTGGGTCCGCCCCTGGTACTCTTCTAGATCCGGGCTGCCCCTGGCGATTTTTCTTGTAGGCTCAGATGCAATGCTTCCACTTGATGTTCCGGCCTATTTACAATGTGGTACCCTGAATTATTAATATCTCAGGGTAGTGCTGTTTCGGGTGACCCTGTAGTCCCCTTTTTTACCTTTTTGTCTCTATACTCGACCTTGAACGATGTAATGCCTGTTTCTATACTGGTATTGGTATTGCCTATTGCATACAGTGGTAGCAAATAAGCCTCTGATTATGTCTTGCCGATGCATTTGAGCCAACATAGTTGTTGGAACACCTCCATTTGTTTGTTTGTCTGCCCATGTTGTTAGGCGTCACCACTTAAAATCCTTATGGTGCTCTACATATTATTCGTTTGTATCATGCCATACCTCTGACGCACACCCTGTTTGTTGTTGATGTTATGTGTGAAACATATTATAATATATAAGTGGCATATTCGACTGAGACTGCATCACAGGACCAAACCAATTACCCTGTTCTTCCTTTTGAGAGCTACTGGCGACCGTAATAAATAGTTTTAAATGGCTGCAATTACCCCTTCTTATTTTTCTCCTCATGCTGTGTGGTTACTTTTCTGATCGGGTAGTTGTTTTCCTGTGGCAGGTGCATAATTTGTGGGCTTGTTTTCTGTAATTCCAGTGATCAACCAAGCCGATTAAAAATGGTACGGATAATTGGTCATTGTCTTTTTTACTTTCAGTCCTCACATTAGTTTGACCTAATAAACTGATTTAAACTTCTGAGACGAAGGAACGTCCTGACATTTTTTCCATTGCTATTGTTGAGTTATTGTACCTCGTTTCTGGAAAGACTGATTGTTTTTTTTTTTTAATAATTGGTACCCCCAGGTGGTTCTTGCAGCTTCCATCGTTTCAAAGTCGGGAAAAGGTGTGGTGCTTTAGTTAGTCAGATCCCTTGTTTTTGCTAATTCCCAAAGAATTGATTTTGTACCTTCTTATTTATTTATTCTGTTTATTCTCTAGTCACCATGTGCTGCATGGGAATGGTAGCATCCTGTCGCAAATTTGGTGCAGTAGTTATCATATTGCGAACTAGTTGGTCCTTTACTGTATACCTTCCCCTATAGTTATTAGTTAATTCTTTAAAATAAGTGGGACGCTGCTGAAGCTGTTTTTTTTTTTACTGTTTGCAATGGCAGCACTTGTTTCAAGGCAGTTTGTTGACATGTCTCGCATAAGAATTGAAGGATTGCTGGCTGCATTCCCAAAACTGGTTGGAACTGGGAAACAGCACACTTATGTTGAAACTGAAAACGTGCGTTATGTTTACCAACCTATTGAAGGTCTATATCTTCTACTCATCACAAATAAGCAGAGCAATATTCTTGAAGATCTGGACACTTTGAGGCTGCTCTCCAAGCTCGTATCCTGATTTCAACTATATTAATATTCTGATTTTTTGGATTTACCTTATTTATGTCATTATGTGATCCTACTTAATCTATGACTTGAAGATGTAGGCCTTGTTTAGTTCCAAAATTATGCAAAATTTTTATGCATTTGGAAGCGTGCACAGAAAGAACTTTATGCACAGAGAGAAACACGGTTCTCTAGGTGAAAACTTAATGCAAAATTTTTGGATCTAAACAGGGCCGTAATATATGTTTTTTGGGGGGAGGGGTGTTCATAATAATAGGTGCAAGGTAACCATACTGGATATTCTTGTGGAGAAAATGAAAGCTATAAGTATAGATTACATCCAAGCTAATCCTGATTTTGGTGGTACAGAGGGAAAAACTTAAATAGCAGCAAGCACTTTGGTTACTTGGGTATCTATTCAGAAGTTTTATCAATATGAATCTCTCATTTTGAGAGCTGTTTGTACGTTGTATATCTACTCTTTTATGCTACTATTCTGTGGTGTGTGCTTTCACAACAATAGTCCAATACTATGGTCTCCTTAACTATTGAAAGGTGCCCGAATACTCCCCTTCCCTGGATGAGGAGGGCGTCTGCAAAACCGCATTGAGCTTATATTTGCTTTTGATGAAGCTATCTCTCTTGGAAATAAGGAAAATGTAACAGTGCAACAAGTTAAACAATATTGTGAGATGGAGAGTCATGAAGAGAAGGCACACAAACTGATGATGCAAGCCAAAATCAATGAAACCAAGGATGTCATGAAGAAGAAGGCTACACTACGGGAAACCAAGTAGTCGCCGAGTGTTAAATCTTTGCCGAGTGTCAAATTGCGGGCACTCGGCAAACAAGCCCTTTGCCGAGTGCCGGTCCTCCGACGCTCGGCAAAGACACGACACTCGGCAAACAACTCCTTCGCCGAGTGTCTGCAAGGCGACACTCGGCAAACAAGCCCTTCGCCGAGTGTCGCCCTGTGGCGCTCGGCGAAGGGCATCGTGAACGGCGGGGTGTTGACGGCGGTCGCCCTTCGCCGAGTGTCACATCCAGACACTCGGCGAAGTTGATCTCTTCGCCGAGTGTTACTAGCAGACACTCGGCGAACAAACAGCGGTTGCACGGCGCGGGGACGGTGGGGAACGGCGGGATGACGGTGCTGGCCCTTTGCCGAGTGTCTGGTTGTAACACTCGGCGAAGTTTTTAAAAAAAAGATTTCAGTCACATCTTTGCCGAGTGTGATCACATGCACTCGGCAAACAAAAAAAAAAAACCACCCAACCGCTCCCAAACTTTTTCTTCTCTCCATACACGTCTCTTAGTACTTCACACTGAAAGCTGGTAAATTTTTTACTCTTTTAGCTATTTTTAAATACTTTATTTGATTTCTAGGATTTTTTTCAAATAAGTCGTATTTGAACTGCAAGGGACTTAAATAATGAAATAAATTGAGTTGAAAAATATTAATCATGCTACTTACTCCATTGTTAGTCCTTATCCATGAAAGTTAGTGAAATTTTAAACATTTTATTGCCGATACATGACTATTAACCTGTGACCGTGTTGTTTAAAAATTATATAAAATGCAAACAATGTTTGAAAAATATGAGAATTGTCTGGATATTATGTTTACATCCGTGTAAGGTTGTGGTAAAAAGCAGAGAAGGTTTCGAACAATATTTCATGTATGACCCTTACAAACCGGAGAATGTCCGAATAAGATTCGTAGTGTTGAGAAGGATTCAATTACATTTGTAACCAAATTGAAAGTTGGAATAGAATTTAGATTCAAATTTTTTTGTATAGGCAATATACAACATGGTTTAGTTAATCTTAAATTTTTGTAATTTTTAGAAACAGTTTGATATTTTTTATCTATTAATTGCAATTTAAAAACCGGTGGGTGCGGCATAAAATAACGAATAAGGTTTGCCGAGTGTCATAGGCGACACTCGGCAAAGCATAGGGCCTTTGCCGAGTGCCGGATCGGCGACACTCGGCAAAGCATAGGGTCTTTGCCGAGTGCCGGATCGCGGCACTCGGCAAAGGAGGGGCGTTTGCCGAGTGCTAGATCGCGGGCACTCGGCAAACAGGGGGTTATACCTCCCCGCCGCGCTCAGACAGACACACACTCACTCACTCACTCCTCTTCTTCGCCGCCGCCAGCAGCTCCGCGCCCGCCACCGCCGCCGGCCCGCCCCAGCCCGCGCCGCCGCACGCGCCTGCACGCCGCCGCCGCCGCCGCCGCCCCAGCACGCCGCCGCCGCCGCCGCCGCCCGCGGCACGCCGCCGCCGCCGCCGCCCGCGGCACGGACGCCGCCGCTGCCCCGGCCGCCGCACGCGGCCGTCCCCGGCCCGCCGCCGCCGCCCGCCCCCGGCTGCACGGCCCCGTGCAGCGGGCCGCCGCCGCCGAGCAGAGGCCGGCCGCCGCTGCCTGCCCCCGGCGGCACGGCCCCGTGCAGAGGGTCGCCGCCGCCGCTGCCCGCCCCCGGCCCCCGGCCCGTGCCGCCGCTGCCTCCTCCGCCGTCCCCGGCCGCCTCCTCTCCCGTGCGAGGTGAGAGGATGCATGATTAATTTTCAATTAGATGAATTTGTTGTTTAGTTCAATAGTTAATTTAAATTGAGACGAATTTCTTGTCTAGTTGCATAGTTAATTTAAATTGAGATGAATTTCTTGTTTAGTTCCAAAGTTAATTTAAATTGAGATGAATTGTGGTGTGTATGTTGTTGTTGGCCATCGTGCCGATGTGTATGTTGTCTTGCAGGTTTTGGAAACCTCCTCGTGCAGGGGAGATGCTGCCAAAATTTTTACATATTTACCTGTTTGCCTTTTTTTTTGCAGGAGCGGCTTCCTCGACCTCCTGCTACACCGCTGACCTCGTCTACGTCTTCGTCGACCCGCTCGACCTGCCGCGACTCCGCTAGCCCCGTGTACGGCTTCGTCGACCCGTTGCTCCGCCGAGGGGCCGTGTACGCCTGCGACGACCCTTCTAGGCCTTCCTCAGCTCGGCTTCGTCGTCTTTGTACTTGGTGAGCGCATCTTTCCTTCCTATCCATTCGTGTTTGTAGGTCACGTAACCTAGTTAGGCGTCTCCCGTTCGAAAGAGATACAGTTTAAAATATGCAGATATTTGCATATGTATGACCGTATCTCTTTTGAATTGTCCACGTTTTTTGGACAGCCGAAGGATGTGTAGATGAGCTTAGTTTTCATGTTCTGCTCTTATCTGAGACAGAGCTTCGGCATCACCTCCCGTTGTTCTCCGATACACAATCTCCTTGCCAGGACGTGTATTTGGAGAACAGCGGCGAGGTGCTGCCGAAATTCTGTCTTGGATAGGAGTAGAGCATGGAAACTAGCCCCATCTACACATCCTCCGGTGGGATTAGGACCTATCATTACCTATTAGAGTATGATACACATTCCGGTAGATGCAAGTTAGTTTGACACGTCTTGGTGCTCTGTTAGAGGATGGACGGTCGTGAGTGGATGTACACGGGCTTTGCTGACAGAACAGCTGAATGGTTTACCAAGACAGAAGATTTTGTGAACCAAGCTTTTGCATTTGCCAAGGCTACACGAGCATTCTGTCCATGTGTGAACTGTGCAAACCGTAAACGACAAACAAAGACCACCATGAGCAAACATCTCATCAGGCTAGGATTTATGCCAGACTATACCCGATGGACCTGCCATGGCGAGCCCCAGCGTGTGAGAGACGATGTCGTGAGGCAACGCATCGAGGAGTTTGATAATGATGCCGGGGTTGCAGACATGTTGAATGACTATGATGAAACACGTACGGAGGATGAGCCGGAGCCAAGTGCGAAGGCTTATTATGAAATGTTGTCTGCGGCACAAAAACCCCTTCATGATCATACCACTGTGTCACAACTTGATGCCATTGCTCGCCTGTTAGCCATAAAGTCCCAGTTTAGCCATAGTCGAGAAGCTTTTGATGTAATATTGCAAGTTGTTGGCAAACTACTGCCTGAGGGACACATTCTGCCGAAGAGCATGTATGAGGCAAAGAAACTCCTTCGTGCACTTAAGATGCCATATGAGCAGATACATTCCTGTGAGAAAGGATGCGTCTTATTTAGGAAAGAACATGAGAATGCAAAGAGATGTCCAGAGTGCAAGTCGTCCAGGTTCGTGGAGGTAGACTGTGCGGATGGCACTAAGAAGCAAACCACAATCCCTGTGAAGATCATACGGTACCTTCCTTTTATACCGAGGATCCAACGACAGTACATGAGTGAGGAATCCGCGAAACAGATGACATGGCACAAAAATGGGCGTCGATACAATCCTGACAAGCTGGTACATCCATCTGATGGTGAATCATGGAGAACTTTTGATGAGATTCATAGTCTCAAAGCTGCGGAGGCGCGTAATGTACGTGTTGCCCTAGCAACAGATGGGTTTAATCCCTATGGGATGTCTTCTGCCCCATACACTTGTTGGCCCGTGTTTGTTATCCCTCTCAATCTTCCCCCCGGCGTCCTCTTTCAACGACAAAACATTTTCTTGTCGTTAATTATTCCGGGACACCCGGGGAAAAATATGAGCGTATACATGCAGCCTCTGATTGATGAATTGGAACATGCTTGGAAGGAAGGGGTATGGACATACGACCGCGCTACAAAGACGAACTTCACAATGCATGTTTGGTACATGTACTCATTGCATGACATGCCGGCGTATGGGTTATTCTGTGCGTGGTGTGTTCATGGGAAGTTCCCATGCCCAGTGTGCAAGGCAGCTTATAGGTGGCTTTGGTTGATCAAGGGTGGCAAATTTTCTTCGTTCGACAAACATCGTCAATTCCTGCCTCTTGACCATTCATTCAGACGAGACACCAAGAACTTTACGAAAGGTGTTGTTGTTGAGGAACCTCCACCACATATCATGACAGGTGTCGAGATTCGTGCTGAACTAGACGCTCTCAAGTTCGATAAAGGAAAAGATGCTTTCGTGGGATATGGTGAGCAACATGCCTGGACTGCTAAGTGTGGCTTGTGGCAGCTTCCCTATATGTCTGACATTCTTCTTCCACATAATATTGATGTAATGCACACCGAAAAGAATATTGGCGAGGCCGTTTTTGGTACAGTCATGGACATTCCTGACAAGACCAAGGACAATGTGAAGGCTAGAGTGGATCAAAGCCGGTTATGCGATAGACCAAAGATGGACATACCAACTCCTCAGGACGGCAGACGGTGGAAGAAGCCTAGGGCACCGTATGTCTTGACCCCGGCTCAAAGGAGGGAAGTTCTCAAATGGTTCCAAACGTTACGGTTTCCTGATGGGTATGCAGCGAATCTGAAGAGGGGGGTTAATTTAGCTACTTTGCGAATCAACGGGCTCAAGAGTCACGACTACCACATATGGCTTGAGCGGCTACTTCCGGTGATGATTCGAGGCTATGTCCCCGACAATATATGGCTAGTGCTGGCAGAGTTGAGCAATTTCTTCCGCATCCTTTGTGCTAAGGAGATATCTCCCACCGTGATGGCAGAAATGGAAAAACTTGCCCCTGTGCTGCTTTGTAAGTTGGAGAAGATCTTTCCACCTGGATTCTTCTGTCCGATGGAGCATATGATTTTGCACCTCCCGTACGAAGCACGAATGGGGGGGCCTGTGCAGAACCGTTGGTGCTACTCAATTGAAAGATGTCAAAAGGTTCTTCGAACTAAATGTAAAAATAAATGCAAAATAGAAGCTTCAATTGCAGAGGCATTCATTCTCGAGGAGGTGTCAAATTGCACGACAAAATACTATGATGCTAACCTTCCTAGCGTGCACAATCCATCGGCACGTTACAATTCTGGTGATGTTGAAACGACCCTTAGCATTTTTCAAGGGCAACTCGGAAGTGCAAGTGAAGGCACCCCCAAGACCTTGAAATACGATGAGTGGCGCATTATTATGCTATATGTGTTGACTAATCTTGACGAAGTGAAGCCCTTCATGGCGTAAGTTCTCAACCAACCTTTTCCATTACGTAGTTCATCTTCTGCATCCAACCCTCATGCTATATACGTATTTTTCGTTGACACAGGGAATTTATTCATCGATTCTGGCGTCAGTCAAGGGAACCTACTCCGCATGAAGTAGATACCCTTCTTAGACACCACAATTTCATTTCTTGGTTCAATCATAAGGTAAATTTTAATTTACCTCCTATTTAGTTTAACATTACTTCTGACACGACCAATAATATCATGCGCCAACTTGCAGGGCCAAACCGATGCGTCCATGAGTGCCGAGTTGAGACAGGTTGCCGATGGTTGTGCCTATAGGGTCATGTCATTTAAATGTTATGATGTCAATGGTTATCGTTTTCGCACAAGTACCCATGAGCAGAAGATGCCTAATCGAAGGACGACAAATACTGGAGTTTGCACGCCAGCCCTTGATGGGGTCGAGTATTATGGAATAATTGAAGAAATATACGAACTCGATTTTGGTGGAAGCAAACCTCTTAATCCTGTCATATTCAAGTGCCATTGGTTTGATCCCTCGGCTGTTAGACGGACCCCTAATGTTGGGTTAGTCGAAATTAAAAAATCATCAGTCTATGTGGGAGACGATGTATATATCGTGGCACAACAAGCCACACAAGTTTATTATCTTTCGTACCCGTGCACAAGTGACGAGCGTCTTCAGGATTGGGATGTGGTGTACAAGGTATCGCCACATGGTAAACTGCCGGTCCCAAACAATGAAGATTACAACTTAGACCCAAACACGTATGTCGGAGAGTTCTTCCAAGAAAATGGACTAGAAGGTAGTTTTGAGATAGAATTAACCGGTGTAGATGAAATGGAAGTAGAACAAAGGATTGAAGACGATGACGATGGAGATGTGGTTCATAACCGTTTGGACGTACAGTTACTTGAAAAAATACGTGACGGTATTGACATTGCTGAAGAAATTCCTCCTTTGGAGCAGTCGCATGCGGATCTAGAAATGCGTGATAGTGATGATGAGATAGAAGAAGTAGCTAATCCCGATGTTGATGAATATTTCTAAACATGTATGATCCTAATCCTTTTGTTTATTTTGCATCTCTTTCTAATGATGTTTTGTTTATTTTGCATCTCTTTATAATTAAGTTTTGTTTATTTTGCATCTCTTTCTAATTATATTTTCTTTGCTTTTTAATTGCAGGTGAGTGAGCCAAGATGGTGGGCGGTACGAGGAACGTCAACTCACTTTACCAGAGGCCGAGGGGTGGGTCCGATGCACCTGAGGATTCCAGGAGGGGTGGAGGCAAGGGGCGCGGTAGGGGTGGAGGCAAGGGGCGAGCAAGCGGTGCAGGCAAGGGGCGAGGGAGGGGTAGGGCACCCACCCCTTTACCTTCCTCGTCATCTTCGTCCTCCTCTGAGGAGGAGGTTCCTGCAGCGGTGGTGGCGGAGGAGGAGGAGGAGGAGGACCAGCAGGAGGTGGAGGCGACAGGGGGATCCTCTTCCTCTACTGTTTCGAAAATATGGCAGCGCGGTCCCTCGTCTCTTCCAAAGCGACCGATACCTTTTGAGCGTCGTCCGATGATCGCCCCGGCCAAAAAAAGGTAAGTAAATTTATATGTTATTTGTACATTTGCACCCCATTTGTTGAAAATCGCAAAAGAAACTAACAATGTATGCTAATTACTTCGCAGGTGTTGGAAGGTGATAGAGCCCGGTTCTTCTCACAAACGGAAGGTGAACGGCATCCTTGGTGTTCTGTGCCGGAGACACTTCCCAGGCATGGTTTCACATCACGGGATCGAAGAGCCGGCCTACACGTTTGACCACTACTTTTGCCCCAAGGACGACACCCGTGATCAGCAGTGCAGGTTGTTCCCCAACAAGGCGGAGCGGGTGCTTGAGGAGCTGTGGGTACGTTCTTCTCGCTAGAACAACATTCATTTCATATTCTTGAAATAATGACTAGATAAATCGCGTTTGTATGCAGGATTTCTACAGATGCGCTCCTGGAGAGCGGGAGAGGGCCGATGCCAATGCAAAAATTGCGTGTCGTAAACTCGTCAAGGACATGCACTACGAGGCGCGCGTCCAGGCTGTCATTGACTATTGGGTTGACAATGGGATTAAGTACGAGAAAGAGGTGGCAAGGAACATGTTCCTGACTCGAGAACAGTACATAGAGGTAAAATCTGATCTTGTACTTGATCTAGTATAATTACGATTGTTTCTGAGATTAAGAATGTATAATCTGATCTTATACTTGATCCCGTGTAGGCGATTCCGTGGTGGTGTGCCCCGCATCCAGATGCGTGGGAGAAGATTGTGGACAAGTGGGTCGCTGAAGAATGGATGGAGGAACACATCGCTGCACGAGAACGCCGTTTGGAGATGCCAGGTGCATCACACAATATGGGCAGTCTTAACATCGAGGAATTTTCAGAAAGATGGGTAAGTCAAGTCATTTCGTTTTCTAATGCTAAATTCTGCATAATTTCTAACCGTATTATTTTTTTGTGTTTTGTAGTCGGCGACACATGGTGGCGAGACACTCTCCGAGTTTCAGGCTATTGCTTTATCCCACATGGGAAAGGCGTCGTCCGACATCCGGTACAATCCGGAGGCCGGACCCGAGGCGTACAGCAATCCCATGGCACACACCCGCCTCGCTACATACACGGAGATGGGAAAGGAAAAGTATGGGCCTGACTGGGATCCGAGCGCTAACCCGATTGATGGAGATATTGTCATGAGGATGGGAGGAGGCAAGAAGCATGGGAGGTACGCCATCGGCGATAGCACACTCGACCCAGCCACTACTCCCACTCTGTCCCAGATTCGGGCAGGCAGCGCTAACCCGGACATACGTCAGGCGCCGACCGCTGCACACGTCCTCGTGCAGACACTTCAGGTTATTTCTGTTTATTCGTCACTCGTTTATTTTTACATAGCTTTACTTTGCATTCTGAAAGTTTGATGGCATAGTGCAGGCCCAGTTGGAAGAAGAGAGGAAGAAAAGGGAGGAGATGGAGGCGCGGTGGCAGGCACGGTGGGAGGCCGAGCGGCGGGCCGAGCGGGAGCAAGCGGAGCGGGCAGAGCGGCTGAGGCAGCAGCAGGCGGAGGAGGCCGAGCGGGCGAGGCAGCAGCAGATGGAGGATTGGCACGCGTGGTTCAGTACTATGGCAGTGCAGATGGGGCAAGTTCCGCCGCCGTTCACACTTCAACCTCCGCCGATGGCAGCACCTCCGGCATCATATTCTCCTGTGAGTCACCTGACAAAGTTTTATTTCTACCTTAGACAACCAACGTAGTTGTTCACCATTGACAACATTAGAAAACTTAGTTTCTGTTTTGTCACTCGTTTCACACATGCAATCTGCTATCCTTTGTGTAGAATTTTGCTGGATCAGCGGCGGCGTCGAATGAGGGGCCTCCGGACGATGACCTGGCGGTTCGGTTAGGCCGCCAACTGTTCGCACCCAACCCACCACCTCCTTAGTGTTTTGTGGATTGCTTGACAATGTTTATGCTTGTGAACGAACATACTTTGGTTGTGACCGTACTGTGGTTGTGAATTGGTGAACTTGTGTTGTCGAACTGCCTGTGATGCTTTCGATGGATTAATGGTTATGGATATTATCTATATGTGCTGCCTGTAATGCTTATTGTCATGTATATGAACTGCCTGTATTGTTTGTTGAGCAAGGGTACGTTATACGCGACCGAACAAATAAAACAGGGGGATTATAGCCACTTTACCGAGTGTACACTCGGCAAAGAGGGTCTTTGCCGAGTGTATTTACCATAGACACTCGGCAAAGAGACCATTTCTGCTATTTTCTGTCAGATTTGCCGAGTGTGTGGAGATTTGCCGAGTGTCGTGGCAAATACACTCGGCAAAGGCTTAGGGTTCGCCGAGTGTATTTACAACGACACTCGGCAAAGGCTTAGGGTTCGCCGAGTGTATTTGTGGTGACACTCGGCGAACCTGCGGGGCCACGTGGCTCTACGGCCATATCTTTGCCGAGTGCCGTGATCCGACACTCGGCAAAGAGGCGAGTCTTTGCCGAGTGTCGCGATCCGACACTCGGCAAACGCGCGCCGTCACGGACTCCGCCACGTCATCACACGGCGACGGCGTGTTTGGGACGTTAGTTCACTTTATTTTGCCGAGTGTTGTAGTTGGCTCTCGGCAAACCCTTTGCCGAGTGCCCGAAATATGACACTCGGCAAAGAAGCTCTTTGCCGAGTCTACAGTCGCCGAGTGCTCTTTGCCGAGTGTTACACTCGGCAAACACTTCGCCGAGTGTATTTAGGCCTTCGCCGAGTGTCTGGGACACTCGGCGACTACCAGGGTTCCCGTAGTGCTAATGAGCTTGACAAAATGAGGGTCTGCACTTTACCAGATTTAAAATACGTTGTTATTCATTTAAGTTGTTATGGGTTACGTGTATTTGTCTGTGAATTTAGTCTTATTTATCTATGTTTCATTTGGCATCACTTTGTGCACTGCTACTAGTTAAATTAAAGGTTCCATTTAAAAGATATTTTAGCAACTTCAGTTTCCCATAAGATAACTTGTTAAGTGTGAGTTATACATGAACATAAAAGATTCATTACTGGACCTCTTTCCAGAAATTTTTTGGATAGGATTTATGGAATGATAGTATTACCAAAGGAGATTGGAGCCCAAACTACATTAAAAAATGTTGGGTGCCAAGATTTCTAAATTGAAATATCACGTCAGTCTATGTTGGGCATGCATTTTACTAGTTAGGTGGTACTGTAATGGCATTTTTGGGTATTATTATTGTTAATGTATAAGTGGTCATAGCATTGATTACTATGCCACACCAGCAAAAATGCTGATTTGGCAGGGTCATTTATGAGGAGAGTTTCATCATATGTGAGAGGAGTGCTCCGGAGGCAACAATTCTTAGGCAACTCTCAATGGGAGTTTCATAGAGATTTTCATAGCATTGATTACTATGCCACACCAGCAAAAATGCTGATTTGACAGGGTCATTTATGAGAGTAGTTTCATCATATGTGAGAGGAGTGCTCCGGAGGCAGCAATTCTTAGGTCACTCTCAATGGGAGTTTCATAGCATTTATAATGCCACACCAGCAAAAATGCTAATTTGGCAGGGTCATTTATGAGGAGAGTTTCATCACATGTGAGAGGAGTTCCTGGCGCACAAATACCTAGCTTTGAATTAGGTACTATGCAATGAAACTCCCCCTGAGACTTGCCTTACTGCGATATATGTGAGATAACAAACAGTGGCGGAGCTGTAGGGTGGTCCCTAAAATTTTGGCCCAAAGCCCATTAACCCTTGGTAATTATGGTAATTAGGACTTGTAATTAATTAGGCTGGTATCTTGACGAATGATTTTCCCGTAACTCCCGTTCATGGAAACCGCTGCTTCCTCGGTAGCTCGCCCCTTGGCGCTTCCCCTAGCGACCTAGCGAACAGACGCGGTGACGGAACGAAATAGTTGGACCACCCTAGCCTGGCATCCTAGCTCCGCCACTGATAACAAATAAATAATATCGATTCTCTCGTTCGTACTTTTTGCGATGAAAGATAGAGAGAACGCCGCTAGGCCCAAAAGGTAATAAATATATTGAATTGTGCTAACTCAAGCTAGTGACTACTGATCTGACTCTACTAGTTTGCAGCACTGGACCTGCAACCTCGTTTTACAGCATTATTGACTTGGTGTACTGCTACCAACGTAAAAAGAGAGAGCGTCGCAGCTAGCTAGACCGGCAAGCGTCGTGCAGTTGCAGGCTCGGGGTTGTCGCTGCCGCCGTACTTGCGAGCAAGCCGCACCCACAATGCGACCAGGCCGGCGATGAAGGCGGCGACGACGCAGGTGCAGCCCGCGAGTACGCGGGGGTGGGTGTCCTTATAGACGCTCTCGGTGGCAAAGACGGAGCTCACCATCAGGCCCATGCCGAACACGCCGACGACCCACACCCCGACGTCCTCGATCTTCTCGGCGACGGCCACGGGCGTGCGCGGCAGGAAGAGCTCCGCGTAGGAACGGACAATGAAGACGAGCGACATGTATGCCATCCACGAGAGCAGCAGCGCCAGCCGCCACGGGACGCTGATGAAGAAGGAAGGAGACAAGGGGTATACCATAATCAATGTGAAGCCCACGGGTACCCAAATCTGGCCCAAGACAGCTGCCGTCCAGATCTTAGCGCGGGGTACGTGCGCCAGCTTCTCGCCGAGAGTCAGCGGCGCCGGCGTATCCTCCTCCATAATTGGATCGATCGATGATGGTGTGCTCTCTTCTCTTGTTTGCATATGCCGGACGTGCTATACTGCTATGTATAGGGAGCGAAGAAGCTAACCCCATTTAGACTTGGATTCTAGGTACCTGAACATATATGGAAACAATGGACCTGAACATATATGGAAACAATGGACATGAAGATTGGTGTACTTGGCCGGATCAAAAAATAAGATGGGAAGGGATACTAAACTTGCCAATTACGGTGGCATGATTGACCGCAAAGGATTATTTCTACTCGTACGTACATACTGATTCCAAAAATAAACTACTAGCGTGTGCACCTCTCTCTCTACCTCTACGGCTGCGTGTGCAACCCTGCTATAATCGATCTCAAACTACTCGTGAGTGCAACCATAATTTTTTCGGGCATATTTTTTTTAGATGAACAATAAACCAGCCTGTCTCTTCTGTCGTCGTCCCCTCTTAAGGATTTCCTTGCAATGGTGATGTACCGGAGGGTGTCACCATCAGCTCTAAGAGAGGTCGTTGTGAGTTTTGGCTTGTGTGTCATTCTCCATCCTTAGTCCCTAGCCTAGCATATGTAGTTTAATGAAATTTAGGTGGGGATTTTTCGTCTCCCGTGACTTCTCAAGTAACCGGTTGTGGTGGTTTAACCATAACCGGCTATAGCTAGTGTTGTAACAATTCTTTTACTTACATAATCGGACCCCCGAGAACCATCCTAGAGCTAAATTGAACAAGTATGGACCTAGCTTCAAAGGTGGTTTTCATTTTCTAAAAATAATAAAAATAGTTTGAGCTCAAAATTAAAAATAAGTAAGTAATTCGTTTAAATCAAAAAATAAATATTGAACTTGGATTTATATGGAAACAATGAACGCGTTTGATAGCCGAATCGAAGTAAGATGGCAATGGCTATTACACTTGTCAAAGCTGCCTACCTTCCTTGGTTGGCGAGGGCGGCTCCTCCATTGTGGGTAAACGGGAAACGTAAATGATGATTCTCCTCGTCCGTAGTTTTTTTGGAAGATTTCAGCGATGAAAGATGGAGAGCGTGCATGCACATTTCACTACCATTGTCTGTGCAATTGTGCTAACAACTTCAATCTAGTTGAATGCAATTTGTTCAAAGATCTTCATGCACAAACCTGTCAGATAAGCTTATGGGATAGGTGAGGGTGAGACTAAATTCTGGCGAAATCCAAACACAAAATGCAAAATAAAGGGGAAATGTTTATACGCACTACAACCGCATTTTACATCAATGATTTGGTGGCCGCTACAATCGATACCACCACCAACGAAAGTACGAAACAATCTCATCAAAAACGTCATAGCAGCTAGACCGGCAAGCTTGCAGTATTACAGTTCTCGCACATGTCGCCTCCGCCGCCGTACTTGCAAGCAAGGCACCCCCAGAACACGAGGAGTCCGGCGATGGACGCGGCGACGCCACCCGTGCAGCCCATCAGGACGCGTCCGTCCTCGACGCCGGCGGCCAGGACAGCGCTCACCATGGCATTTAGAGCGACCACGCCGACGGCGACGACCCCTATCCACGTGAACCTCCGCCGCACGGCCGCCGGCGCGCGCGGCAGGAAGAGGTCCATGTGCGACAAGACCAGGAAGGCCAGCGACATGTAGGCGCCAAGAGAGGCCCACAGCGGCAGCCGCCATGGCACGCTGGCGAAGAAGGACGGGGAGATGAAACGCCTGTAGGCGTAAGACACGCCCACGAAGTAGCCGATCGTCGCGACCTGGAAGAAGACTGCCATTGCACATGTCTTAGCACGGCACACCTGCGGCGGCGGCGCAGCCATGGAGGTTGATGTTCAAGCGCGGAGAACTAATTATTGTGTATTTGTATGGGCTGCGTCCTGTTTCAGAAAGATGTCTTATCTATATAGGGCCAAAGTCTAATGCTGATTTTGCATTGGATTTGACCTAGGCATATGGAAACATCAAAGTTTCGGTTAATACTTTGCTTCAGCAAAGATGGCAACGGTTACCATAAACAAGGCATGCATGATCAAGTTTCCAATGCCATACGCCCATACCGTCAGCATTGAGGTGAGGTCCTGCAGAGTCCGGCTTGTGTTTGCTTTGCCGAGGCATAGTACTGAAGAATCAAGATGAGATTGAGAGGGGCCGGGACGTGCCCACTGTAATTGACGGTGCTCCTTAGTAAGAAATGGCACTGAAGGAGGTCAGAATAAAAAACAACGGCATAGAAGGGAACTCGATTTCAGATAGTACGGAGGGATCAAAAGTATTTTGGTTTTTTGGTGTTTTTGTCTCTATTTTGAAACACAATTGTGATTTTGCACTCGTTTTTTTAACTTTGTGATTTTACCCTCTACTAGCAAGATGCCCGTGCGTTGTTACGGTCAAATAGTAATTTATTTTAAAACTTTTTTATTTTATTCTATATTTATAATTTGGTTTACGGCAATGGTACAAAGTAGCGGGCTAAACCATTTAGCGGGAGGTCTCCAAAAATAGCTAATAGCGGGCTAAATGTAGCTATAGCGTCAAATAGCGGCTAAATTACACGTAGAAGCAAATAGTGGCACCTCTCTAAAATCAGCTATAGCGGAAGATAGCGGAGCTATAGCCGGCTATTTTGTACTATGGTTTACGCTCAATGAATCTTTATACATTTGCTAGAAACCAGAGGAAATTTAAATTATTATGTTTCCTCTACTTAATGTCTCACTATATTTCTACCTTTTTTATTTAACCAAGAGTTGTTAGACGCAGCTATAGTGTACCATACAACAGCGTAATCTATTTAACCAAGAGTTGTTACACTCTGTTTAGCCTAGCAAATGCCACTGCTCGCAGAGCATAGCATACATGTGTTATTGTGGACTTATTTCTCAATGCAAATAGCATGTGCCCAGCCTGTAACAACGTTGTCCGTGTGTTTGACATTATTATTAGCTTGTGTAAATTTCTATTCGAGCATGTAGCATGTGTTATTATTTTCAAACCGTCTAATGATTCTAATGTTTGGTAATTAAATAGATAGCTAGAAATTAGAAATGAAAGATGCACCCACGTTTTTTAGGCAAGAACATTAAATATACCATTATGGTAAAAGAAACATTGTCATATTTATTTTCATGTACGGTCGGCGGACTGATTTAATCCTAATATAACCTTTCAATAAAATATAATGTGTTCCTCAAACAAAACTTATTCGGATTGGTGGTGAATCATTTTGATAACATGAGAGACATTGTTTATATAAAAAATATAGGTATGAGACCAAGCATATAACCAGTGCAGTCTGGTGGTGTCAGTTTGCATGCAAGCCTTAGGTTGTGGGGGTTCGAACCCCAACTGAGGCTATATTTCAGTTTCCTACCCTGTGCGCTGGTTCACCTCAAGCGGGCGATTTTTACTGGATTTTTTTCTGGTTCAGAGGTGACGGGGCGGTCTGAGGCAGGCCGGTAGGTTTCCTGCCGGTTAAGGGATAGGGCGGCGGTTTTTTCTTCGGTTTCCTACCTGCCGGTTCACCCCAGGGGGCGATTTTTACTGGATTTTTTTCCTACCGTTTGCGCCGGTTCACCCTAAGGGCTTGTTCGGTTGTTGGGGATTAGTTCTCGGCCGGAAATGGTAGATATAGCAAGAAATTAATGATAGATACAACAAGATACCGGGATTTATTTCGGATCAGGAACCAATTTACTCATGATAGGTACAATAAAAGACCGGGAATCAATCCACTAGTCAAGAGGTGGGGAACCAATCTGAGTCTTTTGTTCTACTTATCATGAGTAAATTGGGTGCCGACCCAGAATAAATCCTGGTCTTTTATTGTATCTATCATTAATTTCTTGTTATAACTATCATTTCCGCCCGGTAACCAATCCCCAACAACCGAATAAACCCTAAGGGGGGCGATTCTTTTTGAACCGACCCGGCAAGAGAGGGAAGTTTTAATTCATGCTCAAAGAAATTTCGCCATCTAGCAAAAGAAAGACTTCCCCCCTCAAAGATAATACTATTTCTGTGACACCAAATGGACCAAGCAACAATAATCATTACCTCTCTGAAAATCACAGAACCAAACTGGTCCCTAGCCCAATAAACCATCTCCAGGGGAGGTAAAGATGTATCCCAATTTATGTCAAGGAAGATGCAACAGGCTTGGCTAAAAAGGCAATCAAAGAAAAGATGATCAATATCTTCCTCAGCATTCTCTATGCAAAGCACACAATTATAGCTAGGAAGATGCATGTTCTTCCTTCTTAGGATATTTTTTTGTATTGAGCCTGTCTTTTAGTAGCAACCAAAAAAAGAATTTGTGTTTGTTTTGAGCTCTAGACTTCCACATCCATTTGAACAAAAGGAGAAGGACATCCATTTTAAAGGGGGTGATTTTTACTGGATTTTTCTCCGTTCTGAGGTGACGGACCAATTTTGTGGCAGAGACGTTACTTGTTTTACTATTAGGTAAAGATTATTCATTGGTCAATGTGATTTTTCTCTTGGTCTTTGCACATTTGCCTCTGTTTTGACCATTGACTAGGGAAAAAATCGTATTAACTTGCGAATAGTGGAGGGTAAAATTACAAAGTTAAAAAAATGAGGACAAAATCAGAGATACACTTCAAAGTAGGGGTAAGAACACAAATGGTCCCAAGTATTTTTTTTCTTCACTTTAAAAAAAATCAGTAGTTTTTTTTTCTAATGCCATAGAATAGCTTTATTCAAAGATACACGCATCTGATGCTGCAATGATGCATCTGATTCATAGTTTCAGTTGAACGCTTCACTTTGCAAGTGATCTTCAACACGATGATCAGGTGGTCATAGAAATTAAAACGCACAGCCACGGCCATCCATGACACACCAACAACGAGAACAACGAACTAGCTCGACGCTCTAACGGTGGTTGACAATCTCAAATTCTTAACGTCAGGAAAATTATGACTTAGATGGGTAGGCGTGCAACATGAGGCTGCCCTGCTAACCCCGACGAGCTGCCGATCCTCGAAGCCGGCGCCGCCGCCGTCATGGCAGGGTCATCGCAGCCGCCGTACCTGCCGACAAGCCACCCCCAGAACGCGACGAGCCCGACGACGAACGCGGCGACGACGCCGGTGCAGCACACCAGGACACGGGTGTCCTTGGCGCCGACGCTCAGCACGACGGCCACCATAACGTTGAGAGCACCTACGCCGATGGCACATACCCCGACGTCCACGAGCTTCGTCCTGACCGCCACCGGCGTGCGTGGCAGGAACAGCTCGACGTAGAAGATGACCGCGAAGACCAGCGACATGTAGACGCCGAACGAGGCCCACAGCGCCAGCCGCCACGGCGCGGCGGAGAAGAAGGACGGGGAGGTCTCGGACTTCAAGGCGGAAGCCATGCCCACGAAGAAGGCTATCAAGGCGGCTTCGCTGACAACGGCCGCCGTCCAAATATCGCAACGCGACCTGTGCGCCATCGACTCGCCGACTGTCACAGGTTCCGGCGGCGTACCGCTGGATGCTCCTCGGTCTTCCATCGCGGCGAGGGGAGGGTGTTTCGTCGAGCATGGACGACATTGCATATGCCTGTCTATCGTGTTATTATATTGCAGAGAGGGAGATCAACCAAACCATTGTATTTGGGGTTGCTAGATATGGAACTTTTTTTCAGAGAAGATCGATATGGAAACATTGATTCAATATATGGAGTAGAAGAAAGGAAAAAGGAAGGATTTAAAATTAGAAGCCTACTATAATGGCGTCAGATCGAGCTTCAGTTTGTGCGCCTATGTTCGACGGGCCGGGCGCACCTTCTTTCATAGATGTATACATTATGTGTGTATATATATATATGCATTAAAAGAAAAATGACTAAATGAAAGGCCAATATTTATTCCAAACAAAAAAATAGCCTACCTAGTCTGGTTCGTCCCTATATATGTACCTCCTCCTAGCCAACATCCTAATAGCTCGCCTAGCCTAATTCAGACGCAGTTCACAAAGAGCGATATATATCATCTCGCGCTCGCCCGATGCATTGTCGTCCTCTTCGCCTCTTCCCTGCTTCAACTCTTATTTTAGTACGGGCTTGCCGTAACGGTGGCATAATCAACCATAAACGATTTTTCTACTCACATATATACTGCCTCCGTTGCAAATTATAGTTTGTTTGACTTTTTACCCAAAATTTGACTGCTCGTCTTATTCAAAAAATTATGCAAAATATCATTTTTTTTGTTTACTTTATTAACAAAAGTTCTTGAAAAATAGCTTAAATTTGAGTATATTTGCACAAATGTTTTGAATAAGATGAGCGGTCAAACCTGAGGTCAAAAAGTCAAACGAAATATAATTCGGAACAGAGGTAGTACGTGCTAATTTCTTGGAAGGTAAACGAGCGTGGCACATTTCTACAAAGCTGATTTGGCGTGCAAGCGCCCTGAGGGTTCGACGCGGGGTGATGAACAGCGGAGCTGCGCCCAACCACGCACGTGCATGTGCCCGCAACATCTTTATTTAATTTTTGAGTAAACTGCATCAGCGGTCCTCCAATTTGTTACAATGTATCATCCCGGTCACTGAACTCACAAATTGCATAATTGGAGCCCTAAAACTTAGTATCGAGTGTCACTGAACACCCAAATTGCATATTCAGCCCTCCAAACTAGGCTTCGGGTGTCATCTTTGTCCCTGAACCTGCAAATTGCATATTTCTCCATTTATTTTGTACGAAAAATTCTAACGAAAAAATGTTTTATTAGATAATGCAATTATTCCGGCCTCCATATACAGTCTTCAATTATTACATTCTTTCAGTTTTAATCATTGGATTAAAACGAGAATCAGAAGCAAAAATTCAAGCTCACAGAATCTATCATTATTCTTACATCCATCACTCGCAAATAAAAATTCATATCTCATTGTAAACATATTCCAGTTGGATTTTTCCCACTCACTTTTGCAAAGGAATAAACTGCATTGATGCTAAATTAATTTTTCATCACTGTTATACTTATACCTAATAAGAATGTTTAGCTAAGGCATGCCCCGTATAGTTATACAATAGCAACTAATTCTAATTCTCTCCCACATTTCCCTTGAGCTGATACTATCTACAACTCTGGATCAATACGTTAAAGTGTCTTTGTTCACAATTGATCTAGACCAATTCTCCATAGTTAATTGTTTAAGAAGAACAGGGGATTATTTAACTTGGGGATACAACAGATAGTCACATCTCATTTTTACAAATTATCAGTGTTGTCCTTCTCTTAATATCCACAACTTCGATGCAAGAGGATCAACCTCTTTTCCAGCATATAAGAAAGATAAATATTTTCCATTGAATTTTTCCGTTGATGGCTAATAAGTCAGCTCTATGTTAATGCAGGTTTTGTGGTTCAGTTTGATTGGGTTTATTGATTAGTGAAGAGGTGTCTTTCCTGTGCTATGACCAGCCCCTTTGAGATTGCTGGTGTTCAAGACTTCAAAGTACAAATCCACCCTTTGCTTGAAGCATTACAGTTAATGCATGTAAATTTAGAGGTTGTCTTGTAAATTTGATGTGTTGATTTGGAAGAGGCCCTGAGAGGGCGGATTTACTCTTTTTCTGTTGTACGTTCACAGCAAAACAAGTTTTGGGGTAGATGAGAGTGCAGCTAAGACAGATTGCTTACCTTTGCAGTGTTTCTGCGCTCTACTAGCATTATACTTATGCCATTAGGAAATTCAAACTTGGCACAGTAGCTTCTGAAGGTGTTTAGCAAGTTGAGGGATTTTATAATGAAGAGAAACAGGATTAAGAACAGAATAGTTGTTCAGCAAGTTACAGGATTTTACAGCGAAGATGGATCAACATCAACATAATAGTTGTTCTGAAGATGCTCCGTCTTCCATCGCGACGACGTGGCGGTGTTCGTTGAGCATGGACGTTTTGCATATGCCCTGTGTGTATGCGTTATTATATTGCAGAGGGGAGAAATCAACCAAACCATTGTACGAGTCGATTAGGATTCGGGATTGCTATATATATGGAACTGTTTTTTCAGAGAAGATATGGAAACATTGATTCAATGGAGTAGAAGAAAGGAAAAAAGAAAGAATTTAAAATTAGAAGCCTAATGGCGTCAGATCGAGCTTCAGTTTCTGTGCCTGTGTTCAATGGACCCACTTCTTTGCACCTGGGCCGCAGCTCTTCAACTGATGCTGACACACCTGGGCCCCGTGAGCCACTGAACCACTCGCAGCGGTCTCCAACTGATTTTTTTTAACCCGCAACAGCAATTTGCTATCTGGGCATGTGGCATGCATAAATAAATAAATGTATTTATAGATAGATAGCGAAGAAGAGCCTCCAACTTACGTAGAGGCCGAAATCAAGGGCAGCAAATTTGGACTAAGGCCAATAGCATGCTCACCAGCTCACCATCAGGGTTTTCAATTTCATTTCCACTATTTTTTGTCCACATCGAAATCACCAAAATTCATGAAATTTTGCCAAAATTCATGAAATTTTGGCCAAAATTCGAGCTAGAAAGGTCCGCTTTGTTCGTTTGGTAGAACTGGAGTGAAAAGTCTATTGATTTTGGCTGATTCTAGACTGATTCAATAGTGTTATGTAAGAGAAATAATCTGTAGTGCCGGGCTGATAAGCCAAGTAAACAAAGCGGTCATCTTTCGATGAACAGTTGCCAAAATTTAGATGACAGCACTAGAACCTGAGGAGGGCAAGAAGGAGCCAAGGCTAAAAAAGACTTTTCACATTTGTTTCATGCCATCACGAATCATCCATCACCACAAAGGACGAGTTTGACAAAAAAAATGAAAGTTGAGAGCCTAAATTAGCCAATTTAAAAGTTGATTAATAAAAGTTGAAGGGACTGAGTTGGCTATTTTGCCCTTCGTTTTCCCCTCTTCTCATTCTCCCTCTTCCTTACCCGGCTCTCCCATTCTCTCCTCCGTGCCCAGCGCCCGCCGCCGGCTGCTCGTGCCGCGCGACCATCGGCCGGCCTCGCACGCCGCCCGCCCCCGGCCTCGCCGCACCTACCCGGCGCCCCGCCGCGAGCTTCGGCCCGGCCTCGCGCGCCCAGCCCCTAAGCTCCGGCCGGGCCTTCTGCGCTACCAAAGGTGCCCTAACTCCGCTTCGTCGGGCGCCGGCGACGAGCATCCGACAGGTACTCCCGACTATTTCCTTCCCTTTCCTTCCTGCGGTGCGAAATCGAACCACCAAAACCCTGATGTATGCTATTTATATTTGGATCTGATCTGATCTGATCTGACCATGTATTTATCTTCTAAACTTCAAAAATTTTCCGAGCAATTATCGGGTGTACATGTGTACACCCATGTCCTAAACTGGGTCCGCCCCTGGTACTCTTCTAGATCCGGGCTGCCCCTGGCGATTTTTCTTGTAGGCTCAGATGCAATGCTTCCACTTGATGTTCCGGCCTATTTACAATGTGGTACCCTGAATTATTAATATCTCAGGGTAGTGTTGTTTCGGGTGACCCTGTAGTCCCCTTTTTTACCTTTTTGTCTCTATACTCGACCTTGAACGATGTAATGCCTGTTTCTATACTGGTATTGGTATTGCCTATTGCATACAGTCGTAGCAAATAAGCCTCTGATTATGTCTTGCCGATGCATTTGAGCCAACATGGTTGTTGGAACACCTCCATTTGTTTGTTTGTCTGCCCATGTTGTTAGGCGTCACCACTTAAAATCCTTATGGTGCTCTACATATTATTCGTTTGTATCATGCCATACCTCTGATGCACACCCTGTTTGTTGTTGATGTTATGTGTGAAACATATTATAATATAAGTGGCATATTCGACTGAGATTGCATCACAGGACCAAACCAATTACCCTGTTCTTCCTTTTGAGAGCTACTGGCGATCGTAATAAATAGTTTTAAATGGCTGCAATTACCCCTTCTTATTTTTCTCCTCATGCTGTGTGGTTACTTTTCTGATTGGGTAGTTGTTTTCCTGTGGCAGGTGCATAATTAGTGGGCTTGTTTTCTGTAATTCCAGTGATCAACCAAGCCGATTAAAAATGGTACGGATAATTGGTCATTGTCTTTTTTACTTTCAGTCCTCACATTAGTTTGACCTAATAAACTGATTTAATCTTCTGAGACGAAGGAACGTCCTGACATTTTTTCCATTGCTATTGTTGAGTTATTGTACCTCGTTTGTGGAAGGACTGATTGTTTTTTTTTTTAATAATTTGTACCCCCAGGTGGTTCTTGCAGCTTCCATCGTTTCAAAGTCAGGAAAAGGTGTGGTGCTTTAGTTAGTCAGATCCCTTGTTTTTGCTAATTCCCAAATAATTGATTTTGTACCTTCTTATTTATTTATTCTGTTTATTCTCTAGTCACCATGTGCTGCATGGGAATGGTAAGCATCCTGTCACAAATTTGGTGCAGTAGTTTTATTGCGAACTAGTTGGTCCTTTACTGTGTACCTTTCCCCTATAGTTATTAGTTAATTCTTTAAAATAAGTGGGACGCTGCTGAAGCTGTTTTTTTTACTGTTTGCAATGGCAGCACTTGTTTCAAGGCAGTTTGTTGACATGTCTCGCATAAGAATTGAAGGATTGCTGGCTGCATTCCCAAAACTGGTTGGAACTGGGAAACAGCACACTTATGTTGAAACTGATAATGTGCGTTATGTTTACCAACCTATTGAAGGTCTATATCTTCTACTCATCACAAATAAGCAGAGCAATATTCTTGAAGATCTGGACACTTTGAGGCTGCTCTCCAAGCTCGTATCCTGATTTCAACTATATCAATATTCTGATTTTTTTTAGATTTACCTTATTTATGTCATTATGTGATCCTACTTAATCTATGACTTGAAGATGTAGGCCTTGTTTAGTTCCAAAATTATGCAAAATTTTTATGCATTTGGAAGCGTGCACAGAGAGAACTTTATGCATTGGGTCGCATGCACAGAGAGAAACACGGTTCTCCAGGTGAAAACTTAATGCAAAATTTTGGATCTAAACAGGGCTGTAATATATTCTTTTGGGGGGAGGGGTGTTCATAATAATAGGTGCAAGGTAACCATACTGGATATTCTTGTTGAGAAAATGAAAGCTATAAGTATAGATTACATCCAAGCTAATCCTGATTTTAGTGGTACAGAGGGAAAAACTTAAATAGCAGCAAGCACTTTAGTTACTTGGGTATCTATTCAGAAGTTTTATCAATATGTTGAGAGCTGTTTGTACATTGTATATCTACTCTTTTATGCTACTATTCTGTGGTGTGTGCTTTCACAACAATAGTCCAATACTGTGGTCTCCTTAACTATGGAAAGGTGCCCGAATACTCCCCTTCACTGGATGAGGAGGGCGTCTGCAAAACAGCATTTGAGCTTATATTTGCTTTCGATGAAGCTATCTCTCTTGGAAATAAGGAAAATGTAACAGTGCAACAAGTCAAACAATATTGTGAGATGGAGAGTCATGAAGAGAAGGCACACAAACTGATGATGCAAGCCAAAATCAATGAAACCAAGGATGTCATGAAGAAGAAGGCTAATGAGCTTGACAAAATGAGGGTCTGCACTTTACCGGATTTAAAATACATTGTTATCATTTAAGTTGTTATGGGTTACGTGTATTTGTCTGTGAATTTAGTCTTATTTATCTATGTTTCATTTGGCATCACTTTGTGCACTGCTACTAGTTAGATTAAAGGTTCCATTTAAAATATATTTTAGCAACTTCAGTTTCCCATAAGATAACTTGTTAAGTGTGAGTTATACATGAACATAAAAGATTCATTATTGGACCTCTTTCCAGAAAATATTTGGATATGATTTATGGAATGATAGTTTTACCAAAGGCGATTGGAACCCAAACTAAATAAAAAATGTTGGGTGCCAAGATTTCTAAATTGAAATATCATGTCAGTCTATGTTGGGCATGCATTTTACTAGTTAGGTGGTACTGTAATGGCATTTTTGGGTATTATTATTGTTAATGTATAAGAGGTTATATTTTGTGGGTGGTGTTCACTGCAGATGGAAAGAGGTAAACTCGACAAAGGCGGATACTCATCAATATCTGGTCCACGTGTGATTGAAAAAACTTTCAGTGACATGAGTATTAGTGGTTCTGGATTTGGTGGACTGAGCACTGACATGGACTCGTTTGCTAGCAAACCCAAAGGCGGTAAGTACTGTCTTTGCATTTCTTGGATAATTTTTTCTGTTTTTCTTACGAAGTGACTGCTGAGCTTATTGCATAATTTCATGTTGATCTAACTGCAAGAAGCACTTCTACAGGTCGTCCATCTCAAGCTGCTACTGCACCTGGCAAAGGTCTTGGCATGAAATTAGGCAAGACACAGAAGACAAATCAGTTCCTTGAGTCATTGAAAGCTGAAGGAGAAGTCATTTTGGAGGATGTACAGCCAAGTTCAGTTCCTACAAGATCACCTGCTCTTCTACCAACTGACCCTATCACAGTGACTATAGAAGAGAAGCTCAATGTTGTTGTTAAAAGAGATGGTGGTATTAATAACTTTGATGTTCAAGGAACTCTTGCTCTTCAGGTTCTTAATGATGCTGATGGATTCATCCAGTTGCAGGTAATGCCCTTTCTTAAATTCTAGCATTGTGTGTGCATTTTTCTCTTTCTTTACATGTGGCGGAAAGCTTTAACTGAAACCTTTTGTCGCTTTCAAAAATACTATTGAACTTTTTTATTTGCCTTGTCATGTGAACATGCTGATATTTCATTATACTCCCTCTAGTGACAAATAAGATGTTTTGGGGTTGTCATAAGTCAACCATTTGAAACTTTGGTGGTACGAGTATATTTGTCTCGAAATGTAGTTTCATAGAAGTATACTTTTTCCAAAAGGTCACTTTTTTGTTACTGAAGGGGTATTTAAGTCATTCCCTTCTGTTGTGGCCACCTTCCATTTAAATTAATTTTTGCACTGCTCTAACTTTATTGCACAGCAATGTATAATCACATGAATTAGTTTACAAACCGATTTTTCTAATATACAGATTGAAAGCCAAGATATTACCGGACTTAGCTTCAAAACACACCCAAATATCAGCAAGGAGTTGTTTAACAGTCAGCAAATTTTGGGAGCAAAAGATCCAAACAGGCCCTTCCCAAGTGGTCAGAACGAAACTCCTCTGGTGAAATGGAGAATCCAGGGGATGGATGAGTCATCTTTACCTCTGTCAGGTGCAAAATCACTTTGTTTTCTTGTGTCTAATTATTTGATAATTTGAACTTTTAGTAACGTGCTTTTGCTTGATGTAGTCAATTGCTGGCCGTCGGTATCTGGAAATGAAACCTATGTCAATATTGAATATGAAGCTTCTGAGATGTTTGATCTGCACAATGTTGTCATATCTATTCCTCTGCCAGCACTTCGGGAGGCTCCAAGTGTTAGACAGATAGATGGAGAGTGGAAGTAATGTTTCCTTTCTTCTTCAGCTTATTCATATGTTTGATTTACAATCTATAGCGTATTGCGTAAATTCTTTGTGACGACTTCTTGACCAAGTGCCACTTGGTTTGATCTTTTTTGTGTGCCTTTTATTGCTAATTTTAAGATCAGCTCTGATAACCTCTGCTGTTTTGCTGTTACAACTGATATATCAAGCTGATATAATGGACCTTTAATGTATATAGCTTAAGTTTTGTATCCTAGATGATTGGACCCTATTTAAATCTAAATAAAACTATGGTGTTTAGAGCATTATTCCATTTTCTCATGTCATTACATTATGCACCTTTCTTTGTTTTATAGAACTGAACATGTGTTTGTTGTCTCGGCATTTTTTTTATTGTTTCCCTTGTGCAAACAGGTTTGACTCTAGGAACTCTGTGTTGGAATGGTCTATTCTCCTTATTGATCAGTCGAACCGCAGGTTTGAAGTATTTTAATATTGACCATCATGATTATCATTCTATTTTGTAGCTTGCGTTTTAACTAGCTTTCTGTTGCAGTGGTTCCATGGAATTTGTTGTTCCCCCAGCTGATCCATCATCATTTTTCCCCATCTCTGTTGGGTTTTCTGCATCAAGTACTTTCAGTGATTTGAAGGTCAGTTCCTAGCTCCCACATACTGATCAATTGAGCCCACTCAAATTTGCCATTCATCCCTTGTTAATTGTCTCTCTGAAACTTTTCAGGTTACTGGAATCCTTCCTTTAAAGGAAGGCAACCCTCCAAAGTTTTCACAGCGGGCTCGTTTGCTCGCTGCTAACTATCAAGTAGTTTAATGTGCTTATCAAGGTTGAGCGTTGTTTCATTTAAATGCTTCAATGGCACTTGCTTGTGATATATAGTGCTATTTTGTCATGAACTTGTGTGGCCCATGGCATTAAGGATGTTCTGTATTTAGAGCTGTCTCGTTCTGCCCTTTTCATGTGTGGCATGGTGCACAAATTGATGCTGAGATGTATACGGAGAAATTTATGTGATGTAATTTTACTGAGAAATAAGTAATCGAGTTTTTACTTGTCAGCTTCACCTCAGGGAGGTACACACGAGGAACTCATCCAAGAACATTAGTACTACTTATATTTCGACTATAAATAGTTGATTGAACTACAATATGGAAGGATAGCCTCCTAATTAATGCAGGATGGACTTTAAAATCAAACAACATATTGGAACGCGCTCCTGCACGAGCACGTTTGCCGTGGCCGCGGTGAGGCAGCGGGCCCCGTCGCGGAGATGCGCGCCGCGGGGGCCGACGCCAACGAGTACACCTACGGCTTGGGGGGGGGGGGGGGGGGGGGGGGGTGGGGGGCAACTGTATGCCGCAGCTGCGCCATCCCACCCGCTGTCGCACACCTCCGTCTCCCCGCCTTCCTCCTCCTCAGCCCGCAGCCGGCGGCCGCCGCCGCCGCCGCCGTCCCGCCCACCAACCGCCCCCCGCTTCCTCCTCACCCTTCCTAACCTTTCCCGGCGCTGCTTCCCCGCGCCGGCCTCCGCCGCCCGTGGCCGGCGGCGAAGCGCCGCCTCGCCGCTCCTCCCGCCGCCCGCTCCCATCGTCGTCCCCGCCGCCGGAGCTCAACCTCGTCGCCGTCTCGGCCCCGCCGCCGACCCTTCCCACCGGTTGTCCTCCCCTGCCCGGCTGGCGGCGCTCCTGCGCTGCCGCGCCCTCCGCCGCCGGCCGAACCGCCGCCCCGACCTTCTCCTCTAGGTCCGGGGATCACCGGAGTTCCTCCACCCCCGGAAACCCCGGACATTAAAGCCGCCTCCCCGACCACCCACCCCCGGCCGGCGGCGACCTCGCCGCCGGCCGCTCCCGCCCACCGCCCACCCCAGCCCACCCCGCCGGAACCCTAATCCGTCGGGGCGTCGGGGCCCTCTGCGGCGGACGCGCTAGCGCCGCATATGCGGCGCATAGCAAATCCGACGGCTGTGTGCTCAAGTCCATCTCCGGGAGCTCCAGGCCGTCGATGGCCATGGCCACCGCCACGCACGCGATGCTCATCAAGAGCGCGTTCGCGGGCGCGCCGGGGATGCTGATGACAGGGCGTCTGGGCCCATGGACGTCTACTTCAAGTGCGGGAAGGTGAAGCTCGCCGTTAGGGTGTTTGAATAAATTCCTGAAAGGGACGTCGTCGCGTGGGGCGCGGCCATTGCTGGATTCGCGCACAAGGGGATGAAGAGAGAGAGGCGCTGGACCATTTCCGGTGGATGGTGGAGGACGGGGTCGATGTCAACTGTGTGGTGCTCACGTCGATTGTGCCGGTTATCGGAGAGCTGCGGGCGCGCAACTTGGCTAAGTATTATTTTCTAATACCCGATGTATATTCCCCATCCCCATTCTTGTAAATATCCCTCTGAGACTTGTTGTTTGTTTCTTAAATTTATAAAATGAAGTGCTGTGGGGAACTCCCCCACAGTTTTTGCCTTCAAAAAAAGAACTTGGGTAGAGAAATTCATGGATTTGTGGTGAAGAAGTTGGGAGATCGTAAAGATGTTGCAAAGGTCCAGGCAGGGCTGGTTGACATGTACCGCAAGTGTGGCGATATGATCTCAGGTAGGCGAGTGTTCTAAACGTTGGTGACAGCGAACGTGTAATCCGAATCTCAGGTAGGCGAGTGTTCTAAACGTTGGTGACAGCGAACGTGTAATCTGAGGCCGTACGTCGAGGAGAAGAAGGTCGCGAGCGGCTCCGGGTGAGGACGGAGATCATCGTCACCGAGCGCTCGCTCCAAGCGGTCGGTAATCAGGCCCCCACGGGAGACAGGAGCGATCTGTGCCCGGGATACACTGGGGATCAATTTCTCTGACGGTGCCAATGCACTCGAACACGTCCTTGACCTTGGCCTCATTCCAGTGTTCCACAGGGTAGTTCCACGCAACGACATGTGCCAGCCATTCCGGCTCACGGATGAACCGGTCGTCCGTCTCCTCGACACGCAGGATCGGCTGTGCGGCCATAGCAATCTCTCTGTCAGTAGCACTGCCAAAGAACATCAAAGAGACCCCATGCGAAGCTGGCAGAAGCTAGCTGGAAGCGCAGTTGAGGTGAGGAAAGCTCCGCGGATCAGAGAGAGGTGCCGGGTTTGCCGCGGCAGTGACTGGAACGACATGCTGAGTTAAAGACACAACTTGAATGGTAGGTTCTACCTAGCTCAAGAAACCGAACCAATGTAGCTATGCTTAATTTACTTCCCTCGCCCCAACTTTAAGTCGCAAAGTGTAACCACACCAACTTGAAGATGAATGTCCGGTCCTTATTACAATAAATGAATAAATAAATATGGTGAGTGAGGGTCTGTTGAGAGTTTACAAAATGCAACATACATTCACATTGCAAGGATCATGAGTTAAAGGCAAGAGCCAATTCTTCCACAGAAGCCAAGGATCATGAGTTAAAGGCAAGAGCCAATTCTTCTACAGAAGCCAAGGATCATCATGAGTTAAAGCAAGAACCTTTACAGCAAAGAATTAATGTTTGTGTTTCTTTCTACAAACAATTCTACAACAAACCAATCAGACGTACATGTCACACCCATTCCATATACACCACCATAAAAATAAAATAATCTGTAAACAAATAAATGCCATCGATTAGCAGAGCCAACACAAGAGAATCAAACAATCTGTCCCGTCCGTCTCTGTGCATCTACCTACCTATACTTTGCATAATACTGCACAATTTTGTAATGGTGACGCAGCTTGCCTGCACCTGCTAATTAACATGCATCGAGCTGCAATTCAACCCTGATCTGTAGAGTTGAGGAATCAAGACAAGACGGCGGGAGGAGAGTAGAGGGGAAGGATGCCCTGATCCGAATCCGTGCTTCGTTTCTTCTCCGGGCTGCACGATTCCCTGTGGTCGCCGGCGCTCTGGCAGTGGCTGCCGCCGGAGCAGGCGGTGTTCAGGTCTGGCTCGAGCTCGTCCTCGGCTGCCTGTTTCCTGAATGAGGCGATGGCGCTCCGGCAGAGCGGGCACGGGATGCTGCCGGCGATCCCCGGCACGTCGTAGCACTTGATCACCGAGCACAGGTCCAGCGCGCACTTGACGCACAGCTCGTGCCCGCACACTGTCAGCAAGGGTTTTCAGGTTTCGAGCATGAACAAGATCAGCGTCAGATTCAGGTGCTTGTGTCTATGAACTAGTATTTACTGACGAACCTTCAGCGGCTACGTTGCAGGGTCTTTCTAGGCAGACAGCGCAGGCGTCGCCATCGTCGACGACGCTGTCTGAAAACTCTGACGACGTGTTCAGAACCAGGCCACAGTCCCTGCACGTCGTTCACCAACCAGCCAGACAATCCGTGGTCAGAACTCGGAAGAGGCTGCAGCATAATCCAATCCGTTGGAGATGGGGTACCTTGCAATGCTGAGCACGCTGGCGAGCGGCGAGGAGAGGTAGCCGGACGGCGGGAACTTGGGGATCGGCAGGTTGGACTTGGGGGACAGCACGTGCTCCAGCCAGTGGCATCCCCACGTCCTCGCCACGTCAACCGGGAGCCACCTGACTAGCAGAATCCTCGCAGGAATGAGCTACCAATAATCCAAGCATTTGATCCAAACAACATTGGATTGGATGGAGAAGAAGAGATTAATTTAAGCCGAGCGGTTGACTAATTACCCGTTGCAGTTGACGGCACTTCTGTCGGCGCCTCGCGACACAAGAATCTGAACCAGAGCAGCAGCCGACGTCATGCACTGAATGAGAAAGAAGAAGATCGAGAAGAAGAAGCAGCTCGAACAACTTGCCTGGCAGCACTTGACCTCGCCGCCGGCGGCGGCGTAGTGCAGGGGCGTGCTCCCGGCGCCGATGGACCCCATCGGCGACGCGACGCAGGGGAGCGTCTGCGCGGCGAGGTCGGCGTGCTCGTCGATGAGCAGGTGCACGCAGTCGGCGTGCCCGTGCAGCGCCGCCAGGTGCAGCGCCGTCACGCCGCCGCTCGCCGCCCTGTTCACGAGCTTGCCGCCGGCGCCGGCGCCAGCGGCCACCAGCAGCCTGGCGCACTTGACGTGCCCGCCGGCCGCCGCGACGTGCAGCGCCGTGCGGCTGCTCAGGCTGTCCACCTTCGACACCTACAGTGAAAAAACCGTCCGGCAAGGATCAAGATCACGCCAGCGAAATCATTGCAATTTATACCAAAAAAAACGTGCATTTAGCAAGAATCACATCAGCACAACTGTGGCATGTGGCGATTGAGCACTGTGCTGCACTTACGTTGCATCTGAAAACCAGCAGTGTCTGAACCACCTCCCAGTGGCCGAACCGGCAGGCTTGCATCAACGCTGTCTGGGAATTGACCCACATGCGGAAAACATGAGCAGCATATCATTAATGGATTCAACCTCGACGGACCAACCTCAGGGGTCGTGTCGGTTGAGAAATCGGTACTCCCAAACAGTGAATTGGTTGTTGAAAATGCTGTCAGATCAGACAGATTTTGCTGCTCACCTGTCCGTAAATGTTCTTGGCATTCACGTCAGCTCCGCTCTCTAGCAGCAGCGCAGCGATCTGAACAATCAAGTTGGATTTGAAATATTTTAATTAAAAAAAGGTTGGATAGCATATCGATCAGTGGTACCCATTAGAAGACATCAGACTAAAGGCAAATTTTAAGATGCTGGTGAGGCTCAGCTCAGCTGGGGCGTCCCAACCGTTTGGGCAGCGATTTTTCATGGGACTCTGATCAACGTCAACCGATTAATTGTGCCTGCTATGTCAAACATATCCTTTTCCCCTTGATTGTTTTCTGATGCGACCGCATTAAAAATTTGGGAGTTGCTACCATGGATCGCACGCCGATTAGCGTTCATGGACAGCAACTTGATTTGTCTATGATGTTCAAGTGCACAAAAAAAAAATCATCTCCAGTAATTTTTTTCTTTCATTGTTGCCCAATGCGCTATGGAAATGTTTGCAACTTGAGAGGACTCAAATTTCCCCTGGAAGGAAGATTATTGCATTTGTGGTAGATTTCGTGTCACTGTCCAAGTATAATTGCGCCTCCTCCTAACCGCTATCAACTTGCAGGCAGGAGGAAACCCGAGTCAAAAAAGCTGAATCAGTAATTACAAATCGTCATCAGGGTGACAACAACGTAGAGATAATCCGTATCAGGCCACTTGCTGGACGTTATGTCTTGTAATAAGAACCTCACGGATTGTTGTTCCTTTGCCACATGCTAAAGAAATAATAATCGTGGCTGTACGTACGACCATGATTTTTCGGCAAGATTTTTTTTAGCTCTCATGTCACCTCATGAATTTATCTCGAAAACGTTTGATTGGCAGGAGAATTAATTTGTTTGTGTACGTGACACTGAACCAAGACGGCAAAAATCGTGAACGGGATCTACCTATGCCACGTATGCATGCCTCGAATGTTATGATCCCCACAAATCATAGCCTTAGGACATAAATGCTTATATATTTCCTTCAAAAGAATATATATGCTTATATTATGGTGCACCCTATTGTTTACCGGCTCCTCCTCAAGACTAAGATGAGAGAAATAGAAGTGCACATTATTTTAGTTGAAACATAAACCTAAGGCCTTCCTGCCTCTGATATTGTAGTGAGTTGCACCCTCCACAACCAACCAATTAAAAATTAATAGATCAATAAGGAAAGTTAGGCAAAATAAACTCGTGTAGCGTACTCCGGCCATCATACTTAATACAATGATGCGCAGCTGTTCTACATATTTTTTTTTAAAAAAAAGTGTACCAGTGGACCTCCATCAATGATCACAGTACTCCCAAGTGCAAACTACCCTTTCTTAACTAAATCAAAACTCGCTAAACTCAAATAAAAAAGTTTCAAAGGGGGAGAGTATGCATGCTTGCACGCTCTCTGATCGTGCTCGCTATAACCAAAACCAGCACGGGTGAGGCTAATAAGCTACTGATCGTGCTCGTACCTCGTGGTGCCCTTTGGCGGCCGCGAGATGGAGCGGCGAGTTGAGGCTGCCGAAGGCGGCGCAGCGCGCGAGCCCCGGGTTCGCCTCCAGCAGCCGCCGCACCTCGGCGGCGTCGCCGTCCCTCGCGGCGGCCGCCAGCCGCTCGCCGAGTCCGGCGCAACCCAGGGCGTTGCCCATGCGCGCGGCCAGTCGCCGGCCGCGCCGCCACGCAGCTTTCCGAGCTACCTCCTCCTCGCCAGTTAGCTCGAGCAGTTGCAGCAGCGTCGCTTGAAGCGAGCTTAATTTGCTTTGGCTTGGTTGCTGCTGTCGTAGGATGGCTCACGCTAGAAACGTGAGGAGCTAGAGCTCTTTGTTGGTCGTTGGCAAAAGCTAGCGAATCTGTTGAGCTACACGCTTCTTCAGGTCTTATACACTCTCTACTCCATCTGCCGGCGGCCAATGGCTGACGACAGATTTTTCTCTGCATCTTCTTCTCTTGGTAGGAGGCTAGTTGGGCATTAGTGTATTAATCAGGTGTGTGTGGTCTATTTTTCACAAACACCCTCGCAGATTTGTGCAATTAATTCTGTGCGTGCGTGTTACCATCAGCAAGTGGGTTGATTTGGTATGAACGTGTCTTCAAAAAGTAGAGAGGAAACAAATTAGGACAAAAGGAGAAGCATAAGCACATTATCTCATCTTTAAGATTGACTTCAAGAAAGCCTATGATAAAGTTAAATGGTCATTTGTACAACAAACACTGCGAATGAAAGGATTTTTCGACAAGTGGTGCACCTGGATAAATGCTTTCATGCAGGGGGAGGGACATGTAGGAATTAAGATAAATGATCAAATAGGGCAAAATTTTCAAACATCAAAAGGCCTCCGTCAAGGAGACCCGTTATCCCCTCTTCTTTTTAATATTGTGGCGGATATGATCGCAATTTTAATAAACAGAGCAAAGGAAGATGGGCAGGTGGTGGGACTGGTGCCACATCTAGTTGATGGTGGGTTATCTGTCTTACAATATGCCGATGATACTATTATTTTTATGGACCATGATTTAGCAAAAGCAACTAATATGAAATTGTTATTATCTGCTTTTGAACACATATCAGGTCTTAAAATAAATTTTCATAAGAGTGAGGTCTTTTTCTTTGGGGAAGCAAAATCACAGGAACAACTCTACTCCCAATTATTTGAATGCCAGTTAGGATCATACCCTTTTAGATACCTTGACATTCCAATGCATTATCGCAAACTTGGGAATAGGGATTGGCGGATTATTGAGGAAAGATTTGAAAAGAAACTTAGTAGTTGGAAAGGCAAACTCATGTCAGTAGGAGGGCGTTTGGTGTTGATCAACTCCGTGTTAACTAGCCTGACTATGTTTATGTTGTCCTTCTTCGAGGTACCTAAAGGTGTCCTTGAGAAACTTAATTATTATAGGTCTAGGTTTTTTTGGCAAGGAGATGATCAAAGTAAAAAAATATAGACTAACAAAGTGGAGTATAATATGCCAGCCCAAAGATATGGGGGGACTGGGGGTTTTGAACATAGAGGTGCAGAATCAATGTCTCCTAAGTAAGTGGCTTTTTAAACTGTTTAATGAAGATGGTTTATGACAACAATTGCTTAGGAAGAAATACTTGAGAAATCAAACCTTGACTCAAGTACAACATAAACCTACCGATTCACACTTTTGGTCAGGATTAATGAAGGTCAAAGAAATCTTTTTAAGTCTTGGCTCACTTCATCTTCATAACGGTGAGTAAATCTGGTTCTGGGAGCACTTATAGATAGGAAACCAACCTCTAAAACTTCAATACCCCACTTTATACAATATTGTACGTCGAAAAAGTGACATTGTGGCTACTGTCTTTAGTAGGATCCCACTTAATATCTCTTTTAGAAGGACTATTTCTGGTGAGAATCTTACTTTATGGCATAATTTGGTTGCTAGAATTATGCATATTCAGTTAAACAATGAAAATGATTGTTTTAAATGGAATGCTACGCAATCGGGTGTTTTTTCAGTACAATCAATGTATAAGACTCTCATGAATAATGGTTCTATCACCCTATATAAACCAATATGGAAGTTAAAGATGCCACTTAAGATTAAAATTTTCATGCGGTACCTACAAAGAGGAGTGATCCTCACAAAAGATAATCTCGTAAAAAGAAATTGGTATGATAGTTTGAAATGTTGTTTCTGTAACTCTAATGAATCAATACAACATCTTTTTCTTGATTGCCAGTTTGTCAAATTCTTATGGAGAGTGGTTCACATATGCTTAGACTTGCGTTCTCCACGTAGTATTAGACATTTGCTTGGCACGTGGCTTACTGGAGTGGATGCTAAGCTTAGGAGTATTATTTTAATAGGTGCTTCAGCTTTGTGCTGGGCTATCTGGCTCAGTAGGAATGATATGGTCTTTGACAAATCTCCTATGAAAACTTATATGCAGGTTTTGTTCAGGGGAACGCATTGGCTCAAGTTCTGGAGTCAAATGCAGCGGCATGAGGAGGACAAAGATTTAATAAAAATGTCTGCCAGCGTCTCGAAGCAGTCGCCATGCAGATCTTTGCATACCATGGATGGAGGTTTAGTAATAGGATTGACTTTACTTAAACCCTGTTCTGACTTTGGTGTGTTTTTCTTTGTCCAGTCTTTATCCCTCTTATTTTCAGCGGACGGATGTGCTGCAACTCTTGTAATAAGGTGTTGTAGCCTTCTTTGAAGGTTAAAGCCGAATTCTTATTCATTATTAAAAAAATCTCATATATGGCTTGATTCGTTTTGCTTTTCAAGGTTACACTTTGATTGTTATTGTGTTTGTCTTAAAAATGAAGTCCCTTAGCGTTAGTGTTCGCATTTTTAGCTGATTATTCTTCCAATGCTCGCATTCTCAACTGACTGTTCTTTCAATGATCGCATTTTCAGCTGATTATTTTTTAGAGTAATACAGGGTGTTCATGTCGATACATTGTACTTTTTTTGCGAGAACGACACATTGTACCTGTAGTCACTTGATTTTAAAAATCTCAATATCTACTGGCCTGGTCTCTCATAGACATCACAGAAGTAGCATGTGTGTGCATGCATGCAATCGATCATCTATTGAACATGTTTCAAAAATATAATTAGTAGTGAACTATATAAAAAGAAATGGGTTGAGGGACCACATGCCTTTTGCTACTACCCTTCTCATTTATCAACTAACAGTCCGGTATAACTACTCTCTGCATCAATTCGTATCACCATGCATGCAGCTAATTAGCCATAGCTTTTTCTTTTTTTGATCCCTCTTCAGTGCAACTAACACGTCCTTTCTCTCTCTTGCCTCCTATTAATTATCTTCAGGGGAGGACCTAACTACTATCTACTCACTTTGTCCCCAAAACAAATGTCATTTTAGATGTTTTAGGACATATTAACAAAAATATAAAATGACCTTGATTGCTCCTATCTTTTAACCGACTGTTGCATGTCTGCATGCACATGCAAATTTGTCAAATAGGATAAAAAGACTTATTTTATAGGACAAAATTTAAATCATAAAATGACTTGTTTTTGGATGGAGGGAGTAGAAGATAATTTAGATCTAATAATCATGAATTGAGAGATCAGACACGTGCAAGCAAAATGGTACGCATTTGCTATCAGTTGGCGTATTAATAACTAACCTTATTGCTCCAACCTACTTCCTCCGTTTTTAAGCATAAAGAGCGGTGTTTCCAATAATTTTATATATATTCAGCTAGCGAATGAGATGCACTTCGTGGCGATACCCTAACAACATATTTATAATAAAATAAGCAAGGAAATCCACGTGCAATTGCGCACCCATTAAATTAAATTTAAGAGACAATATTGTTAACTACCTCTATTTATTAAAAAATAGTTTCTCTTGTTATTATTCTCATTAATTATGAAAAATAAAGAGAAAAGCGACTGGATGTGACTCTTTCGAAAGGACGTCTGGTTTTGGAGATATTAGGTAAGCGTTAAGAGAATTGTAGTTGTCAGGATTTTTTAACTCAAGACGTGATAGTGCTGATATATCTGATCGACCACTGCTGAGACTTACTGTTGTTGTGTTATTATTATTAGATGTTAGATCCATGTCCCATACTATATTAATTAATTTAAAATTACGCTTGATAATTAGGTTGGCATTAAATTGAAGGACATGGCATGCCAGTCTGTACATATATTTGCTATCCTAAAAAAAATGCTCTATCATATTATTATTATTCAAACACCGACCATATCGTGTGAAGTATGGACCCAACAGGTCTCAATGCGCACAACAAGTAGCCAAAATTAAACATATTAATTTTATGCAATTAGCTGAAGTAGAAAAAATAACTGCTGAAACAAACCTTTTTTTTTTCTCGTATAACATTTTCCCTACCACCCACAAGTACTAGCTATTTGTGTGTACTTTGTACAAAGTGATTAATGGATGGTGCAAAAATGAGCATTACTGATTACGTGCTGTAGTAATCTCACTTGCAGGATTTGTGGCGAGTCACGGGTGTTTCAAACGAGAAAATGAAATATAGTGTGACACCTCAAAAGCCTGCCGTATATTTTGTGCCTTTCTTTTTCTAAACGCTGTATCTTATTATTGCTGATACAAACATACAAAGACGACAGCCAGACGACCCATAACAAAGGAGAAAAGGGCTGCGTGTTAAATACCAGAAATGATTCTTGTCACATTTTCCGCCGGCCGGTGGTAAGCAATTACTCCGTGCTAAAGGACTTGCCTGAATTTAGAATATCAACTTCACTGAGGTTCAGAAGGTGAATTGGCATATCGTGCCGAAGTATCTGTGCTTAATCTAATCCTTCTAATTATCATCATTTCGTCGAGGAATAGATAAGCACTTGGGCTTAATAATATCTCCTCATTACGTAAGAAGAACAGAATCTCACAAGAATCTGGACACACCAAAACTCACTTCATATTTATCCATGGGTGTTGGATTCTTGCAAGGAAAAGGAATCAGTGTGGTTCACTCAGTGCTCTCACCTGTTCGCTGAGTGCACACCAACATATCAAAGGAATGGTCACTGACAAGGCGACCCAAGTTATCTTGCTTTATATAAACAGAAAAAATCATCTAGAAATTATTAGTAGAACTTATCAGTGCTGCTTCCATGCATAGGAATAACGCAAGTTTCATTTTACGAGAATGCAAACAAAGAAATTCTTTTTTTTTCACATTTCAGCTTATACCTTAATACAGAAGAAGGTCAATCACAAGTATGAAGATGAGAAAACTAAAATCATTTGTCTTTGTTCAACCCTAAATTAACGTCGCTAGGCGACAGTACTCCAAAAACCAATGCCTAGACCAACTTTTTAAAATGGAGAAAACTAAAATCATTTGTCTTTGTTCAACCCTAAGCCAATCACAGAGGCCTCTGTGTGTTCCGTTATGAAAATGGAGGTGATGTCGGTATACGTAGCCATTTAAACTTTTTAAAATGCATGCACTAGAGTTAAAAAAAAATCACTCTGTTTCTGTTGTACTCTGTGGCAAGGCCATGTGCCCCACACGTGTACGTTAAACGAGTGCAATCTAGCACGGGTACACGTAGCAGGGTGAGGTGTGTGTGATTCCATTTCATGTGCGTGCGTGAGTGAGTGATTGGCAGGGCGAAAATGACATGCAACGCAATCGTGGATGCACCCACGGTATCACCTCCTCACGAATTGCACCCAATGGCCGGGCATTGGCGGGGCCCGCACGTTCGAGAGGGGTTGCTTGCGTTCCGTGGCATCCATTGGCGTGTCATTCTTCGTCAGACTACTGGACCTGAGACCTTCAGAGAGAGACATAATAATTGATTCATTGCCTTCCCCTTGCCCCCGCGTCGCTCTCCTCGGGCGACACGGGCGGCCACCCGGCGCCGCCGCCCCAAGCCCTCCCCACCCTCGTCCCCGGCGGCCGCCGTCGCTGCCGGCGTGCGGCGGCGGCGGCGGCCGCGCCCCCCTCCTCCCTCCCCCTCCCTCTCTCCCTTCTTCCCCTCCCTCCCCCGGTCACCTACCACCCAAACCCTAACCCTAGGTCGTCACGTCGCGTCGGTCGTCACGCCGCGCCTCCTCCCTCGCCGCCGACCGCAGGCGCCGCCGTCCGCCGACCGGTCCTCGCCGGATCCTCGGCCTCCGCCGCTGACCGCTTGCCCGGCCCACGGCCACCGCCGTCGCGGCCGCCGCGGCCGTCGCGGCTGGGTCTGGGTCGGCAGCGGGGGCCCTCCTCGGGCGTGGTGGCGGCCCCCCATCCGGTGCCGGTCGCCGCCCCACCACCTCTGGTGCCGGCCGCTCCGGGCCCAGATCCGCCCGACCCGGGCCGCCCGACCTGCCTTGGGGGCGCCGCGGCCGCCGCCGCCGGGTCTGGAGCGGCGGCTGAGGCCCTCCTCGGGCGTGGTGGCGGCTCCCCCCCTCGGTGCCGGCCGCCGCCCCGCCTTCCCTGGCGCCGGCCCGCTCCGGGCCCAGATCTGCCCGACCTGGGCCGCCGCGGATCTGGCGGCAGCCGTCCTGCCTGCACGGTGGCGGCTCCTCCTCCTCTCCGCGCTGGCTGCTGCGCCGCCTCCAAATCGCGTCGCTGCCTGGGTGACGGCTCGTTCGTGCTCCGGGCCCAGACCCGCCCCAACCCGCGCTCGGGTCGCTCTGACTGTTCTCCTTGAGGGGCCGCTGACTATGGTGGTGCTTGCGGTGTTGGAGGCTACTGGTCGTGTTTGATGGTGGTGCTTCGCAGTGCTGCTGATGTTGGAGGCGATTGGTCGTGCTTCATGGTGGTGTTTTGCAGTGGATGCTCGCGGTTGTTTTGGGTCGTACCTCAGTCTCTCTGGTAGTCGGGTCGTCAATGTCGTAGCGCTCAGTGCCTGTGGATGTTCCTCATTTTTACCATCACCATAGATTGCTCGCTGCCATTCCACCGTTTGGCTCTCGTCCTAGCTTAGCAGTCTTAGTGTGGAGTTGGTTTTTGGAGGCCTTTGGCGAAAGCTATGGCCGGCGCTCGCCGGTGCCGACAACGGCTGCGTCCTTTGACATAGTTACCTCGCTGGAGGCGTTGTTGTGGCCTCCTAATCCATTTGGTTTCGCCAGGTGAAAACTTGGACTGCTCCATCACGGACAGTCAGACGGTGGCGGCGTCGACGTCGCTCCCTTCGTGAAGGTTTTGGGTTGGGTTAGGCCTTTTCCTACCAAGTGGTCGTCGACTATTCTTCTGCGCCTATCTTCTCCATGTCTCATCAACATCACCACGGTTGCCTAGGTCGTCGTTTGTTGGCGGATGCGTTGCCGCCTTTCGCTATGCTCACGGTTGCTTTCCCGTCGTTGGTGGATGCTTTGCCACCTTTGTCACTTCGGGCGGATGCTTGGCCGCCATGATGTCGCTATGTTCGGTGGATACCTTCCCACATTTGGTCGTGTCTGTTGGCGGATTGTCGCTCATCTTCTCGCTGGCGGTTCATTTGCTGTCGTTTGGTGGATGCTTGGCCACCTCTGCTGCTTCCGAGCGGATGCTTGGCCGCCATGTCTTTGTGATTGGTGGATGCTTTGCCACCAATGTCGCTACTTGAGGACCTTTGGCAATCTTGGCGGTGTTGTCTCTCTTCGGCAGGCTTTGAAGTTGAAGTTTAGTCTTGTTTAGGTTGGCGGGTTGTGGGTTAGGGTGGCCGCTCTTCTTCTTCTTCTTTCTAGTTGTGGTTTTTTCAGGTCGTTTGGGTCTTTTGTTTAGCTTTAGTTTTTGTTTTGGTGTTGTGTTCTTGCGCTTTGAGGGTCTCTCAAAGTGGCTTCGTTGTAAAACTCTCTTCCGCTTAATGAAAAAACGTGCTATGCACGTTCTCAAAAAAAGACTACTGGACCTGATCATCGTGTGCCCCGGCCGTGCACGCCTGCCCACCTAGCTCGGGCAGAGCTCGAGTTTGTTTAATGTTGTTGATCCATCAGCATACGTGGCGTCGCCACGTGGACTGGTACATGATGGAGAGATTCTGGAAATGGTTGGTAACTCTGTGCCGTGCCACTCTGTTCTTGATGTTTTTTACTTAGTATCATCTTCTTCTCCGGTCAAAGCGAAAACAAAACGAACATGTTCGGACAATTGCTAGTTTAACCAAAAACACTCTTTTCTCACTTTCGGACAATATCATTTTTCTTATCAACATGTTGATGGACTCATAGCGTGTGTTTTCAAAGATTTATACGCAGGTGAGTAGTTTAGAACGTGTCAGTGATCAAATGGTACACGCCTTCTGAACCGAGTTTGTGAGAAGCTGGACTTCTTTTGAGGATTGTGATTTGCGAAAATCACCAGGTGCGTCACCGTCACCAAGAAATTTGACTCACACAGCTCGTAAACGGCCGCCAGAAACTGTAGCATTTTGACACACGGTTACCTCAAAAGTCTAGTGGTTCGCCCTGAAATCCTGCGCACCTGAGAGACTAGCTGAAGACACATTGACACATTGTTTTCGACCACGAAGACGCACTTTATTTGGCGGCCGCGTGTTTTCAAAGCCAGCCGCCGGGGGCAGCAACCGACCGACGACGGCGACACATCCCGGCGGCCCGTCCTGCCGGAAAAAAAATTCAGAGGTGTCGGCGCCCCCCGGACAGGCAGCCGGCAGGGGTTGTGCCGTCCATGCGCAGCAGGTTATGATGGCATAGCTTGAGCACGCTCCTTATGGATCAGCATGGGAGTTAAGTTATTCGTGCCACAAGGCACAAGTGTCTCCCGGCACATGGTCGTTTATGGGCCTGCCAAATGCCAGCGCCCGACTTGGTTTAGTTTCATGTGATCGAGGATGTATGTATGTCTGTGCCGACGTGCCGTTCTCCTATATCGAGTTGTAGGGACATGTCAGATCGGATCCGAGAGACCATGCCACTCCTTGATGTGCAGATCGCGGTCAAGTTTCTGGACATGGCACTCCGTCCATCTCTCATTGATGTGCAGTGTAATACTATACTTCCTATGTCACTGACATGTAGGACTAATGGCACGAGTAAGCAGGGTATTTATTAATATCCAAATAAAAGAAGTGGCATATGCGTATTGGTTAGAGTTCATTGTCAATGTCTGCCGTCCTGATACACCCCTCTTGGCAGAAATCACAATGATTACCGCACCAAAAAACAGTGGGCGATATTTCCATGGATTCATCAGCAAAAATGCTAGACCATGGACTGGTAAGAGGAATGAATGCACTTCTAATTCAGCACACAGCTGCTCAAAATATCATTCGAATTGACAGCCACAATGAGGCCAAATTTAACTGTGCATATTACATCATTGAAAACATGTAAAGGTTCTGGAAAACAATTGGATCCATCCCTTCCGATTGGTCAGAACGATCTCTGAGAAAACAATTGGATCATAGTCGCCACCGTTGGTAGGATCATCCTATTCAAACCACCCAACTAGATGCCACCAATTCTCAGTTTTCTCTAAGATCTCAAACTTGTGGCAGAACACAAGCTTGCTCATAGTAGCAGCCCAACATGATCAACTAAGGGGCAGACTTGCATCTGATGTTCTGATAGTAGGAATACACACAGCACACACACTTCCAAGGCATCGATATGTATACTGATGTAGTAGGGAGCAAAATTTTAGACAAACGTAACAGCAGGTACCATTCATTTCTAGACTGATACAAACTCATGAGCACCATGGTTACATAGCATGACCGTCAGGGCTCTTTTCCTCGAAGAGTAGTGTGAAGAAATTGTAGTGAAGTTGAGACAAAAACTACAATTAAACCAACAGTGCAGCAACAACTGACCATGTGCAGGCTGTGAGCAATACAACTAGCATGACTGCAAGCTACACTAGCATGAAGAAAATGATTTTTGAAGGGAAATGTGTTTCGTGAAATCTGTAGACCCAAACCAACTGATTCAGACAGAAACCAACTGGATGTCAGATAGCAACATGGTTCATGGGACTGCCAACACGTTTCGGCAGTATTCTAACCACCATGACTATCGCACCATAAAACTATGGTCAATGGACTGACTCATCAGCAAAACCATGCACTGCTAAAGCCTGAAAGGGGAAAACATTTCAGGACTGCTGCTCAAAAGAGTTGAATTGACAGCCAAAACAAGGCGCAAATATGTAATTCATATCACATTACAAAAAAGCTCAATTATTTTAACCGAGATGTTAATGTCAACGAGGAGTGTAGCAAGTTCAAAGGACATAAAAAAGGATTGGTCCTACACGTCCTCTGGGATAAACATACAACACAACGAAGTAAATCTTTCTCTAAGTGCTACTTATCCTTTCACGCTTAGTCCCACAGGAAAGCGTGTGAGTGAATCAGAGGGTGTTGATCATCCGCTTCATTTCTGCTGACCTCCTTGGGTCAGGCTCAGCTATGGCCCTCTCAGTCAAGACATGCTTTATCCGGCACATTGATTTCTTCACCTGAAATTGCACAAAACAAAAAAATTGCTAAGTTCAAGAGCAGAAATAAAAAGAAATGGAATCGAAGATGAAACACATGCTGGAACGCAGAATGGCATGGAAGATGAAACACATGCTGGAATGTAGAATGATGAGAGGAAATGCACATCGCATCAACAATAATACTGTAGGGGTTGTGGGGGACTTGCTTTCCATGTAAGCTGGTACATTGTTGAGGATGAAACCCATGTCAGAGTCTATCCTGACAACATCATTTTCTTTTCTGTAAGTTTTTTAACATGTTTATAATTAATTTTTTAAAGGTGATGTCACCTTGCACAGGATGCCCATGTTTTTTTCTATTTTTTGAAATTCTGCTGTTCCACAAACAAAAATGAATTCAGAACTTTTTCTGTATATGCTGGGAACTAAACAGAATACAGCTGTTAGTTTATTATGAAGCTTAAAATATAAACTTTAGGTAGGCGTTATATTGGTAACAGGGTTCAGTTGTAAGATACCCAGATTCAAGAATATTCAGTAGTGCAAAGTATAAAGAGAACCCACTCAGTTTAGTTAAATGTATTGGAGTAATTGGATAGGTCCAATAAGTAAAACAGTGTTTAATATGCTTTACAGTTCAGACAGAGTTTATAATAACTAGTGAAGCACATGAAAGTGAAAAGGATCCAAGTAAAACAGTATTTAATATGCTTTGCAATTAAAAAAAACAGAGTTAATAATAACTAGCAAGCGCATGAAAGTGAAACCCCATCGTCATTAAGCAAGCAAAGAAACCAACAAGACATGGCCAGAAAAATAACACTTCAATTTTCAAAGTTAAGAACCCTTTGATACACAAACGATCGCAATGCAGCAGTGCCAATAGACATGGCTCCCCACAACATATTGAACAAACTATCATCTTGCAAAGCATGACATAGTTATTTGATAAAATCAAAGCTCAGTTATTTGATAAAATCAAAGCTCCTCTTCAATTATCGTTGCACATGACATCAACATGATTCTGCAGAAATGAGGGCACAAATACTGTGTAGTTACTTGCATGAGGAACTGGGCTATTGATGCAGTCAATACCTTGGAAATACGCTCTGGATTTGGAAAGCGCAAGTTCTCTGAATACAGCATCTGTCGCTGAGTCATAAGCATGTTCTTTTCCTTCAGAAGAACATACCAAAGCTTCTGAAGATCATCCCAGGATTTTAGGCGCAATTCACAAGCCTTCCAACTACGACCTACCAATTAATACAACAAAAAAGGGAACAGGTGTGAAGCTTTGTAGAGAAGTACAGTTTTAAAACAATAAAAGTGTGCAGAAATAAGTGCAAAATACCAAAGCTACAAAACGAAAGCAACCATAAGGAAAGACTCACTCGACAACATTTACATGTGTAATAGTGCAGTATGAACACAAGAGGGTACAGACATTGCAGTATTGCAATTGAAGAAACCCTCCCAGTTACATGCTGATATGCTCATATGTAAAGTGTAGGGATGCAAGAACTAATAATTTTGTATCATTGGGTCGACCCAAAAACTTGATAAAATGAACTAGGATGGCATTCTACACAATTACTTAAGGAAGAGAAATGAACTAGAGTGGCATGCCATCATAATTAATCAGCTGACTCAGAAAACACCATTCGGTACCCACTTGCATCCCTAGTTAAGTGTTTCATGTACACAAGCAACACAGCCTCATAATTGACCCCAGAGCAAAGAAAGCCCATTTGGCTACAGAGCACATGAGCTTTGGGAAATTCCTCACAAGTTACCTCACCTTCAGGTATGTCTTACCGAAGGAATGAATGGCAGCAGACATACTACCCTAATCCTAACTCGGGCTTACAACTCGAGGTTCAGATGTAGAATCACAGCGAGTATACAGCACTGTGAATATGCAAACGAGTTTTGGCTAATCCGAATTCATATCAGGGGCAAAATCGCACTCCAATCAACAGCATGCTCTCCAACACAATCAATGGGACGGTTTCCGTGCCGCTAACCGATACTGATATGAAGGCAGCGAATCTGCGAGCCGCAACACAACCAGATAGGGGGAGAGAATGGATACCGTAGTGGGGAGGGGGCTTGTCCTCCTCGGTGCTCCGCTCGACCTCGAAGAACTCCTCGAGAGGGTTCTGCGCCTTCCTCACCGCGGACGTCGACGCGGCCGCAGCGGATTCGGTCGCCGCGGCGGCGGAAGAGAAGAGTCGCCTCCCAAGCGCCCTCGACAGGGACAGCATCACGGCGGGGCGGCTGGGCGTCCTGCCAGCACAGCGGATCAGGAAATCAGGATACGCAAGGAGTTCGATTCGACGGAGGAGGAGAGGGAGGCGAGTGAGATACCGGCGGCGGCGGCGGCGAGTGATCCGCGGGAGAGGTGGGGAAGGGTTTAGATGCGGGAGGGTTTTCGCTTGGAAATCTAGCGTTCTCCGGTTGTGGAGATAAGACACTGACAGTGTGGACCCACTTCTCTTCCCGTCTCTGTTCTGGGTTCTGACGTCAGGTCATCTTTGTTGGGGAATGGTCGAATGGATGGATAGTGCCTGCAGGAGTGTGATGAACATGTCGAATAAGAGCCAAATGCTGATCAAACTACATTTGTATTCGTATTTTTCAAAGTGGATAATTTGGAAGCGTGGCACAAACCTCTCAATGATGTCATGAACATTGAGATACAATGGACACGTCGATTCACTCGCTCTTTGAAGCCTATCCTAGCATAATTTCGATTAAAAATTGCCAGAATCGTTCCCTCATAGTAAAATAAATCCAGTGTCATATAAAACCCAGGCAACCAGCACACACTTGTCACGGTTTAGAAAACACGGCAAGGCGTACCCCTTTTTTGAGGCAAATCCATTACAGGGACCAGGAATTCAGTCATACAACGAACTTCTCTAACTACAAAATTTTGAAGCACAGTACCCTATCTTGCCTATTGTAAAGGAATACACTTTTGAGTCATCATGTGTGCCGGTCAATTTGTACTCTAGCAAAGGACTACAACATCCTGGGCTCCTGGCACAGTGGCACTTTTTACCAGCTAAGTGATATCCCTGATTGTAAGTTCACCAAAACTGTGCTAAGGCAGGAAAGAGTCACTGTGAGGCGCTATGCCTAGAAACCAAAATGGAGCTCATCCTCTGCCCCGGCCCCTACCCCTGCCGCCTCTCCCACGACCACCTCTCCCTCTGCCGCCACCCCTTCCTCCTCTGCCACGAGTTCCACCAAACATATAGAACTCAGCTTTTCCCTGCTTCAACCCCAGGGATTGTACGCCTCTCCTCTTGAAATCTTTCGGCCCTTCATCATCGCTAGGAAATTCTTCTTCCTTGTGCCTTCTTCCGCTTCTAGAGATGAATGAGATCTCTCTAGAACCACCAGGTCCATACTTAACCGCATCAAGTGCTTTGGATTTCTGTTGCCTTTCCAGAGCAGCTACCCTATCCTCGAGGGGCACAGCATCCTCATTAGATAGGGAGACACTATTCAGAAATGCTTCAGCGTGGCGTTCATCCTTGACTTCGTATAACCTGAAACATAGAAAGCAATTAGCACATCTTTGATGTAATAGTACAATAGAATGCACGCCAAATGCGACAAAATAGTCTAGCTCCTTAAGTCTACAAATGCAGCAGGAAGGAAAGAGCCACTAAGTTTAAAAATGTAATAGGAAGCCATGAGCCAATCAATTTAGAAATGCACAACCTTGAAGCAAGTCAGATGTTTATACAACAAATAAAGCTTAAATCTGCTCTGCTACAGCTTAAAAAAATATGCACTCTGTAGACAACAAATGGCAACGTTAAGAATAAAAATTCCACCTTGTGGGCTATCATGCCTTTAGTACATATACGCACACAATAAAATCTGAAAACTCTGGCACATGTGCAGTTCATCAATTGATGTAAGCTCACCTTATACGCTTTGAATTATGGATGTCATTGTCACTATCAGACATTCCTGATGCATCTGATGCACTAGCATCTGATTGATTTTCATCTTCACTAACACTCTCAAAATGCTCTTCAATTAAGCGGGGCTCCTTTGTAGCCACTTGAGGATGAAGTGCAAGATATTCTTTTGATTGTTCATCAATTTGGAAATCCTGCTCACAATGGGATTAGAAATCAATTAACATCGCTAAATTAGCATTAATTAGGTTACAAAATCACAAATGATTGAAGAGCACAAGTAGGACATGATTCAATCTGTAGTGGGCTACCATAAGAGGTTAGATACACAATATGGCTAATTACAGCTGAAACCTCTCCACATTCAGATCTCATAGAGATTAGACAGGTAAGTGCTGATAGAAAAAAAAGTACTGTATACACAGCTCCAAGGGACATAGGTTTACCATAAACACTAGCAAGAATGTGGATTCACTCGCTAAAATACAGATGTATCTTGTCATAAACATAAAAGGAAGCATATGATCAGATACAAAATCAAGGTAAATGGATGAAGCATATATTGGAATTATTTATATACTGCTACCAGATTAAAACATGCCATACATTACTGACAAAAAGGACAGCACTAATCCATCTACAATCTAATAACACCCAAAACAGCTAGTAGAGTCCCTACCTTATTCTCAAACATTTCTTTGAATCGGTCATCTTCCAATAGATCTTTATAACCTTTAATTTTTCTTTCCTTCTTCTTCTTACTTGATTTGTCAGCATTCTCCATATCAGCATTCATTTCCTCTTGAATTATACTGTCCAAAATCTGCCTATTAACCTTTGGTATCCTTGCAACTTGCTGCATGAGAAAAAGGAGAAAAAAAATTTGATGTTCATCAGGGTTGTGATATTGAGCCTATAATACAAATAAGCAGGAGAGCAAACATACCGTTATTCGAGATTTTCTCTGGGCTTCTATTTTCTTTTTCTTTATCTCTTCTTTAATGGCCTCATACTCAACAGGTTCAATTTCTCGCCGTTGCTGCAAAGAAATAGAATACTAGTAAATACTATTTTTCAGGTGTCTTTTTTTAACCCATCCGACCACATTGAAACGGACTAGAGTCCATGATTGGACTTCAACTACACAGTTAGATAACTAACTATATGTGTAGCAGTACTTGAGAGTACAACCTTAAGCAAACACCAATGAACCTAAATCATCCAAATGCATTTATGAGCTTTCCATTCCAGTGATTTCAACCGTTAGATCCTGAGTTGTACTCAGCCAGAATTCAATAGAGACTTATATTATAAAGAACATACTAATTCCATTCACAAAAGAAATGCTTCTGGTTACAAATTCATCTAGTCGACAGCAAACCTATTTCAGTTTCCTAGTTAAAGTATATTACAGAAGAAAGAATATATATCCATAAATAAAAAACAAATACATTTATAAACATTCTAAAGAAAAAACTCAAATAAAAAATGTATGCAAGAAACCAGTTTTACCTTCTTATATAGTTCATGACGTACGATAAATCCATGTAAATGTACTTTTACAGCATTGCTGCCAATGTATTGAGTAAGGTTCAGTCGCTCCATCTCTTCTTTAGTCAGAAACTTGTACTCATCATACACTGTGCTATCTGATTTCTCTTCCATCTCCTCCTATATAAAAAGTAATCAAAGAACAAAAATGTTTAGCCGAGTCACTAAAAATAACTACCACGGAGCAATTGAGGTAGGCTTACGCACAGTTAGGTTATCAAGATGTGAGCACCACTTTGGAGCAGGGCCAAGTGCAGGAATGAAGTGGGCAGGTATCTGGCTATTATCCAGAGCTAATAGCATTAAGCCACTATTCCTGAAAATGCAAACATCATTGATAGCGCCACCATCTGGTTCAATGCTAGTCATGTTATTTCCCTACAAAAAATATTGAAGCCATATCCATCAAAGAACATCGAACCATGAAAATGGCTTATTGGAAAGTCATACAGAAATGAATTCACCAAAGAAATATTAAGTTAGTGGACCACAAAGTTCATTATGGACTATGGCAGCACATGAAAATATTGATATGTTATAAATATGATCATAGTTCAAAAGGCCATACATCTTTCCAAGCATACCTTGGCATGAACGATGATTTCTAGAATTATCCTATTTGGGTTGCCTAAGAAATGTGAGTTCCCAAGTCCACGGATTGAGTTAAAATCAAGGGTCAAGCAAGGACGAAAACTGTATGAAAAATGTCAGTGTTCCTATCATTGTATTGTCATAGCTTTAAAATACCATGTTAGTTTAGTTTGCGTCATACAAGTATCAACACTAATTGTGCGATCACCCATGAAATAAGAAGACAGAAGTTTTGGAAAAGAAATAACTCACTGTATTAGGATCCCAAACTCTCACTATGTGCTTATCTGCGGTGATAAGTTTAGGTTCAGCAGAATTAAGTGACTGGTGCCACTTAATATTTAATATTGGGCTACCGTACCTGAAACAGAAGACAGCATTAACAACATAGTCATGGAAAGGTACAATATAACTCAAGAATCATTGAGCTAGCGATTACATTTCGAATTGTAATAGAGATTTGACCCCTCCGTCTACAGGTTATCATATTCAAAGTTGCAAGACCCAAATTACTACAGAACATACAGTTTCAAAATCCTTACACAACAGGTGTGGGAGTTCTAAAATAGAATTGAAAAAATGGGTGGAATGTGGCTAGAATGATATGATATGAGAAAGGGATAATAAGAAAAAGGTAAGATCCCGATTGTGATGAACAAATGTAGGAAATCCCCATCTAGTGAGATGAAATTACTATAAAAATGGTCACTAAATGAAAACCCATCTTCATATGAAAAAATACAGAACTTACATGTGATCCTTAACTCGCAGAGGAGAAGACATGCGTAAATCATATATTGATATCTGCAGAAAATCACAATGTGTATTGAATATAAATCATAATTTTTAAATACTTGGTTACCATGAAGATATAATAAAGCAGTAAATATCTTGTTTTCATATATAAAAAGATCTGTCAACACCACTAGATTAGCAAACTGCATAATGCAGTTATATAAATCAGCCAATCTGAATAAATTAGAGGTGGTAAAGCTCAAAACTTCCATATGCAAGTTTTGCCTGATGCTTCCCATGAAACCCTAGATGATGCAAAGACTAAACAAGGTCAATTATTTGAGTACCCAGTCTGTTGTCAAAACGCATTTGGATTTTTCAGCCGAATCTTGCTATGCTTGGCTAGGTTAGCTCGTTTGAGCAAACCCACACACTTGCAGTTGTCGTTTGGTTCCGTCAAGCCAGGTAGGCAGTTATGCAATGCTTGCTTAATGACCAATTGGCCATCGTTCTTGATGACATGAGCAGGCCATTCGTTCTCAGAGCTGGGCAGTGTTTTCCTTGCTGTGGATGCTAGCCTGCCTCTAGATTTTTTTGGCAGTTCCAAACACAAAACCTGGCTAGGGAAGACTAGATCGGTTCTAGCATAATATCCAAACATACCCTTAAATCTCCAGTTCTATGTTCCATATTTGGCTCAAATAGGATGGCCTGGACAACGATTGTCTGAGTTACCAGTAACAGCTCAGATAATCAACAACGATTGACGCTCAAGGAAAAAGACTAGGCACATTGAGAAGTGGAAATCAAACAAGAAATCAGGTAACGACAAACCCTACCTTCCCTGTGCTGCTACCTACTGCCATAAGGTATCCTTGATCTTCGTCAAATTGCAAAGATGTGACCTCCTGCAGTTTCAGACATGAGACCCAGTTGCAAAAAGTTAAAACATCAGCATATTAGTTGCTATTTAAGATCAGGGGCAAAAACTGATACCTGATAATAATCTTCGGAAGAAACAGCTGGAATATTAATCCTGCCAACAGAAGACTTTTTCCTCATATCAAAGCACTCAACTGCACCATCCTCACCACCACAAGCGACAAGCCCATGGACCTTACTGTGAGCACCACAAGAAAATTGAATGTTTAAAATACTTGATATTCGTGTCACTTGCAAGACATGTTAAGTTAATAAAGATTGACTACCTTCGTGTAACCGCGTTTATTGCTGGCGATTGGGAGGAAAGAGAAGCAAGGAATCGTCCCTGCAAGAAGGGCATTTAAAATATGCAAATAAGCATTGATCTAGCAAGACTTAAAGCAAATAACAAGAAAAAAAGGGCATCACTATGGTTCTGTGTAAATTTAAACCAACAGAAGGTATATGTATTTAGTGCAGTCACAGACAGAATGAATATCACCAAAATCAAATAGGACATATGTAATATATCTAGGTGGAATAATCTTAAGTTTAATGAGAATCTTGATTCTGTATTAGGTGTCGAAATTTTTTTTGAAAATATGATGTTTCGCTGAGCCACTAAAACATAAACAAATTACTAAAATGCATGAGCAATTAAGTACTGAAAGTAGACCTGCTCTAAGTTGATTCTGTACAAATCTGGTGACGAAGCAGCGCATAGCAAGTCGCAAGACCAGCAATCGTAGGCCATGTCCCTTCCCATTCTGTCAATGAAATCATTGCATACATTTAAAATATGTAAGATTGATATTTGGATGAGATATGTCGATACATTTTTTATATTGATTCCCTAATATTAGGTGTTATCATCAAACAACGGACTTCTCTGTTTAGTACGAGAACAAATACACTATGTATTGACTTAATAGAGAATGACTTTTAATGCCAAAACAACTAATATTTTCTTAAAGATACCCACATAGGTGACAAGTATGTTACGACTGCACAGCGTGTGGAACAAGATGACAAATACATAAATAAGACGGAGTTAAATGGTATAAAAGTATGTTAGCAGTCATGCTGACCTTGGAATTCTCAAACTATAATGGCTTCCATACTTTGCATGCAGATTTACGGAACGATCAGCACACATAAACGCGAGTTTAGAATAGTCATCACCAAGGATCTGAAGAATGAAACAAGAAAGCTTGTTAGGGAACAAAGGCGGGCATCCATAAGCATATCAGGACATTTTGTGCAGTTCTTCTCCTGTGAATGCATCAACTAATAACATATAATATTAGCTCCCTTGGCACTAGATGGCAACCATGTTTCTCCTGTGCCATCCCTCAGCATATAGAATTCGGTGTTCGTAGGGAAATTGAAAACCACAGCTATATTCCCGAGTAGTGTCAGGTGCAGAAAAAGAATGTGGTTACAAGGAAATGATCGACATAGAACATAAACGGGTGTATAGGTCAATGAAGTTAGGGGGTGTTCGGTTTGAGAAAAGGGGTGGTTAATCATCTTCTCACTCCTCGCTTTTCTGTTTGGTGTGGTCAAAAGGCAACAATAGAATGGCCAGAATAAGTTGAGCATCAACACAAATTGAACAGAAACAAACCTCCCAGAAATCAATTAGTTATCGAAGCAGGCAACTACACAATGATGATTACTAATCGACTAGGACTCAACATACAAGTCTGAATTTCTGAATGGTGTACGACAAAGGCATTGTTCAACAGTACAAAATAGATGCACTTCACTAGTGGTACCTCGAAATTTATAATTTCTGAAATCATGTGCCTCTCGAACTTCATAGACAGTTCCTTCAACTCGTACACTTTAACTTGTGGTGGATAGATACCTAACATATAAGATACATAAGTATGCCGTATTTACCTATGAATAAATTAAGCTAAACAAAGCCATTAAGCTAAACAAACCTGAGGCGATCACATATTGGTCATCGGGCGTGAGCTTGATCTTGGTGGTGGCGGTCTCGAACCTCAGGTCATGGATCAAATCCAACCTCCGCTGATACTCTACAACCAAACAACAAACCAAGAGGCGCGATAAATCAACAACGACCGCAAAATTTCCCGCGCTAGTCCTCGCATCAACGGAGAAGATTCGCGTAGCGGAGGTGTGGGGAAGGCACCTTTGTCCTTGCGGAGGGAGCGCTTCTTCTTGGCGACAACCCAGGGGGCGACGTAGCGGTTGCCGGTGAGCGAGTAGAGCTTGACCCCGTTGATGGAGGTGGACTTGAGCGTCCCCGCGCCGTGGTTCGCCGCCATACTCGAAGCGGTCGCCGGAGACCTACCCCGCGCTCCTCGTCCTCAACCTCGTCGACGGCGCCGTCGCGGTGGCGGGCGCCGCTGCTTAGGGTTTAAGGAATTTGGAGGGAGGGGACAGAGTCGGCGCTGTCGCTGACTCGCTGGTGAATGGTGGCTGCCCTTGTGCAACGGGCGAGGGAGGCGGCCGCGGCGCGACGAAAGCTTCCCAGCCGTTGGATTGCTCTTTTGCAGCCGTTGGATGGTCTGAACTGATTGGCGGGCTTTCGTGGGCCTGGTGCTGCTAGCGCTTTGGTTGCGGGCTGTTTTTATTTGGTTCTCGCGGCCCATGAGCATGGTGTGATGTTGGGCCTGCCATGCATGGCGCTATTCTCTATTTTTGTTTTTTTTGGGGCAAATTCTCTATTTTTGTTTCTCAACTGTCAATTTCTTCTGTTCTTTTTTTTTGTGAGGAATTGTTTCTATCTTCGTCTTCGTGACTGTGTTCAACGCATGCGAGGATAGGATCGTGACCAGCCGCCATGCATTGCACGCCAACCTCACCTCAGCTCTTGGTCTGTACGTCAGGTTTTCCAGCTGTCACAGTCACAGTAGAACAACTCTGTTTTCTCAGGTTTTCGGAAAACACTGCGCAAACACTGTTTTCTCAGGACTTGCCCGCCGGACAGGCAAACCGGCGCTCCGGTCAGTTCCTGTCCATCCACCTGCAAAACGCGTCTCGCAGAAGCAGAAGATGAGGGCAGTAGTGGCCAACTGGTCACCATTTTCTACGATATTCGTCTCGGGGAAAAAAGGTAAAACCTTTGTGCTTAACTTGGAAGAAAGGTAGTGATTCCCGGGAGGTAAAGAATCCAGGAATAAACCAGTCAGTATGGGACGGGTGCAGGCTACAGTATTCTTCTTCGAGTTTTTCTGACTGATCCTTTCACTAGTCCAAATGCAGAAATACACTCTCAACTTTATCTGGCACATGCACACTTTAGCAGCCCGTGTTTAGTTCCGAAACGAAATCTTTTCACCCATCACATCAAAGGAGAATATTAGATGCATAAAGTATTAAATGTAGACAAAAAGGGTGAAAAGTTACATGAATAAGCTGTAAATCGCGAGACGAATTTAATGAGCTTACTTCATCCATGGTTTGCAACAGTAATGCTACAGTAACTGTCCGCTAATTATGGATTAATTACACTCTAATTACCATCGTTAGATTCGTGTCGAGATTTCCAGCCTATCCATGTAACTTTTCACTTTTTCGTGTATATTTACTACTTCTAAATCGGTAAAATCAAAAACCAAAATATTTTCACCAAAATATTCTCGGCAACTAAACACGGCCGGTCCCATGATTGTGCGCTTACATGTTACGAAGACAGACAGAGAGGGAATTGGACATTCCCGCATTGGGATGATTGTTTATGCTGTCTGTTAGCCCCCCCTCGATGGCATCCCCAACGCCATCTTGCCAGGTCATGGATGTGGGTTACAATACAACTATACAAGGATGACAATTGCAACGACTAGCTGTTGGCAGCAGCTGTAATGAAAAAACTATTATCCGTTAAAGCTTATTCCTGATGCGCAAACCTAATTAATGCAAGTAAAAGAGATCCTTAGCACTTTACTGATCGATAAACACTTGTCGCTGGGTTTAGATTTCAGAAAAGTGACTAAATAAGTTTAAATGGTGTGGTTTGTCGACACACAAAGTAGTCTACTGCAAGAAGCTAATTTAGTAGATATAGATCCTCAATGACCTCGGCCGAGCGAAACCAAGGTTAGGGGGAGATGATTCATCATCTGACAAAAATCTCCAAAACTTAGCCCTTGTTTAGTTCCCATCCGAAATCTTTTCAACCATCACATCAAAAGAGAATCTTTTATGTATGGAGTATTAAATGTAGATGAAAAAGGTGAAAAGTTATATGGATAGACTGTAAATCGCGAGACGAATCTAATGAGCCTACTTAATCCATGATTTGCAACAGTAATGCTACAGTAACCATCCACTAATTATGGATTAATTACCCTCTAATTACTATCATTAGATTCGTCTCGAGATTTCCAACCTATCCATATAACTTTCCACTTTTTCGTCTACACATTTACTACTCTTAAATCGGTAAAATCAAAACCCGAAATCTTTTCGCGAAAACCTTTCGTCGACTGAACACGGCATTAAACTGAAAGCAACGTTCTCACCTGCCGTCACCAACCGCTGGAGTGCTGGACCTCTCCCAAAGTCACAATCAGCGAACCTCAGAGCTTCTGTACCCAGCCAGTACGCGTCCCAAGTCCCAACTCGATAACCACCCGTCCGTGTCGCCTGCCCGTGCCCGTTGCCGCGGCCGCCGCCCCCCCCAAAAAAGAACACGTCCCGGCCAGGCGAAATCCACCCGAAAACGCCCCAAATCGCCGTGCTCCTCCCCTAGCCGAAACCCAACTCAACCAAACCGCCCGAGCCAGCCGGCCGCCTCGGCCTCACGCCGCTCGCCAGCCTAGCCCACGCTGCCCCTCTCCTCTCCCCCAGTCTCCGCCCCCCCGTCCCTTTCCCCTTCGGCGTCGTCAACCCACCGCACCCCCACCCGCCGCTCCCCAGCTCACCTCCCCCTCCCTCTCGCCTCCGGCGCTGCCCAGATCCCGCTCGCCGGTGGTGGGCCCCCGCCGCCGCTGGCGCCGGAGCGAGGGGGACCGGCCTGAACCCTAGGGGAGGGAGTGTGACCGAGTGAGCGAGCGGGCGCGCGCGCCGAGATCCGGCGGCGATGGGGGACTTCAACCTGGCGCTGGTGATCGTGGCGGTGGTGGTGAGCGTGCTGGTGCTGCTCGTCAGCGTCTACCTGCTCGTCAACTACCAGCACCCCGACGACGCCAACCAGGCCTACTTCCCCAAGCTCGTCGTCGTGCTGGGGCTCACCGTCGCCGTCCTCTCCATCCTCATGCTCCCCGCGGACGTCGCCAACCGGCAGGCCTGCCGGAAGGCCGTCTACAACGGCGCCTGCAACCTCACGCTCCCCATGCGGACGCTCTGGCTCGTCGTCTACATCGTCGACGCCGTCCTCGTCTTCCTCGTCATCCCCTTCGCCATGTTCTACTACGAGGGCGACCAGGACAAGTACTGACAACATCTCTCTTCTTCGTTCAAAAACGGGGATGGGGGGGGTTTCTACTTCATCTCTTCCTTAAAAATTGAAGCTTTCCGCTGATTGGATCCGCCTTGCTGCCCTGCAGGTCCGTGGGGAAGAGGCTCAAGACCGCGCTCATCTGGGTTGTCGCTTCCGCGGTGGTTTGCGGCCTCGTCCTTGGCATCCTATACGGTGCGTGTGGATGAATCCAATTTTACTCTGACCCCTCGAGAATGCCCTTCTGATTTCTCGAGGAATGGGGCGAGATTTTGAATGGCGTTTTAGTTTAGTTCAAAAAATGTGGCATCTTTTGCCTGAATCTTTTGGCAGATTTCAGTGTTTCCTTGCATTTGGGTCTGAATTGGAGTGGAAGCTTAGAGCTAACATCAGACGACGCTTAGATCTGGAATTGAGTTTGTCCTGTTGCTGCCTCGTTGGGCTGATCCTTCCTATGCTCAGTGAGATTAATTTAGAACAACTTATTCTTTTTTCTGTAATATGTTGTTGAAATTAGATAGGCATTTCTTTACCCATGGAACTTTTTTTTAGTACAGGCAACAAAAGGTTAGCTTGTCTTGTCTGGTTTCCAATTGTTTGTTACTTTGAGTATCGTATAATCTGTACTACTTTGCTGTACATACCAAGATTACCAATTATTAACAGCAAGAATTGGTCTGTTAGGTTGTGTGTTCACCTGAATAGGCTGATCCCATTTACATTTTATTCCTTCAGGACTTGTCGGCAAAGTGGACTTTACTGTCAGGCACCTATCTTCATCGGTCGAGACGTTTCCAAACTCATTTTCTGGATTCTCAAGCGGCCAGCCCTGCATCAGTGGTTCATTGCCTCGTGCGGTTAGTTATTGATGAAATTACCCTTCTTATTGATGGCTTTTAGTCTGCTTCTTTTCTCTACCATTTATGAGAACTAGCTAAATGAGAACTAGTCTCTGACTTCAACTTAGCATTCTTAGTTCTCCGGTTTCCCACTTAATCTGACTTTTAGGCCTACAGATTTGGTGACTAGTTGCAACCCCTGTCCTGTCCTGTCTTTTCAGTGTGCGGCTTCTACAGCACAAGCTAGCTCTTTAACAACTTGGACAATGCGTGCTACCTTCCCTGAATATGTGGTTGCTCTTACTACTATCGTTGGATCGGTGCTTTTCACGGTGAGTTTATTTCAAAAGCTTGCCACTTGTCTTTAGACATTGTCAACTGTATGTTAAATATGACTATATGAGCCATTTGTTTGCCCAACATTTAGTACTACTGTAGTAACGCTGCCCTGTTTTTTTGTTGCAATTTTACCTTCCGTTTTGCTGACTATACTGCTTGTTTGGTAGATATTTGGTGGCGTTGGCATTGCTTGCCTTCCATTGGGACTTATATTCTCATTTGTCCGGCGTCCAAAAGCTGTCATTACACGCTCACAGTATATTAAGGTGCGTGAATCTTCTTATGTATACAACATTTTGATCATAAGAGATTTCTTGCCTCCACTTGTGTTAGAAACTTTGTGTTGCTTGTAATTATTTGATTATTTGGATATCATTGTGTCCTTGAGGTTAATATGTGCTTTCGTTCAAAACGGTTGAATATGTGCCCTGCAGGAAGCAACTGAATTGGGAAAGAAGGCCAGGGAGTTGAAGAAAGCGGCCGAAGCCCTTCACCAAGAAGAGAGAAGTGGGAACAAGGGCAGGAAATGGCGCAAGAACGTGAAGGCTGTGGAAAAGGTAAGCAAAATTTGAGTGGCATAGTCTTTATGGTTCTTCTTCAATGACCATGCATCTATGAAGAAAATGCCCGAAATGAGCTTTGATGGCTGCTGCTGTTCAGCCCCTTTGTTTTCTTTCCTTCCAATTCTGCCAGACACTGCCTTCGTAGTAGACTCCTTGTGGGGTGGGCCAAATGCTGGTTAGGCTGTTGGTCTGCACACCTCTGCGGCAGTCCTTCCCAGTTAACAGTAGTAGTAGTTTCCTTTTTTGTAAAACTCCTGAACTCAGCAGTGTAATTTCGTTGCCTAATCAGTAATGAAATTTGGGTTTGCCCCGTAGTGGAAAAAATGGCATAGCCTTACCGGCTGTTGGTAATGTTTAGCTATCACTTTAAAAGAAGACCATTGGACTTTTAGGAGTCGTGTCAAAAAGTAAGAGTAGGGCCAACATTAGCCTAGCGATTTATTTGGTAATGATCCAACTTAGGTTCTTGAGGGCCTCTGCCTCCCATTTAGCTATTGGAAACTTTGTAGTTTGCAGTTCTCATAGTCTCATTATGTTCATAATAACCAGAATAAAGAAGATAGCAATCCCAAATATTTCTCTTAGAAGAAAAGTTAAAAATAAGTGACATGTATTTATAGATGTCAAATTGCATTTTGGTGTTTTGGCGGTTGAATAGTTCCCCATTGGGCTGGTGTCCATATGCGTGCCTCGCAATGTTTGTGCAGTGTTCATATGGAGTACTATCAGTCCTGATTATTATAGTAGACCTTATTCCCAATGTTCTGTCATACTAGTTTTGTGTATTGTAGCAACGCTAACTGCAAGCTCACTCTTTTAAACATCAGGAGTTATTACTTCTGGAAGATGACATGAAGGCTCTGGAAGAGATGTATCCTCAAGGAGAAAAGGTAACACAATGCATTCTTATGTCAATAGGTTTTATGTGTAAGATCTCTTCTTGACATCTGTTCTGTCGCAGGCTGAGGCTACTTGGGCGTTCACAGTCCTTGGGTACATTGGAAAGCTTATATTTGGTGTTGTTGGGTGAGTGTAAAATTTGTCCTGTACTTCTCCATAATTGAGTCCACTTCCCATGTGATTTCTTCTGAAAATGTTGTCCATGCAGGCTAATCATATCAATAGCCTGGGTTGCACATATCATCATATACTTGTTGGTTGATCCTCCTCTATCCTCATTCCTGAATGAAGTCTTCATAAAGTTGGACGGTGTTTGGGGTATGTTCTGATCTTTTTGCATTCTTGTGAACTTTATGTTACTGAGGAGAAATAGTCCAATAATTCTTCTGATTTATGTACCAGGTTTGCTTGGGACTGCTGCCTTTGCATTCTTCTGCTTCTATCTTCTTATTGCAGTGATTGCTGGGGAGATGATGCTAGGCTTGAAACTAGTTTTCATCACCATTCACCCAATGAAGTAATTAACACATACTGTTACGTTTTTCCCCTTGCAGTTTTACTTATTGGATGTCATTAACAAACCAATCAATTTATTTCAGATGGGGAGGCACTTTAATGAACTCTTTCCTGTTCAATGTTGGACTCATTCTACTTTGCTCCATCAGGTATGCCATTAATGCCTTCTTTTAATGTTACCATGAAGTATCAAGGATATTCATTGCAACTGCTGTAGCATACCCTCTATTTATGGTTGTTTTTCAATATACACATGTAAAGAACATAAAAGTGAATAATAGTGAAATGCTCAAACATCATGTTCCTCAATCCACCATGGTGATTGGACCTACCTTTGGTATATCCTATGTTCTTGCATGTCGTTTCTGCATGAGGATGAATTTGTTTAATTTTGTCAGTTGTTTCTGCATGAGCGGTGATTGGCTATTTACGTTATCGTTGTTTTTCACAATTTAAAATATTTTCTGTTTTTTGTGCAGTGTGATTCAGTTCTGTGCCACGGCTTTTGCCTACTATGCACAAGCAACTGCTGCTCAGGAGATCTTCGGCCACACATTGCAATCGCTTCGTGGAATTAAGTACCTGTACAAGTAAGTCTTGAAAAAAAATGAAGGTACCAAATAGTTGATTTTGTGGACATTGAATTTTGAATGCATTCTGATTTTTCAACCAAACTATACAGGTACAATGTTTTCCAGTATGGCTTTGTTGCTCTTGCCATACTCACACTCTTCTACTATGCCATTTTCGTGAGTCATTCTTCTCAAAGTACTTAGTCGTTCACATTAAAATATGGGAAAAGATGCAAGCTTGACTGTTATTCCCAACACTTGTTAGGGATGGCGAAAGAGGAAACCGACAGGAAGGTTCCAGCTCTCAAATTGATTTGTGGCTTGCCCTGTAAGTGAAGCTTGACGGATTCAACATCATATTTGTTCAGTTAGCGTTGTATATGATCAACCAAACCAAACCATCTTCTCAAAGAGCCAAGGAACTACAACCGGTGTAGATTATCAGCTATGAGACCTCGAAGGCGAGAATGGGGGACTGTGGTTACCACGGACATGGATGTTAAAAGTAGAACCCAGTTGATTTTGCAGTGTACACATTTCTTGTATTGGCTCTTCTTTTACGTCTGTATCATTGATGTTATTCTTGAGAGATGTTTGGTGTGATTGGGTGCCATACCCCCTGCTGTTCCTTTCTTGGCTGTGTCTGGAGTTATTTTAGGTCAGCTCTTTTCTTTTATATGTATCATACTGTGATTACAGCACGAGGTTTTAGGTTGTATTAACGATGTGTCTCGATCATCTCTGTGCTTGTCTGTGTCACTGTCTGCGATCCCTGCTTGCTTTAAACTGTAAGCCGATCTAACAGGACTGCATGTCCGAAGTTGAAGTTGAAACAGAGAATTGCCTGACTCTTGCCAGTGCAATCTTGTGCCGTGACATGTTTTCGTTTGATTCGAAGAAAAGAATTTAAAATGTTCAGACTTTTTTCTCTAAAAAAAAGTTCAGACTAACATGTGGTCCGAAGTCCGATGTTAAGCTGAAAGGGAGAGCAGGTTATGTGTTGAGAAAAGGCAATGTGTTACTAGAATTTTCATCTCCCTCTGCATTTTTGAAATGAATGCTTCTGTCCTTGTAATATTCAGAGTCTGATCGTATATGTCCTTCACTCCTTCGTATAAAGTGGCATTGCCCTGGTAAAGAAGAATGAGCATTGCATGTTGGCATTCTAGAATGCTGCGGCCAACACCACCATGACCCGTCAGGGCGCAGCGATGCATCGAGGGAAGTGGAGTAGAGAAGTGCGCTCAGTACACCATGCAGTACGCCGAGCTCTGGCACCGCATGCTGACCGACGGTAAACATGAAACTGATAGAAGATAATGATGATTCACAATCTGCAAAACGGGTGCGAATCAAATCGGAACAGATATTACATGCACGCGCATGTAGCAAACTCATTTTCTTTCGTTAGAAAAACCAAACAAGTGATAGCTTTGAAATGTCTGCCATCTCATGCCTGAGATTCAGAGCAGGTACAGAGTACAGACCTCTCGAACTGAACAAACACAAGTTCAAACTCTAAAAAAGCGAAGCATAAAGTCCGCGTATTTTGTGATACAGAGAATTGGTTTGGATCAGATTACACATCCTTACATCAACTTGGCTTCTCACAAATATCATATGAAGCCAACAATTGCGGTATGGACAGTATATGTGCTTTCCATGATGGCATTCATGACTGGTACAGTTCTTCGTCTATGTCAAGCAGACTCGGGCATCTAGATTTAGATGCAAGTACACACATGGCTTTGGCAGTGAGAAATTGAGAATTACCGAACGGCTCGATGTGGACGAGGGGAGGAAGAAACAAAAGCTGATCTAGCACCCATCCTCAACGTGTTCGTGGACCGAATAATCCTATTAGCATGCTATTCTCAAACCAACCTCAACTATGCAGATGCCAATCGACGAGAATTAGCAGCACCAATTTTCAGTTTACACTAAAATCTCAAAAAACTCATGCGCATAATACACCACAGGTTTGTTAGTGTGCAAATGGAAGCTCGACGTGGTTGCGTAAGGGGCAGACTACACAAAAGTACACAACACCACCAACACTGCGAAAGCACGGAGAGATAAATAGTGAGGCAGATACCAATTTTCAGACAAACAAAGCAGGCACCACTAATTGTTGAGTGGTACAAAACTCATGAGCAATGTGATTACATCGCGTGGGTCATGACTCCTTTTCTCAACAATTAGTGTGAGGAACTATGGACCATGCTAAATGGCATGGTTGACGAACGTGTGAGCGATGCAACTAGCATGACCATACATAACACACAATCATGAACATTATGCCATCGCCTTATACGGCCGTGAGGCTGCAAGTCCTGTAACATGCATGTACATCAGTACATGCAAGAAATATATGTAACATGTAGTTGATCGATTCCCTGTAATTTTTCATGAACATCAGATATATATGAACCGAGTTCTTAAGAATCAGGGCAACCCTGAATTGAAAGAAAAGAGTACTAAAAAGATGTGTGCTGCGAGGAGGACAGCAGGTCAGCAGCGCTGCCGTACGTTGGCGACGAGATCCGATGCACTTTGCTGGCTTTTCCGGTCGTCGTAGCCTCGTAGGAAGTCCAAAGAGAACAATGGCGTCTAATTTGCCGCGCCGGAGGAAGCATAGATACAAGATCAGGAGACTTTCTGACAGGAGCGAACAAAGACGGCGGCGCGTGCAAGATCGGGAGCTCGCCGGACGCAGCCGGCCGGCGAGGCCCGGCTCGCTCCTCTGTTTCAGGATGGGGTGCCCAAAGCCCAATCATGCCATGAACGTGCACTGGACATGGCAGTTTTCTGCTCCGCGCCCGTGCTAAGGGGAAGTAGCAGCACCAATTCTCAGTTTGCTCTAAATAAATCTCAATTGATGCACACAACGTGACACAGGTTTGTTTAGTAAGCAAATGGGAGCTCAACATGGTTGGCTAAGGGGAAGACTACACATAGTATAGAACATACAAACACTGCCAAGGCTGGGAGATAAATATTGAGCTAGAGACCAGTTTGAGAAAAACATAGAAGTTACCACCAATTAATTCTTTGAATGGTACAAACTCATGAACAATGTGAGTGCATCGTGTGACCATAAAGTAAAAAGGTCATGACTTGTTTTTCTCAAAAAAAAGAAAGAGAGAAGAAGTGTGAACAATTATGGAGCATGCTGAATGGTATCGTTGACGAGCAAGCTGTGAGCGACGATGCAACCAGAAGGACCATACGTAACCCAAGCATGCACGAACACGGAACACCACCCGTCTTATACGGCCTTGAGACTGTAACATGTATATGCAAGAAATATACCTGTGGCGGCTACAATCTAGAATCTGCAGGGAGTCTAGATTAGCATCAACATGTCCCTGTAACTTTGTCATAAAAATCAGATATACATGACAAATCACATGAAACAAAGCCAAATCAAATTCTTAAGAATCACGACAAGACTGGAGTTCGCCGGACGCCTGCGGCGAAGCCCGCCAAGCACCGTTGGCGTCCGTACTGGCCTTTCCTTGTTTACACTGTACCTGATCATGGGTCGGGTCATGTCGGGTTCGGGTCGAAATTGTTGACCCGTGCCCGACCCGTGGCATGGTCGGGTCGGGTTTCGGGTTTCACGTGTAAACTTTCGGGTCGCGTCGGGTTGGGTCGGGTTTTTTTGGTGTTTCGGGTTAAAAAATTGACCCGCGCCCGACCCGTCACATGCTCGGGTCTGGTCGGGTCGGGTTTTTTTCAGGGCGGGTTGGGTCGGGTTTATCGGGTCGGGTGACCCATGATCAGGTATGGTTTACACTACTATATGCCGGGGAGATCCAGGATTAGCAGGCGGCGAAGTCAGTTGATTGCCACTGCCACTATGTGATCGGAGCGTGGAAGTGTGGAAGAGATCTCCGAGAATCCGTGTCATGCCATGCGCGGGCAGGGGAAGGCGCCTTAGGTAGGCTGACCAGACACGGCAGCACTGTAGGAATACAAGTCGGATTTGCCGGGGTGGTTGAACCCGGCGGTGAATGTACGAGAGTAGTCCTGCGTGCCTACGAAGCTGTAATGTGAACTAGGGGCATTGCCGTCCCCCCAAGGTTGAGCGGTGAGGGTATAAAAGGCGCCCTCCACCGCGTGTAACGGGGTTGGCATTTTGGATGAATACAAGGACCCTTTAGTCTCCAGTTTTGTTCATCGCTCTCCGTTTTGTCTGGACTCCTAGGGGCCCACGGAACCCTAGGCCCAACAGAATATATAACTACTGCACACAAAATGTTTCCGTGCAGTCATGAGGGTGTGTTTTACAAAAATGTAGTCACATCAGTGGAGAGGTTTGGACCTAGTTGGGACGAGTTATTAGATTATGGACCTATATGACCCACTTTTTACTTAACGGACCTAGATGGAACGTTCCAAGTGTCTCTCTAAAACTTACTCTCTAAATCATCATTTAAAGAGTCATTTGCATTAAAAAAAGGGCGTACCCAGTGCCGTAGGCTCCCGCACTATGCGGGGTCTGGGGGCAGGTTGTTTAGCGCACAACCTTTCCCACACATAAATGTGTAGAGGCTGGGGCTTGAACCCTGGACCTTCCGGTCACAGGCGGTGAAGCTCTACCACTGCACCAAAGGCCGCCCTTTTAAAGAGTCATTTGCATAAAAATTGTTTTTATATCTTCCTGTTTTCCAACAGTTCTCTATATCTTGCATGCACTCTAGAGAGCTATGCTCTTTTTATATTTTGCTAGCGAGAAATCCGGAATAGAGAGTGACTATGTTTTAATAACCAAATATAGAGGCTGTTGGAAGGTACCATCTTAATCAAAATCTCTAAAACTAACAATTAGTAAGGATTTGGAGAGTCTCTTGGAGTTGCTCTTATAGTAGTGTTTTATTAAAGACAATTGGTTCATATAAATATAATTGTTTATTCAAGTTATGTTATAATGAAAAGTGTTGTAATAATGATACAACAAAATAAAAAATTGAAAAAACACACAATATTCTTCAGGCGTATCTAGCATGGTATGGTGTTGGAGCGGACTTTGGCATCAGGGGACTGAACAACAGATTCATCATGGTAACAAACCCAACTTTCTCTTGGCCCAAAGAGAGAGAGAATTAGCTCCATCCAGTGGCGGTCGCAAGTCCGGTGACCCTGGGCAGCTTCTTAGGCTCGACAACTTGGAGGACCGTGAATATTTTCAAATGAAAAACAACCTCTACATTCATGACAATATCTATTTTATCAAACTGGAGGGGTCGAGTTTACAGTGAATTCGCCGAGAAACCAAAAGGCAGAAAGAGAACAAACCATCCCGACTGTATTCACATGCATCCGGGAAAGGCTTTAGTAGCTCATCGCAGTTGCAATTCCAGTGCTAGAGTGGTTGTCATGATCCCAATACATGGCAACACTGAACACTTCTAGCAATCCTCCGAGCAGCAGCAGAATCACATACATATTGTAATCAGGATGAGTTGCTAGCTTTGCATCTATTTTCAGTTTCCACTAAAATCTCAACTCATGCAGCCAAGAATTGCTTGAAGAGTAAATGAAACAGTCTCATTGCAAGATGGCTGCTGGGGACGCATGCATGCATTTCATATACTTGGACAAAACACACACAGAATACATATAAGGAAACAGAGATCAAAGTTTCTGTTAAATGGTACCAACAGCATAGTAGTCACTAATCGTGAGTGATCGATATAATGCATGAACATTGTGACCAAATAGCATGAAAATCAAGTAAGAAGAGCATGACTGTTTCTTATAGATGAATTACAGCGGATCAAAATTCAGCTGAAAAGTCTGCAGCAGCACAACAATTGCTGAGCAGTTATGGCCGCCATCTAGCCCATCCATGTTAACTTAGCCATCTCTTCTTCTTCCGCTCCCAGTTGCCGGTCTCCTGTGATACGCTGATGCCCTGTAGAAGGAGATTGGATCAACCACACTTTGTATTGATCTCCTGAGTTCATATATATACGCGTTACACAAGTGTTGCTGCCTAACTGATTCCTAATCTATCGGAGAAGGGCGCTGCATGAGCGCGCACGCCGGGCACCTTGCGGTGCGTGGCGATCGTAGTGGGCGCTGCACGTTCTGCACCAGGAGAACAGGAGGTCGTTCCCCAACACCCCCCCCCCCCCCCCCCCCGCAGTCTCGGCGTTCGGCGAAGTGACGCAGAGGCTGGATCGGAACTCGTTGAAGAGGCTGGTAGGCAATCCTTTTGTGAACACGTCGGCGAACTGTTGGGCGCTCGGAATCTGCAGTACTCGAAGCTCTCCTAGTGCCACCTTCTCGCGCACAAAATGAATGTCTAGCTCAATGTGTTTTGTGCGCTTGTGATGGACCGGATTCCGCGACATGTAGACGCTGGAGACGTTGTCGCAGTAAGCGATGGTGGCCTTGGGCACATCACAATGCAGTTCACCAAGCAGTGCTCGTATCCAAGTACACTCGGCGGCTGCATTTGCCACACCACGGTACTCCGCCTCCGCGCTTGACCGGGACACCGTTGTTTGGCGCTTCGAGGACCATGACACGAGAGAGTCGCCCAGATAGACGCAAAAGCCTGATGTAGAGCGTCGGGTGTCTGGGCAACCCGCCCAGTCGGCATCGCTGTAGGCAGTAAGTGTAGGCGACGTCGTGGCGCAGAGGAGGAGGCCGAACGTCGTGGTTCCCTTGAGGTAGCGCAGAATCCGTTTGAGAAAGGCGGCATGAGTGTGACGAGGAGCATGCATGTGGAGACACACTTGCTGCACGGCGTAGGCGATGTCCGGGCGCGTCAAAGTGAGGTACTGGAGCGCGCCGGCGATGCTGCGGTACCATCCTGGATCGTGAAGCAGCTTGCCATCGTCGTCGGAGACTTTGGGCTTGGTGTCCGCGGGAGTGGCCACCGGCTTGCAGTTGGCCATCCCCGCGCGCTCAAGGATCTCGTCGGCATACTTGGACTGCGACAGAAAGAATCCGCGGTCCGTGCGCTTGACATCGATGCCGAGGAAGAAGTGCACTGGCCCCATGTCCTTGATCGCGAACTTGGACTTAAGCCAACCAACGATGCTTTGCAGGAGCTCTGTCGAGGAAGCTGAGAGGATCATGTCATCGACGTATAGTAGGAGATACGCCATACTCGAGCCTTGGCGCAGAACGAACAGCGAAGCGTCGGCTCGTGACTGGACGAAGCCAATGCTGGTGACGTGCTCGACGAAATGGTTGAACCACGCCCATGGTGCCTGACGTAGACTGTACAAGGAGCGGGAGAGGAGACAGACGGCATCTGGTCGATCGGGATCCTCGAACCCGGTGGGTTGCTGGCAGTAGACGCGTTCCTGCAAGTTACCATGCAGAAAGGCGTTCGAGACGTCGAGTTGATGTGCAGGCCAGTGCTTGGAGGCGATCAAGGTGAGCACTGTCCGGATGGTCGGCGGCTTCACAACTGGTGAGAACGTTTCACTGAAGTCCACACCCGGACGTTGATTGAAGCCACGCACCACCCAACGTGCTTTGTACTTGTCGAGGGAGCCGTCGGAGTTCAACTTTGTCTTGAAGACCCACTTGCCGGAGATCACACGCGCGCCGGGCGGACGAGGAACAAGGGTCCAGGTTCTGTTGGCCTGGATCGCGTCGAACTCCAGTTGCATCGCATGCTTCCAGTTGCTGTCCTTGAGTGCGGCGCGAACAGATGTCGGAGTAGGCGACAGAGCCGTAGACGTACCAGTGAGCGCATATTTGGGGTTGGGCAGACGGATGCCGTCGCGAGCTCGTGTCGTCATGTGATGTCGAGGCGGTTCGGGTTCAGTTGCAGTCGACGTAGACGGTATCGGTCCCGTTGGTGCTGCTGTGTCGGGTTGGTGCCGTAGCGATGCCGCGGCCGTCGGTGCGACCAATCCTGACGCTGGAGGCCGCAACGTCGGAGATGCCGGTGGTGATGAGAGCATTGGTGACGGTGTCGATGTCGGCGGTGGCGACTGGGCTGGCGACCCATGCGCGGAGACCGGATGTCGTGGTACTCGATGTCGAGGTTGTGGCTGTGGAATGTTGATGACGACCGGATCACCCTGACTGTAGCGCGCCGGCGCCGGCGATGTAGTGGTGCGCTGCAGCTCGCGGAACGGGAACTGGTGCTCGACGAAGACAACGTGTCGCGACGTGTAGACACGTCTGGTGTCGGGATCGTAGCATCTGTAGCCACGATGATCGCTGGGGTAGCCGACGAAGACGCACGCCACTGAGCGAGGACTGAGCTTGTGTGCCGCTGTCGAGGTGGTGTTAGGATAACACAGACACCCAAACACACGCAGGTAGCTGTAGTCCGGTGGTGTCCCCAGAAGAAGCTGATGTGGTGTCGTCGTTCCGGTAGCTCGACATGGATGCCTGTTGATCAGAAACGTTGCTGCCTGCAACGCCTCAGCCCAGAACGGCAGAGGAGCCGCGCTGTGCAGAAGCAGTGTGCGTACACAGTCGTTAAGCGTCCGCAAGACACGCTCGGCCTTACCATTTTGCTGTGACGTGTGTGGGCACGACAGCCGGAAGACAGCACCGTAGTCAGTCAGGAGCTGGCGCATGGCGTAGGAGTCGTACTCCTTGCCATTGTCTGTCTGCAGAGCAAGAACGGAGAGTCCAAACTGTGTACGAACGTAGGAAAGGAAGGAACGGATAATAGGAAACACTTCCGATTTTTGGCGAATTGGAAAGGTCCAAATAAAATGTGTATAATCATCAAGAAGAACGACATAGTATTTGTAACCAGAATTGCTATAAATTGGAGATGTCCATACATCCGTGTGAACGAGTTGAAAAGGGAAATATGTCTGCGTTGTAGAGGTTTGAAACGGAAGCCTCACATGTTTCCCAATCTTGCAGGAATTACAAGAGTGAGAGGCAGACTTATTACAATGAAAATTGAAATCCTGGAGGATCAGGGAAAGGGTGTGAGAGCCTGGATGTCCTAGCCGCTGGTGCCACAATTCCACCGGCGTCGTAGAAGATGCAGTGAGCGCTTGGTGTGGCAGCTGCAGAGGGTAGAGATCACCCGAGCACTCACAGCGGAGCTTCACCGTTTGTGTTGGAAGATCCTTGATGGAGAAGCCATGAGGGTCAAATTCAATAGAAACGTTATTATCACGGGTGAGCTTTTTGACAGAAACTAAATTCTTGACTAAAGGAGGAGAAACAAGAATGTTGTTCAGGTGAAGAGATGAGGAAGATGTAGGAATGTGGGCATGAGCTGTGTGAGTAACAGGCAGCTGTGCTCCGTTTCCAACTGTAATGAAAGAAGTAAAAGGAAGGGGGCGAGGGGATGAAAGAATACCAGAGGAGGATGACATGTGCGTCGAAGCTCCCGTGTCAAAGTACCACTCAGAAGCGCTTGGTGGAGTAGCGACGCCGGCGGACTGCAGCGCTGTGTAGAGCGCGCTGTGATCCCAGACGCCGGCGTTGGAACCGTCGGTCGGGGCGGGAAGCTGCGGCAGATGCTGAGCCGTCATGGCCTGTTGGGCCTGGAACGGAGGACGTGGGCCCAAGACACCGGCACCAGGCACCCTGAGCGCCATGGGCCAGGCCTGAACAAGACCTGTCCAGGGGTGGTAGGCGGCCGGCCAAGCAGAGGCAGGGCGTGGCTGAGAGCCGCCGCCGCCGCCACCGCCGGTGGAGACGCCAGTCGGGGCGGCGCCGGAGTTGTAGCCCTTGGCCTTCTTCTTGTTCTTCGCCTTGGGACGCGAGGATGCGCCGGTGTTGGAGGACCCGCCGTGTCCCGCATAGAGTGCTAGTCCCGCATCTGCCTTGGCGTCGTGCTGTAGCTGGGACTCCTCTATCAGGAGGAAGGAGCAGGCGCTCCGGAAGCTGTGCGGCGGCGACTTGGATGAGATCACCGGCTTGACGTAGCGATACTTGGGGTTGAGGCCGCGGAGAAGATTCAACACCTGGCTCGGCTGGGACACCGGTTGGCCGACGTCACGGAGATCGTCGGCGAGTTTCTTGAGACGGGAGGTGTACTGCATCATGGACAGATCACCTTGCATGAAGGAGCGAAACTCAGCCTCAATGAGGATGGCGCGGTGCAGCTCGTTGTCGCGGAACACGCCTTCGATGTCGGACCAGACGGTGAACGCCGAAGCACGAGGCGTGTAGACGATGTCGAAGACGTTCTTGGCGATGGTGTTGTGGAGCCAGTTGGTGATGCAGTGGTCGACCATACGCCACTCAGCATCACGATCTTCCATGGGAGTGGGACCACGGACATGAGCTTCAATGCCGAACTTGCCGAGGACAGATTCAAAGAAACATCTCCACTGGCCGTAGTTCGACTCGTCAACATCAAGGAGAATGGGGATGTGAGAGCGGATGTTGATGGTTTGGAGGATGGAGGCCGGGGTTGGATCAGCGGCCTCATCGCCGGAGCTCGAGGAAGAGTCAGAGAGTGCCATGGCGAGGGGTGGGCAGCGGAGAAGAAGAAGTAGCGGAAGTTTAGGATCGGAGGGTAACTGATACCATGTAGAAGGAGATTGGATCAACCACACTTTGTATTGATCTCCTGAGTTCATATATATACGCGTTACACAAGTGTTGCTGCCTACTGATTCCTAATCTATCGGAGAAGGGCGCTGCATGAGCGCGCACGCCGGGCGCCTTGCGGTGCGTGGCGATCGTAGTGGGCGCTGCACGTTCTGCACCGGGAGAACAGGAGGTCGTTCCCCAACATGCCCGGTGACCATGGTTGCCTAATGTGCATAGCGCACCCTTTGCACCTTGTATTGTAGCTTTGAACTAAAAAAACAAAACAACCTAGCACAAGGATTATTCGACAAAAATCCCCCAAAGTTGTGATGTGCTTACTTGATGTTCTGTTGGTGAAATCAAACTCGGAAGAAGCCTATGAAATGCAACACGGATAGGTGAAGATGTAACCGAGCCCCTCCTCTGTTCCGGTGAACTTGACATCAACTGGGCCCTCTTTGCGAACTCTCCGATGAAATTATGAAATGAAATTTTGTGTCAATGCGTTAGCTCCGTCGCGATGTTCGGCAGTGTTCTTGATCAACAAATCCACGAAGTTACCGAACAAGAACACCACGCATCACGATCGGAGTAAACACATTGAAACTAAATTTCATTTCTCGTGCGGGACGACCGAGCTATGGTTGGGCTTCGAAATGGTACTATCGTTTTTCATTGCATTTGCTCTGAATAGCCTCTTGACTCATGGCATGAACGAACAGCCCGCGCATAGCGCAACTGCAGACCCGCTCTGATGCGGACCAAGCCCGTGTCGAGATGAACCGATGAAGTGCTAACTGCTAAGCATGTGCACAGCCAAACGAGTTATGGTCCCGGCCGTGAGAGCTCAATTCACGGCGGCGATGTCAGGAGCGGCGCGCGGCGGCATACGGTTCGTCTCCTCTGTTTCTGATCTGGACTGCTTCAAATCGCGACCGAGGATTATTATTCGGACCGCTCCAAGTACCTCGGGGTGGATAGTAAATGAAACACTATCCATCCCCGGATCCCTAATCCCGGCGTTCAGCGGCCATGGCCGCCAGCAGGGGAGCTAGGAGAGGGCGAGGCAGCGCAAGGTCGCCTGTCATGTTCTCGACTGCTTCATGGTGGGTGTCAACTGTCAAGCATGTTAAATGTGATCGAGCTTATTGCCATGTTGATTTGGTTGTAGACGTGCGGCACTTCCCGGTTGCCCCGCGGTGCTGAAGTGTTGTTCTCTCTGCCGATACTCTGATTTTTCCTCTCCTTTTATTTTCCTTCAGAAAATGCACAAGCCCCTGCTTCACAAAATATGGCATAGTAGGTACCGTTCAAAGACAAATAGAATTCGATCATGAACGATGTGCTTTGATTAATATAGTATGACCAACAAGCAATAAAAGCCTGACCCTTTTCAGATAAGAAGAGTGTGGACAATTACATCAAATTAGGGTCCAAGCTTTTAGTTGGGCACGAAGTTGGGCATATATATAACAAAACAGAGATAAAAAAAAGTTCCTTTTTTTTAAGGTAGGGGGATCAAAGTTTCTGCTGAACGATTCCAAGTGCATGCATAATTGCATAGTAGTCACCTGTCATGAGTGATATAATGCATGAACACTGTGAGTAAATAGCATGAAAAATCAAATAGAAGAGCATGGCATTTCTTACGGATAAACTACAGAGAATCAAGATTCAGTTTTTTCTAGAAAGAGACATGGGTTGAATTATATTATTGAAAAGCGTTGTTCGAAAAAAAAATTATTGGAAAGCAATTTTTACATCAGTTGAACACCCTGCAGTAGCACAGACGGCTGAACGGTTATGGACTTATGGGCCGCCATCAATCTTCCCAGCATCCATGTTAACTTGCTCGGCCTAATAACCGACTCTTCGAGGCTTCTTCATTGGACCCTGGCCCACCGCTCACTCATGCGCCATGCACACGCATGCGCTGCCACCGCCATCTCTTCTTCTTCCGATCGCTGTCGCCGGCTTCCCGCGATGCACCGATGCCAGTTACCTAGTTCGCTTAATGTGCACAGCACACCTTTCACACACCCTGTGCTTGACTAATCATAGCTTTGAATTAATAAGAAAAGAAAATTTCCTAATCAAAGAAGACATTGGACAGTACAAGTTGGCCTTCCTGGCGCCTACCAGTCAAGCGAACTAGATGTTTAGTAGTAGCCACCAGATCCTTTTTGTGGGTTTTGCTATAGTTGTCGTTTGTGTTTTTTTTTCTCTTTTTTGTTCGTTCTAGAGTCGAAAGTCACCAGTCGTGTTTGAAGTCGTTTGTAATCGTTGTTGTTTGTTTTTTTCTTTTTTTTCTGTAACAAAAATTTGGCAAAGCTATTGCTGTCCATTCTAAAAAAAGAAAATTCAAGAATTATTCAACAAAAACCTCCCAAGTCGCCATGTGCTTACTTGATGTTGGTGAAAGTGGCGGAGCTCAAGCCATCCATCGGGGTCCGGCAACCCCTATGACTTTCGGCAAATCCTTTTCTATTGTATCAAATGAAAAGATCCAATTAGAAGCCAAAATTAATCTACCTGACCTCGATGCCTAAAGTTTCTAGCTTCGCCCTCGATCTCGGGAGAAGCCTGCCTGTGAAATGCAACCGTAGGGGACCATCTTTGCAAACTCTTAGATGAAATCGTGAAATGAAATTTTGTATCAATGTGCTGACTCCGTCGTGACATTCTGTGTTCTTGATCAACATGCATCGTGAATACGTTGTCCGCCTTCAGAACTGGCACACACCAGGCTCTAAACGTACGAAGCATGTCTTACGGAAGCTCAAATGGCGCCATCAAACTCAGCCAATTGTCCAACATGCACGCTGAAGAGCCCAGTGTGGTCAGATCTCAAGGATGACAACACATCCACAAACTCACTCATCAAGAACCTCATGCATCACGATCGGAGTAAGCACATAGAAACTAAATTTCATTTCTTGTGGGAGGAGGAGGACCGAGCTATGGACACGAACATGAGGAACGCCATTGGAAGTTTTGTGCTACGAAGTGGCACTACCTTTTGCATTTGATCCAATTTAAAGGACATATTGTGCCCTGAATAGCGTCTCGACTAATGTCATGAACGAACAGCCCGCACATAGCGCAACCACAACAGATCGACCCGCTCCCATGCGACCAGGTGTGTGTCAAACACTCAAGCTGAAGTGCTAAACATGCGCACAGCCAAGAGAGCGCTTGGCTAAACATAGCTAGAACCAAAAGCAGAAAACAATTAAAGACGACGCGAAGCATTTGATTATTCAAGGCGACCAAAGCTAGAGATGATGATGGCGTCATGGCGAGCACCCAGGCACTCTAACGCACACCGTCGAGAAATTGCAGTCGTGAGTTCTTCCGTTCACCCACCACAGCTGGAATGCAAATCGCAATGCATCTGATTGCCTGCCTCCATTATCAGTTTCCTCTAAAATCTCAACTCACATGGGCAACCTGTTGACGACGCAAATGATGTACATACAATTGTACATGTACTAAATATTGTTAATTGGGGTCTGAGGGAGAGTTGCATCTCATGTTTAGATACAAATAAGAACACAACACAATGTTGTAAGGCTTGGAGATATATAGTAACACGGATACCAAAACCTGGGATGAATTGACACTGTAGCAATACCATAACGTGAGTGGGGGAATACGCATAACGAAACTAAGACCGAAATTTCGGCCAAAGCAACAGCATACTAGTCACTAATCGTGAGTGATGTAATGCATGATGAACAGTATGATCCAACAGCATGAAAATCAAGAAGAATGAAGAGCGTGAAATCTTTTATGGATAAATTATAGAGAAATATAATACGGTTCCAAAATTCAGTCGTACAATCTGCAGCACACGTACACAACAATGGCCATACCAGTTATTTTATAGACTACCGATCCTTGCCAGCTCCTTGGATCCTGGCCCACAATGCACCTTGGATCCTGGGAGTCTGGCACCGCAACCTCTATCTCCTCCACGCCGCGCCGGCAGTGCCGGACTGTGCCGCTCGGCCGTGCGCCAGCCGCGCCCGTGGGTGATACAGTCACACATAAACCACGGGTGCCCCTAGCACTCGGAGTAGCGCGCTCCAGAGCATGTCAAAGCCGCGATCGCTCTGGATGGTGAACACGAGGGGAAGCGAACGACGCTCTCATGCCAACCATGTTGTGCGGGCACGTGAGCTGAAATGCTGAATGCCATTGCCACTCCATGTTGATTTGGTGCTAGACATGCAGTACTTGCCCGGCGGTGCTGAAGTGCGCTAATTTTCTCTGCCGACGCTCTGATTTTCTTTTTACTTTTTCCCTTCAGGATGAAGTGCAGAAGGCCCTGCTCTAAAACCAATGGCGTAGCCATAATTAATGAATGATGTGCTTTAATAGTATGACCAACAAGCAAGAAAAGCCTGACCCTTTTCAGAGAAGAAGAGAGGATGAACAAATAACAGCAAATTAATTAGGGTCCAAACTATTAGTTAACTAATGTCTCTATTACTTGCAGCAATTTTAAATTGTTGGTAAAATAAGTGTAGAACCAGGATATATTGATGGTATATTACTGCCACTTTATTTAAGTTGAACCTAAGAGAACTGCTTAGTAGATAGGTTGATAAGTAGTGCAAGGACAATAAAGCAAGGATCATGTTGTTAAGTGTCAACATTATGAAATGAAAACTTTTGCATAATGGTCTAAAGTCTAGATTGCACTTTCTTTTTCTTCCCCTCACGTTTGTTACAGCCTTACAGGAGAGGAGGGGAAGCTAAAGCTTATGGAGAATTCGCTGAGAAGCCGAAAGACAAAGGGAGAAGAAACCATCCTGGCTAGATTGACATGTCCCAGATGGAAGCTTTGGCTGCTCGTCCTTTTTCCAATTGCAATGCTAGAGAGGTTGTCATGACCCCAATGAATGGAGACACTGAAAGCTTTGACCAATCCTCTGAGGATTGACACAATCACCAGTAGAATGTAACCAGGATGAGTTACTAGCTTTGCATCTATTTTCAGTTTCCACTAAAATCTCAACTCATAGAATAGATTGCTTAAGAGGAAACGAAGCATTCTATCAATGCAAGACACGGCTGCTGGGGACGATCTCCATTTCATGTACTCAACCAGACAAGCACATAAAAATTACGCGAAGGCACGAAGTTGGCCATATATATAACGAAACAGAGAGTTTATGCTAAACGGTTCCAACTGCATAGTAGTCACTTGTCGTGAGTGATATATTGCATGAACAGTGTGCCTAAATAGCATGTAAATCAAGTAAGAAGAGCATGACATTTCTAATGGATAAATTAATGTGCCTAAATAGCATGCAAATCAAGTTGAACTGCCCGCAGCAGCACAGCAATAGTTGAGCAGCTATGGGCCGTCATCTAGCCCATCCAAGTTAACTTTGATGTGCAGCTTCATTGGATCCTGGCTCATCGTTCACTCATGCAAATGCGCACCCGCATGCGCAGCTGCCATCTCATCTTCCGCTCGTTGTTGCCGGCGTCCCGCGATGCGCTGATGCCGGTGATGCGTTTAACTCGCTAGCTTTGAACTAAAAAGGAAAAGAACATCGCACAAGAATTATTCGACAAAAAACCTAGATCATGATGTGTGCTTACTTGATGTTATGTATGTTGGTGAAACCAATCTCGGGAGAAGCGCATGTGAAACGCAACCACGGCTCGGCTGGGTGAAAACGTCACCGAGCCCCTCGTCTGGTGTCTGTTCTGGCGAAGTTTGACATCAATTGGGCCCTCTTTGCAAACTCTGAGATAAAAATCATGAAATGAAATTTTGTGTCCATGTGCTAGCTCCGTCGTGACGTTTTGTGTTCTTGATCTCAGTTGGTATCGTGAATTTGTTGTCCACCTTGAGAACCGGCACACTGGGCTCTAAGCATACAAAGCATATGTCTAGCAGAAGAGCCCAGTGCGTTCATATCTTAAGGTTGACAACAAATCCACATCATCAACCGATCAAGAACCCAGCATCACGATCGGAGTAAGCACATTGAAACTAAATTCCATTTCGTGCAGGACCGAGCTATGGACACACACGAACACGAGGAACACCATCGAAAGTTTTATTGTTATGTGAAATGTCACTATCATTTTCATCGCACTTGATTGAAGGTAAAGGACTCTATGTACACATAACACGCTCGGAATAGCCTCTTGACCGACGTCATGAACAAACAGCCCGCAAATAGCGCGACTACAGACTCGCTCCCATGCGATGCGTCCAAGCGCGTGTAGAGCTGAAGTGCTAAACATGCGCACAGCCAAAGGAGCGCTTAACTAAACATAGCCGGAACCCAAAAAAAACATGCACGACGCGACCCAGTAGAGGTCAAGCCGAGGGAGGGTGGTGGCACCGGTGCGCTTGAAGAGTGAGCAGAGGAGAATCGAGCTCTCACGATCCTCTGTTTCTTTTTTTTTTCCTTTTTTTTGACTCGCTAACGATCCTCTGTTTCTAATTTGCCCGCTTCAAATCGTGACCGAGAATTATGGATCGGACGGATCCGGGTACATCTCGGGGGTGGACCCTATGAATCCCTTGATCCAAGGCTCCCAGCATCCAGCAGCCTGCATCAATAGCCACCGGCAAGGGAGCTATGACTATGAGGGGGCACAGAAATTTTGCTATAGATGCTATACAAACAAAAATAAAATTTAGAGTTACCGAAATTTTTAGCTGAAATTTGGTTATTTCGGTCACTAACGAAAAATACGAAATACCCAAAATTTCGCTGAAATTTCGTCGAAATTTTTAACCATGGCTATGACTATGAGGGGGCACAGAGCTGGATGGTGAACACTAAGGGAAGAAGCGGCCAGGCGACGCCGTTTGCTCGAGCGGCTTGTTGTTCTCGATCGAGTACCGGCCGGGCCAGCCGGCCAGGCATCTGCGTCGTGGTGGATGGAAAAGCTGAGGGGCGATGACACCTGATGCATGCGCTCGAGAGTTGCAGGACGGTGGGCGCCAGCCGGTCTACGTTGTATGGCGCGGCGGCGCTGAAGTGTTAAGCATGTCATGTTCTTCACGGTTGGTGTCAACTGTCAAGCATGTTAAATGTACGTAGGACATAGTGCTGGGGATGTGATCGAGCTGATTGCCATTGCCACTCCATGTTGATTTGGTTGTAGACTTGAGCTACTTGCCCAGTTGTCCCGCGGTGCTGAAGTGCTGTGCTCTCTGCCGAAGCTCTTTTTATTTTCCTTCAGGAAATGCAGAAGCCCTGCTTTAAAACCGATGGCATAGTAGGTACCATTCAAAGACAAATAGAATTCGATCATGAGATGCCAACAAGCAAGAAAAGCCTGACCCTTTTCAAAGAAGAAGAGAATGGACAAATGACATCAAATTAGGGTCCAAATTTTTAGTTAACTAATGTCAATTACTTGCAGCAACTTTTTAAATAGCTATAGTAAAAGAAGTGTAGAACCAGGATTGATGATATTTTATAGCCACTTTTTAAGATGGGGACTGCTAGCTTAGTAGGTTGATAAGTAGAGGACAATGCAACAAAGCAACGATGATCCTGTTAACAATATGAGTTGAGAACTCTTGCATATAACGATATAAAGTCTAGATTGCACTTTTTTTTTCCTTCTTCCCCTCACGTTTGCTACGGCCTTACATGAGAGAGGAGGGAAAGCTAAAGCTTAAAGAGAATTTGCTGAAAAGCCAAAAAGACGAAAGGAGAAAGAACCACCCCGGCTAGATTCACATGCATCAGAGGGAAGCTTTGGCAGTTCGTCCTTGTTGCAGTTGCGATGCTAGAGAGGTTGACATGATCCCAATGCATGGAGACACCCAACGCTTCAATCAATCCTTCGAGCATTGAGACAATCACCCTAGACAGCATCGAGACAATCACTCTAGACAGCATTGAGACAATCACCCTAGACAGCATCGAGACAATCACTCTAGACAGCATCGAGACAATAACACTAGACTCTAATCAGGATTGCTTGATTCTAGTGTTATTGTCTCAATGCTGTCTAGAGTGATTGTCTCACCTCTCGTAGAGACTAAGATTGCTTGAAAAGTAAATGAAACACTGTCTGAATGCAAGACGGCTGCTGGAGACAACCCCCATTTCAACCAGACACACACATAATAATTACACCAAGGCACGGAGCTGGGCATATATATAACGAAACAGATATCAAAGTTTCTGTTAAACGGTTCCAACAGCATAGTACTCACTACAGCCGTGAGTGCGTGTTATAACACATGAACAGTGTGACTAAATAGCATGAAAATAGAAATAAGACAGAGCACAATGTTGCAAGGCTTGGAAACATATAATAAGAGTATAAGACAGAGACCAAAACAAATAAATTGGTAACGTAGCAGTATCTTTGTGAGGGATGCAATTCATGCACAATGTGGCATGTATCTCATCTCAAGTAAGATGAGCATGATTTCTTTTTTAAAAAAAGAACAAAGATGTGAAGAGATTGCAGCGAACTAGGGATCAAGCTAGAGATTCAGTTGAGACTCTACGAGAAGTATAACGCTGAATCAGCTCATGTGTAGGATGTAAGCAATACATATAGCATTAACATAACTATCACAGGAACATGAAGAAAATGCCTAAAATCTCTAGTCGTACAGCCTAAGATTATTTGAAGAGTAAATGTAACAATCGACCAATGCAAAATGTCTGAGGATCTCATGTGCTAAGACAAAACACACTGATAATTAGGTGAAGTCGGGCCTCGGGGGATCAAAGTTTCTTCTTAACGGTTCCAACAGCATAGTAGTCACTAGTCGTGAGTGATATAATAAGTGAACAGTGTGCCCAAATAGAATGAAAATCAAGTAAGAAAGAAGTGAGTGGCATTTCTCCTACGTATGAATAATTACAATGAATTGTGGTTCAAAATTAGACCACGCGCGACCCCTTCTTCCTCAGCACGCTACCCGCAACTTTGGTTACCCGCGCGAGAACTTCACTTACGGCGTAGCAGCAACTTCAACAGCGACGCCCCAACTCACCACCACCTCCCCCGGCTCCGGCGGCCTCTGCCGCCTCCTGCCACCGCGGCCTACGCTAACGTCGCCGACGAACTCTCCCGCGTCCATCACCTTCCCCGGCTCCAGCGGCCTCCGCTGCCTCCCCGCCGTCCACCCACCGCCGCCCAACCTAACCCGTCGGGTCCATCACCCCCGCCCACCACCACCTCCTCCGGCTTCGGTGGCATCCACCGCCTCCACCGCCGGCCACCACCAAGACCTGTGGCTATCGCCGTCGTGCCACCTGCCGGCAACACACCGTCGGCCATCGACCGTGTCCACCCTAGCCCATCGTCCTCCATCAGCCCCGCTGCCGGCCACTGCCCACCGGATGTCTAATCCTGCCCGGCCGGCGGCGCTCCTGCGCCGCCGCACCCACCGCCGCCGGCCAACCCGCCACTACCGCTATCCCGAAAACTCTCCTCTAAGTCCGGTAATCATGGGAACCCCCCGCAACCCCCGGAACCCTAACCCCAGGGCCCTAACCCGGCGGCGCTCGGCGGCGGCGACATTACGACGACGACGATCCTCGGCGCGTAGCAACTTGAGCGTGGGGAAGGGGGAGCAACTTGAAGGGTGGGCTCGTGGGGCAGGAGGGTCTGACAGCCGCGAGCAGACCGAGCCGGTCGCGCTACAGCACGACATGACGCGCATTAGATTTTTCCTTCAAAATTCAGTTGAACCACATGCAGCAATTATGGGCTACCATCTAGCCCATCCATGTTAACTTGGCCCACCACTCGTGGTGGACTCACATGCACGCCGCGCATGCCAGCCGCGCCGCCACCGCCACGTCTCTTCTTGTTCCCGGCTTCCCCAAATCCAAGGCGGACGCACCGTCGCAACGCACCGCCGCCTTCTGTTATTGGCTGGATCCTTCTGCCGGATACACCCAGGCCCGGCCCTGAGGGCGTTCGAGCAGTGCGGCTGAGCGGGGACACAAAAATGAAGGGGCCTCTCCGTTGTATGTGCACACATACAGAGTATATATAGGTATTAATCAGAGTATAGTAGTATTAGGCAACATGATCCCCGTAGTGGTAGTGTATTTTTATTTGGGCCAACCGGCCAGGCCCAAAGAAGGTGCCAACGGAAGGCTTCAGCTCCATTTTCTCCGACGTAGATGAACTTGAGTGTTGCCTCCTCCATTAATCATCAAAATTCATTACATTGCCTAAATATCTTATGGGTAATTTGCTCCCTCTACAATTTTCAGTTTGGACTTGAGAATTAATCGTCAATAAAAATTGTTAGATTAGATTTATATTGGTGTCATAATCAATATCTTCGTATTCATAAATGTTGGAAGAATTTGTTAGAGTAATATGTCTACATTGCTGATGTAAATGTTGTACTATTACTAAAGGGCCTCTCTTTAAGTTTCGAACTGGGTCATCAAAATCTCAGGACCGGGCCTGGATACACCGCCATGATGCCCGCCGATCCTGACTCTGCTACTCCAAACACCACAGCCATGCCTCTCCTTTTCTCATGCAGTTTCTTTTTCTTGCGTTGGGAGTTAATTATACCGATCGATCGAGTTGCTACTTAGCGAACCAGGTTGCGGCACTAGATTAATCATTCATATATACATTTGTGTTTCAGGATAATGATACAGGAGAAGACGAGAGAGGTTATGACAAGCAGATGACAAAATACCTGAACACGACTGGAATGCCTAGCTTAGATTTTTGTGCTGGTAAAGTTATCTTTGCACAATGTATATGAGATAATACTATTATTTAAAGGGCAAAATTATCTTTAATTTGGTAAAAACATGTTGGCTTGAAAAGGTTGGTTGCCCTTTCCTGTTAGAAGCTTAAGCTGCGAAAGCTAAACAGCTCGTTCTAACTTCTTAAAAAAAAGAAGAATGTCAACTATAATACGATATCTGACAAATGATGTATTGCTCCAAAAGATTCCATGTTTATTTGAAAGTTCTGAAATTCATTTTCTTGGTTTAGATATTTTTTTGTCAAATAGGAAAGAAGAAGAAACAGACGCTGAACCTGCTGTTGACTCGTGATCAGTTGGATGCTATACAGGGGAAGTCTGGGTGTACCCATGATCTCTGTAAGAGTTTTCATCAGCAGGAGAAGAAAAACTCAATAGCCGGTCAGGCCTGCCCTTCAGAATTGAAGACAGACAAACTGAAGTGTCGCTTGGTGCGCCAGCGACGGAGGAACAGGAAGGAGCTCGCCAAGTGGAACGTGATAAAGCATTACCCGGGAGGTCCCATACTGTACTTCGATACTGATGATGATATGGGCTCAAAACCTGTTAGGGCAAATTCTAGTGAATTTAAACCGACAGAGTTTGACAAGATAATGGCTGAGGTTGAGATAATTCACAGCATGCAAACCGTTAGAGGCACACAAGAAGGAAGGTGCCAGAGTCCTGGAGGTCTCTGTTATCTTAGCACTTCATTAGTTTAACTGAATAGCAATGCATTAAAAAAATGGAACATACTGATAGATTATTTATATCCGTGCTGACTAGCTGCTACTACCAATTGTTTATTTTTCTTACCAATGAACATGCTTTTGGCAGGCTGAAACAGATTATATGCTTTTAGCAAAGAATTTGCCCGTCCCTTGCTCTTTCGGAGGATGTGTCTGCAGAGCTTCCATAATCCATATGCCAATCGGACCTGATATTAACTCAAAAATATTTGTTTCAGCTCCCAGTCGACCTGCATGATTGATGTCTGAAATCATATAATTTGATTGTTTTGATAATCTATATTTTTTGTTCAAGTTAGGCCATGCCTTGTCTGATTTACATTGTAATGAAGTATTGTGCAAAATTCCATTTGTTATTCATGTGCAACCGCCAACCTGGGTGGTCAAATTAGGAAATATTTTTTTTTCTATAGCAAGTTCCTTGCAGACTCCACGCACACCTAGTCACCTAGATCAAGGTTTACATACACGCCATGCTAAATTAACCTCTTGGCCACAACCACAAAGAAGTCATGTTGATTAAGATAAACTTTTAGTCAAAGTTGAATCGCCCATCGACGAAGCCTGATGTTAACTAGTCATCATTTAACATAATACTTGGCTTAGTATTAGCTAGAGAACTTGGTGGTTCTCTTCCCGAACAAATTTAAGATCTAGGCTCCTAAGAAAATACAGACTTTACATTCTCTTTGGAAGGTAAAAACAGAAAGACATTTCCCTCAAAAAAAAAAAAAAACAACAGAAAGACATGGACATGCGCTCGGCTAATCATAGCTTTGAACTAAAAAGGGAATCAACCTCGCACAAGAATTATTCAACAAAAAACAGCCCAGGGAGTCGTGATGTGCTTACTTGATTTTACCTTGGTGCTGAAGTCGATCCGGGAGAAGCTTGAAACTTGATGCAAACATGGCTGGGTGAAGATGTCAAAGAAAGCCCCTCCCTTGCAGACTCCACGCGCACCTAGTCAGCTAGATCAAGGTTTACATACACGCCATGCTAAATTAACCTCTTGACCACAACCACAAAGAAGTCATGTTGATTAAGATAAGCTTTTATTCAAAGTTGAGGTCTTCTTCGGTGCTCGCCATCTTTTTGGATCGTTATGAAGAGCCTGTTGTTAACTAGTCATCTTTGAACATACAACTTGGTTTAGTAGTATTAACCAGAGAACTTGGTGGTTCTCTTTCCCGAACAAATTCAAGATCTAGGCTCCTAAGAAAAAAAACTCGACCTGACCCTTACACAGGGGCCCGTAGCCCTTGTGAGACAACCACTGGGCTGACGGCTTCTGCAACTACCCCCAGGTAGGAGAGCCCAAGCCAACCACAGATACGACCTGGGCCGGGCCTTGACCTGTGCTTTGGTTATGGCGACAGACGAGGGGATTTTTTTAACCTCAGCCTGAAATTCGCTCCCACGGGGAGTCGAACCCAGGACCTGAGGAGTGCTACCGAGGCCATCTAACCAAGTCAGCTAGAGGCCCTTTCGCAGGCTCCTAAGAAAATACAGACACTTCACATTCTCTTTGGAAAGTAAAAAACAGAAAGACATGGACATGCGCTCGGCTAATCATAGCTTTGGACTAAAGAAAAAAGCAACCTCGCACATGAATTATTCAACAAAAAACAGCCCCCTAAGTCATGATGTGCTTACTTGATTTTACCTTGGTGAAGTCGATCCGGGAGAAGCTCGTGAAACTTGATGCAACCATGTCTGGGTGAAGATGTCACTGAGCCCCTCATCTGTTCCGATGAACTTGACACATCAATTTTGGGTCTTTTTGCAAACTCAGATGAAAAATTTTCTCGAACACGAACTCAGATGAAAATCATGAAATGAAATTTTGTGTCAATGTGCTGGCTCCGTCGTGATGTTCTGTGTTCTTGACCAATTGGTATCATGAATTTGGTCCACCTTTGGAAACGACACACTGGGCTCCAAACAGAGCATGTCAGCTCAGATGGCAGCGAAGACAACAAATCCAGTGTCATTGATCAAAGAACCCAGTCATCACGACCGGAGCAAACACATAGAAACTAAATTTCATTTCCAGCGGGGACCAAGCTATGGACAAACACGAATATGAGGAACACATGAAGCGGCACCATTTTTCTCATGGCATCTGATCGAATTTAAAGGACTCTACGTGCCCTGAAGAGCCTCCTGGACTCAAGGCATGAACGAAAACGGCCCACACATAGCGCAACTACGACCCGCTCCTGTGTGACCCAGCCCGTGTCCAGCTGAACATGCGCACAACCAAATGAGCCGCCTGACTAAACATAGCTACAGATAATCCATGCGCACAACCTCTAGGAGTTCAGTGGTTGATATTTTTTTTCCCAAAAAGAAGTTTTATTAAGAGATGAGATCAGGAGCTGTTTTGAAACTGTCTGAATGGACTGCAATTGGCACTCAACTTACAAGCTGACATCCATGCTTCTAGTAGAACAAACATTGCTCGCATGCAGCGAAGTAATTGGATGTCATACGAAGCTCCTGCCAAAAACTTTAGAGTCCAAATGAAGGCTCAAATGATGGTTCCCATCAAATATTCTATTATCCAGCAATTCATTGCAACTTGTACTTCAGTATGCACCTTTCCTTCAAAACTGCATTTCCGCTGATGTCTGTTTCCTTTCAACTTCAGAACTCCTAAACCTAGGAATACATGTCGCAATCTCCTAAAACAGTAATGTAAGTAAGTAGTGACCTCCTTTGCCATGCCTTACTCCGGGTACATGCCTAAGTACCCAACATTCTAATACAAGAATATTATGAGGCAATGGCAACTCAGAGGCATCTGACACTATGCACATGAGCCAGTAGCCTACTACGTTCAGAGGAATTATGAGGGTCCTTCAGTAAGTTATCTCGTTACTGTCTATGATCAGTGTGCTTGTTGAACGTTTTGGTCGTCCTATCCCTCTCTACTCTGTACGCTTCGTGTCGTACGTGATCATTGCAAGGTAGATGCAAACAGAAGAAAGTTCAGGATGGCATTTTTGTTACTCGCACGGATAGCCACGGAGGTTTGCTTCCCTGAATTAACAGACTCTCACTGGACTGTTTGGGCCTGGGAATTCTAAGACCGCAGATTAGGCCCGGCCCAACAAGCTTAAGAAAAACGCTGGCTGCTGTGGCCGTGTTGTGTCAGTGTCTCCAGAAACCAAAACAGAGAAAAATGACACTAGAAAAATACGAGGAAGAATTGGACTTCAACTATTATTTTACAAGAATATAAAATTTGCACCCATCAGTTCCAGTCCCAGTTTTGTCTGTTTTGCTTCTGTTTGAAGCACACGTATTGCAGAACGTAGTAAAGAATGCACATGACAGTCACACAAAAACTCAAACTCATATAGAATGTTTACTGCTAATTCAGACAAAAGGCTCGACTAAATTCACAACCAGCGCAAAAGATTATGTAGCAGTGAGTACAGCTAAAATCTCCACGGTGAAAAATGAAACAAATACCACAAGAACATCATCCATCCAAAGGCAAAAGTCTATGTTTCTGTACAACTAGAACGCGGAATTTCAACAATATAGGAGCAGCACACGATAGCTGAATTTTGCTGCAGTCAGGCATCAATCACTGGCCATCTGAGTAGAGCATGCTCTGGTACACCCAGAACGGCTGCAGCTGTCAATACCAGTTCCTCTTGCACACAAGCTCTGGGTCAGTGGAATCATCCCACAAGGCGTCTGCATCATCGCCCAGCCCATGCAGGCTCCAAGGTTGAGTGTCATGGGGATAGTACAAGCAGTTGGTCCTACCGCTCCATCGTCTAGGGCTTGTGCAAGAGAACGTCGGGCTCCTTAAATCGCCACCAATAAAGAGCGCGCGATTCGCCAGTTTTGCCACCTCCACCCAAGTTGCAGGTTCAGTTGACATGTCTAGTATACAGAAAGCATGTTGGGCTCCTCACATTGCCACCAATAAAGAGCGCGCAATTCTCCAGTTTTGCCACCTCCACCCAAGTTGCAGGTTCATTTGACATGTCTAGTATACAGAAAGCACGTCAGGCTCCTCACATCGCCACCAATAAAGAGCGCAATTCTCCAGTTTTGCTACGTCCGCCCAAGTTGCAGGTTCAATTGACATGTCTAGTATACAGAAAGCCTGGGAAGAACGATATGGTTGTCATCACACGGGAAAATACAGTTGAGCTTCACATAAAGTTTTAGGAGTAAATCAGGAGAACCTGTTCTAATAGAGAGAAATCTCCCCTAGCCAGATGGACCTGGGGTTCCATTTGACAGTTGTGATGTCCCTGTCAGCTTCTGGCCACGAGGTCGCTTCTTTTTTCCATTTGCTGAAGTATCTTGCACAGTTCCATTCGGCTTCTGTGGTACCTAGACATACCACCGTGCCATTGCATGCCATCAATTCATGTAAAAACTGTCACGGTAAAGATTCATGCAAGAACTCACAAACAAACATAAACTCAAACCTGGAACATCTGCTGGTACATCACTGGCATCAAAACACCATTTCCAAAAGCATGTGGGTCAACACCACTCTGAAATTTTCGATCAGCGACAGTCAGCAGCATACTCCTGAGGAATGAAATTTTCCTCAAAGTAGAAATGGACAAAGAAACTTCTTCAACTTCAATAACTACTACTCCCTCTGTCCCAAAAAACAAGTCATTCTAGACGTTTTAGGACAGATTAACAAACATGTAAAATGACCTTGATTGCCCCTATCTGTTAGCCAGATTTGGTGCTAACCGATTGTTGCATGCCTACATGCACATGCAAACATGCCAAATCGGGTAAAACGACTTGTTTTATAGGACAAAATTTGAATCACAAAACGACTTGTTTTTTGGGATGGAGGGAGTATTGTCTAATAAGTAGCATGATTTATTTTTGTTAGAAAAATCAAATATTTTAGACCAACTATTATAAAGAAAAACAAACAACATTGCTTTATTGCAAATTATTCCTGATTTAGAATGAGAGCAGATTTAAAATTAAGCCTGAGATGCTTATGCAAGAGAAGTCTCCAAATATCCTAGAAATTTGGTTTCTAGTGCCTATGGGATTTCATCAAGATATGAGTCAGAAGATATAGCCATCTATTCTTTGACATACCGGTACCATATACACAATGCTTGGCCGAATTGCTGCTTGATTGGCTACAAATTGCTGGACATTAGCTGGCACTCCAATGTAGCCAGCAGGAACTATTCCTCTTTCTGCTCCTCCCTGGGATGAAAATAGCAAGCAATCAATACCCTTAGTGCTACATGTGTCAACTAAGGATACAATATTATTAAGTAATGCTTAGTGCAATCTACCTTTTGGATTTGTGACGCTTGCATGACTGCAGGAGGCTGCATGTTGCAAAATAAGATTCATTACATGGTACACATTTAAGCAAATCATATCCACTGTAGATTCTAATTTCAGTAAAGCTTACAAACAAACATGTGTATTACCTCAGGTCCTTTGGGGCCACCATTTCCATTATCAGTAGCTGCATCCACCACATTTTGACCAGTCACTATATTTGGTTTATTTACTTTAGGAACACGAGACTTGATCCTTGGTTGTGTATCATCATGTGTATTGCTATTGAGCAGAAATTTCTCCATCTCCCTTACCAACCTCAAAGCAAGGCGATATTTATCTGATAGGACTGCAGAGTCAACAAGTTGCAAGCATCTCATTGACAAATAGTCATATCGATCCACACGATTGTTGGGGACAAGGTCACTTGGAGAGCGTCCCATGACGTGCAACTGTCTAAAATCCTTTTTCCACCTATCAAGTATATACTGTGGTGGAATTTCACGAACCAGTTGAAACTTGAGTATTGAGAGACTGTGCCTGCATAGGATCCCACTGAATTGGAATCCTCCACAGATACACGTTATATCCTTTTCGTCTGCATTGTATGTCACTGCGAAAACCCTACTCATAGTCCTTTTACCGTCTTCAAGAAAAATACACTCCTTGACATTGAACGTGGAGACAGGTCCATTAACAACAATTAAAGATACATGGCAGTACATTATGGCTTCAATCTCATCCTGGAACTTCTTGAACATATTATGGGTGTATACCTTCGAGAGCTGCTCTTCCATATGGAATTTTGATACTGGTGGACGTTGCTTATGAAATGTCTCAAAATCTGCTTGGGCCTCCTTCTCGTATTTGCTCTGCAGAGCCATCTCATACTTGCCAAGAAATTGCTTCAAGGTGGTTTTTAAATCCACACATCCATCAAAAAAAGGAGCAATAGTTTCATTTCTTTGTGTAACTGACATTCCTGCCCAGAACGTATCTTTAATGAAAACAGGAACCCATGAAGCTCGACATTCATAAAGTGATCTTAACCAATCATTCCCCTGAAGCCCATTACATGTAATTAAAGCATTCCATTCTCCTTCAAACTCATCTATGGTTAAAGAATCATAGACCGCCTTATGCATTGCCTTGTTAATAGCTCTGTACTCCGACAGCCCACTTAACCGCTCTGCAGCCTTCCTCATTATCTGAAACAAGCACATTCTATGACGGACTCCAGGAATAACCTCAGCTACAGCACTTTGAATGCCCCTACAATAGTCAGTGACAATGGCCTTCGGAAGATTGCCAGACATGCATGCTATCCAAGCCTTAAGTAGCCATGAATAGGTTTCAGCTGTTTCATCAGAAAGCAGGGCACACCCCATCAAGACAGATTGGCCATGATGATTCACCCCGATGAATGTTGCAAGAGGCATATCATGTTTACTGACCACATAGGAAGTATCAAGTGTAATGACATCACTATAATACTCATACATGGCTCTTGACCGCGCATCTGCCCAGAAAACATTCCTGATACAGCCTTCATCATCCAAGTCAATGACATTGAAAAAGTTTGCATTTTTAGCTTGCATCCGAGTGAAGAAAAGTCGAAGGGCCTCCGAATCTCCAGGTTGGAGCTTCAAACGACCCCTCTCCACAAAACTGTGGTGCTTGCTCTCGCCAAACAAAAGCTCCTCGAGTTCCCCCAACTTATCCATGGGCATTTTACTTGGCTCTTCAACAGGCATAGACCCAGGGCCACCCATACGCATCCGCCTCTTTGCAGGGCCAGAGAGCTGCTTATAAGAGTTCAAGAACCTTGCCATTGCTGGGCTCACTGGATGATTGTGATCAAGGTTCGCCAACTCGACATGCAACAATTTGTCTCCCCACAACTTCACTCGGATCTTGGCTGGGCAGTTAGTGGTCGATGAGGCCCGTTTCCGGAACTTTGGCTCATAACGTGGACGCCCTCCTTTGCAGCACATAAGCTCAAGATATAAGCAAGTTCCTTCTTGTGAGAATGAGGACCTCCTTACTGAGACACCAAAGCCAACACGGCGGGCATATTTGCGGTAAAACCGGTTGACTTCTGTGTGATTATTGAACACCATGCCAACTTCTGGAACACCAATATCCTCACCATCTGATTCATCAATGCTGGGATCCTGAAACAAAACCTTCATCATGACACAACTCATATTGCAACCTACTGGAATCTTAACTTTCTTCCAGCTGACAAAAGTTGAAGTCAACTTGAGAGTAATAACTTTTTAAAACATAGAATGGCATAAGTGACTTTGAGCAAATAGCACATCCTGAATGTAGGTATTTCATGGTGGCACACTAACATTTGCCTTCAACTGTTCGTGAATACTCAGATAACCATCCAACTAAGTTGTGCCAAACATTAGTGCATCTGAAGCAAAAGGCTGCCACTTAATGTGGACAGAAATGGTTCACAAATTGGAACTTCAAGCTCGCAGGGGTGAACAGAAATACAGAATCACAAGACATTTGACTGCTCCCACAAAAATAAATGTCAATCTAATACACAAAATAGAGTTGAAAGACTATACAACCATCCACAAACCAAATGAACCGATCAAATCCTAACCCTAAATGACAAGGAGCTTATGTTTAAACCACAGCCCACCGACCCTCATGTTCAAAATGCAAACCGAAGCTTCCCTCAACAGTCCCCACACCTCGAATTCAAGAAAACCCATGGAAATTTCTCCCCACACTAAGCACTTATCTAACAGTAAGGATCACAAGACCGCTAAAAGGATCGGAAGAACAGAAGGAAAGGGGGGACGGAGCAAGTCGGACCAGTGCATTGAGATCCCGGCGCCGAGCCCGGCGGGGATTCTTGGACTGTGCAAACGGCTCCTCCACCTCCATGGCCCTAAATAACCAAGCATAAATGTAAGCACTTAGATCTGAAAGTAAACCGGTACCCAAAAAAAAAAGAACAGAGTGATCATGATTATTCATCCTAGTGAAAAAAACAAGTGGCAAATCATTTTTTCTGTCAAGTATGAGGGGATAAAGTAAACAACATCGCCACCGAAGTAATCATCTGCTGCCCACAACCTAGCATTACTCCAAAACAAATTCCTCAGATGCCCTTGGTTATCCAAATCTACTAAGTAGAAGTAAGGATTCTTGTTCTGCATGTTCCCAAAAAACTTACGGATATACTTATCATCTCCTTCCCCGAATTTAAGCCTTCCTATCTCGGTAAGTTCCCTTGCTCCTTTTCAGCTGGAATCATCAATATGAAGCCAGCCCCTCTCGCCTTAACTTTAACGAGATCCTTGCTGAGCAATTGATCTCGGTTGCCTCTCTAGGCAGATAGCACGTATTTGCTCTCCCCCTCCCAGCTCGGCTACATCCAAGCACCAACCTTCAGCACACCCCTGACTCCAGATATGATGAGCACTTGAGCGCATCATCATACGCTTCGAATCTCAGCCCAACACGTGGCGCATTCTCATCTACCGCAGCCTTCTCACCATCTTCCCGCCCGCTGTCATTACCATCCACGAGTATATCACCCCCTCACCCTCGTGCACGCCACCTTCACAGCCAAAACCCCTCCCAAATCCTAGCAAACGAAATGCAGCGTTACTAGTTTCCATAGCAGCAAGCGCCGAAATTAAAACATTCGAACTAACATCAATATTTCTAACCTGGGCGACTTCAAACAGCTTTCAGCGCTGTGCCATTTCCATTTATGGCTCCGCACCATTTCCCATCCTCAAAAACCGCAACATCGGCGCCTCCTCGCCAATAACCCCTCTACCATAGAAGCAAACTCAACGTGGGCCATGGGGATTCAGCTGAACTGAACTCCCAAAACCGAAACTATAAACTGCAACCGCACCTCCCCCGACGACCCCGAACCCGAAACCCTAACCCTAACCCTAACCCAGCTACCACCACGCCTCAATCGTCTGAGAGAGGGAGGAGGTGGTGGACCCACCCACCTCGCCACTGTCCGTCTAGTAGCACCGACCAGAACAGGACGAGCACGAATCGGAGAAGAGGAAGAGGGGACGGAGAAGAAGGCACGGTTGTAGCTGTGGCGAGAGTCCGGTACTCGTGTATTGAGGAAGAGGAGATTCAGGACCTCTCGACGAGGGACGGCTCCCCCTGGAGGCGGCCCGGATCGCCGGTTCCCGTTGCCCGGCCGGCGTGAGGTCGCCGACGATGAGCCGCAGTTGGGGAGTGCCGGCGGTAGGACCGGGGAAAGAGGGACAAGAGTACAAGAGAGAGAGAGAGAGAGCTGGGCTCCGTAAGGCTTCGTTTGGCACTACGGATTTTCCACCCACGAGGTGATTTCACCCAGACGTGGATCGGGTGAATCCCCCTCCGCCACCAAATCCTCGCGTTGATTTGCGTGATTAATACTAATGAGTCTGAACAATATACTATATGAATATGTGTAAACTGACCGATCAAACATACGCAAGATTGTAAGTAGTTGACCGATCAATATAGGTATGACTGTTTACCATACGTGTGCATACCAGAACTTATACATATTTTCGAAAATAAGGTCCAAAAATATAAAGGTCCAAAAATATAAATATTAAATATGGAAAAGTCTCAAACATGACTGTCTGCCTCTCCAGGAACTCTCAGATCATTTTTTATATAATTAGTGCCATATTTTCTAACTTCTCTAGCTAACTAGATAACATCATCCATGTGACCAACTGACAGGTATCCAGGAACAAAAATTGTCAAAATCACGCTGCTAATTCTTGCAATTGCACTTAGAACTGAGACAACTGTCAAACAACTAGACTGATGTTCCTCTGCAAAGTCCAAAATCACAAGAGATTAACACTACACTAATAGTAGTCTGCACTATACTAAAAGTTCATGCATTGGAGTTCATACTTCATACATTGACAACAGATAAATAAAGATGACAGCTAGTTTCAGAACAAAGAACTACAAAGAACTGCATATCTAACTAACAAAGAGCTCTAGTGAATGAAAATTAGGGGAAATAAATTATAAACTGATGGTTTGAAGACAACTGCTCCTCTTTTTAGAGCTTACTGTTATACAACTTCAAGTGATACTAAAATGTATAAACAATCATGGAATTAAATCTGTGAGATAAGCGTTCATCAATGCATATATATGTCCTGTTTGAGATGAACTAGTTAAATCCTACAGCATTACTACTACCTAGCAAATAACCCAAGGCTACCAGGTTATCAGTTTCTAGTTAAATTGATCACTGTGAACTAATCTGAACAATATGTGAACTAACTTGAGCTGTGAAATAATCAGGGAAGACTGTGAAATAATCAGGGAAGTCATATATGCAAGAAGCAAGATATATGCTCGCTTTTCCCTGCCTCCATTGCTACTTAAAAGGTACATGGCAGAAAAGGCATCATCTCATCGTCGTCGTCCTGCCTCTTTCTAACTAGATCCTGAACCCTTGAATCCATATTTATACAAAAATAATTGGTAGGGACAAGGCAAGACAACATAGTTCAGATTTAAAAGAAATGGCTGTAATCAGAAAAGGTTCAGACTTGGCGTGAGCAGAACAAGATCAGACTTGCGGCAAACAAATCTGAATGAGCAGATTAACACTATCCTAATACCAGTCAGCACTTTACTAATAATTCATGCATTGGAGTTCATACTTCATACATTGACAACAGTTGGTTTAGTATAACAACAATCTTTATGTGCAAACATGCAAACACTAATACTGAGGACAGTTTTTACACTATCAGCTATGTCTTGCACTAGCATCTTTCTGATGAAACACCTAGCATATGACAGAAATCACGGGAAACTATAGAAAATATCACGTCGTTTTGTACTCTAACAAAGTAGCAATCATAATTAGGTGAGATGCAGGTGCACTCATCCAAGAAATAGGAATCACGTTGTGCTAATCATGCAGGATCTCTTCACCGATCTAGCACAGATTCACAGAAGCATACGATTTAGCCTGCAAGAAAAGAGTAAAAGGAGGGGGGGGGGGGGGGGGGGGGGGGGGGGTGGAAGACCTGTAGGATCCGCTGTAGTCTGACTCAAGGCTGCCGGACTCGAACCCTAGCACGAAAAAAGATCATGAGAAGAGGAACGGGAAGGGGATGCGGCGGAGGAGGAGATGGGGAAGGGGAGCTGGAGCTGGAGGAGGCGGCTAGGCGCACCTGGATCTCGTCGAGCTCACCGCGGCACCGTCGAGGGAGAGGTGGCGGCGGCGACGTCGAGAGGAGCGGAGGAGTCCTTCCCGGTGTGCGGCGACGTGGGATTGGGCCACCGCGAGGCGTGGTTTTGGCCCAAGAGTTTGCTGGCCCATTTTCCTCTCACCCATGAGGCCAGAGAGAGTTTGCAGGCTCAGGCCCATCATCTTCCTCTCGCTCCATTTCCCTCTCGCTCGAAATGGAAATGGAATTATCAATTATGGACCTGAGGAATTTTCAAAAAACAAAAATCTGAACCCGAGATGGATCACGGCCGGTCTTGCACGGCGGCTTGCAGCCATGAACACTTCGACCCCTGGCACTGGCACCATGTTGAAACTTGAAAAGGACAAACGACCGAACCAATGGAATAATGGATGCACCAAGGATGTGCATCGTGTGAGCCAAAGCCAATGGTGTACTTCTGCCGGAGATATGGCTTTAGCAATGAACAGTCAACTGCAAATGACCGAATCTTCAGAAGAAAATACTCCAGTGCAACCTCTTTAGTTGCCAAGGTTAAAATTCAACCTAGAATTTGGGGCACATAGCCGGTGCAAAAGCGCGTGAGAGAGATTATCTTTATATGCTCTCTTTCTTTGTTTTTATCTTTTTTTCATGTAATTAAGTATATAAGTTTTGACTCTCTTCTCTGTTAATGCACGCTATATATACAGAAAGGCTATCACCTGTGTCAGACGTTTAAAAAAAAACAAAAGGCAGCTCGTAGTCGTAGTGCTCTAAAATGCACCCACGTTTGATGGCTTCAGTCTTGACATGCCAGGGTTCTCCACGCTCTGCCACTCTCTCTTTAAAGTAACTATTTCGCTTTTAAATGGATGGTATTTTAATTTAAAAATTGGTTTTGAGTAATTCTATATGTATGAAACTCTCGCGTGTCAGTGTAGCAAACTTTTTTCATTATCTAAAAAACACTATTTTTTCAAAGGCACAGATAAATTAAGCATCACATTCGGGAAAATTGCCGGATACAAGTTCTCTTATAAGCTCTAGGGCTTAGCGTCTGAAAAGGCCTGCCTTTTAAAACAGCTCAAATCCATTTATTTTTAATAGTATAAGGTACATAAGACGCTAAACAGTGAGCTACCTTATTACAAGAACTATTACATAGCAATATACTGCATGATGATGAGAAGGCACCACGAGATTTTTAACAAAGGAGAGGCGAAGAAAAGGGAAGAAACTGCTTGGACCATGGATCGACAAATATGATGCTGGACGGTGACTACCTTGTAAGCAAGTTGTGAGCAATGCAGTCAACCAGCAGCATGACCTGAAGTAACAACAGCATGAAGAGGATGATACAATCATGCCATTGTGAAAACTCCAACACATACTATATACTACAGTACTACCAATGCAATCCCCATACGCATATAACGGCCACAACCTTTGATCCATAAACTGTTGACTGGAAGAAACATCGTGTCCATGTGAGTTAAACTTTAGTTAACAGATGGTAATTGATGGCAGAATTAGTAAATGGTACAAAGTAGTAGTATACGAAGCTTGAGCCAGTACTTCGTCGGAGACAGTTGTTCTCATTCCCAAGCTTTCCTGAAACTTTGGGAAACATAGTTGTTTTCGAAGAGCTCGCTGAAACAAATTTAAAAAAAAAAATTATGAAGCGGAGCAGCTGAAACCGCACATCCTGCATTCAGAAGATGATAGTGATACAGTGTGGGTAATGCACCTCCAGGAGACCAGGACTACTAGATTGGGTAGCCTGCCTAACTGGCCAGCAAGGCAGCAATGGACCGCGGCGGACTTTTCTTGTGTAGAGGAGTTTTGTCTAAACCAAAAAAAAAGGGGCATGCCCATGGGCTTGTCTAGTTACATATAGCAAGAACAAAAAAGGGGAAGAAAATAACCTCACCCAAGAACCATTCAACAAAAGACCGTGTTGGTGCAGCCGATCTTGCAGGAAGCGAGTGAAACTTTATGCCATCTCAAATAAACAGCTTTGTGAAGATAGATGTCATCGAACCGCTCATATGAACTTTGACGTCAATCTGGCTCCTCTTTGCAAACTTGTATATGAAATGAAATTTTGTGTCGATGTGCTGCTCCGGTCATGGCGCACTGGGTTCTTCATCAATATCAGCAAGATTATGGACTTGCTGTCCACCTTCAGAACTGGCGCAACCAGGGTCAGCCAATCTGCCAACACACTGAAGCAAGCAAGAACCCAGTGCATCACGACAGAAGCAAGCACATAGACACCAAACTCCACTTCACCCAGGAGTGTGCAGGGGAAGGGCCAGCCAGATCTACGCCAAGTCCATTGGAACAGCTGAGCAGCTTCATTAGGGGTTAGAAGATGAAGAATGCTGGAAGGTTTTGTGTTGCGAAGTGTCGTCTTCTTTTGTTTGATTCGATCCAATTTAAAGGACACTCTTGTGTACAGAACTTGCCCTGAATAAGTGGATAGCCTCCTAGGCTCACGGCATGAACGAGCAGTCCGCACAAGGCGCAACTATGACCCGATCTTGTGAGACCGAAGCCTGTTTCAAGCTAAACATGCGCATAACCAGAAGACATAGTCATGTGCTTGGCTAAATATAGCGAGAAGCACAAGAAGAAGACAGAAACGCACAAGAATTGTTCAATAGAGCCAAAGATAGAGAGGGCCATGGCCACCTGCAGTGTGCAGACAGACACGCAAATCTGGCATGTTGATGACAGACGAGTTCTATATCCTTTGACCTTTTCTTCTTCTTGATTGCTTTTTACAAAAAGGATGAATTCCTTGTTAATACTGCACGCATAGATAGGTCGAGAGGTCTGGGCACCTGTTGATTGCATCAGATGCTCGGGTTGAAAGCAGAGCGTACCACACGTAAAATTTCACAATGTTCAGAAAATCAGAAGTGTGTTGTGAATTGTGATACACTGATACATCTGAACGTACAATATGCTTATTCGTCTGATCGAGTTGATATTAACGATACCAAAATTTGTTTATGGACTAACATGCATTAGAACTGTTACTTACAAATGGAAACTTGCATAATTTTAGGCGAACGTTAATTAGAAAAAATGAAGTTGAAGCAGCATATCAGTTGACAGCTCTCGATCATATCCATTGGCAACCGTGTCATCTCCTGCATCAGGTACACAAAAGCAAGAGCAGACACATTTGTTTGGACAAGGATCATCAGCATATTCACAGACTTGTTTACACGTAGGATCAAAATACAAGGCGGGAGCTCGATATTGACCAACCTGCCATGGCCGGCTGTGCGAGTTCTCAAGCAAGCGCGCGGTTGCATGCTCACGGCTCACCTCGGTTGGCTACCATGGCCGCGCGCCATGCTGGGAACTTGCTGCGGGAGCAGAGAGAGTGAAGGCAGAGATCCTAGGCTTGAATCTTTCCGATGGCGAAGAGACTTGGCGCGGAAGGTGGGGAGGGCAGTGGCGGCGGCGGACGAGCCCGGAGGTGGAGGGGACGGCGGAAGGGGACCGACAAGCCGAAATGCCGAATCGAAATCGAAGTCAGGAGGCATTTTGCATATATTCGGATCGCGATTATTAATCGCTATCCGAATGAGGGTGCTATATATAAATATAAGGGGTATATTTGTAAATAACCGTATCGCGATCCAAACTAGGGGGTATTGTGAAAATAACCGGATCGCGATTAATAATCGCGATCTAAACTAGGGTCCTATATGTAAATATCAGGGGTGTTTTTAGAAATTGGCGCATGTTATTGACATCAGTTTCCTCTAAAATCGCAGCTCATATTTTTTTCCTCTCCACTTGCATGACACAAGTTATCTTTGGACCCAATGAATTTGTTGTACAAGATGGTCGAATAGATGGAAAAGCATGACATTTTAGAGAGAGAGAGAGGCACGTAGAAGGTGAAGAGATTCAATGAACTAATAAGGAGAAAAATTTACAAAGTTGAGCAGAAGTCATGCTAATTGCTAAATGGGTTTGCTAAGTTGTTCATGAGCAATGCATGGACATGTCATCCATGAATGACGCATTCAGCTAAGAACCTAGAGTCAATTGGTACCCACATTTGGATTTTGACGGTCCAACTTGTATTTTCTTTTTTCATTTGGGATTTTCAATGCAGCCATTTTAGCTACGATTTTCGCTGCCTTCAGTTCAGGACGGATCGATCTTTCTCACACTGTCAACCATCTTCCAGCACGGTGCGCTCGGGGCGTGAATGACATCGTCGTCTGGACGTCAGCACGCCGCGACACGGAACGCACGCTATAAATAAACGATTTGGCGGAATGGCGGCGGCGCTGCGTGTGCGTTTAGGTGGCGAGGAGGCAAAAGAATCACACATTCAACAGTTTTTTTTTTTTTTTTGGAGAGAGAGAGAACACATAGACTCGAGAGTTACGGGTAATAAACAAATTAAAAGGCTAAACAAGTGCAACATCTGAAAACCTTTTTGTGCTGCGCGCATTCATATTCCGTAAAAAGTCACAAATATAGGCATGGGTTATATTTCCCTACTAGAAGCCAGACACTGCCGCACGCACTAACAACCATCAACCAAGCAGCTAATGACATGCTGCACATACTCCCCTAACACCGGTTTGGATGGTATACGTACTATTCGTAGCTGCCTTCACGTTCACGGCTTCACCCTCAACATATCATGTATTACCCGTGCCACACGTAAAAGGCATAAGTGGTTCAGATGTACACTACTTAACTTCTGTTCAGTTTGATCTAAAGCAGACGAGAATCACATTTGGAGAGGTAACAAGCCGAGCGCTCCGTTGCCCCCGCACACGGCGACCGGGCGCTCCCCCCTCTGACCCTAGCCACCGCTCCACCTACATCGCCGCCCCTCGCCTCGCCGCTGCCGGACGCCCGCGCGGCTCGCAATGACGGCGGCAGCGGGTCCTCTTCCCCCCTCCGGGCGGATCTGGGCGGGTGCGGCCCCTGGACCGCCGGACTCGTGCTCGCCGGCAGGGCGACGGCCACGATCGCCTGGGCGGGGGCCTGGAGCAGTGGTGGCTGGATCCGCGCGACCATGGCGAAGAGAGACGAGCCGGCGTCGGTCGCGGGGGTAGTGGCATGGCCCGACGGGATCCGGCACTGCGACGGCCGGATCCGTCGGTGTTGTGGCCGGGCGTGGGCGAGGAGCGGTACGGAGGCGTCCTGGCCTGCGAGGAGCGGCGCGGAGGCGTCCTGGCCGGCGAGGTGCGGCGCGGAGGCGTCCTGGCCGACGAGGAGCGCCGTCGAGGCCTTGTGCGGCGGACGGCGGGGGCTGAGGAGGTTTGAGGGCGGCGGGAGCGGCGGCCGTGGAGGGCCAGCGGGGGTCGGCAGCAGCAGGGAGAAGGCCATGGTGGCTCGTCCGGCCGGTGGCGTCATGGTGCCGCGGCTGGGATTGGATTGGGCCCGCGCCAGGGGCGTCTTGGTGGCGTGGCTGGCGTCTACGTTGGTGATGGAGGGCCTGGTATCTAGGTGGACATGTTGTGGCTCCGACGGCATGATGGCTTATGGGTGAAAACCTTGTCCGCTTTGGACAGGCGACGACGACGCTTACATGTCGTGCTCCTCCTTGGAGGCGTCGTCAAGGAAGCTCCTCTCATCGGCCCGTTAGTCTGCTGCCCCTTGGCTCCTTTGGTGCTCGACGCGTCTCGGTGGGTGTCAGTGGTGGTTTGGGTTGTGTGGTGCCCCGTGTCGACGTCCCAATCCGACCGGGCAGAGATTGCTTAGGCTCGTGTCGAGGATCCAATCCGACCGGGCGGAGTTGTGGAGCCTCGTGTCGATGACCCAATCCGACCGGGCAGAGTTTAGGAGTTGTGTGTGGCATATGTCGATGTCCCAATCCGACTAGCCGTGTTTGTTGTCGTCGTCGTCGTTGTTGGTGTTTTTTCCCCTTTGGTTGTATACCCAGTCTTGGGTTTTCATCTTCTTTTTAGTATAATCGGCAGCTCTCCTGCCTGGTTCGTTTCAAAAAAAGCAGACGAGATTGGTGACCAATTCATGTTTGCAAGCATGTGCGGAGGTCGGAGGCCGCTTTTGATCCCACGGAGAGCATTGCTGGATCGAAAAATCCTATGACCACAGTACGTAAACAATTCCCAGCCATGCAGCATCCCAACGGTAAGCAGTGGCAGCATCCATTTTCAGTGCCCTCTAAAATCTCAAACCCATAGAGTAGATGGTCGATAGTGTCTCAAAGTGGTTGATTGAAGGCAGAGTTGTGCCAACCCTGTCTTGGTGGAAGTAATGGGAACACGTAGTATATAACTAAGGATGGAGATGGATGTCTAGACATCCGAAACATCCGTATTCGTATTCGATAAAAACGTAAATATGGATATCCGTATTCGTATTCGATTTTAATATGGATGTATCCGAATTCGATTTCCAACAATTTTCTCTATCCGATTCCACATTCGTATTCGAGAAAAATCCAAAACATTCGGCATTCGACATTCGTATTTGAGAAAAATCCGAAACATTCGACATAAATTAACTTCTCTTTTTAACTAACTATTAATTATAAATGATATAAACTGTTTAATCAATTTAAAAATTATCTACATGATAATTACTAATTATATTGATTATAATATTACTAATGATATATAAAATAAATTTTAACTAACTTTAAGATGGACAATCATATCAATTTTAACTACTTTAATTTATTTATCTAATTAATAAATTATATTTTACTGTACTATTTTCTTATTAAAATATTTATATATTATGAAAATTATTTATATTTATATTTGTATATTTAATTATTCAAATATATATAACATACATGAGATATATACACATAATTTACTATTAAAACAATCCATAAAGTGAATTAATACACACTAAGACATTTTCTGTCAAAATCAACTAAGCATCCGAATGCGAATCCGAATTCAAACTATTCGTTTGTATTGTATTCATAAGATTCGTATTCGTATCCGAATTCGAATTAAAATGTGGTAAATAGTGGTATCCGAATTCGAATCCATTCGTATTCGATCCGAATCCATCCTTATATATAACAGCCCAGACCAAGCTTTCTTTGGAACCAGTAGCACAATTAGTTCAACTGTCTGAAATATAATTAATGAACAATGCAGTTCATTAGCATGACCACCTAGTTAGAAAAGTGTGACTTCGTGACTGAAGGAAAGTGAGAACAGTGTGAAGGAATTGCATGAGCCAGTATTCTGCTGAAACTAACCTAAAGCAACAGCAGGATGAAGAAGATGACAAAAATCTGGATCCAGGTAGTGGCGAAAGGGCCTGTAGCTGACTTGGTTAGATGGTCTCAGTAGCACTCCTCATGTCCTGGGTTCGACTCCCCATGGGAGCGAATTTCAAGCTGAGGTTAAAAAACCCACTCGTCTGTCGCCATAACCAAAGCACAGGTCAAGGCCCGGCCCAGAGCGTATCTGTGGTTGGCTTGGGCTCTCCTACTTGTGGGTAGTTGCAGAAGCTGTCAGCCCAGTGGTTGTCTCACAAGGGCTACGGGCCCCTGTGTAAGGGTGGGCAGAGGTTCGGGGGTTTTCTCGGCCTGCGTGAGAAGGTCTTCTCTTAGCAAAAAGCCCGGGGGATGTCTTACCCCTACCTGTGGGTAGTTGCAGAAGCCGCCAGCCGAGTGGTTGTCTCACAAGGTCTACGGGCCCCTGTGTAAGGGTGGGGCAGAGGTTCGGGGGTTTTCTTGGTCTGCGTGAGTAGGTCTTCTCTTAGAAAAAGCCCGGAGGCTGTCTTACCCCCGCAGGTCGAGTTTTTTTTTATCTAGGTAGTGATTATTAGGAGAAACATTATCGTGTCGAAGTAAGTTAAACCAAAAACTAACAGAAGACAACTAATGGCTTAACGTGCAAAAGGAAAAAATAGAACAAATTAAACATATGAAGCTTTGGCTAATCCTCTTCTAAAAAAATAAAAACAACTTTGGCTAATCCTTTTGTCAGTGGCAGCTGTCGTCCCAACTTCTAAGCTTACATGAAGCATTCAAAGCAAATTAGTTTCCAAGAAGGTGTTGAAGAAATTGAACCACTTGTTCCCAACAGCTTATGAAAACAAAATTTTACAAGGAGAGCATGATGTGATTATCTTGCAGGTGAGAACTACACCTCCTGTACTACCATCCATTAGGGTGTTACCGTGCTATCAATTTCAAAACTCATATCTATACGGTGATCGAAAAATTTCAGCAAAAATATGAGTGGATAGCTCATATCATCTTCTACCATCATGCAAAATTTGAGACGCAACAGAAATTTGTACAAGATGCAACAAAAAAAGTGAAATGTGCACATGAATAGTGCTCGTTGCAACTATGCATCACAGACCCGTGACAAGTTGCATTGTGATTGATCTTGCATCGACATTCAACAATTAGAATAATTGAACTGCCTATGTGGATTAAACCAATGATGACCTCCTATATCCCGTAAAGGGATGTTGATTTCCACAGTAGCCATAAAATTCCTATCATCGCTTGATGCAAACAATTGCTTGCAGGGTCGCATTTGGCGCCTAATATTGGCAGCATTGACTTTCAGTTTCCTCTAAAATCGCAGCTCATATTCCCCTGCACTTGCATGATATAAGTTGCCTTTGGACCAAATGATTTTGTTGTTCAAGACGGTTGAATATATGCAAAGTTTCACTTCATCATCTCATGTTATGGATTAAAGGAAGCTAGACAACACATACACGCTGAATGCGCCATTCATAAATGACATGTCCATGCATTGCTCATGAACAGCTTAGCAAGCCATTTAGCATGACTTCTGCTCAACTGTAAATTTCTGTCCTGAATTCATTGAATCTGTTCACCTTAACTATGCCTTCCTCTCACAAAAATGCCATGCAGCCCATTGATGAATTCGTACCCACATTTGGATTTTGACGGTCAAAATTGGGTTATGTTTTTTATTTTGGGATTTTTAATGGAGCCATTTTAATTACAATTTTCTCTGTTGGGCTACGTTCAGAAATTGAACACAAGGTATTACCGTATTAGGAGAAACATGTTGTGCCAAAGTAAGTTAAACTCAAAATTTACACAAGTTAATTGATGACGAAACTCAGAGAAGGGAGAAAATAGAACGAACTAGACACATCAAGCTTCAGGTATTACTTTTTGCTAGTGGCACTGGTCCCTACTTTCATAAGCTTTCAGAAACAAACTAGGCACAGCATGAAGCTTTCAGAAACAAAGTACAGTTTCCAAGAATTCGTTCATGAAATAGAAACTTTTTCCCCCTTGAAGAGCTTTGCCCACAGGCCGCAGGTATGCACCAGGGGTGGACGGTAAATGAAATACCGTCCACCCCCGATCCCCGCTGGGGAGCTCGGCTCGGAGGCGGTGGGCAAGCGGGCGGCCTGCACGCGGATGGAGACGCGACCACACGGCTGACCCGCGACATCCGCGCCTTGACGCCGGCACGCCACGACATCGGACATGTCCTTGTACCCTGCCACGGCACTGACACCGCAGCCTCTGGCTGGTGGCCCTCGACGCCGGCCACCTGGCGCACCGAGGAAGCAGGCACAATGCCGACCTAGCAGCGTGCCAATTAAGTTGCCAAGCACGCAGGCCATGAAGACCATTTGACCAAGGCGCAAGACCTGAGAAATTACTTCATCGTGCCAAACATACGTGACCCGCCTTAGCTTGGCAGCAGTTGTTCATGCACGCATGGACGCACCTTGTCCGTATGCATTGCAACAGGGCCCAATGCCAGAGTTTTCAGCACAACACCTAACCCAAATTGTTTTCTCTCAGCAGAAGTTACTACAGACACAAAAATATGCCCACGGCACATAAAACAATTAAACTCAGTATCTTTTTATTACCCGAGCCATTTTCACGTTTTGTTATAGAGATCGAGTTAGACATGAGCAGCTGATTGGAGTCTTCGGAGCTCTCGCTACTTCATCAGGGCACAAGCAATGGAGATCCCCAAAGACGGTGTCAGCTTCTTCGTATGGCTTCTGTCCAGCCATTAGCAAGCAACATCCATCCACAAGATCATCTCTAGCTGTCTTGCCAGTTGCTCCACCTTTTTCAGCCACTGCTCTAACGACTTCAGGTGTCCTAGTCGTGGTCCACCATCCCCGATCACTTGCCACAAAAAATCACCGATCTTGTTGTCCGGTAGTTTGTGACCCCAATTGGATGCACTCATTTGCAGTTTCTTCTAAAATCTCACTTTCTTGTTACACCGATAATTTTGTTCCTGAAATGGCAGCTCAACATGGTTGACTAGGTACAAAGTTTCATATTTCTCATGTCCAGAAGGTGGCAGTACAAACGTACACAGAGGTGCCTAGAGCTACAAAATGATAGTGGCCAAATTCTGTTAAACTAGCTAGCAGTTTTATAGTGACTGACGTCCACATCGGTTCATGCAAAATTGATGAAAAACGTGGTTCATTAGCATGATCATGGAGTAAGAACTAAGAAGGGCATGCCATTTTGACAAAAGAGGATGAAGAGATTCAGTGAATTGAGGACCAGAATTTCAATTGAGCAAAAGTCTGATGCATGCTAACTGGTAGCTTTGTTCATGAGGAGTGTGTGAGCAATGCATCCAAATGTTAGCCTCCAACAATGCATTGAAGTAAGTGTCAAAATCAACATACTAGAACCGTAAGTAGTTTTGGTGTCATGGTATATATGTGAGTTGAGGTTTACAAATCCACTGAAGCATTTGTGTTGTGGTTTTTGGACGATCTACACAATCATGAGGCTTGCTGTCTGAAAAATATTCGTCGTTGTTATAGCATCAGGTGTGCAAGAATGTGTGAATATGGTAGAGTCCTCTGCCCCTTCTTGAATGCACTTCAAGGGATTGCAATTATTTTTTTTTTTTTGGAAGCAACAGGAGGGGCAAGCCCCTACTGATTAGTATTAAAAGTGGCAAAACCAGGTTCAGATACAGCCTCAAAGAGAAAAGACCGAGGAAATAGAAAAAAGAGGGAGAGGAAGAAACAAAGGAACATAAACAGAAGGAGGGGGCAGCTACTACTAGATTACAGAGAGTTAAGCCATGTAGACATTGCCGGTATTAGCGAGGGTTTTGCTCTCAACAAGAGAAGGGAGAACTCGATCAGTCTTGAACTTGCTTCTGCAATTTTCAATGGTTGGGTGCACATTGCTGAAAATCCAGTCATTCCTTGTGGTCCAAATGCTCCAAGACATTAGAATGATGATTTCCATGTAGAAAGGAACCGCTAACTTATCTCTTATTTTCCTAAAGATCTGCATGACCGGCGGCCTTGTTGTTATAACTGTAGCTCCAATTGAGGCCCAACAAGCCTTTGCAAAGTTGCATCTCAGAAAAAAGGCGTGCACTTGTTTCTGTTTTCTGTAATATGCATAATTCACATACATAGGAGTAGTCTAGCCCCATATTTTTCCTTCTGAGTATGTCCCTGGTGCTTAATTTAGTTGTTCCATTGCTTCTTTTCAGAAAATTGGAGGAATTTAAACACATCTGTGACATCGTTGAATTGCTACTTGTACACCATATGCACTATGTCTAGTTCTAGTTGTCTACTATCTCAGTTTGTAGCAGGGCGGCAGTCAATGTGCACAGCTTCATGTTTATTTGCACAATTTGCTCAAAACACATGCTTGTCGATCGTAATCCGTATCAGGCCTTGTTTGGGTACTTCTGGATTGAGGTGGTATGAGGGGGATTGTAGGGGATATTAGTTCATTTTAGATCCAATCCCCTCCAAAACGCCTCTATCCAATCAAGACCTCAAGGAAATCCTCTCATGCTGCCATCCATGGAGCTAGCTTCAAGCCAGGCCCGCTGGCTTGGAAGAAGGCAGCAGTCTGATACGTATAGATCCAATGTTTTTGTCGTAGCACTTCAGGAACATGGCCAAGGCCAATGGCTTTTGGCTTGGAAGACATGATTGCTCTGTTTATGGCGAAAACAACAATTTTTTTTTACCGTTCTGCACCTCTGTCGAGAACATGGTCGTGGCGATGGCCTGCATGCCAGACTGCTCGGCGAGGTTTCCCTTGACTGTCCGACAACGGCCAGAAAAAGACTGGTCGGGGCGCCGCGTCGTGGTTGTCCTTGGGCTGGGAGCGAGCGACATGGCATCCTGATTCAGGCTCAGATATGAGAGCCTTTGTTCCTCCGGCGAGGGCTAGTGGCGGCGGCGGCGCGGCGGATGCTAGCTTTCTCCGTCGGCGATGTCAGCGGCGGCGGTCAGGTGCTCGCCCTCGACACATACTTAGATTTCATACTTGATGATTGATTCAAATTGACGCACTCATTAGTCGTTAGAATAGAACTGTCAAACTGCTAGCATTGTGGACTTGTGATGTGAAGTAACCCTTGTTACTTGTTAGAAAAGTACTAGGAATTCATAGGACAATTACACTGACCAAACAAATGGAGGCGGTTACGGAGGAAAAAGAGCATTGTCGTCGCATCCCAAACGGCCGGTGCACCGTGCACGCTTGACTCGATGAGATGGGGCCATACAGTTCTGCAGCTCCACACTCAACTGGTGAGTCCGTAACTGACATGGGCCGGCTCCAAATGCCAGGCAAAACGAAATCGTGTTGAGCTTGATGATCCTAGCATCACTTGGTGTAAAAAGAATCACTAGTCTTGCTGTTATTGATCCACAATCAGCATTACCCGTTTGCAGTTTCCTCTAAAATCACAACTGTCGAATTGCACAAATAACTTGGTTCATGAAATTTTTCTCTAGATGCAAAGTTTCATCTTGTCATATGCGGTGATTCAAGAGGGTAAGATAAAACGTACACGAGAGGACTAGAGCTACAAAACAAGCCAAAAACCAAAACTCAGTAAACTAGTTGTTTATACTTTATAGTGAGTACGCACGCTGGCCACGCGATCCGGAGCGCGGCGGCGGAAACAACCGAAACATGCAGCAGGAGCTCGGGGACGGGTGGTGTGGTGCTCTGTGTAGTTTCGTTTCTGTTTGTTTGTTTGATCGCAGGGTTGCAGTGCAAAACACATACTTAAAGTTCATACTTGATGATTTATTCGGCATTTGTATTTGATGGTAAATTTGCAGATGCCTTGGTCCATACTGAAGCACTCATTTAGAGATCACTAGTACACACTTGCGGTTTATAAGATCACGTGCTACACCACTCTCTTCTTTATTACTGTCAGAGTACTCTTCACATTATATTGTCCATCAACCCCTTTGTGTTAGAGAACATATGATTACTTATGGAGGGGGCTCGACTCAACGTGCAGGCAAGCTGGATCGGGAGGAGACCATGATGCCAACGCACGACCCCGATGGCCGTTCAAGCATTGGCAGCCAGTCTTATCTTAACGAAACCAATACAAAATTGAAATTTCTCTTCTCTCATTTGGACAGACAAGAACAGGTCACAGTGAGTTTTCTGCCCTTTATTGGCAGAATTTAATTACAGTTTCCTCTAAAATCTCAGCTCTCATAGTTTCCCTTTCATCTGCGCTTGCACAACATAAAGTTGGTTTTGGACGAAATGAAATTGCTATTCAAGGTCGTTGAATAGATGCAAAGTTTCACATCATCTCCTGTCCTAATGAAAGGCAGCTGGATAACACATACGCAAAATGCTGCAAGGCTCTTAAAAGCTATAAAGCGAGCCAGAGGCCATAACTATGTGTCGAATTAAAAGCATGATCATTGGGTAAGAACAGCATGCCAATTTCACAAGAGAACAGCACATAGAAGGCGAATAGGTACAGTCACCTAAGGACAGGAATTTACAGTTGAGCAAAGGTCATGCTAAATGTTTTGCTCATGAATAATGAGCAATTGATGCATCAAGATGTTATCCCACAGTTGAGCAAAGGTCATGCTAAATGTTAGTTTTGCTCATGAGTCATGAGCAATTAATGCATCAAGATGTTATCCCTGAATGACGTATTCAGTTAACAACATTACAGGTCTATTCGTACCCACAGTTCAATTTGACATTCGGAATCAGGTTATCATTTTAGTTTGGGGATTTTTAGCGCAGAAAGTTTTAATTTTATTTTCCTCTGTTTGGCTGCCATTAGAAATTAAACTTTGTCAGCAATCATGGTGTTAAATAAAAAAAAATTTAGCTATCAGTCCGTCACATTTTTAGCGATCAAAACAAAACAAGAAACATTTATCTGTCACTCCGTCACATTTTCAGTGACTAAAAGTTCAAAAAAAAGTGGTGCTGCCACTGATTATTTGTTCCAGGAGAAGAAAGATATACATACGTTTGGCAAGGTATAGCATATATTCAGTGAAGAAAGTACATCACTTGTTTAATATGTCAGGATATGCTACATAACCGAAGAACACAGCAGGCATGGATGAAATAATGCAGCTCCATGTTTCATTGGTGATTCGTGAGTCAGTCACTGACCAAACTATTGCAGCTACATAGGACAATGAATGCTGTCGTAGCCGGTGGAACAAGATTCCCATGATGAAAAGGCCATGAGGATGCAAGTTCCAGCAAGAGGTGGCGGCGGTTAGGAGATAGGCACAAGCTGTACAATGCCAACGCGAGGTGGAAGAGGAGCCCATTGAACTTGGTATGCTTGATCTTGATCCTAGCACAATTTGGAACCAAAAGTCACCAACCTGTCTGATATAATTCATGCATATTGGCAGTGTCCTCTTGCAGTTTCCTCTAAACTCTCAGCTGTCTGTTTGCATTAATAATTTTGTTTGTGAACTTGTAGCTCGAGATGATTGAATGGGTGTAAAGTTTCATATTGTCCTATGTCGTGACTTGAGGCAGCAAGGCAAAACGTACACTAAGGGTGCTACAGCTATAAAATGACATAGAGGCCAAAGTTATGTTAAACCAGCAGTTTCTATAGAGAGTAACATTCACATTTGTTCATGCAAAGTTCGTGAAAATGTGGTTCACTACCATGATCATTGCGTAAGAAGGGCGTGGCATTTTCACAAAAAGAAGGTGAAGAGATTCAATGCATTGAGAGTCAAATTGTAGTTGAACAGAAGTCTGGTGCGAAAATGGTATTATTGCTCATGATCAATATGTGAGTAATGCATTAAATTGTCGTGCTTTGATGTAACTTTGCACCCCCAGTTGGTGTCCAAGGTTTTTGGATTTAACATCGAAAAATGGATCTTAATTAAAAAAATGAAACTGTACTTGTAATTTGACTGCAACTAATTTCAAGTCCACTTTTTATTGGTTGGTTTGACCGTCATTTGAAAATGTCTGAAGCCATCCCAGTTCGTGAAGTGGAACAGCTGAAGCTGCACCTGCTGACCTGAACCTGCGCCTGCCTGAAGGGGATGAGGCAGTGTGGGATCGATCGATCCCGTCCAGCACGGCGCGCTCGGGGGCGACGAGCGAGCATCCAGTTCCCTTGGGCGCGAATGGCACCGTCTGGACAGGGGTTCAGTTTCTGTTTCAGACTTTCAGGTCGCAAGCAGGAGAAAGGAGAGAGAGAGAGAGAGACTTGAAACGCCGGCTCACTTCGGCCCAGCGTCGTACTTGGTGTTGGGCCTCCGCTCTCGCGACCCATTTCCCTTACAGCCGAAGTCGTTCCTTGGTCAGTTCAGGGGCTTCATTTTCATTGGCCGCACCGCAGCCCAAGTACCCAAGTTACCATTTCCCAAGGCGCAGACCATGAAGAATTGAAGACCATTTGACCAAGACTTGAGAAATAACTTGATCGTGACAGAGACACACACTCGAGGAGCTTTTGCAGTAGTTGTTCATGGACTTGAGATTTGGTCAGACTTAGCTTGCAGTGTTGCCTCAATAAACGCTGCAATCAGATACAAATCGACCCAATATACAAATGTTACAGGGAGGTAACCAACAAACATCAATCAACATGCCGATTGATCTTGCATACTAAACAAATTGAACCGTCTGTGCCGATTAAAGCGACGATGAACTCCGATGTCAAGTAGAGCGATTCTGATCTTCATGGTATAGAGAAAAGTCCATTCGTCGCTTGAAGCAAACAATTGCTAGCAAAGTAGAAATTGGTGCGTTTTGTTGGCAGCATTTACCTTCAGCTTCCTCTAAAATCCCATCTTATATTTCCCTCCTCTAAAATCTCTTCTCACATTTCTCCTTCACTTGCACGACATAATTGAGTTGGTTTTTGGACAAAGTGAATTTCATGCTTGGATGGTCGAATATATGCATGCAAGGTTTCACCTCATCTCATGTCCTAATGAAAGGAAGCTGGACAACACATACACAAAATGCAAGGCTCTGTAGCTATAAAAGGAGCCTGAGGCCAAAACTAAACGTGATCATTGGGCCAGAAGAGCATGACATGTTTTCGGGAGAGGCACAGAGAAGGTGAAGACATTCAATGAACTAAGGGAAAAAAAAAGGAGTTGAGTGCAAGTCACGCTAAATGGCTTGCCAAGTTGTTCATGTAGAGTAATGCATGAACATGCCATCCATGAATGGCGCATTCAGCTAAGAACTTCCCGGTCAATTCGATTCGTACACACATTTGAGCTTTGGCGGTCGAAATGGGCTTCTTTTTTCTTTTGGCCAATTCGTCGCCGAGAACCCATATCATATCCTTGCACTTGTGTCTTCTGGCTGGCCATGCACGCGTGACTGCGTGAGTGTGTCTTCTCAGCAACGTCATGTGGTTGTCACGGCTGCCGTAATACATCGCCGGTAATCAGTTTGGTTGATTTTCTGTTTCAGATTGAAATCAGCAAGCAAAGCAACCATGGCCTGCGTCTTCATGCATGCATGGACAAGTATATCAGCTGGCCAGTTTTCCATTAATGAACCAGTACATGTACAATTAAAAATTCTCTTATTTTTGCAGTTGGTGTACGTCGAGGCGAGTGTTGTAGGTTAAGAGCGGATAAGGGCAGTCCCAATCCAGACTCTATGGTAGAGTCTAACTCTATTAATTACATTACCATGTAGGCATATTTTGCTGATGTGGCAAGCAATTTAATGAGGAGAGAGAGGCAAAAACATAGAAACCAGGTCTAAGTTAGACACCAAGTCTACACGTAAAATGAGAGAAATCTGGTTGAATGATTGGAGAGGAGTATGGTTAAATGATTGTATAGACTCCAAGATACAAAATCTGCATTGGAGGTTATGGTTTGTTGTGATAGAGTCTTCGTCATATGGACTCGATGGTTAGAGTCTGGGTTGGGACTGCCCTAATATAATTAGCGTCACTGCAAAGGATGGTCCAGGGTGCTGCCCTGTAACTTCTGAAAAATGTGATAGCTAGCTTGCTGTAAATCTCTCTTTTCTTCTCTTCCTATGCGAGTAACTAAACTAATGCTGTGGTTGGACAGAAATGTGATCAGTATATGCAAATGATTTTGGAAGGTAAGGGGACCAACAAACATCAATCAGATTGCTTGATCTTACATCAACGGGTAGACAATCTAAGCTTATTGCATTGATTAAGATGATGATGGTCTCCTATGTAAACTGGCAAAAAGATGGTCTGCATAGTAACGAGAAAAGTCCTATTTGTCACTTAATGTAAACAATCGCCAGCAATGCAGTACTGTCTGCCCCATACTGGCAGCATTTACTTTCAGTTTCCTCTAAGATCTCAGCTCATACTTTACATAAGTTGGTTTTGGATGAAATGAAATTGCTGTTCAATATCATTGAATAGATGCAAACACCCAATGAAAAGGCAGCTAGATAACGAGACAGGCCAAAACTGTGGCAAGGTTGTGCTTCTATAAAACGAGCCAGAGGACAAAAAACTTCTGTGAAATTAAAAGCATGATTATTAGGTTAGAAGAGCATGACATTTTCATAAGAGAATGGCACAAAGAAGGTGAATAGGTTCAATGAACTAAGGATAAAAATTCACAGTTTAGAGAAGTCATGATAAATTAACTGGTTTCCTCATGAGCAATGACACATTCACCTAAGAACTTTCCAGCCCGATTCATACCTACATTTGAATTTAACATTCAGAATTATGGGGTATCATTTTAATCTTGGGTTTTTATTGTAGCCACTTTTAAATCCATTTTTCTCTGTTTGGTTCCATTTAAAATTTGATTTTTAAGGATTCTCATTGTTGTAAACAAAAAGGAACTTTTTTTACTTCCCAAGAAAGAAAGGCATTTTAGCTATCAGCACACCACATTTTCATCAGTAAAAAAATTATCGGTGATCACTGATTATTCGTTCAACAAAATGAAAATAGATTGTACATCTTGAAAGATACAACATATATTCAGGGAAGAAAATACAATACTTGTTAAAAATGTCATGATTAGGGATCTCTGCTATCTAACTGAAGTTTGGAGATCCTTTTCTAAATCTCAACAAAAAAAAGCACGCATGCAGGCCCATAGGCTTTGCCACTTTGGTGTGCTTGAGTGCTTTGGACAAGAATAAGATGGCCGAGATGACTGTGCCGTCGTTGTCTCTCGCAATACGATACCAGCTAGCCTCAACGAGATAAAAAATAAGTTCCATCTCCGTCCCTCTTTGCCACCAACATTGTCAGCTTGAAGAACTTACTACACCAAATTCTGGTCTGTGCGGAGACAAGGCGCTGCAACGATAAGATGTGCTTAACAATGAAAAATGTGCTTAACAATGAACAATGGGGATAAGAAGGGCAAGACATTTTCATGGGAGATGGCAAAGAGATTCGGCGACTTCAAGATCAAAATTTCTGTTGAATAAAAGTCGGATGCTAAATGCTGCAGTCTGCAGAGCTCTAGAGCTATAAAACAAGCCTGGTGCAAATACTAAACATGATCAGTGGGCAAGAAGAGCATGACATTTCTATGAGAGAGGCATGGAGAAGGTGAAGAGATTCGATAAACTACGGACAAAAAATTAGAGTTGAGCGCAAGTCATGCTAAATGGCTTGCTAAGTAAGTTGTTCAGGAATAATGCATGGACATGCCATCCATTAATGACTCATTCAGCTAAGAAATTACCGTCCCATTCGTACCCACATTTGAGATTTGGCAATCGAAATTGGGTTTCTTTTTTGGGAATTTTGTCTGTGACACACTACAAAAGCACGGTTTTGTGAGAAACACATTGCCAATGTCAATTTTGTCTCCAACACATCACGAAAGGACCGTTTAGCCTACAACACACCGCATCAAATAAACCATTCATTTTCAGCTGAGAGAATGCATGAAAGGACTATTTTGCCCTCGGGCCCACCCTTCAGGTCTCTCTCTCTCCCCCATCCTCTCAAGTCCACAACCAGCACTCCAGCAGCCCATTAGTCAGTCACGGATGACTGAGCCTGGATTGACAATACTACGCGTAGCATCTAGCAAGGGAGGTGGGTAAGCGGTGACCTGAGCTCTTCGAAGATGCTGAGCAGAGTGCACGATTCTTCCAAGCGTGCGCAGGCCGCTGGATTGCTCCCCATCGCCGTCCTCGGACACTCCACATCCATGTCGTCTATGAGCTCGTACAGGATGTCCCGCGCCAAGCATGTCGCTGCATGCCGCGGAGCACCCCGACATCTCGCCGAACTTCTTCGTCGGTGCATGACCTCGGCCTCACCGAGGACCGCGACGCCGGCCAAATCGAGCTGAGGAACTGGCCCGCCGCCATGCCGGTGGACCAGACGGCAAGTGCAAGCTCCCGCAGGACGCGGAGAGAAGATGGCATGTGAGCTCGAAGGTAAAAAGGTCTTTGTACCCTTCGTCTCAACAGAAAATGAGTAGATCATTCGATGGGGTGTGTTGTGGACCAAATCGTGTTTTGGCGATGTGCTGAGCACAAAATCCACTTTCACAATGTGTGCCATACAAAACCAAGCTTTAGCAGTGTCCTAGGGACAAATTTCCCTTCTTTTTTCTTTTGTGATTTTTAGTGAAGCCATTTTAACTACATTTTTCCTGTGTTGACCTGCCTTCAGATATTGAACAAAAGGATATTAGGATAAACATTATTGTGCCCAGGCCGTTACACTCAAAATTAACAGAAGATGACGTAACTTATAAAGGAAGAAAATGTGCAAATGTGCTTGAGCTCTCTCTTTGCCTCCTCTACTTCAACTCAGTGTGAGGTGCATACTTTCATCCTTGATGATTGATTAACATTTGGATTTTATGGAAAATCTGCAAATGCCTTGTCAATTGGTCCAAAGTCCAAACTGTCTTACAAAGTACACACTTGGTGGCTTGTAAGACCGTGCACTACAGCGCACACTTCTTGATTAAAACTGTCAGATTGTTCACATTGTGCACTTGTGAATCAAATTTTGTGTCTAGTAACTACTAAGGAATCAAACAGAATTTTAATATATGCTTCTTCTTCCTATGTGAATTATATAGGGCAGTCACTCATGCCTGCAATCGGACAGAAATTACCCAATATACAAATGTTATAGCAGGGAGGTAACCAGCAAACATCAATCAACAAGATGATTGATCTTGCATGAACAATTAGACAAATTGAACCGTCTACATGGATTAAAGCAATGATGATCTCCTATGTCAAATAAAGTGGAGGTTGATCTCCATAGTTGGCACATAAGTCCCTATGTCGCTAGATGCAAACAATCCCTAGCAATGCAGACGTTGGCTTCCTCTATTGGCAGTATTTACTTTCAGTTTCCTCCCTAGCAATGCAGACGTTGGCTTCCTCTATTGGCAGTATTTACTTTCAGTTTCCTCTAAACTCTCATCTCATATTTCCATTTCATTTGCACAATATAAGTTGTCTTTGGACCAAATGTATTTGTTGTTCAAGATGATTGAATAGATGCAGAGTTTCACCGCATCTCATGTCCTAATGAAAGGAAGCTATATAGCAGGTACACAAAATGCTACAAGGCTCTGGAGCTATAAAAGGATCCAGAGGCCAAAACTAAACATGATTCAGTGGGAAGAAGAGCATGGCATTTTTACAAGAAAAAGGCACAGAGAAGGTGAAGAGGTTCAATGAATTAATGGCAAAAAATAGAGCTGAGCAGAAGTCATGCTAAATGGCCTGCTAAGTTGTTCATGAGCAATGCATGGACATGTCATCCATGAATGACACATTCAGCCAAGAACTTACCGGCCAATTCGTACCCACGTTTGGATTCTGATGGTCCCAATTGGGTTTACCTTTTAATTTTGGGGGAGGAAACTAAACACATCTGTGGCATTGTTTAATTCCTACTTTCTCCACCATGTATATGCACTGATGATGTTCTACTACGTGCGTATGCATCAGGGCAACATGCCAACAATCAGTTTGCATAGCTCCTTGTTTATTTGCGTAATTTGCACAAAAACATGCCTGCCGATCATAAACCATGTCAAAGGAAGATCCTTTCATGCTTTTATCATGGAGTTAGATTCAGACCAGGCCCACTTGCTTGCGAGGATGCAGCAGCCTGGCACCTATATATCCAATGTTCTTGTCGTAGCACTGGTTCAGGAACATGGCTAGTAGCTTGGAAGAACCTAGCTGACATGGTTGCTCTGTTTCTGCCTGAAAGTGCAATATCAATCACCGTTCTGTACCTTTGTGAAGTTCGTGACGATGGCCAGCATGTCAGCTGCTCGGCAATGTCTCCCTTGACCAGCTGACGATGGCCCGGACAGGATCTCCAACACACACCCGGATCATAGATCGAACACGGGCGACGAATCTCGGTGAATGACTTGAGCTGACACGGGCGACGAATGCCCGGACAGCATGTCAGCTGCGCGTCGTGGTTGTCTCGTCCTTGGGCTGGGCGCGAGCGACATGGCATCAGGTTAAAGCTCAGATCGGGAGCCTGCTGTGTTCCTCCGGCGAGGGCCTGCGGCGGCGGCGGATGCCTGCTCCGTCGGCGGCGGCGGTGGCGGTGGCGCGGCGCGGAGGCCATCCCCTCGGCGACATCAGCGCGCGGCGGGTTCCGGACCATGGCGCGGCAGGAGCGGGCTCTCATCCAGGCTTCCCCTACATGAAATCGCGACCGAGGGCTGTGGATCGGACGGCTATCAGGTACCCAGGGGTGGACGGTAAATGAAATACCGTCTACCCCGGACGGTATTCCAAATACCGTCCACCCCCTGATCCGGGCGGCGAGCCGCCATGGCCGCCCGCCAGCGAGCTGGGAGGCGGCGGGCAAAGGACGGCCTACGCGCGGATTGCGGTGCGACCACGGCTAACATCGGACATGTCCTCCGCCCTGCCGGCACATCCGTGAGCCGCGACACGGGCGCTGCAGCCTCTGGGAGGTGTCTCTCGAGGTACTCCAGGCGCGCCGCGGACTTCAAAGCGACTGCAGCGTGTGCTTCCGGGGCCCAGGGCCGCGCCGTGAGTCCCATAACAGGAAGGACGGCGAGCCGCCATGGCTGCCCGCCAGCGAGCAAGCGGACGGCCTACGCGCGGATGGTGGCGCGACCGCTGCTGATCTGCGCACGTCGTGTTCTCCAATAATCGACCGCGCAGGCGCGCACGAGCCTTGACGCCGCGACATCGGACATGTCCTCCAACAAACCCTGCCGGCGGCGGCACGAGCCTTGACGCCGAGCACCATGTCCTTGCACTTGTGGCTGGGCGCGCCGGCGGGTTGGCGTGTGATGTGAGTGGCACGGCACACGCGCCGGGGCCGCGATGCAGAGCACGACGATGGCAAATATGAAGAGGGAGCTTGGGGACGGGTGCAGGCTGCAGGGTGGTGCGGCACTTGGGCTGTTGCAGTGCAAATCCTTGGTGATTGATTCACATAAATTGTTCAGGGGCTTCACTGACCGCAAGCTGAAAACCATCGATCTTGCTGACCCCCTATTGTCCGCCATGATGGAAGCAATTCTCACTGGAAGCACTCATTTGCAGTTTCTTCTAAAATCTCACTGTCTTGTTACAACGATAATTTTGTTCATGAAATAGGGGCTCCGGATGGTTGACTAGGTACAAAGTTTCATATTGTCTCATGTCCGGATCGAAGGTGGCAATGCAAGCGTACACAAAAGGGACTGGAGCTACAAAATAACAGTGGCCAAAATTCTGTTAAACTAGCAGTTATATAGTGAATAACACTCACATTGGTTCATTCAAAATTGATGAAAGATGTGGTTTATAATCATGATCATTGGGTAAGAATGGCATGCCATATTTCACAAAAGAGGGCGAAGAGATTCCGTGAATTGAGGACCAAAATTTAAGTCGAGCAGAAGTCTCTGATGCATGCTAAGTGGTAGCTTTGCTCATGAGCAGTGTGTGAGCAATGCATCAAAATTGCTATCCCTCCACGGTGCATGGAGATAAGAAGTTTATACACTGATTGGTGCCCAAGATTTGGATTTGACATGTGGGTCTTAATTTAGTTTTAGTATTTGTAATTCAACTACAGTCATTTTGAAGTCCACTTTTTCTTCATTTGGCTGCCATTTGAAGAAGATTTTCTGTTTTTGCATGAATTGTACCATGTTCAGAAAAAATAATTTTAGTTATCGGCATATCGCATTTTCACAAGTAAAAACAAAACAAAAGGGAAAAAATGGTGCTGATGAACTGATTTATATGAAGAAATGGTACGGTTCGCACAATTGCACAGAAACCATCACTACTCCATCCGGCGTTTGTATAAACGGTGCTAGAGACTTAGAGAGTTAATACCGTTGAGACTGCAACTGACGGAAACCAAGCGACGGTAAAAAGTGATATCTTCTCTGACGGTTCTATAACCGACGTTGAAACGTTTGATCACCATCGCCTACTGGTACAAACCGTTACCACAAAGCATGTACGTACCGACATTGGCCAACTCTAACTGACGGGGCAAGTTTTTTTTAATACCGACAGATCTCACCGTGCCGACAGTATAGCCGTCCAATCTTTTGTATTTGCAAATTATTTTTCTGTAATTCGAAATTTCATATATATACAACCAAAATTACATGGCGCCCTCGATACACATCAGAAAATAGGTTTAGCCAACGCTGAGGGAGGCAGTTTGGCAAGCCCGAGAAAAACAGAAAAAGGTAAAACTAATCAAATAGCACATACACTCCCATCATCGATCAGGGGAGGAATCCATGGATGCCAAGGAGACAATGACCTATCACGCCATGCCCAGATCATTTTGGTTCACCTCCTCGATCACGATGATATGCAAGTTACAAATAAATTTCATTATATATTATCAGCATGCTGCTGTCTAGATCAGATATCTGCACACCACAAAATAAGTACATATACATCACTGGGAGGTTTGGCGCCCTCCCAGCCCTCTTGCTACTGTAGCATTTTTTTTTTTGCATATGAGCACTATTTTAATTTTGTCTCCAGAAAAAATAAGTACATCTGTATCACTAAAAGAAAACATACTCATCTAGAGTCGGTGCATCCTCATTTGCCACGTGGTTTCAGATTTTCAACGTTGCGCTCTGCATACGAGCGTCACGCGTGCTGCTATCTCTACATTGTCTTCACAAGAAATAGGTACATACATGTCGCTGAAAGAAAGTGAGCCCACCGAGAGTCGGTGCGTCCTCACTTGCCACGTTGTTATAGACTTCTGGCGTTACGCTATTACGTAATTGCTCGGTTGCCACGTATTAATATTTGCTATTGTTGGCAAATGAAATTCACCAACTATATCGAGCCACGTATACCGCTCCAAAAAAACTATTTCACATATACGTACGCGTGGAATTTGCTGCTCCCCGAGCACTTTCGTATGGACCTTGCCTTTTTTTCAATAAACGAACATCTCAACAGGCATGCCGTCCCTTGCTGAAAAAATCGAGCCCGCTGCCACCGCAGGCATTAACGCCATCGTGTTGTGGCCTCCGGGCCTCTCGCCTCGCGTTGCATGCCCATTCGGATGGGGCCCATGCACCGTTCTTGCTCGGGAAAAGATCGGCCACTGGCCCCCGCCGGTCGGCCCGTCACTACGGTCAGCTTCGGCATGTTATGCCTCTGGGTAGTTGGCTCACGACATCATTTCTTACTGCTACCTATTAAACATGTGATGGCTACATAGCTATATTGTCTACTTCGTTCAGTATGTGTATGTTGCTTTTTAGTATGCATGCAGTGTTCTTAGTGATTAGCAAAACTAATAAATATAAAAAATCTACGACTATTCATGATACCGACGAGTGATTACAAACGTAGTCGGTAACAGGCGCGGCGCTAGTGCGTTGTTATTCCTAGTATTTGTTCAACCACAAACAAGCTCCATTATTCTCCAAAACTTTTGTCGTTATCCTCAATTGCACACTAAGAGGCAAAACAGCAAATATATATCTTCTTTCCAATAAATCGAATGCTCCCAACCCCCCACCCCCCGCAAATACTAATAACGTCCAAAAAAAACTCTAGACTGGGAATGCGAATACTAATATCTCTACGCACATTTTATTAAAAAAAAGCTTTAGCTTAAGTTCATATCTTGAGGGTGGGTTATAGCATATAAAAACAACACATGTACAGAAAAGCACTTCTCTTGGTACAGAGAAGCTATCACAGTGGCTGAAGGATAGTTACCTTTCTTGTAAAGTACACAAAACAAAAACCACCATCAAATACGCCAAGCGCGGACGATCTCACATGTTGTTAAGCAATGGTAGTGGTCATTGTCTATACTACTTCAACAAAAAATTGGTAAACATAACCATACATATCCAAATACATATTCTAAAAAATGCATGTTGCAGCCGGCTAATTTTGATTCCAAAGCTATCGTTCGCCACACATACATATGGTTGTTGCTGGGCAAAAAATAATTTGCCTCTGCTCGCATTGGTTCTCAAAAAATGAACTGGTTGCAAGCATTCACGGCACAGAGTGAGACCAATTTTTTCTCCCTCAAACTGCAGCAGCAGCGCACATGCGGATTGTCGCACAGGCTGGCCAGGGACTATTCATAGCCCAATTGTCTTCTTCTGAAATAAAATTCAAATCACACCCACGAATTTCTATATGGAATAAAACACATTTTTTTGTGTGCGCTAATGTACGTTTGTGCAAACCGTACCATGCTCCCTTGGCACATATATATAACTGATAGTTCAATTTAATATGAGATACCTTCTCAGATGGAGAGATATATTGCAGAACCAATATTGAAAACGTCAAAGGATTATAACAAACTTGTACATTTGTAAACAAAAACGATAATATTAACTTAAAAATATATTGCCTTCAATCGGTGAGTTTCTTTTTTAATACCCAAAGGCTGAACAGCAAAAGGCAATATATGCACACCGTATATGTGTCATTATTTAATCACTATTTTGTACTGAGCCAGCAAGAAGCGTTGGGTAAGAAGGGCATATTCTGGCTGAACAGCAAAAGCAATATATATATGCATTGAGCCCCTGACTATGTCTACTCCCGCTTATTTGCACCTGATCAAAGGTCTCCAGATCCTGCCCTGATGAGTTGCACGAGATATTTGTGGCTGCATAGATTTATTGTCAAACACCCAACGGCATTGCTCCTCCAGAATTCGGAGTATTCATTTGCAGTTTCCTCTAAAATCTCAACTGTCTCATGACACTGATAACTTTGTTCATGAAATATCAGCTCAAGATGGTTGATTGTGTGCAAAGTTCCATCTTGTCTTATGCATGTCCGGATTCAAGGGCGGCAATGTAAACGTACACAGGTGCCTAGAGCTACAAAATGATAGTGGCCAAAATTCTGTTAAATAGCACTTTTATAGTGACTAACGTTCACATCGGTTCGTGCAAAATTGATGAAAGATGTGGTTCATTAGCATGATCATTGGGCAAGAAGGGCATGCCATTTTCACAAAAGAGGGTGAAGTGAATCAGTGATTTGAGGACCAAAATTTCAGTTGAGCAGAAGTCTGATGCATGCTAACCGGTAGCAATTGATCATGAGCAGTGTGTGAGCAACGGATCCAAATGTTATCCTCCAACAATGCATTGAAGGAAGTGTCAAAATCAACATACTAGAATCATAGGTAGTTTTGGTGTCATGGTGTGTGAATTGAGCTTTACAAATCCCACAGAGCATATGTATTATGGTTTTGGACGATCCACACAATCATCAGGTGTGCTGTCTGAAAAATATTTGCTGCTGCTATAGAATCGGGTGTGCAAGATGTACTGTGTGAATGGTAGAATCCTCTGCCCCTTTTTGATTGCACTTCAAGGGAATGCAATTTAGTTGTTCCATCGCTTCTTTCCAGAAATTTGGTGGAATTTAATATAACCACATCTGTGTCATTGTTTAATTGCTACTTTTGTACACCGAATATCCACTGACTGTGTCTAGTTGTCTACTATCTCAGATTATCAGTGTGTAGCAGGGCAGCAGTCAATTTGCGTAGTTGCTTGTTTATTTGCACAATTTGCTGAAAACACATGCATGTCGATCATAGTCCCTATGAAGGAGATCCTTTCATGCTTTCATCCAGGGAGCTAGCTTCAGGCCAAACCTACTGCTTGGAAGAATGCAGCAGCCTGACACCTACAGATCCAATGTTATGGTCGTGCACTTCAGGAACAATAAAAGTCACAGTGATACTTGGGCCTCCATACAAACAAGGAACAATAAAAGTCACAGTGAAACCATTTGTCCTTTTCTCCTTCCTATATATATCAGATTTTTTAAGAGGATATATATAAGATGTTAGCGGCGTGTTTTTTTATGGAAATGTTAGCAGCATGTTCTAAACTGTAATCTAATAGAGAAAGATGTGTTGCCCCTATTTGGCCACTTGCCACCAAAAATCACCGATGGTGCTCGTCAACCGTAGGTCGACACCAAGTTCTTCTTTGCAATTGGAAGTACTCACTAGCAGTTTCCTCTAAAATCTCGACTGTCCCATTACACCCAACAATTTTGTTCATGAAATAGCAGCTCAAGATGATTGACTGGAAGAGTGCAGAGTTTCATCTTGTCTCATGTCCTGATTGAAGATGCCAATGTAAAACATATACAAGAGGGACTGGAGCTACAAAATGAATAAATGATAGTGGCCAAAGTTCTGCAAACTTTTATAGTGACTAACGTTCACATCGGTTCATGCAAAACTGGTGGATAACATTCACAACTGGAAACTCTGCATGTGGAAAATCGGTAAAGAGTATGGCGCTATAAAAGGAGCCTGACCAAAACTCTATACAGCTCGAAAGTTCAATTTGTTGTGAGGACCGTTTACGAGTGGTAGCATGAATGCGTGCTTCATGAAAATTGTCGTTCACACCAACATGACTGTTGAGCATCACGTACGTAAGAAGAGCATGAATGCATGCCATTTCACGTCAGACTATGAGGTGGCAAATAAAAGCGTGTATTTGGGTTGGATGGAAAACAAGTGTGCGTGCAAATGCCTGGGTCCAAATTGGAACTTTCTTCGGGGATTGCAAGGCAGGAAAAACAACAATGGCATGCAGAGTTTCAGTTGCCACACCTATGTAGTGGTTCAGAATCTGAACTTCAGATGTTCCATAGAAAATTGAACAATCCCTACAGGATAACAGAAGAGAGCGCTCTGATTGATCATGCGCTTGTAAACAAAGATATGCATTAGTCAAGCCAAAAATTTTGAGGACTAATAATGGCCCAAATTAAGTGTCAAAATCAACAAACTAGAATGGAATTTTAGGAATCATGGCATGTGAATTGAGGTTTACAAATACACTGAAGCATAGTATATGTTGTGGTTTTGGGCAATCTACACAACCATCAGGTGTGCGCACTGTCTGAAAAATAATAGTCGTTGCTATAGCATCAGGTGTGCAAGAATGTGTGAGTGGTAGAATCCTCTACCCCTTCTTGGTTGCACATCTGTGTCATTGTTTAGTTGCTACTTTATACACCACATATGCACTGGCTATGTCTAGTTGTCTACTATCTCAGTCGATTTGCAAGGCTGCTTGTTTATTTGCACAATTTGCTCAAAACACATGCCTTTCGATCATAATGAGGAGATCCTTTCGTGGTGTCATCCATGGAGCTAGCTTGGAAGAATGCAGCAGCCTGACAGCTATAGATCCAATGTTATTGTCGTAACACTTCAGGAACACGGACAAAGACATGGTTGCTCTGTTTCTGCAGAAAACTGCAATGTCACTGTTCTGCACCTTTGTCGAGGACATAGTTCTGGTGATGGCTTGCATGTCAGACTTCTCGGCGAGGTCGTCCTTGACCGGCCGACAACGGCCCGGACAAGATCATCCAATAGCCGCCGCCCGGGTCGGAGATCGAACACCGGCGACGAACCTCGATCATGTTAAACGCGCCTGGAGGTGCACGTAAGTACAGCCCGGTAGGCGGGCCGCCTGAGCTTTGCACGTACGCTCGCTGGCGCCATTATTCTCCAAGCTCATCCTGTGTTCCGCCTCCGGCCATCGCGCCATTATTCTCGACGGAGATCTCCGCGCCGCCACGTTCCACACCTCCTACTCCTTCAGCGTCGCTGCGCAACTCGCATCGAGGCGTGTGATGCGAGTGGCGCAGTACGCACGCCGGCCACGAGATGCAGAGCGCGGCAATGACGGAAAGATGTGCACATCGAGCACCGACTGTGAAACTGTTTGGACTTGTCAACCGACCTTGTTAGAGAACTACTAAGAACAATTACAATGAGAAAACAATCGAGACAGACACGATAAACAGCGCTGCCTACGCAGCTAAAAGAAAATACCCATGATGAAAATGCCATGAGGATCCAGGATCGAGCAGAAGGTGGCGGCGGTTAGGAGAGAGGACGGCTGCTCTGCAATACCAAATCGGGATGGAACGGGAGCCCATTGAACTTGCTGTACTTGATCCTAACACCACCTGGTAACAAAAGTCACCAACCAGGCTGATCTGATTCGGGACCATTGGCAGTTTCCTTCTTGCAGTTTCCTCTAAACTCTCAGCTGTGTCTTTGCACTAATAATTTTGTTCGTCAACTTGTAGCTCAAGATGATTGGCTAGGTGTAAAGTTTCATCTTGTCCTATGTTGTGAATGAAGGCATCAAGGTAAAACGAGGTACACTAAGGGGACTAGAGCTATAAAATGACACAGAGACCAAAGTTATGTTGAACCTGCAGTTCTATAAAGAGTAACCTTCGCATTTGTTCATGCAAAGTGCATGAAAATGTGGCTCACTAGCATGATCATTGGGTAAGAAGAGCATGGCATTTTCACAAAAAGAAGGTGAAGATATTCAGTGAATTGAGAACCAAATTCCAGTTGAACAGAAGTCTGGTGCTAAATGGTATTATTGTTCATGAGCAGTGTGTCAGCAATGCGTCAAATTGCCGTGCTTTGAAGTAACTTTACGCCCCCAATTGGTGTCCAAGATTTGGATTTGACATCCAAAGATGGATCTTAATTTTTAAAAATAAGATTGTACTTGTAATTTGACTGCAGACAATTTCAAGTCCACTTTTTATTGGTTGACTAAAAATGATTGCCTATTTTTGCAGGAACAACACCATGTTCAATAAAATTATTTTTAGTTAGAACTGAACTTTGAAGAAATCGTTCACAATAATTTTTGACCACTGGCCACCAAAAATCTCCGAACGTTCTGGTCCACCGTGGTCGGGAAGAACCTTAATCATTCAAATTGGAAGTACTCACTTGCAGTTTCCTCTAAAATTTCAACTATCTCATTGCACCAACAATTTTGTCCATAAATAGCAGCTCAAGACTATTGACTGGCCAGATGCAGAGTTTCATCTTTTCTCATGTCTTGATTGAAGAGGACAATGTAAAATGTACACAAAGAGGACTGAAGCTACAAAATGATAGTGGCCAAAATGCTGTTAAACTAGCAATTTTATAGTAAGTAACAACATTCACATCAGTTCATGCAAAATTGATGAAAGATGTGGTTCATTAGCATGATTATTGGGTAAGAAGGGCATGCCATTTTCACAAAACAGGGTGAAGAGATTCTATGAATTGAGGGTCAAAAGTCTGATGCGTCATTTTTCAAAAAAAAAAAAAGTCTAATGCATGCTAAGCGGTACCATTGCTCATGAGCAGTGTGTGAGCAATGCATATGCATCAAATGGTATCCACCAACAATTCATTGAAGTAAACTCTACACCCTGATTGGCGCACAAGATTTGGATTTGACATCTGGATCTTAGTATTTGTAATTCAACTGCAGCCATTTTTCAATTTCAGTTTTTCTTCATTTGGATGTTATTTGAAAAAAAAAGGATTTTTCTGTTCTTTCAGGAACCATACTGTGTACAGTAAAATTACTTGTGGTAATTGGCACGTCACATTTTCTAAAGCAAAAACAAAACAAAAGGGACAAAGCGAGGACGGCGGGGACGGGCAGGCGGCAACCGTGGAACGCAACGTTCACGAGCTCTACTCCAGGCATCGCGCGTGTAGACTGTAGACACGGCCGGTAAGATGACATGGCTGAGGTTCTGCAGGCTGCAGCTTCACGCTCAGTGGCGACTCGGTGACTAATGGAATGATTACGGAGGATTAGCTGCCAGTAGAAGCTGCGCGTGATGAAATGAAAGGCATCACGGTGGTGCGGATTCGAGAAGACAGAAGAAGGGGCCAGCCGATGCGGAATGCGAAAGCGGATCGCGGCAAAAGAATCAGAAGTAAACGAGAAACAGCAACACGTTCTGTCAAACAGTTTCTTCCGTAATTGTAGATAACGTTCACAAGATTTACTGCTAGCTGACTCCGTGCCAATTTAAGTAATTACTCAGTAGTCGATTGAGGTAATAGACACAAAGATCCGAACATCACCATTTGGCGGCAAAAAATCGACAGCGTACTTCGTTGCTTCAATTGGCCGTAACTATTTGCAGTTTCCACTAAAATCTCAACTGTTTCTCTCTACGATTAGCCTTTGTTCATAAAATTGCAGCTCAGGATTGACTGGCTGCAAGTTTCTACCTATCTCAATGCCATGGTAGAAGGTGGCAAGGTAAAACGTAGACGAAGGGAATGGGAACTACAAAAGGACCGAGGCCAAAATTCTTTTAAACTAGCAGTTTCTAGTGAATAGCAATCACATTGGTTCATGAAAAAATCATGATAAATATGGTTCACTGCATAATGGCATGATCACTGGGTAAGAAGGCATGCCATTTTCAACAAAAGAAGTGAAGAGAATCAGTAAATTAAGTACTTAAATTTCAGTTGACCGAAAGTCTTATGCTAACTGGTATTACTGCTCGTGAGCAATGCGTCAAAATGTTATCCTTCAATGGTGCATTGACATATCTTTACAGCCCCCATTGCTGCCCAAGATTTGGGCGACATATCTTTATATCCTTCATCTTGTTTCATGTCATAATTGAAGACAGCAATGTAAAACATACGCAAAGGGATTGGAGCTACAAAATAACAGTGGCCAAAATTATGTTGAACTACTAGTTTTCTACTAAGTAATGTTCAAATCGATTTATGCAAAATTGATGAAAAATGTGGTTCATTAGCATGGTCATTGGGTAAGAAGGGGGTGACATTTTTACAAAAGAGGGTGAAGAGCTTCAGTGAATTGAGGACCAAAATTTCAATTGAGCAAAAGTCTGATGCATGCTAAATGGTAGCATTGCTCATGAGCAGTTCATCAAAATGTTATCCTCCAACAATTCATTGAAGTAAGAACTTTACACCCTGATTGGTGCCCAAGATTTGGATTTGACATCTGAACCTTAATATTGATTCAAGTATTTATACTACAGCCATTTTTTTATTCCAACTTTTCTTCATTGGATGTCGTTTGAAAAAAAAAACAAAAAACTTTTTTTTAAGGAACCATGCTGTGTACACTAAAATTACTTGTAGTTATTGGCGCGTCACATTTTCTCAACCAAAAAGAAAACAAAAGGGAAAAAAGTGGCGCTGATGGACTGATTTATAAGAAGAAATAATGGTTCGAGCACAATTTCACAAAAGCAATAACCAACATGTTTTTGTTATCCAAAGGCTCGAGAGCAAGAAGACATGGCCACGATGGGAAAGCAGAGCAGCAGGCACCCACTGATTCACTTCACAGAAGCTTGTAGACAAGACAAACAGAACAAGCTTCACTACAAAACTCACCGATCATCAACCATCATCGCTCAGAGTCACTCTCAGCTGCTGGGATCTTCACCGTGTCCATGGCTCGTGCCCCTCTGGCAAACCTCTCGAACAGCACTGCAAGGTAGTCCTTGGTCGTCGTCTTCCCGTACCGCCTCGGCCTCTTCTCGTCCACCAGCTCCGGCAGCGGCTCGAACTCCTCCTCTGGGTCCAGCGTGTAGAACATCGCCAGCGACACCCTGTCACTCTCCGCGTTCGCCACCGCCCTGTGCACCGGGCTCTTGAAGATCCCGTTGCTCATTATCTACAACATAATAATTGATTAATTTCCCATCATCGATCGAGGAGAAAGATTAGCCAAAACAAACCTAATTAATCGTCGTTGCAACGTCTAGATGTAGATAATTAGGTACTACCTCTATAACGTCGCCAACGTTGACGAGCAGCGCGTTGGGGACGATTGGCACGTCGTACCATACGCCATCGCCGGCGGCGTTGGGCTTCTGCACCTGGAGCCCGCCGACGGCGTCGTCGACGAGGAGGACGGTGATCACCGAGGCGTCGGAGTGGGATTTCAGGCCGACGACGAGCTCCGGCCTCGGGCAGCGCGGGTAGTAGTTGAACCTGGCGTGCGTCATGGCGTCGCCGTCGCCCATCATGCCGGCGAACCGGTCCTCGCGCAGGCCCAGCAGCCGTGGCGAGGGCGGCGAGCACGACGCCGGCGATGTCCCGGCGGCACCTGGCGGTGTACTCGCGCAGGGCGCCGGCGAACGCGTCGGGACGCGCCGGCCAGAGGCCGGGGACCACACGGGACTCGGGCTCCACGATGAGGTACAGCCTGTCGCACCAGTCCAGGGTCTGGTCCTCCGACAGCACTATGTCGTTGCCGTACCCTTCGAGCCTGAAATCCTTGCCGTTCACCAGGTTGGAGTACTTTTGCTTCTCTTCGAGCGGGAGGTTGAAGAAGCCTCTTGTCAGTTGCATCATTTTGGCCAGGAATTCTGGCTCCATTCCGTGACCAACAGCCTAGACAGAGACGGATCCGAATTGAGCTTGGTTCGGTTGGATCGATCAACCAGAAAAAACAGAGCAAGAGAAAAGAGTTTACCAGGAAGAGGCCCCAATCCTGCAGGGCGGACCGGAGCTTGGCGAGCTCGTCGGCGGCGGCGCCGCCAGCAGCAGCAGACAGACGGCTGAGGTCAACGATGGGAATGGGCTCTGGCATGGCGGCGGCGGCAGCCGCGGCAGGACGGTCTTGCTCGCGGACCACGTAACGGCTCGGTGGCTCGTACTGAACGCCGCCGGCGAGCTCCTGCACGATCGGCGGTATCTTCCATGGCTGGGGTTGGTCCTCGGCCATGCTTGCTACTTGCTAGCTTGGTTGTCAGTCACCCTGTGTTTTGGCTGTTTTTTTTTTAAAGAAAAGACTTCTAGCCGTGGACGGCACTCTGTTCTAAGCCTTGAAGAACGCGGTACGGAGTAGATTAGCAGACAACCGAGACAGTCACATGAGACATTTTTATAGTTGTCCATGCAGCCCGCAACCCATTGTCCCGTCCGAGGCACGGCCAATTTGGCCCGGCCCAAACACGGCACGACAACCTCCGTGCCCGGGCTGGCCCGGCCCGACCACCGTGCCCGGGCGTGGGCCGCCGCCCCAGCCCATGGGCTGGCACGGCCCGGCACGAAATTATAAGGCTGGCCCGGTGCGACCCGCTAAATCTCACCGCCTGGTCCCCGTCTGCCTCCGCCCCCGGTTCCTTCCCGACGCCACGCCACCTCGCCCCCCTCTCTTTCCCCGTCTCCTCCACGAGTCCCTTCCCTCTCACCTGACCACCCCATCCTTGGCGCCCACCTCTATCACCGGCGGCGCCGCCGCCCATCCTCGTCATGGAGGAGCTCCGGGAAGAGTCCTCGCGTCGCCGCTCCCCTCCCGTCGCCCCATCCAGTCCGCCGCTCACCTCGACACCTCCCCAGGCGGATCTGCGGCGGAGTTTGGGGGCCGGCCACGGGGCTAGCTCCGGCGGCACGAGGGGCCGGCCGGTCGCGGGGAGCGGCAGTGGCACGACAGGGCAGTCCTCGAGGTGCGGCAGTCGGCCATGAGGACCAGCAGTCGCGGCGGCGTTTCGTGAGGAGGCCGACCATGGGGACCAGCATCCCCCCGCGCGAGGAGTTGCCCTCCCCTCCCTCCGGCGGCGCGTCGAGGTGGTCCAGACGGTGCATGGAGAGCCGGTCGGCGTCGTCAACGAGCTGGAGTAGATGCAGAACGACGGCGGCCTCCATCCAGGTTAAGTCGGGCTGGCCCAGCCCGAAACGGCACGACGGGCCCGGGCTTGGGCCGCCACCCCAGCCCGTAGGCGCGCCCGGCACGGCCCGTAGGGGCATAGGGCCGGGCCAGGGCCGGGCCAGGCCGGGCGGCCCGAATGGACATCTATAGATATAGCGAAAGCATCTTTTGGAAAAAAAAATATTTGAGCATCACCAGAAAGCTGGGCATCTATCTCTGGTTCGGTCGAAGCATTGGGCGCTCGCGCTCGCCCTCCACGCGGGCGACCGAGCGCCCCCCTGAAAACCTAGCCGCCGCCCCCACTCGTCCCCTACCTCCCGCCGCGCCGCCGCCCGAACGGGTCGCCGGAGGCCCGCGTGGCCCGTAGTGAAGGTGGCGGCGGGGCGGTCTCCTCTCTCTCCGGCGGCTGGGGGCGGACGCGGCTGTCCCGGCCCCTCGGAGCTCCGGCGCCGGCGTCGGGTGCGTGCGCGGCGGCGGCGGCGGGCGCCACCAGATCCGGCGTCGCCCCGGTCGGATCTGGTGGTGGCGCGGCGGAGGCGCGTCAAGGTGCGTGGGTGGGGCGGCGGTCGGCGCTGGGGGATGCGACGGCGGCGGTGGTGGACGCGGACGGCGCCGGCGGCAGCGGCGGCTGGTGCAGGCGCAGGGTTGGCTACTGCTGGCCAGCATTGGCAGGCTGTGACTGGCCGGCCGTGGCAGTGGCGGGCCGGGTCCTGCTGCCGAGGGCCGCCGGCTCTGCCTGTTCTGGGCCACTGGCTCGATGATGGTGGGGCCAGGGGCGTTTTTTCCTATGCATAGACGACGGGATCTGAGGTGAGGTGGTCGGTGCTCCTCTCGGCGATGTTGGACCGGCGTCACCTTGGTGGTGAGGTTGGGGGCAGGCTGGCGCATGCTGGTGGCGTCGTGGTGATGCTTCGGGCTGTGCTGGGTTTCTTCCGGTGGAGGCGATGCGGAGGCGAGGAGGAGCGGACTACTGGCTTGGCCAAGATTGTGTGGTAGGCATGGCGCTGACTCGGGCGAAAGCCTTCACTGGCGTTTCTGTTAGTGGCGATGATGGCGGCGCCCTTGCGGCGTCGTTCCCCTGTTGAGGGCACCATTGCGAGGCACTATGACCTACCACACGGGGCTCTCTAGGGTGTGAACCCTGTCCTTTCACTGGACGTGCGACGGCGGCGTCATTGGCATCGTCCCCTCGTTGGAGACGCCGCATTTGAGACCTGTCTTGGTTAGGAAGTGCTAGTGGTTGGCTGGCGGTGTTGTCTGTGCGTAGCGGCAGTGGAGGTGCGCTTGATCCGTGTTGGTAGGGAGGTGCAGAGGACCCATGGGTGTTGGTGCCCTTGAGCTCGCGCGCATGGTGCGGTGGTGACCCCGGTGACAGCTGGACGGATGTGTAGCTCTTCTAGCGGTTTCAGATATCTGAGTTCTTGGCAGAGGAGTGCGAGGCGGTGGGAGAGGCGAGGCCCCCACGCAGAGTGGCCAAGATCAGTGTTCTTCATCGGCACTGCGACGAGAGTGTTCTGCTGATGCTCCACTGGGACAGGGAGATCGACGATCATGTGGGTGGCTTGAGGCGACAATCCCATGGTGGAGGAGTTCGAGTTGCTGTCAGGCTTGCAGCGGGCCGCGACATTCGGCGTGGCACAGCGTTGGCGACAACGGCAGTTTAGGGTGGTTCTTTGGGCTCCTCTCCCAGGTCGTGGTGGCGTAGTGTTACGTTGCGTGCGTTGTTTGCGTGTGTTGTTTGTGTTGTGGTGGTGTTCGCTTCGGCGCGTTATGTACGAATGCTTCTTCTTCTTATATGACGTGGCAGTGCTCCTGCCTTTTATTAAAAAAATATTTGAGCAAAGTAGAAAGTATCTTTTGGAAAAAAAAATATTCGAGCGAAGTAGATGGGCTTTGGTCCATGCTGGATCGGTATTTATCTTAATCCTCCATCATAAAAATATTTTAACGTGGCTGACGAATTTGATCTGCCGTGTCGAAGGCAAGTACCAGACCGCTCGACACACGTCTGCCGAATCACTCGTCAGCCACGCGCCCCTTCTCGCCGCCACGTACTTGCCTCCGCGGCTCCGCCGCCGCCGTGCTCCCGCCGCTCCACGGGAACTAACCAGCATCCATCTTCTGCCGCTCCGCAGAGCTCGCTTGCCGCCCCCCGTGACTGGTGACATCGCTGTGCTCGACGAAATGCCTGGCCGCCTGGCCCCACGTGCGGCGGGGCTCCGAAGGGGGTCTCAGCGGTGCACAGCTGCTAGGATGACGGGCCACAGGCACGATTGGTACGGCACCCTCTGCAATTGTTCACGGCCGATCGCGAGTGCGCGGTGTGGGAAGCTAGGAGGTGCCTCGGGAGCATCGGAATTCAGAAAATGGTCTAGTTGCGCCAGCATAAGCTAACGGAAAATCAGCTGAGGTGCCTCAATCTGCGCATGATAAGCAGTGTGTTTCTTGGCATAGAAACCGAGGGTGGTTGTCATAAGAATAATCATGTGAGTACATCAAAAAGAGCTGCTTTTGTTGTGCGTCACCTTAACTGCACCCCTGTAATTTCTTCTTTCTGTGCACTTTTTTGGTCTTCATCTTGAAGATGAAAATCTTTTTAAATCTGGCAAATAGCCCATTGATCTAGATAATCTAGTTTTCTCCCCAAAAACTGAGTACTGACAATGATTATAATAGTCTGAATTCTGCACCGGACATCTATCTACAGTTATACTCTTTGCAGTGAGGCATGAAGCCATCCATCACCAAATTGTTGCCCCACCAGTGCAAACTTAGGTCACCAGTACTATGCATGGATATAGCGATAAGAGAACCTCTCATGTCTATATGGTCTATTGATTTGTGCTTGCCTCTTAAGAGATAATCTTATCTTATCCCCAAGTACTGAATCATGAGTACTCTCAATTATGCACAGGACATCCATGTACAGTTATACCCTTTGCAGTGGGGCATGAAGCGAGAGGACATCCATCCAAATCAGTTGCCCCACCAGTTCAAAGTTTTGTTCTCAAGTCCTAGGCATAGATACAGCAAGACAGCCATGAATGCCAAGCCAGCATCAAGAGCACCTGACAGCAGATAATTGTGTCTCTCCCACCAATCACGCCGACACTTATAGACCACGTAACCTGACAAAAATGCTATGAGTATCCATGTGGTATAGTTGACTGCAGTGCCAGGAGGCATCAGACTGGTTGCGCCAATCAGCACGGGCACATTGACATGTAGGATCCATTTCTGAGCTGGGAATGCCTTGTGTGCAAACCAGACAAGGAGGGGGGCAATGGCACCGCCCAGGAAGAACCAGTTCACAGCAGAGTAAGTGCCTAAATCACCAAATATTCTGCGTGGACCAATAAGGCCCCATATTACTGATGCATCATAAAACACATGATCATAAGGGCATGTCCAAGGGCTGTTTGCTGGGAGAAGCTCGGTGTTGCACATATCAGGGATTGTGGCCATGAGCCACCATGTTGTACCAAGGTATACAAAACCCGCTATTAGAGTGCCTGCAACCTGTTATTTTTCAATAGGGACGTTTTAAATATAACTGGAGTATGTGCTTATCCTTATTTTGTTAATAAATGACTAGTATTCATGTGGCCAATCGAACTAACCTGTGCCATGAACATGGTCCTCGGGGGAATCTTCATGTAGTGGCCCAACTTAAAATCTTGCAAAAATTCTAGAGCTTGACATGGACCAGCATAACCATATACCTTGAAGCATATGTTTGCAATAGGTCGTCCAGGATATAAGTATCCCATGATGTATTCTGTGATGATATTCAAGCCTGGAGCCTGTTACATTGAGACAATTAGCTGTGTTTCTGCTTCTCAGGATGTATACTCTGTAATGTCTAGTATCCAAAAACAATGCTTTGGTCAATACCTGGTTGGTTGTTGCTTTAATAATTCCAATCGGAAGGGTGTATAAAATGGCAATTGCACATGCGAGCAGTACCCCCCACCATGGTAATTGCAGTTGCTCAATGTAGTATTCACAAGTAAATATGGTGATTGCCACACTGGCAACAAGGATGCATATGAACCACCATTCAGGGACCTGCTTGTATCTCCTCATAAGCTTTGTGTGTATGTCCATCTTCTTCTCCTGGAAAGCTGATTTGCTTAGCTGCCAAATTTCACTGGAAACAAGCTTGCAATTTTAGGTGCATGTCTACTTTTGCAGAGCAGGCCAAAAGGGGCAATTGATAGCAGAAATTACCTTCCATGGAAAAGGAGAACATGGGAAATTGTTGCAGTAAGGCATGCAAATCCGAGACCATAGCTGAAAGCAAAGAATGTGCTGATGTATAATGGCCCATTCTTCTCATAGGCATTCGTATCAAAATGGAACTGGGAGTCCATGATGCTAGAGATATTGTACTTTTGTCCAGTCACTGTGTAGAGACCATCTGAGTAGACAGGGAAGTTGCGTGCCTTGTAAACATTAAACCAGTAGTTGATCGGTGTGATTATGTACATGACAATGAAGAAGCCAGCAGCAATGTTGGCAGTGGCAAACCAGGGGCTAGCGAGAGGGCTTCCTAGGTATGAGGATATGGATGACCAGTCGAGTCCAATTGCACCAATGCCAAGGCCATGGAGGCCTGAGCCAAGCTGTTGGGCAATCACGGAGTTGGGAAACATCCAACAGATCCAGGAGAGGGAGGTAAGCATCTGGAACAGATACCCTGGGAAGATGTAGTAGGCGAAGCTGCAGATGAATGCCACCAAGAAGAATTGGTTGCGCGTCAAACTGCCCTTTTTCCTTGGCTCCTTTTCATGGAGTGCCCTGGTGAGCATAAGGCATCTCAAATCCATTATTTCACAGCATGGCGGCATCAACTTTTTTGCCATATGACTCAGAATTGTGTTTTAACAAAGTGTCAAGATTTTGCAGACAAGTTGTTTGCATTACTCCTAATTTATTTTTCTTGACAAATTACTAAATTATCTGAGAATGTACATCTGGTTATCTTCTATATATAGCTAAGGTTGTTGCATTGATGGATATGCTTGCTAGTTTCGGAATTCACTACTTTATCCCTATATAGTCACACCTGCAAACTTATCTCAGTCCAGGAAACTGGTAGAAGATCCAAGCTATGTATTTTGGTTCTATAACATTTGTTTCAATAATTGTATCATCTGCTGCGATATGATATGGATATTTTGTTTTAGATAATTGGTCTTTATTTTGATGTTACAGGAGAACCATGGAGGTGATAAGAGATTGAGCACTTTTCTGTTTTTATTTGCTCGCATATGCATGTGGATTGACTAGTGATACTCCGTACTTATCTACACAGGAGTCAGGATTTTGTTTTCATTGTGATCCTTCTGGTTTTTGCTTTTGCAGTATGTAACTTTTCAACCATCCATTGTTGCAGAGGTGCACCCGACTATTTTTGGTAAGTGATTTCTGTTCACTTAATATTTCAATTCCGGAGTTTTCTACAAGACACGCCAACACATACTGCCGCCACTCTTTTTGTCAGAATTGATACATACTTATCAGTTACCATACATAATGATGATAGAGACGAGAAGCATCTTTTGACTTGGACAGCCGCTTCACTATCTGTTTGTTGTGTTCTTCTGGAATGACTCAGCACAATGATATGATATGAAAAACTATAGTCGTGCAATAATTGTTTGTATAGTTATTAAATTGTAGTGCCGCACCGTTTGCTGCTTTGAGAATCTTGTTTAAAAAAAAATGTTCCAACCAATGTCTCCCACTTCCATTTTACTGTGTATAAAGGCAAGTCCTATTAAACTATGTTTCTCGGACACTTTGTCTGATGTAATTTTTTTTTTCCTTCTTTGAGATGATTGCTGGTCAACATTTTCTTTAGATTATTAGTGATGGAGTGCACTTAAGCTAATCCTCTGTCAACTAATCAGAGGTAAATTAAGCGATCTCCAAACTGGAATCGCCCCCATTACATTAACATATCTGACTGGAACCAAATAGTACATGGCAAACATTTCAAGGGTGTGTCACTGATGAAGAGTTACTCTTGCAGACATTGTGTTACCTGAATATGGAGACCTGGACGAGGTTGGACGGCCACCACATTGCCGCCGGCTCCACCAGGTACCGCCTGAATATTCCAGCCCACCCGAACCCCAGCACCTACATGATACTCAAGGGCGTCTAATGTAAATTTTTTTTTTCATTCTTCCTTGAGATTATTACTTGTTGCAGCGGTCGGCAAATAAGGAATTTACTCATGACTTACTTGGCTTGTGAAGATGACGAGGAGCGCGAGGAAGGAGGACATGCGCTGGCCATAGAAGACCCGGACAGAGGTCACGACGTTGGCGCCGAACACTGTGCCGGCGCCGGCGTTGGCGAAGATGGTGATGAGCACGTGTTCCTTGACATTGAAGGGTCCCGGGTTGAGCGTGAACTCCCAAGGCCGGCCGCGGAAGAAGGCGCGCTCCGGCAGCGCGGCGGCCATGAGGCGTCCGACCGGCAGGACGGCGATCTGGGCCGAGACGGCGGTGATGGTGAGCGGCTCCTTGCGGTACCCGAAGAAGGCGTTGAGGAAGGACAGCGCTGCGCAGGACGCCGCGCCGAGCACCCACTATCCGGAACGTCAGCACCGGAGTCTCCGGGTCGTCGCCGACCGGCACCGTCAGCGCCACCTGCTCCACCGGCGAGTTCTCCTCCCACTCCTCCGGCGAGGCGAGCGGCGGCGCCGATGGTTCCACTGCGTGACAAGGGACGGAAATCAAGCAACGGAGCAACACTGGTTGCATTGTAGCTGGGCCTTCTCTGTCCCACCGTCCCACAGCATGGAAAGATCTATATTAAATTTAGAAGGGGAAACTGAGAATGATGAGGCTTACGCAGCGGAGAGGTGATCTCACTGCCATGGCGGCCGTCCTCCTCGCCATGTTCCTGGCGGACGGACGCCATGGTTGGATTGGGAGAGATGGCAGCGGTTGCCGTCCTGTCCTGGGTTGTTGCTTTCTACTTTTTCTAGCTTGTCTGATCCTGCATTTTGCTACTGCATTTCGTGCTGGATAGACCCCACTTTCCCACTAGCAATCATATGGAATCGTTGTGGCGGATCTTTTGCAACTAGCACCTGACAAATTTGAAAGTGACGCCCTGTTTAGATTCTTCAAAACCATCTCCTATCCACCTAAAGAATCGTGTCAGCTTATTCCTATATCTGTACACTGTACACGCTTTTATAGAAAGTTATTTTTCATACTTGTAATCTCTTTTTCACAATCTAAACACAGCCTTGCTTGTGCGAAATTTAGCATGGTTGTGAATTGTGATAATCCTGAATCCGGATCCCTGGCTGCCGTACCACTTGGCTTACACGGTCACACACACTCTACCACGGTGCGGCGGCGCGGATCCCTGGCTGACTGGCGCCGATCTAGCACGTTGTGGTCGCCGGGGACGACGGGGCCTTATTGCCTTAACCGTTTCACCGGAGGAGCGTTCAATCTTGGGCCTCCACCCAGACTAAGAAAGCGGAGAACAATCGAAGCCCAGCTAGGCCCACTCGATTTTTCTATCTTTTATCCAATCGTGTGGCCCCCGCCGCCCTGTCGTGATCGTGCGTCCGGCGTCCCGCTCGCCGCTGCCGCTGCTTCCCCTTCATCTTCTTCCCCCAAAGGCCAAGATTAATCTCCATCCAAGTCGCCGGTTCGTGTACCTGGTGACGGACGACGTCAGCCGCCGCATCGAACATGTCGCGCTTCTTCCTCCCTCGACATGCCGCAAGTTCGTGGTGTTCGCCGGCATCACGTTTTTTCTAGAAAAAAAACACACAGAGAGAGATAGAGAGAAACGAATAGCATAGCGCTCCCTCCGCTCCGCGGCAACCCATCCTCTGCCGCTCCGCAGAGCTGCAGGTAGGCACCGTCGCTTGCACTCACCACCCACCGTGCTCGTGACTGGTGCCCTCGGTGTGCTCGACGCAATGCTTGGCCGGGGGAGACTGTCCCGGCTGACGAGATGGTGGACTCATGGAGATGCCTCTGCCCCAGGAGCGTCAGTGTTATTCAGAAGATGATCCAGTTGTGCCAGCATAAGTATGCGACGGAGAATCAGCTGAGGTGCCTCCATCTGCGGTGACCCGTAAGTTATCCTTTGGAAAGGTACTCCTGCAACTAACGTGCAGTTTAGTTTCTTACCTGAAATATACCCTTTGTTTTGTTCCTGCACAGAAACACTAAGGATGGGGTTCTCTTCAAAAATAATCGAGTTGGTACACCAAATAGCTGCTTTCATTGTACTTCAATGGACCATGCACACTGTCTTCTATCTACACACTTCTTTTATCTTCATCTTCAAAAATAATTGAGTGGAGCATGAAGCGAGAGGACAGTCATCTAGATCATAAATTTTCAAAAAAAAAAAGTCATCTAGATCATTTCCCCAACAGTTCAAACTAATGCTCCTAAGTCCTTTGCGTAGATAAAGCAATAAAGAGAACCTTCATATCTGTATTGTCCATTGATATGTACATGCTCCTTAGTAGGAAATCTAGCTTTATCTCCAATTACCGATAATGATATATGAGAACACTCTCAATAGTGCGCTGGACATCCATCTACGGCTATGCCCTTTGCAGTGGGGCATGAAGCAAGTGGACATCCATCCAAATCATTGCCCCACCAGTTGAAACTAATGTTCTCAAGTCCTAGGCATAGATATAGCAACACAGCCATAAACGCCAAGCCAGCATCAAGGGCACCCGACAGCAGATAATTGTGCCTCTCCCACCAATCACGCCGATACTTATAGACCATGTGACCTGACAAAAATGCTATGAGTATCCATGTGGTATAGTTGACTGCAGTGCCAGGAGGCATCATGCTGGTTGTGCCAATCAACACGGGCACATTGACATGTATGATCCATTTCTGAGCTGGGAATGCCTTGTGTGCAGACCAGACAAGGAGGGGAGCAACGGCACCACCCAGGAAGAACCAGTTCACAGCAGAGTAAGTGCCCAAATCACCAAACATTCTGTGCGGGCCAATAAGGCCCCATATTACTGATGCATCATAAAACACATGATCATTAGGGCATGTCCAAGGGCTGTCTGCTGGGAGAAGCTCTTTGTTGCACATATTAGGTACTGTGTCCATGAGCCACCATGCTGTTCCAAGATATACGGAACCCGCAATTAAAGTGCCAGTGACCTGTTAATTTCCAATAAGGTCATTTTAGATATAACGGGAGGATGCGCTCATCCTTTTTTTTTATAATGCCTATGTGACTGATTCAACTGACCTGAGCCATGAACATAGCCCTTGGGGGAATCTTCATGTAGTGGCCCAACTTAAAATCTTGCAAAAATTCTAGAGCTTGATGTGAACCAGAGTAGCCATATACCTTGAAGCACATATTTGCAATGGGTCGTCCAGGATATAAGTAACCCATGATGTACTCTGTGATGATATTCAATCCTGGAGCCTGATACATTTATATAATTAGCTGTGTTTTTCCTCCTGGGGGTATATATATGTCACACTAACTAGTATACACCTACAATCATGTTTGGAATCAGTACCTGGTTGGTTGTTGCTTTAATAATTCCAATCGGAAGGGTGTAGAAAATGGCGAGGGCACATGCAAGTAGTACCCCCCACCAAGGTAACTGTAGTTGCTCTATGTAGTTCTCACAAGCAAACATGGTGACTGCAACGCTGGCAACAAGGATGCATATAAACCACCATTCGGGGACCTGATTGTATCTCTGCATAAGCTTTGTATGTATGTCCATCTTCTTCTCCTGGAAAGCTGATTTGCTTAACTGCCAGATTTCACTGGAAACAAGCTTGCAATTTTAGCTGCATATATACATTTGCAGAGAAGACTAAGAGCAGCAATTGTTAGAAAAAAGAATACCTTCCATGGAAAAGGAGAACGTGGGAAACTGTTGCGGTAAGGCATGCAAATCCTAGACCATAGCTGAAAGCAAAGAATGTGCTTATGTATAATGGTCCATTCTCCTCATAGGCATCTGTATCAAAATGGAATTGGGAGTCCATGATGCTAGAGATGTTGTACTTTTGTCCAGTCACTCTGTAGAGACCATCTGAGTAGATGGGGAAGTTGCGTGCCTTGTAAACATTAAACCAGTAGTTGATCGGTGTGATTATGTACACGAAAATGAAGAAGCCAGCAGCGACGTTGGCAGTAGCAACCCAGGGGCTAGCAAGGGGGCTTCCAAGGTATGAGGAGATGGACGACCAGTCAAGTCCAATCGCACCGATACCAAGGCCGTGGAGGCCTGAGCCAATCTGTTGGGCAATCACAGAGTTGGGAAACATCCAGCAGATCCAGGAGAGGGAAGTTAGCATCTGGAATAGGTATCCTGGAAAGATGTAGTAGGCGAAGCTGCAGACGAATGCCACCAAGAAGAATTGGTTGCGCGTCAAACTGTCCTTTCTCCGTCGCTCCATTTCGTGGAGCGCCCTGTTGAGCATAATGCATCATAGATCTGTTTTTTCACCTTATTTATGTTGATCAGCATGTCAGCATCAAAAAATTTTCCATATGCCTTAGAGGTGTGTTTTGACAGTGTGTCAAAACTCAAAAGATTTTGCAGACTAGTTGTCCGAATGATTTACAGTTTATTTTTTCCTGACAAACTACTAAATTATCTGAGACTCTATAATTCTATATTTGGTGATCTTCAATATATTGCTAAGGTTGTTGCTTCGATGGACATGCTTCCTAGTTTATAGTGAAACCTGCAAACTGTGTCCTTATCTCATTCCAGGCATCAGGAGGAACCGGTAGAATATCCAAGATGTGTGTTTTGGTTATATAACATTTGTTTCAATAATCGTATCTACTACAAAATAACATTGATTTTTGTTTTAAATAGTTGGCCCTTATTTTGATGTCAAGAGAGAAATATGGTAGTGGTAAGAGACCGAGCATTTTTCTGCTTTTCTTTGCTTGCATATTTATGATACTTATTTACACAGGAATCATAATAATGTTGTCATCGTGATCCTTCTGGTTTTGGCTTTTGCAGTATGTAATTGGTCAGCCAGCCATTGTTGCAGAGGTGCACCTAACGTGAAGTTGCTGAACCTTTTAAACTTTGATGAATTGGTAAGCGATTTCTGTTCACTTCATATTTCAATTCTGGAGTTTTCTACAAGACATATGCATGTCAACATGTGCTGCTACCACTCTTTTGTCAGAATTGGTATACTTATCGGTTACCACACATAATAATGATATAGGACAAGGCCCAAGTGATGTGTCCTCGCTAGGATCTCCCAGTTGAATTGAAGCACCTTTTGACTTGGACTGCCGCTTCACTCACTCTGTTTGTTGTTCTTATGGAATGACTCAGCACGGTGATATGATATTAGCATATATTGGTTGGTGGGGCATCGTATGATATGAAAAAATATATACCCATGGAACAATATGTAGTTATTAAATTGTAGCACCGTACCATTTGATGCTTTGAGAGTTTTTCCGCTAAAAGAATGTTCCAACCAACGTCTCCAACTTCCATTTTTCTTTAACTTGTTCAGTATATTTGCCTTAAGTCTTATTTAAGTGACATATCCTGGAAACTCTCTGTGCGATATAGATTGAGATGATTACTGATCAACTGATGGGTGGAGCACACTTAGGGTAATCAATAATGCTGTGTTTCTCAACTAATCAGAGGCAAATTGAGCGTGCGTGTCACTGATCTAGAGTTGTGCTACCTGAAGAGGGAGACCTGGACGAGGTTGGACGGCCACCACATCGCCGGCGGCTCCACCAGATACCGCCTGAACATTCCGGCCCACCCGAACCCCATCACCTACATGATGATCAGGTACCAACTCATTGCTCCCTCTTGTTGGAGTGGCGCCAAATACTAAGGAAATCTCTACTCATGAATTGCTTACTTGGCTTGTGAGGATGACGAGGAGCGCGACGAAGAAGGGCATTTGCTGACCATAGAAGATCCGAGCAGCGGTCATGACACGCACGCCGCTCACAGCGCCGGCGCCGGCGTTGGCGAAGATGGTGATGAGCACGTGCTCCTTCACGTTGAATGGGCCTGGGTTGAGGGAGAACTCCCACCGTGTGCCACGGAGGAAGGCCGTGTCAGGGAGCGCCGCCGCCATGAGGCGGCCGGCCGGCAGCACGGCGATCTGCGCCGAGACGGCGGTGATGGTGAGCGGCTCCTTGCGGTACCCGAAGAAGGCGTTGAGGAAGGACAGCAGCGCGCAGGACGCCGCGCCGAGCACCCACGTCCGGAACGTCAGCACCGGCGCACCCGGGTCGTCGCCCACCGGCACCGTCAGCGCCACCTGCTCCACCGGCGAGTTCTCCTCCCACTCCTCCGCCACCTCACAATCCGGCGTGATCTCCGGCGACGACGGCGACCGCACTGCGTGGGAAGAAGAAGAAGAACGGCGATTGAGCGAGCGGCGGCGACCGGCGCGGCAGCGGAGCAAGAGCCGTGACGACGAGGAGGCTCTACGGTGCTTACGGAGCGGAGAGGTGATGTGGCCGCCATGGCGGCCGTATTGCTCTTCCTCGCCCGGGCCTTGGTCTTGTAGCTCCTGGTGGATGGAATTGGACGCCATGGCCCCTGCCCTGGCGGAGCTGGGGGAGCTTGGGAATCGGGATGGTCCCCCTTGCTTAGTTTCTGTATATGACACAATTGTTAGTGTCATTTATTTAGCATAAGTTGACATGGACGTCAAAACAGTCAAACATAACAATCTCCACGCAGAGATAAAGTGATTTTTTTTTTCGTTCTAAAAAAATTGATTTTTCGTTGTGGGTGAAAAGGATGGGCTACTTTATTAAATAGAAGAAATAATATCCACCAGTGTTTGTGCAACTTTACAAACGCGGGAACGCTAAAAGTAGCCGTGTGCGCGACCGTGTCTCGGGCAAAAATCATTGGGGTTGTGGTGTTGTCCTGGGCTCCTCCTGGCCAGTGGGACCGTCCAGGAGACCAGAACCGGGCTGCCGGGCTGAAAAGCGCAGTAGCCTTGTTTAATGGGCCAGCGCGGTCGCGAAGTGAGCATCTAAATTGGCCCATTGCCCCCCATCCTCCGAATCCCGGGAAGACGCGGACAACAATCCAAGCCCAACTTGGCCCACTCGATTCTTTATCCAAATGTGCCCCGCGTCGCCGTGATCGTGTCATCAAGTGCGTCCGGCCGGCGCCCCGTTCGCCAACCTCCTCGCCGCCTCCGCTCCCCTCTCATCTTCCCCAGACGGCCAAGATTAATCTCCAAGAACAGAACGCGCGCGGCATAAGATGAGCTTCCGGCGGTTCGTGTACCAGCTAGGCGACGGACGACGTGAGCCGCCGCACCTTCCCGCTGCGCCGCATCGACATGTCCCGCTTCTTCCTGCCGCGACACACAAGGGACCAACTCCTCACGAACCCGCCGCCATTGGAGGAATCCGAGCTGCCACCGGCCGCCGTCAGATTCCACCCTCCCTTCTCCGAGACCTGCAACGGATCCATAGATTTCATGCTCCTCGCCGGCGCCGGCAGAGGCTGGGGCGACGACGACGACAAGGTGATCGCGACCGACCAGACGGGCCGCACCGTCATGTGTTTGATTCTAGCTGTGTGTTGCCTCTGGTTGAGATTGTATCGAACGGTATCAATCGTGTTTAACGATGTTTTTAATAGGTACAGGCCTACAGGGCTGGTTCATACAGTAGTTCATAGGAACACAGGGAGTGCAATACAACATGTCTATCACGCCAAATTGTTGGCACATAGGGATAGCATCGGCACAAATTGCTATCCATAAAGGCCACCGAGAACAGATGCAGCCTACTGCATCGAGAAACAACACAAAACGCGCACAAGTGCACAACATTTCATCTGTCTCAACTGAACTGACCATGTAAGCGGTTAAATGTCCAGCTATCCGCGGAAACCACCCCATTTTCCACAATGATCGTGGTGGCCATCCAATTTGCAGGACGCTAATCCCATAAAACAGGATTGATGCATGTGCACAGGATTTGATAATGATGACTGAGGGAACTAAATGCAAGCTCTCAAATGCTCCAGCTAGGTCACTATTAGTCAACTCCACGGATTAAACGGCAAAACTGCCTGAGATACAAATCAGCACATTACAAACAGATTCGACAATAGGCATTACGTCTTCGGGACAGCGCAAACGTTTTGACCTATTGAGTTCAGCTAATTCATTCTGTCTAGAGAACATCTAGCAACACCAGGGTCGCAAAGCTGGAACCACACAAGGCACAAGCTAACGACTACGGGGTAATATCTCTGGAACGATGATCAAACTAACAACATCCCTCATGGGTATTCAGACACGATCAGGCCTACAAAACAGTGACAGAAGCAATCGATTAACACTATGGCTGCCTCAAAACTTTGGACTTTGGGCCATTTCAAAACGGTGTTTTGAATGAGCAGACTCGTAAATCACCTGGCAATCCGAATGCCAAAATCTTACCGCCTACCACGAGGTCCACCAGGTCCTGAATTTCCCCTTGGACCCGTAAAACGAGCATACTGCAGACGCAAATTGGACGAATTGCGATCATGCTCATCGAACTTATAGCCTGCAAAATCAACAGTGGAGCTTTCACGGGTCAAATGCTGCCTGTATATTTCACTATAGATGGAAAATGAATCAGCAAACAGCCTGCTGTCAGGACAACACTGAACCCTGTGGCTAACATACCGTGTGTCCCCATTATTCTGTTGTAGTGTCTTTCAAAACATGCATAGGACAATATAAAGTAGGGAAGCGAAACTCACTCCACCAAGTGACGTAAGCGAATAACAAATTGGCTGACCATGAGGTGGAATTATTAAAAAAAATAGTTTCGACTATAAAGACAATATTCACCCAGCTTGATTTGGAAAGGTTTTGATTGCCAATCACTCCAACACCAAAGTAAAAGGATACATTGTTTACAAGGAAATGTATTCCACAAACAAAATGACTGTTTCCGATCTTGGTCTAAGATCAAAACTAAAATACCCCACATGTATATGTGTATCTCAAAGCACAAAGTAGCACTCAGGGGATAAAAAAGAGTGATCAAAAGAAAAAAAAATAGCTACTCCCTCCTTTCTCTTTTACTTGCCTTTTGGATATTCATTGATAGCCCACAAAACAAGTATCTGAGCATTAGCTTTCTAGTCATATGCTAGAAAAATATTTAATCTCATGAAAATACACGTTAAAATGAATGTTTGGCTGTATCATTTCCACGTTAAAAAAAATCTAAACATTGAAATGCAAAGTAGTGCTCAAGGTTTTTAAAGGTTCATGCATCATGCATGCTTTCTAGGATGACCAGTAAAAGAATATGTTTCAGATCAGAACAAGACAAGACAAACTTGAGGTATTCGTGGAAAATGGATGCAGAGAAGATCGATACGTCAACACAGTAATCATGGCTTTCAACATAAAAGAATAAAAAAATATCCATATATGACTTAATGAAACCAAAAGTAGTTTAGGAAGCAAACAAATGACTTAGCGTCAACTGAACTGTATATGTCAAGTACATCAGTTTTACCTTGCAAAGCATCCATGGCAATAGCAGCTTGAGTAGCTTCAGCAAAATCAACAAAACAGAGGACAATAGGGTCACCACCAGGCTGCCAATAGCAAAGTAATCAGAAGGATGAATGAAATCAAACAAGAGGCAAAGGCTTGAAAGAACTCAAATGGTTCTCTTACATGTTTCGGTTCTTTGTTTACAAGCCTAACTTCACGGAAGCCAACAAATGGCCGGAATATATCTAAAGGGCAAGGTGAAGGACCAATAACTTAAAGATAGAGATGTATTTTACTTGATTTCAACCGCAGTTCATGCATCATATATGTAAGGAAAGGGCGTGAGAAAAGATATAGACTTAAGGATACGTGAAACTTCTCGACGTGTACAGCCAGTAGGAATGCCTTCAATATATAAGGTGTTTGAGGCATCAGGTGGAAGGGGAGGCTCCGGCATCCCACCACCATAACCCATGTTTCTGCTATCCATACCCCTAGCAGCCATCATTGAACGTTCATCAACTGGGTAGCCAGCATTGCCTCCCACGGCAGGCCTAATAGGTTCTCCAGCAGGTCCACCACCATAGGATTGGATTTGCTAGCAAGTTCAATGAAAGTGTTAGCTCACTGTGTGTTTGGAAGATGATTATGCAACAGCGCAACAATTGATACCCCAGTACGCAGAAAACGTTCGTAGGACGCATTAAGAGCCTCGGTATCTCTAGCAGCACGATACCCTGCCCTTTCTTCATCACGAGGATAATAGCCAGTCATGTCAGGTGCGCCATGTCCATCTATGGAACGAAAAAAATAGTAGTAAATACAAGATTTCAAGCCATACCGTTCCCCAGCTTTTGTGGAACAATTCAATGCAGCTCAGGGATTAATGATAATGCTGTCTGACCTATCGAAAGCTATCCGAGTTACAGCCCAGTCTTAAATATTTCTCCCCCTAAATGTAAATGTCTGATCCTTCTAGTTTTAGAACATCGTATTTTTTGTAAAAATTGCTAGTCCAAGTCTTCCTTTTAAAACATGGCGATCAAAGGGAGTAGCTCCTTGTTCGATTACAACATAACTCACACTCTCACAAACTCTGTTGTAAACACTAGCTGCAGAGTTACTTTAAGCCCATGCCATGTGAAAAAGAGAAGTATGGTGAAAAAAAAAATGCTGTGATTTTAGGGGGGCGGTGGCCTGCCACGCCCCAGGTTAGGCGGCGCCACAGAAACGACAAGTTAAATACAGTTGCCATGTGTAAGGAAACTGAGTTGAGCATGCCTGATCCTTCTAGTTTTAGAACATCGTATTTTTTGTAAAATTTGCTAGTCCAAGTCTTCCATTTAAAACATGGCAATCAAAGGGAGTAGCTCCTTGTTCGATTACAACATGACTCACACTCTCACAAACTCTGTTGTAAACACTAGCTGCAGAGGTACTTTAAGCCCATGCCATGTGAATAAGAGAAGTATGGTGAAAAAAAAATACTGTGATTTTAGGGGGGCGGTGGCCTGCCATGCCCCGGGTTAGGCGGCGCCACAGAAACGACAAGTAAAATACAGTTGCCACGCCGCGGGTTAGGCGGCGCCACAGAAACGACAGGTAAAATACAGTTGCCACGCCGCGGGTTAGGCGGCGCCACAGAAACGACAAGTAAAATACAGTTGCCACAGCTTGTGGCGTCGTTTTTCTGCGCCACAGAAGTGTGGCGGCGCCACACTTTGGCATGGTGCCTTGTGGCCCAGATCAACCAGACATCTCCTTAGTTTCTAGATACCTTCACCACCAAAACTACAGATATGGATCTACCAGTGGGTTTTAGCCGTGGGTTTTAGGTGCCATCCTAAATCGGGGAATAAACACATGAAACCCGGAAACAGGCAACGGCAGTCTGCACCACAGCGCCACAGATCGCGAAACGAGCTGAGTCTGCTCTGGCAGATCCGTGCGAATGAATTTAACAAAATCCACCTGCTTCCGGCAGAAAGCCAACACAGACGTCACCGGATTCACTGCATCAGCAGTAGTACACCACATCTCTCCCCCGCCAAAAAACACTGAGAACCCGCGCGATCTCAGCTCCGTCGCGCGGGCGGAAGCAAACACCACGACCGCGCATTGCGCGCAAGCCGCGGGAGCGCGCACGAGGCCGCCCTAGAGCACCTAACTATCCGGCGCCGGCCTCCGCCACGAGCAGATCGGGCGGGGGCAAGGCCGCGGACAGCTAACGCGGACGACGGGGCGCGGATCAGATCGCGGGGCTGGGTGTGCCGTGTGCGGGGTCAGAGGCAGAGGAGGCGGGCGGGCGGGCGAACCTGAGAAGTCGGCGGGGCGCGGGCGCTTCATGGGCTGCTGGCCAGCGGCGGCGGCCCCCATCTGCTGGGCGCCGCCCATGCCCGGGTGCGCGTGCGCGCCGGCGCCGGGCGCGGCGGAGGGGGGCTGCTGCTGCTGGCGCGGGTCGGCGGCCGCGTACCTCCAGTACGCGTCGGCCATCGCGGGAGGGCAGGGGAGGGGAGGGGAGGTTCGCCTGGATGGAAGCGAGACGGAGACGGAGGCGGCAGCGGCAGTGGAGAGAGGCGGAGCGAGGGAGTGGAGGTGGTGGTGGTGGTGGGGCCTGCGGCGGGGGAATGACGTGTGGGGGGAGGAAGAAGGACGCGCAGGAATCCTGTGCCTGTGCGTGTCGTCAGAGTTCTCTTCTGCTGCCCCTTTTCGACGGGTGGATCACGTTCAAGGCTCACGCCAATGACCGGCCGGCCGCCTCTTCTTCTTCGTGACGCGAGCGAAAGAAGAAGATCGTGGGCCGGCCCAAGCCCGACTGGCTGATTCCACGGCCTGCTTGCTGCTGTCCATGGGCCGTATGGCAATTGGGCCTCACGCGCACATCACGCCAGAGGAAGCATCATCCTCTTCTTTAAATAAATAAATAAAAGCATTGCCCCCATGTAACCATGTTGGCGAAATTTTCATTAGGAAAGGCGAAAGGGTTCGGTTCTCCTTGTTGTCGAGCTGAGCAAGTTGCGCGTCTCATTCTTCCTTACCATGCCGTGGGGCTCCATCATCTCTTTGTGCATCTTCCAGCTGAATTTAGTGTGTCTTGTTATGTTTTTCGCTCAATCAGGAAGAAAAAAAAGATGGCGTGAAGAATGAAATGCTAGGTAATTACAGAGAGTATTGTACAGTACGGCTGTCCAATGTCAACGGCTCGACGACCGATGAGCGAAGCAACAGCAGGTCCGCCCCTCACTTTTGGAAGCTCCCAAAAAGTGAGGTCAACTACCCCCACCGGCTCGGCTCGATCACGTCCACTCCATCCAACCACATGACACCCACTCACTCGCCGCCGACGGCCGTGATCATCATTTACCGCATCCCAACACCTCCCGTTGACATTCTCTCTCTCTCCCCTAGCACAGGACCCACCGGCCGGCGGCCGCTGGCTTCCTGGGCCCCACCACGTGCCCGAGCGGAGAGGCCCACATGGCATTGGCTTCGGGTTACCGTTAGCGCCGCCTCGTGTCCCTGTCCGTTCGTCCACCCGTACGCGGAACGGGACAGGCGACAGCTAGTGGTAGTGGGTGCACGAGGCGCGGGACCCCACGTGGCGGCCGGTGAGTGGTGGCCAGAGGGTGTGGCCGAGAGCGCGCGTAGGACGATTCGCTCCCTCGCTGGAGCCGCGTGCGTGGATTTTTTTTGAGGATCCGAGTAGAAGCAGGCCTGAAATTTGAGCTCGCCACATTTTGGATAAGCATGCACAAAACCCCCTTTCCTTGGGTACGAATTGAAGGTGCTCGGAGAAGAAGTTTGTGCTAGCATCTCACTTGGCGCAATGCGACGCACCAACCCAACTCTAGCACCCAGCACCTAGATTCCTTGCTACAATATTCCAAAATCAAATCATTTAAAAAAGGTGATAATGGAGTAGTTGCTCCACTCTGAACTCCAACCAGCTCGATCGTTCTCGGGATCTCAAAGACACCATCATCGCTATCTCCCGAATCATTCCCCGTGCAGGCCACCAAGAACAAAAGTACGAGTGCTTAGTGCACTGAGAGCTTCTCCGGCCTTCCTTCTCTAATAAAAGAAACAAAATGATCACGAATGTAAAGCAAAAACTCACCTTAATTGTCCTAGCTTTCGGCGAGCAACAAAAACCTGCCCCCCAAAAAGGCCCAGCAGGAGCAGCCACAGTACATGCATGCTAGGAGATTTTTTTTTTTTTTTGAAAAGATAGCAGGAGCACTGCTCTGTCATATAAGAAGAAGAAGCATTAATACATAACGCGCCGAAGCGAACACCACCACACAAACAAACGCACACGACGCAACACTACACCACCATCACCACCTAGGAGAGGAGCCGAAAGCAAGCCGTCGAAACAAGCGCCGTCGTCACCAACGCTGCACCACGCCAAAAGCCGCAGCCCGCTGCAAGCTCGAAAGGCTACATGAACTCCTCCACCATGGGACTATCATCCTCAAGCCGCACACACACGATCGTCGATCTCCCCGCTTCAGTGTAGCTTCAGCAGAACATTCCCGTCGCAGCAACAATGAAAACCACTGATCCTGGCCACTCCGCGTGGGGGCCTCGCCTCTCCCACCGCCTCACTCTCACTGCCAAGGACTCAGATATGTGAAACTGCTAGGAGAACAACACCTTCGCTCAACCAGTCGCCAAGATCACCACAGTACCTTGTGCGCCAGCACAAGACCTCCAGAACCCATGGGCCCTCTGCACCTCCCTGCCAATGCGGACTATGCGTGCATCATCTGCCGCTGCACACGGGCAACTCCACCGACCAACCACCTCCACTGCCACTAGCCTGATATAGACCTCCAGATGCGGCGCCTCCAGGGAGGGTACGACGCCAAGACGCCGCCGCCGCACATCCAAAGAAGGACAGGGTTTTCACCCTAAATAGCCCCGCGTAGGTAGGAACATGGTGCCACACAATGGTGCCCAGCAGGGAGAACGACGCCACAAGGACGACGCCACCATTGCCACCGACAAGCGTCAGTGAAGGCTTTCGCCCGTCTCAACACCATGTCTACCACACACGCTCAACCAAGCTAGCAACCTGCTCCCCCTCGCCTCCGCAACGCCTCTACCGGAAGAGGCCCGACACAGCCCGAAACACCACCACGGCACCCCAAGCTTGCACCTGCAACCCCCCAGCCCCACCACCATAGCAGCGCCAGACTAGCATCATCGTCTCAAGGGAGAAGGGGAACACCACCTTCCCACCGCAGCACCCGTTGCCCGCTCGCAGCACACCGGTGGCCCCACCATCTCCAGGAAGCCATGGCTCAGATCGGTAAAGCCGGCAGCCACGGCCACGGCCGCGACCCGGCCAGCCACCACCCGCACGCCTGTAGTCCGTGCTGGCCTCCGCCTGCAGCAGCTGTAGGGCCGGCGAAGGCGTTCTGCAACGGCCGCCGCAACCAGCGCCGCCGCGCCGGCCACAGCATCCTCCGCCGCCCTCAACCAACTCCACTCGCCGCTGCCGGACCCCAAACGCCCCCTCCCCACGAAGATGCGCCAGATCCGGCCGGGGACCGCCGGATCCACGCCCCCAAAGCCCCGCCGCGCAGAAGCTCGCCGCCGGCGGCGACACCCAACAGGCCGGGCGGCCGCGCCCACCCCGATCGCCCACGAGGCAGGGGAAGAGCGCCGCGCCGCCGCCGTCCCTGGCGTCGCCCAGGCTTCCGGGGACGCCTCGGGCAGCGGCGCGACGGGGAGGGCAGGGGGCGGGGGGGCGGCGGCGGCGGCGCTAGGGTTCGCCCCCCGGTCGCCTCGCGGAGACGACGCGGAGGGACGACACTGGAGAGAATACGGGTTTGCTAGGAGATTTTCCACAACCAGCTCACTTGACGCGCCGTGGTGCAAGCCGGTTAGTTGAAAATAGAAAGAAACCCATCATGCTTTTTCTTTTTGTACATTATTAAAAACCCATCATGCTGCCAGCCCAAAATAGAAGCAACACCCCAGGCTCATGTAGTGGTGGCAACGCCAAGCATGCAGTGCACCTGGCTCTGGCTGCAGGTGGGTCCGTCCCCGGCCGCCACTCGGTCGCTTTCCCGCCTTGGTGCCAACCTGACCACAGATGGGCAGGGCAGCTTTCCTCGTCACGTCCGGACGAGACGAGCCGTAGAATATAAGTGGCAGGGCCGTTTTGCTCCGGGTTGCCACGACCACGATTATGACTGTGGCGGGTTTAATTTGGATTTTGGACACCGTGCCGGAGCGCCCACATCCACTTGACTTGAGGATTGGAGGGGCAACTTGTAGAGCTAGCTAGCTCCTTCTAATCCAATTCAGCAAACCGAAAAAGGTGATGCGAATCAGCAAAACTTTGCAATTTCCACCATTTTAGGAACTCTTTCATGTTGTAACTTTGTCCAACAACAGATACATTTTTGGGGAAAAAAAAAAGATGGGATGCTTGCACTTGATCAACAAGTTAAAAAGACTATATGCTAAGCAGAACATAAATGGTGACTCCTAGTATCAGGAATACAACACCTAACAAAAAGACAAAAGCATAGCGGAATTGAATGGTGTAGCTCATACACGTCACCGTTTGGTCCTGAGCACCCCCACTTGAAGGTGAGGATGAGCAACTTGTATAGTGTTGGATCCTTAAACCATTCCAGAAAAATCAAAAGGCTATGCGAGTAACAACAGACACACTTGCATCACCAACTAATAACTATGTAGTTTGAGAGGTTGGGCCCGGTCATTTGGGTTTGCATTATTGTGTTGCGGAAACTTAATGGAACAAAATGATTTGAAAGCTTGGGCCCTATTCGTTTAGTATTTTGTTGGTCCTACCTTGTGCACTGGCCCTCTTCTTTGTCCTAATGACCCCAACAGCCGATCATAAAAGGTACTATGCATTTCTTTTCTTTTTCTAAGAAAAGATTAGATGGCCGTTTTTTTTTGTGCGCTACGAATCAACCGTTTTTAAAAAAAAAACGCTACTATATATGTCAAACAGAGGCTAAGTCTAAGAATGTCCTATACTATGCCAACTTTGCACATTAGTCTATTTAAAAACTCCTTTTCTATCATAATCACCCCGACAAAAACTCACAAAAGGAGCATATGTTTTTTAGAAAAAAATAGATATTCATTATTTTGTGCAATTCTAGATCAACTAAAGCCATGCCAAATAGAGCCTCCAGTAATACAAAATATAATACCAATAAAGGACAATGAAACATACAGAGAAATTACATGGCGAGCTCACGAGCCGGCACAAACTAAACATGCCGCTTGCTAAACTTGTGCTCGCTTCTTTCCAGCATTGGGAACAAGTGTACTGAGCAACAGTAAACAGACTGAAAGCAACAGGAAAGCATGGAGAATTACTCGAATAGGCCGGGAGGCACAGAGCATGTGCCGTTTTTAACTAACGGTACGGCCGGTCTGCGTCACACGATGGCAGGGCACCAAATCCCCAAAATGTACCAGTTTTGTTTTGCATCGAGAGAAGAAGAAACACAGATAAAACCCAGCAAAATGTGCTCCTTGTCCAAAGTCAAACCACTGCACCTAATTTGAAATCTTACCCGACCAACCACACTAGAACAATTCAACCCCCTCCTAAATGCTAAACAACTCCCAAATCTACCCATTCTATCTACAAGCACACCGATATTATTCTTTTTTTGAATTGGACACATTAAAGTATTTGGTATAGCAAAATTAGACAAGAGCAACCTTCCAGGCTTGCCCCTAATAAATGAAGGCAAAGCAGGGCATGAATAAACAAAGTTTAGCCACATGATTAGCGGGATAATTACGCTGCTAAATTCAACCACGACCACTTGCCCTATCAAAAAGTGGGGGCGCCTCCGCACCAACGGAACAGACCAAACACCGTAACCTCTCCCCCGTCTCTCCTCTGTCCTCTCGCTCTCCCTCCTCCCGCGGCGCGGCCGAATGCCGCGAGCTGGGCGGAGCTGACCCTCGCCGGCGGCGACTCCGCTCGGCCGCCGCAGCGACGTGGGTGAGTCCCTTCCCTAGCGTATCTGTCTTTCGAGCTCGGATACGGCGGTTTGGAGTCCGGCTCGGCCCTCTCGGGGCGAGACGCGGCTCGATCTGCGCGGGCTCTCGCCCAATCGGCGCCGTACGAGCTTGCTCGGGTGGTGGACCGCGGGCTCTGCCGGCGGCGCGCCGGCCGCCGCGGGTTTCGCGGGCGCGCCTGCGCGCTCCCCGTGCTGGGAATTTTGAATTCCGAGTCTGTGTCCGCGTCCCGAGCCCGCTGGGTTTCTCTGTTTTTGTTTTTTGTTTGGAAAGATTTTTTGCGGCGTATAAAGCCGCGATTTTGGGGGCCTCTGAGAGCTAAGCTTGCGGTTTTTTTGTTTCTTGCTTGCCTTTCTCCCTTTCCTCGCCGCAGATTCGGCTGCCGGGGCGCGGAATGCCCGTGGAGGGAGGGCACTGAGGTCGCCAGATTCGGGAGCACGGGAGCGCCTCGCTTGGGGGCCCGGGGATTCGCGGAAGTTTGGGGGAGGAGGCTTCTCCGGATTCCAGCGTGTGGGACCTCAACGCGATGGCCGCCGCCGGCTGGGTCGGCGGCGGTGGCGGCGGCGGCGCCGAAGCCAAGTACAACTCGTACAAGGCGCCGGGACTGCGCGGGGCCTTGCTGGAGGCGGCGCACGTCTCGTGCCTCGAGGACCGCTACGCGCTGGGGCCGCAGCTTGGGTGGGGCCAGTTCGGCGTCATCCGCTCCTGCTCCGACCTGGTCACCGGCGAGGCGCTCGCCTGCAAGTCCATCGCCAAGGACCGCCTCGTGTCCCCCGACGACGTGAGGGGCGTCAAGCTCGAGATCGAGGTCATGGCGCGCCTCTCGGGCCACCCAAACGTCGTTGACCTCAAGGCCGTGTACGAGGACGAGGAGTCCGTGCACCTCGTCATGGAGCTCTGCGCCGGCGGGGAGCTCTTCCACCGCCTCGAGCAGCGCGGCTGCTTCTCGGAGCACGAGGCCGCCGTGCTCTTCCGCTACCTCATGGAAGTCGTGGCCCATTGCCATAGCAAGGGGATCGTCCACCGGGACCTCAAGCCGGAGAACATCCTCCTCGTCAGCAAGTTGCCATCATCGCCGATCAAACTCGCGGACTTTGGCCTCGCCACCTACATCCAGCCTGGTACAGTCGGTATCCAATCAATTCTATGCAGGACTCACTCTGTCAATGCTAGTCTTTGGGAGCTAAAAGCAGAATCTGGGTTTTGTCAGGTCGAAGCTTGAGCGGCATGGTAGGAAGCCCGTTTTACATTGCGCCGGAGGTCCTTTCCGGTGGATACAATGAAGCTGCCGATGTGTGGAGCGCTGGGGTTATACTTTACATCCTCCTGAGCGGTTTCCCACCGTTTTGGGGGCAAACAAAGTCGAAGATCTTCGAGTGTATAAGGTCAACAGAGCTGCGGTTCCCTTCTGATCCCTGGGATAGGGTTTCTGATTCAGCAAAGGAGCTGGTGACTGGGATGCTGCGGCGTGATCCTAGACAACGACTAACCGCCAAGCAGGTTCTAGGTGAGACAAGAATTCATCCGTTTCCGTAACCGCCAATTTTACATACAGCTGTTTTCATGCATCAATATCTTTAGCTCGATTCATGATTGCTGACATTCAGACATAAATTCATCCGTTTTCGTAACCGCCAATTTTAGACACCAGCCCTTTTCATGCATCCATATCTTTGGCTCCATTCATTGATTGCTGACATTGATACACGAATTCATCTGCTTTAGTAATGTTCGTTCGAAAAAATCTGTTTTAGTAACCGCCAATTTTAGATACCAGCCCTCTTCATACATCAATTTCTTTAGCTCAATTCATGATTGCTGACATTCAGACACGAATTCATCCGTTTTAGTAACTGCCAATTTTAGATACCAGCTGTTTTCATGCATCAATATCTTTAGCTCAATTCATGATTGCTGACATTCAGACATGGAGTCATCCGTTTCCGTACCACCAATTTTAGATAGCAGCCCGCTTCATGCATCAATACCTCTAGCTCGATTTATGATTACTGACATTCAGACATGAATTCATCTGTTTTAGAAACCGCCAATTTTAAATAACCTTTTCATGCATCAATATCTTCATCCCTATTGATGATTCCTGGCTATAAATCCAGTTAAACAAACTGCCGACAATAGAAATCAACCAAAATAAGTCTAGGCGTTTAACCCCTCAACAAATTTTGCCTTGTTTACGTTACAAATTGAACGAAGCATTGTAGCTTCTCCGCTAAGCAGTGAGCTAGCGCCAGCTCAAGCTGGTGGGTTTTCTAATTTAATCTTGCAAGGCTGGGAACAGGATGAGTGTCATCGCAGTCATCACCATTTTGTGGTAGGGCCATGTTCTGGTAGATCCACTAGTACTGTACAGCGATTTTAAATTCCCCTTCTCTTCGCTCATGTTACTTTTAAGCTTGCTGATTCATTCTTCCACCCTTCATGGAATCAAGTTTGGTTGGCTATCATGGCATAATCTCCGGACCTTACTGCACAGCTCAGCCTGTTGTTAATGATGGCTTCTCCCCAATGTATAGCAGTATCTGTTCAACATGTGGACCTTTATCTAAACAAATCTTTCTACGCAGAGCATTCGTGGATGCAAGAACACTCGGAGCAATCACAAGATTCCTGCAGCCATTGCCACGGGACCGGCCTCTGGAGGGAGGACCTCAGTTCGTGCTCGTTCTCCATGCCGCTGGCGACGCGGAGCAGGGACGTGAGCTTCAACACCGGCGGCCCCATCGCCTGCCAGGGCATGTCGGACGACGAAGCCTGCTCGCCCACCTTCGCCTGCAGGTCCTCCTTCTCGGCCTTCATCGCGGACACGGCCCCATCTTGCTCGACCTCTGGGTTCTCATTTGGCGAGGCCAGCGGCGTGGCGTTCCAGACGCCGCCAGTGGCTTCCATGCCGAGCTTCTCGTTCTTCTGCCCGCAAGAATGCGGCGAGCCTGAGCCGTCGGTGTCACTGGGCGAGAATGCTTCTGGCGCGGCGACAGTGGTGGCTGCTCCTTTCGTGTCTCCGAGGATGGTGGAGGCCACGAGGACGGCGAGGGGGAGCGTGTCGCGGGGTGTCGGCATCAACAGCAGCAGGCGGCAGCGGCACCACACGATCGGTGCCGGCGAGCGGGAGCACCTGGACGTGGCGGTAGCCGAGTCCGTCATACGGTGGGCGTCGTGCACGAACCTGTCGACGACGCACTCGCTCCGGGCCTCGCTCGTGTGCTAGCATCGGTTTCACTCTGATATTTCTTTCGGCCTGTATTTGCCTGTAACGCGATCCAAGCTGAGTGTTGAGATGAGAGTGACAGTCAGAGATAGTAGAGAATGTAACATGGACATGATATATATGATGTTGTATAGTAGTAGATTATTACCGAGTGATGATGTGCTTGCATGTTGTCATGCTGAATGAGATGTGTTTTTTTTTTTTGTCCTTGTCTGCCTGTCGATGTCACTGGAACTCTGGAAGAAGTGATCACTGGTCGCTTGCAAAAATCCCAATGCCGACATGAGATTTTCTTCAGTCTCCTGCGATGCGAGAGGCAAGGCAACTACCCCATTGCCGGTTCAATCTGACGAACGGTTGGTGTGACCCGGTCGAACTCTGCATCTCTGCACGTACGCGAGTTCGTGTCCTGGTATGGTATGTTGCAGTGCCGTAAAAACAGCCTGCTGAGTCATCGCCCTTGCTATATCGTGCTTATAATCTGTAAAAAGATCATACCCACATAAATTCAAATTTACACATTCCACTATTGAAGACTTATCACTTGAGAGTTATTTTACAACACACGATCTTATTACCTTAACAAAACTAATACTTTCTTTCTGAAAATTGCCCATTTCAGTTCTCAGGGAATACTGTGGGTGCACTGTTTATGTTCAGAAAAAAATGCAGGGCATTTTAGTTTCCTCACTTAACTTCTGTCCCTTTTGACAAACAATAACCATGTATGTTCGAGTCTTAAATCGGTTGGCAGGAGGAGAGAGGACACAAAATAATGTGTTTACAATCTAGAATTGAGCAATGCCAAGATAAATTTAAAGGCATTGTTCGGTTGATTGCCAAGCCACCACCTGTTAGCGGCATCACAACTGTGATTTATGCTGTTGTTTGACTCATTGCTACAACTCCTTGCTCACGTGCCAGGCACATCTTTTGCCTAACTTTGCCACATGCATGTATATAGTTGCTGTTAGCCTCTAATATTGCTGCATGGTTCTCATTCACATCCCAACAGTTGCATTTGCACACGAAGCCCCTCTTTCTGCGGCGTCGTTAGGAGTCGCATTGTTGGCGTAGAGCTAGCCGTAGACCCTGTGGGGGAGAGCAGCAGCCAAATGACAAACTTGTCAGAGGGGCACATATATATAATTGGGCACTTAGCTTTTTTCCAAGTAATAATCCGAGGAAGCATAAACACTTACCGAATATGTTTCTCATCAGACATGACAAAGACACCACAACCATTTTTCTTCAGCTCTTGGACAACCGTACCTCGCTGGTAGCAATCTTGAGGCATCGCCATCAGGCGCAGCGTATTGAGACGTGGGAGCGATGACAAGCCCTCAGGAAGGCACCTCAGTTTTTGGCACCTGTAAAGTGTCAACTTCAAGAGGCGTTTCATGGATCCAGTGTCGATTTTCCAATCCTCAACCTCATCAAGATCGTAAAGCACCAAACCTTCAAGGCTTTGGAAGCTTCCAGATGGGAAAACCATGACCGACCCTGTGTATGACTGCTCTCCTATCTCTAGCCATGTTAGGTGCATTAACCCCCCGAGTTCCAGCATCATCCGGTCGTCGTTGAGTAGATTGGCGCAATGTATATACAGCTCTTGCATCTCCTTCAAGTCTGGTAGGTTGCTGGGTAAGTACTGCTGTCCCTGCCTGAGCCTCCCCACAACTTCCATTCGTGTCCCCTCACGGGACATCATGGCATAGTAGCATGAGAAGTTGGGGTTCTTGTTTTTCGACACCTGCTCTTTTGTTGCTTCCAGCATATCCCCAGCTCGGCTCACAATAAATCTTTTGCGGGATGGCAAAATGCTGATCTGTGGCACTGACGGGCAGAAAGCACAAACATGCACATGCCTCAGCGTTGCAATCATCCACAACGAGTGTGGGATCTCTGATATTTGTACTGTGTTGCCTGTGATATGCATTGTCTCGAGGCTCAGGAGGTTCCCAATGGAGGAAGGGATAGTATACCTGGTGGAGGTGCCTCCCAAACCAAGATGCCTCAAATATCTCATCTGGCCAATCTCACTCGGCAAATGAACACCGTAGCCGTTCAAGTAGATATAGAGCACACGTAGGTGCCGCATAGCCACCTGCAACTTGAAGGAAACTGTGAAGTCTAATAGGGTGCGAGGCTGCTGTCTCAAGGAGATGCCAGCCTCCATTTTCCGTTTGCCATGGAGAACTACACGGTACGGTTTCACTGCTTCCTCTGTGTAAGCCCTCTCGATGTCCTCTGCAGCGTAGCAGTCTTTCATGAAGCCTTCCCTTTGAGCTCGCCCGATCCCCCAGTCGCGCAAGATGACATGCACCTTGACCAATGTGATCCTTCCAGAGCTTGCCCTCTCTGCCACTTGGATCATGCATCGCTGCACAAGCTCGGCGACATATTTGAGTGCTACTTCCTCCTGGGTTTGGTTTCTCACTAGCGGGATGAAACCCTCTGCAATCCATAGACTTGCCAGATCACCCACATTAATCTGCAAGTCTTCAGGGAAGGCTGTAGTGTACATGAAGCATGACCGCAGACGGCTTGGCATGTCATAGTAACTGAGATCCAAAATGGCACCAATGATCCTGTCACCAGTAATCAGAGCATGCCAATCCATACCACTTGTTAATCTCTTCCACTCTTCAACATTAAGATTCCTTGACAGGTGCCCCGCCAAAACAACAACGGCAAGAGGCAGGCCACGGCATTTCGCTGCAAGATCTTTGCCCAGCTCCTTCAATGCATTCAGGTTTTGTGGCAGAGCACCAGAACTGTCACTGCTACCATCCAAAATGTATTCTGGGATGGCTGTTCTAAGAAGCAACTTGGTGCTTTCTTCTTCATTCAGGAGCTTCGGCGTGTAGAGTTTCGTCCTTGCATCGGGGTGTTTGCAACAGCTTCATTCCGAGTGGTCAGAATGAACCTACTGCCATTCTTCCCGTCAGGGAAGGCATCTCTGATCATATCCCATGCATCTGCGCTCCATATGTCATCCAGTACTATCAAGTACTTTTTGCTTAGTAACCTGTCGTGAAGCAACTTCTTCACCTGCTGCAGAGTCATCTCCTCAAGCTTTTTAGCTTCCTCAACCCTCATGGTATGCTTAATCATCTCGTCCAGGAGAGAACGAGGTACAACTCTATAGCCATCTCTATCAAGAGGTCACGAGGCACAATTCTCTGGGACACTGTTATCCAATCATGAATGTCGAAGTGTCTCTTTACTGCATCCAATCCATACACCTTCGCTGCCATTGTTGACTTGCCGGCCCCGCCAGGACCGACGATAGAAACAACAGTTAGACTTAGGTGTTTGTTTCCTTCGTCCAGCAAGTCATCCTTTATTTGTTCAATCTGCTCATCAAACCCAACCACATTAACTTGCTCAGTGAAGTGGGGGTGAACTGCTCGCCAACGCTGGATGGCGTGATCCTCGATGATGAAACCTTGTGGTACTTCTGCAATTGCTGTAGCAGCAAGTTGAGCTTATCGAACTCCTTGAAGATGGTTTCTGTCCTTGCTTCTACTGAATCATCCTTGCTCCCAAATTGTGGAGACGAGAGAGATAAACTGGGAGGCAGGTATATTTACACATGGCCCCTGTGATGGAAATCTTGGGGTCACTTTGCCTCTGCAGGATGTTGGCAGCGTCAATGATGTCCTCCACCTCATAGGCAACCTCCCTGATATCAGAGACCAGGTTCTTCTCCATGTCACCACCCTTGAGCATCTTGTCATCCAGGTCCTTGAGAAAGGCTTGCATGCGCATTAGTTGCTTCTTCGCTGACTCACCTTTTCAGAGACGCCCAGCAAGTATTTGGCCTCATCAACTGCAATGCTACCGCCTCGCTCCAGCACTGCAAATACGGCCTGTTGGGCCATCTCCCTTCCTGGCTGATAACCTGCCCACATATAAGTGTAAATATTATTGCACAACACAGGATACTGCTGCTCAACTGCAGTTTGCAGCTTACGAGTTATGAGTGGCAAGAAATAATTTGCAGATTTTTTTAGTAATAATTTGCAGTCTAGGGACTAGGTAGTTCCTACCCATATATAGTAATGGACATACTATCAGCATTTTATTTTCTATCTCTTCCATACAACTAAAAAGTATACTTTATATATATATATATATATAATATATATATATATATTATATATATATATATATATATATAAGCACCTGGCCAGCTTCCTCAGCCCAACCGTCCAACTCTAATTTCCCTCATCTGATTTGAATTTGATGTCCGATCCGGATTTCCATGCTAGATATGCTCACTACATATTTTTTTGGTCCATTTTGGTTTTGTTGTGGGAAAAATAAGTGGGAAATGCTGCCAGAATGAATGAGAGGATGCATTGGGTGACTATGGAGCTTGCTGAAAATTGAAATGGCAGGAACTTGGATCCTGGCAAGTCAGTGATTGGATCGGGAGGTAGATGGCCTTATGAATTGGAGTCCCCTTATTGTAGAATCAGTTATAATGTTGGGTAATGCAAATTGCTGTCTTTTTGTTGCAAAAATATTAACATCTTGCTATTAGATCTCAAGAACACAAATCGTCTGAGATGATTATTCATTGCTATAGCAACGTACGGGCATGTCTTTCAAGAAAGGTGCCTTAAGTTCATATTTTTCTCCAAGGCACAGGAGAACAAAACATAGAATACTGTAGAGGTTATTTTAAAAAAACACTTACAGAGATGAATGAGTGCGATTATTGAGGATCCTGACCTGTGCAGGCTTGTCACACTGAAGTATTGCCGATCCGTCGAACTATCGCTGCTACCTGGACACAGGCGGCAGTTCCGGGCGGATGATGAATCAAAAGAGGCACTTGGGGTATAGCAAAGTTGGTTTATTCAAGTTCCTGATCCTGATGGGTTGCTTTGCTAGCCCCTGGCACTCTCCCCTCCTCTGGGGTTCTCCGGTGCTGGAGGAAGGATACACCGACCGAGAACTTGCATTGCCTGGCTCCTAATCCGATTCCTACCCCACGGAGCAAGTTTGAGGCTATCTACCCAGGAGGAAGCAGAACACATCCGTTGCTTCGAATAATTCTTTCCCTATCCAGCAAGTTTTCTGTTCTCTCCCACCCCTCTCTCCTTCTCTTTCACAAGTTCTTGTCTTTTAAATATACAACAAAAATTATACAGAAGAAAGTAACAAGGTGGAGAAGAAAGTAAGAAGGCAGACCCATCCCGGAGAATAAAGTAAGGAGGGCGGTTGGGATGGGCCGGCGGCGGGGGAGGCAAGGAGACCACCCCGGCGAAGCCGAGTTAGCATGGCAGCGGCGGAAGCCGCCGGAGACATTGCCGGGCAACGGGGCGGGGGAGCTCGCCGGAGCCGGAGACGAAGGACGAAGACGATTGACGGCAAGCCATAGATCTGTACGGAGGGAAGGGGATGGGAGGGGAAAGTGGAGGATGGCGGCAGGGAGGTCGGGAGGTGGGTGGAGGCGTCGGAGCCGAGGAGCCGAGGAGATAGCTGATGGCGAGGAAGAAGGGGGGCGGCGGGTGCTTTTTTTTTCGTTGCCTCCTTCACACATGTACACATTGTCGACATGATTCAAACTCAAACATCATTGTTGGTGTTACATCCACATTATAATAAGTTGAAACTTGAAAGCGATAAAGGATATAGTTTGGACTTGATATACAATTGAGTATTAGTATAGTGCATTAAGCATTACCGAGTATTTCAGTATACATGCGTTGCTATACCGTCGTGGCCATGGGTACGACATACAAAATCAACTTTCAAGCCTCAGGTCAGGTTTACGGTTCATCTTAGGGGTTTGAGTAGTTATATGGCCTTTTATTTGCACGATTATGGGATGTAGATCTGTCAGTGAGGTGAACAGGAGATGATGAACAGGAACAACATAAATGGGTAGAGTGATAGGAAGCTAAGTGTAGCGCCCTGCATTTCACGATCATCGACGATGGGACGCGGTGGTAAGAGACAATTTTGAACGAAATTTACTAAGTGCTTAAATTTGAACTTTGTCCGAATTTGTTTAGACCTCAATATGGCTTCATAAAATCTGGAAACAATGTTCTAAAAAAACTCATCATTTTCAGCATATGCTCCGATGTCATTTGGTGGAAGTTTGAGGTGCCTGGTTGACTCCGACGACCCACAAGTTCGTTTTTTGGCGCGGCCTGGCGCTCCCTCCACTTTTCAGTCGCGCAATTCGTCGAACACCGCCATGGCAGCCGCCTCCGACGAGGCCAAGCTCGAATCCTTCCTTCAATGGCACTGGCTGCAGGTCACCCCCTCTCCCTTCCCTTGCCTCCCCTCCAACTCCCCTCCTCCCAAAACCCTGAACCCCGACCCCTCCCTTCTTCCGCAGGCCAACGGCGCCGACCTTCGCGGCTGCACAATCCGCGCGTGCGGCGGCGACAGGGCTTCGGCGTCTTCTCCAGCCGCCCCCGAGCCGGGCACCACCGACGGTCAACACCCCCCCTTCCCCTCCGCTCCCATCAACCTCATCCGGGCGCTGAAGTGCGCGCAGCTGCGTTGGTGCAGGGGTGGTTCTGATGGTGCCGCTCGACCTCGCCATCACGCCGATGCGGATAGCGTAAGACCGCAATTCGCACTGCCGTTCAGTTTGAAGAAGTGGTTCCGCCAAGCTCGAACCACTCCACCGATGGACCCAAGGTCCCTCCCCTCCTCCTCCACAGGCCAATCGGCGGAGGCGGAGCTGGGCCTGCGTTGCCCAAGGATTCGGCGTCTTCTCCACCGCTGCCTGCGGAATCCAGCAGTTTTAGGTAAGCTTAAAGTTTCAGCAGTACAACATTGCTACTACAATCGTTTAGCAGTTTAATTACTGTTTGAAACAATAAACATAAGTAAATTACTACTGTGACGCCCAAACATGCTGCTGCCATAATAATCACGTATTTACAGTCCACAGTTATATATCCAAATATCTTTGGCACTTCACGTTACATATCAACACAGTTATTTTGAAAAGCATGTGCCAGCAGTTGCAAAGGGATACTATATCAGTGTTGCGGCACCTCGGAGAGTCAACGTCTTCAATAGGTTGTATGAGGGAACCTGCAAAGAGAACAAGCAAAATGAACTTGTCATCAGGGTACAACATTGTACCAAAATTTTGAGCATGGATGTACTGTGTGCATTACTAGTGGAGGATGGAATTTACTCACCAAACTTCGAAACGCTCGAAATCCTTCTCATCGGATGAAATGAAGACAAAGCAACCCTTTTCCTTTAGCCCCCGAACAACTGTACCTTGCTGGCAACCGGGAGGCATCGCAATGAGGTGCACGTCGACTAGATCCGGGAGCAAGGACAACCCCTCAGGAAGGTATCTCAGATTGGGGCACTTGCAAAGCGTTAGCTCTTTGAGTCGTGGCATGGATCCAGACTCTATTTCCCATTCCTCCATTGCAAGATCATGGAGCACCAACTCTTGAAGATGTACGAAGCTTCCATGTGGAAAAGTCACAACAGACCCTGTGTATGACTGCTTGCCTATCTCTAGTATCTCGAGGAACATTATCCTCCCGAGCTCCAGCATCTTCTTATCGTTGTTGAGTAGATTGGCGCAGCATACCTTCAACTCCGGATATTGTGCAATTTTTCATAGCATGGGGGGTCATCATTGGGGAACTGGAGCCCGTCTTTGTACTTCCCCACAATGTGCATGCGATCTTTACCGTACATCATCCCGAAGCAGCACGAGAGATTTGGGTTCTTGTTCTTTGATATCTGCCGTTTTGTTGCCTCCATGGTTTGCCTAGCTTTGTCATGCATATAGCCTGTGGGGTCATACCAGTCAGCCTTACAGAATACCGTCACATTCATCTTGGACTTGGTATTGATCCGTGGGACTGACCAGCCTCTAGCATTGGACACATGCACCTGCCTCAATGCAGGGATCCTCCACAGAGAGCTCGAGATGTGATGTATTACTCCTGTGGCATGAAGAGTCTCAAGGTTCAGGAGGTCCCCAACAGAGAAAGGTAGATGGTACAAGCAGCTGCCTCCCAAGCCAAGGTACCTCAAATATCTCATCTGGACAATATCGTTAGGCAGATATAACTCAGGCCCCAAGCCGTGCAAGTAAAGCACACGTAGATGATGCAAACAGTGGGAAAATTTATCCCCCGGCACTGTGCTGTACTCATCGTTAGGTATGAAGTATAACAGAGTGCGAAGATGCCTCATGTAGACAACAATTTCCTTTGTCAGGAAACCATGGAGAACCACACGGTAAGCTTCTACCATCTCCTCTGAGTAAGATGCCTCGGCATCCTCCTCAGTATGGCAGTCCTTCATGAGCCCTTCTCTTCGAGCTCGTCCGATCCCCCAGTCGCGAAGGATGTCATGCAACCTAACCACCGTGATCGCTCCAGAGTTTGCCCTTTTCTCCACTTGCATCATACATCGCTGCACCAGCTCGGCAACATTCTTGATGGCTACTTCCTCGCGGGTGTGGCCTCTGACCATTGGGATGAAACCCTCCGCAATCCATAGACTTGCCAGCTCTCTCACATCAATACTGGAGTCTTCTGGAAAGGCCGTGGCGTACATGAAACACGACCTCAGATGGCTTGGCATATCATAGTAGCTGAGATCCATTACGGCTCCAATTACCTTCTCTGTACTGATCATATCGTGCCAAAATTTATCTCTCCTTAATCTTCCATGCGCCTGCATCAATATTCTTTGACAGGTATCCCCCCAAGACAATAATGGCAAGAGGTAGGCCACGACATTTCACTGCAAGATCTCTGCCCAGCTCCTCCAATTCATCCAAGTTTGGCCTCATAGCTGCAGCTATAGGAGAGCTGTTACTGGTACCAACCAAATTGTATTCTGGGAGGGCCTTGGCAAAAAGTAACCGGGTGCTTTTTCTTCATTCAGGAGCTTCGGCTCATACAGTTTCTTCCTTGCATCAGGGTGTTGCGCAACATCCCCATTCCGAGTGGTCAAAACGATTCTGCTGCCATTCTTCTCATCAGGAAAGGCAGCTCTGATTATATCCCATGCAGCAGTGCTCCATACATCATCCAACACTATCAAGTACCTTCTTCTCTGCAGGAAATCATGAAGGAACTTCTTCATCTCATGCTCGGTCATCTTCTCAGTCGCCTGAGCTGTCATCTTCTCTGTTTCTTCAGCTGTAGTGTTCTCAGTTGTTGCTTCTACTGTCATCTTCTCAGTTTCTTCAGTTTCACTGGCAGCCTTAGCATGCTTAACCAACTGTCTCAAGAGATCATGAGGTACAAATCCCTGGGACACAATTATCCAAGCATGAAATTTAAAGTGTCCCTTTACTGAAGCCAAACCATACACCTTCTTAGCCATTGTTGATTTTCCTGCCCCGCCAGGACCAATGATGGAAACAACAGTCAGGTCCTTGTTCCATTCATCAAGCAACTCGTTCTTTATTCGTGTAATCTGCTCATCAAATCCGATCACATCTACTTGTTCATCGAAGTCGGGGTGAACTGATCGCCGATGTTGGATGGCTTCATCTTCAGTGCAGTAAACCCATGGCTCTTCGGCAACTGCAGTAGCAGCAATACGGTGCTTCTTAAAATTCTCGAAAATGGTTTTCATCCTTTCAGTTGCTGAATCTATCCTTGCTCCCAGATTGTGAAGACGAGAAAGATAAAGGGGGAAGCATGCATATTTGGAAATGGCCCCTGTGATGGATGTCTTGGGGTCATTTTGCCTCCTCAGGATGTTGGCAGCATCGATGATGTCCTCCACCTCATAGGCAACACCCTTGACGTCAGAGACAAGGTTCCTGGCCATGAAGCCACCCCTCAACATCTTGTCATCCAGGTCCTTGAGAAAGGCCTGCATGCTTCGAAGTTGCTTCTTGGCTGACTTCAATTTGGCAGGGACGCCCATCAAGTATCTGGCCTCATCAACTGCAATGCTGCCACCCCGCTCCAGCACTGTAAAAACGGCCTGTTGGGCCATCTCCCTTGCTACGTAGTGCCAATAATCTGGAAAACATCGCATCCACAGAAAGTGTAAACATTTACTCCAGAGGCTTTGACGTCTATTTTGAGGCTGATAGATCCCTTCACGACCATTGTAAGGCCAATATATATCTATTTTCACAATTCCTAAATTTTTCCACCTATTTTTGCGATTTTCCAATGAAATAATATTATTTTTAAAATATTGATGTTTGTTGTGACTTTTTTTTACCAACACGAGCACTTTGTTATATAACCGAATATATGCATTTACCATGGCAAAAAACGTTGAGATATCATCTCAAAAAAGAAAATAAAAAACAAAAAGACCTGTCGGCCATTGAAGGGCCGACAGGTCCTCTTCCTCGCCAAAAAGCCATCTCACGTCAACCTCTTGGCCAGTAGGTCATCTCACACCCTCCACGTCCTGATATAGTACTGCCATGTAGTTTAAGCGTCTATTTAGAGGCCGATAGGTACCTTCACGACCATTCTAGGGCCGATATATATCTATTTTCACAATTCCTAAATTTTTCCACCTATTTTTGCGATTTTCCAATGAAATAATATTATTTTTAAAATATTAATCTTTGGTGTGACTTTTTTTTCACCATCACCAGCACTTTGTTATATAACCGAATATATGTATTTACCATGGCAAAAAAGTTGAGATATCATCTCAAATAAGAAAATAAAAAACAAAAGGACCTGTCGGCCATTGAAAGGTCGACAGGTCCTTTTCCTTGCCAAAAAGCCATCTCACGTCAACCTCTTGGCCAGTAGGTCATCTCACACCCTCCACGTCATGATATAGTACTGCCATGTAGTTTAGGCATCTATTTAGAGGCCGATAGGTCCCTTCACGACCATTCTAGGGCCGATATACATCTATTTTCGCAATTTCTAAATTTTTCCACCTGTTTTTGCGATTTTCCAATGAAATAATATTATTTTGAAAATATTGATCTTTGGTGTGACTTTTTTTCACCAACACGAGCACTTTGTTATATAACCGAATATATGCATTTACCATGGCAAAAAACGTTGAGATATCATATCAAACAAGAAAATAAAAAACAAAAGGACATGTCGGCCAGTGAAGGCCCGACAGGTCCTATTCCTCGCCAAATTGGCGAGACGTGAACCTCTTGGCTAGTAGGTCATCTCACACCCTATACGAAAAGACGTCAACCTCTTGGCTAGTAGGTCATCTCACACCCTCCACGTCATGATATAGTATTGCCATGTTGTTTAGGCATCTATTTAGTGGCCGATAGGTCCCTTCACGACCATTCTAGGGCCGATACATATCTATTTTCACAATTTCTAAATTTTTCCACCTATTTTTGCGATTTTCCAACGAAATAATATTATTTTTGAAATATTGATCTTTGGTGTGACTTTTTTTTCACCAACACAATCACTTTGTTATATAACCGAATATATGCATTTACCATGGCCAAAAACGTTGAGATATCATCTCAAAAAGCCTAAAAGCCATCTCACGTCAACCTCTTGTCCAGTAAGTTATCTCACACCCTCCATGTCATTATATAGTATTGCCTTGTAATTTAGGCGTCTATTTAGAGGCCGATAGGTCCCTTCACGACCATTCTAGTGCCGATATATAACAATTTTCACAATTCCTAAATTTTTCCACCTATTTTTGCGATTTTCCAATGAAATAATATTATTTTTAAAATATTGATCTTTGATGTGACTTTTTTTTCACCAACACGAGCACTTTGTTATATAACCGAATATATGCATTTACCATGGCCAAGAATGTTGAGATATCATCTCAAAAAAGAAAATAAAAAACAAAAGGACCTATCGGCCGTTGAAGGGCCGACAGGTCCTCTTTCTCACCAAAAAGCCATCTCACTTCAACCTCTTGGCCAGTAGGTCATCTCACACCCTTCAAGTCATGATATAGTATTGCCATGTAGTTTAGACGTCTATTTAGAGGCCGATAGATCACGACCATTCTAAGGCCGATATATATCTATTTTCACAATTTCTAAATTTTTCCATCTATTTTGCGATTTTCCAATGAAATAATATTATTTTTAAAATATTGATCTTTGATGTGACTTTTTTTACCAACACGAGCACTTTGTTATATAACCGAATAAATGCATTTTCCATGGCCAAAAACGTTGAGATATCATCTCGAAAAAGAAAATAAAAAACAAAAGGACCTATCGTGAAGGGCTGACAGGTCCTTTTCCTCGCCAAAAAGCCATCTCACGTCAACCTCTTGGCCAGTAGGTTATCTCACACCCTCCATGTCATTATATAGTATTGCCTTGTAGTTTAGGCGTCTATTTAGAGGCCGATAAGTCCCTTCACGACCATTCTAGTGCCGATATATAACAATTTTCACAATTCCTAAATTTTTCCACCTATTTTTGCGATTTTCCAATGAAATAATATTATTTTTAAAATGTTGATCTTTGATGTGACTTTTTTTTCACCAACACGAGCACTTTGTTATATAACCGAATATATGCATTTACCATGGCCAAGAATGTTGAGATATCATCTCAAAAAAGAAAATAAAAAACAAAAGGACCTATCGGCCGTTGAAGGGCCGACAGGTCCTCTTTCTCACCAAAAAGCCATCTCACTTCAACCTCTTGGCCAGTAGGTCATCTCACACCCTCCAAGTCATGATATAGTATTGCCATGTAGTTTAGACGTCTATTTAGAGGCCGATAGATCCCTTCACGACCATTCTAAGGCCGATATATATCTATTTTCACAATTTCTAAATTTTTCCATCTATTTTGCGATTTTCCAATGAAATAATATTATTTTTAAAATATTGATCTTTGATGTGACTTTTTTTACCAACACGAGCACTTTGTTATATAACCGAATAAATGCATTTTCCATGGCCAAAAACGTTGAGATATCATCTCGAAAAAGAAAATAAAAAACAAAAGGACCTATCGTGAAGGGCTGACAGGTCCTTTTCCTCGCCAAAAAGCCATCTCACGTCAACCTCTTGGCCAGTAGGTTAGCTCTCACCCTTCACGCCATGATATAGTATGGCCATGTAGTTTAGGCTTTTATTTAGAGGCTGATAGGTCCCTTCATGTCCATTCTAGGGCCAATATATATCTATTTTCACAATTCCTAATTTTTTCCGCCTATTTTTGCGATTTTCCAATGAAATAATATTATTTTTAAAATATTGATGTTTGTTGTGACTTTTTTTACCAACACGAGCACTTTGTTATTGGCCAGTAGGTCATCTCACACCCTCCACGTCATGATATAGTACTGCCATGTAGTTTAGGCGTTTATTTAGAGGCCGATAGGTCCCTTCACGACCATTCTAGGGCCGATATATATCTATTTTCACAATTCCTAAATTTTTTCACATGTTTTTGCGATTTTCCAATGAAATAATATTAATTTTAAAATATTGATCTTTGGTGTGACTTTTTTTTCACCAACACAAGCACTTTGTTATATAACCGAATATATGCATTTACCATGGCAAAACATGTTGGGATATCATCTCGAATAAAAATAAAAAACAAAAGGACATGTCGGCCATTGAACGGCCGACAGGTCCTTCCTCGCGCAACCTCTTGGCCAGTAGGTCATCTCACACCCTCCACGTCATGATATAGTATTGCCATGTAGTTTAGGCGTCCATTTAGAGGCCGATAGGTCCCTTCACGACCATTCTAGGGACGATATATATCTATTTTCACAATTCCTACATTTTTCCACCTATTTTTGCGATTTTCCAATGAAATAATATTATTTTAAAAATATTGATCTTTGGTGTGACCTTTTTTTCACCAGCACGTGCACTTTGTCATATAACCGAATATATGCATATTCCATGGCAAAAACGTTGAGATATCATCTCAAAAAAGAAAATAAAAAACAAAAGGACCTGTCGGCCGTTGAACGGCCGACAGGTCCTCTTCCTCGCCACAAAGCCATCTCACGTCAACCTCTTGGCCAGTAGGTTATCTCACACCCTCCATGTCATGATATAGTACTGCCATGTAGTTTAGGCGTCTATTTAGAGGCCGATAGGTCCCTTCACGACCATTCTAGGGTCGATATATATCTATTTTCACAATTCCTACATTTTCCACCTATTTTTGCGATTTTCCAATGAAATAATATTATTTTTAAAATATTGATCTTTGGTGTGACTTTTTTTCACCAACACGAGCACTTTGTCATATAACCATATATATGCATATTCCATGGCAAAAAACATTGAGATATCATCTCAAAAAAGAAAAAAAACAAAAGGACCTGTCGAACGGCCGACAGGATCCTCTTCCTCGCCATCTCACGTCAACCTCTTGGCCAGTAGGTCATCTCACACCCTCTATGTCATGATATAGTACTGCCATGTAGTTTAGGCGTCTATTTAGAGGCCGATTGGTCCCTTCACGACCATTCTAGGGCCGATATATATCTATTTTCACAATTCTACATTTTTCCACCTGTTTTTACGATTTTCCAATGAAATAATATTATTTTTAAAATATTGATCTTTGGTGTGACTTTTTTTTCACCAACACGAGCACTTTGTCATATAACCGAATATATGCATATTCCATGGCAAAAAACGTTGAGATATCATCTCAAAAAAGAAAATAAAAAACAGAAGGACCTGTCGGCCGTTGAAGGGCCGACAGGTCCTCTTCCTCGCCAAAAAGCCATCTCACGTCAACCTCTTGGCCAGTAGGTCATCTCACACGCTCCATGTCATGATATAGTAATGCCATGTAGTTTAGGCGTCTATTTAGAGGCCGATTGGTTCCTTCACGACCATTCTAGGGCCGATATATATCTATTTTCACAATTCCTACATTTTTTCACCTGTTTTTACGATTTTCCAATGAAATAATATTATTTTTAAAATATTGATCTCTGGTGTGACTTTTTTTCCACCAACACGAGCACTTTGTTATATAACCGAATATATGCATTAACATGGCAAAAAACGTTGAGATACCATCTCAAATAAGAAAATAAAAAACAAAAGGACCTGTCGGCCATTCAAGGGCCGACAGGTTCTTTTCCTCGCCAAAGAGCCATCTCACGTCAACCTCTTGGCCACTAGGTCATCTCACACCCTCCACGTCATGATATAATACTGCCATGTAGTTTAGGCGTCTATTTAGAGGCCGATAGGTCCCTTCACGGCCATTCTAGGGCCGATATATATCTATTTTCACAATTCCTAAATTTTTCCACCTGTTTTTACGATTTTCCAATGAAATAATATTAATTTTAAAATATTGATCTTTGGTGTGACTTTTTTCACTAACACGAGCACTTTGTTATATAACCGAATATATGCATTTACCATGGCAAAACATGTTGAGATATCATCTCGAATAAGAAAATAAAAAACAAAAGGACCTGAACGGCCGACAGGTCCCCCACCTCGCGAAAAAGCCATCTCACGTCAACCTCTTGGCCAGTTGGTCATCTCACACCCTCCACGTCATGATATAGTATTGCCATGTAGTTTAGGCGTCTATTTAGAGGCCGATAGGTCCCTTCACGACCATTCTAGGGACGATATATATCTATTTTCACAATTCCTACATTTTTCCACCATTTTTGCGATTTTCTAATGAAATAATATTATTTTTAAAATATTGATCTTTGGTGTGACTTTTTTTCACCAACACGAGTACTTTGTCATATAACCGTATATATGCATATTCCATGGCAAAAAACGTTGAGCAAAGCCATCTCACGTCAACCTCTTGGCGAGTAGGTCATCTCACACCCTCCATGTCATGATATAGTACTGTCATGTAGTTTAGGCGTCTATTTAGAGGCCGATTGGTCCCTTCACGACCATTCTAGGGCCGATATATATCTATTTTCACAATTCCTACATTTTTCCACCTGTTTTTGCGATTTTCCAATGAAATAATATTATTTTTAAAATATTGATCTCTGGTGTGACTTTTTTTTCACCAACACGAGCACTTTGTTATATAACCGAATATATGCATTTACCATGGCAAAACATGTTGAGATATCATCTCGAATAAGGAAATAAAAAACAAAAGGACCTGTCGGCCATTGAACGGCCGACAGGTCCTCTACCTCGCGAAAAAGTCATCTCACGTCAACCTCTTGGCCAGTAGGTCATATCACACCCTCCACTTCATGATATGGTATTGCCATGTAGTTTAGGCGTCTATTTAGAGGCTGATAGGTCCCTTCACGACCATTCTAGGGACGATATATATCTATTTTCATAGTTCCTACATTTTTCCACCTATTTTTGTGATTTTCCAATAAATAATATTATTTTTAAAATATTGATCTTTGGTGTGACTTTTTTTTCACCAATATAAGCACTTTGTCATATAACCAAATATATGCATTAACATGGCAAAAAACGTTGAGATATCATCTCGAATAACATAATAAAAAACAAAAGGGCCTGTCGGCCATTCAAGGGCCGACAGGTCCTTTTCCTCGCCAAAAAGACATCTCACGTCAACCTCTTGGCCAGTAGGTCATCTCACACGCTCCATGTCATGATATAGTACTGCCATGTAGTTTAGGCGTCTATTTAAAAGCCGATTGGTTCCTTCACGACCATTCTAGGGCCGATGTATATCTATTTTCACAATTCCTACATTTTTCCCCCTGTTTTTGCGATTTTCCAATGAAATAATATTATTTTTAAAATATTGATCTCTGGTGTGACTTTTTTCCACCAACACGAGCACTTTGTTATATAACCGAATATATGCATTAACATGGCAAAAAACGTTGAGATACCATCTCAAATAAGAAAATAAAAAACAAAAGGACCTGTCGGCCATTCAAGGGCCGACAGGTTCTTCTCCTCGCCAAAAAGCCATCTCACGTCAACCTCTTGGCCAGTAGGTCATCTCACACCCTCCACGTCATGATATAGTACTGCCATGTAGTTTAAGCGTCTATTTAGAGGCCGATAGGTACCTTCACGACCATTCTAGGGCCGATATATATCTATTTTCACAATTCCTAAATTTTTCCACCTGTTTTTACGATTTTCCAATGAAATAATATTAATTTTAAAATATTGATCTTTGGTGTGACTTTTTTCACCAACACGAGCACTTTGTTATATAACCGAATATATGCATTTACCATGGCAAAAAACGTTGAGATATCATCTCGAAAAAGAAAATAGAAAACAAAAGGTCATGTCAGCCATTGAAGGGCCGACGGGTCCTTTTCCTCGCCAAAAATCCATCTCACGTCAACCTCTTGGCCAGTAGGTCATCTCACACCCTCCACGTCATGATATAGTATTGCCATGTAATTTAGGTGTCTATTTAGAGGCCGATAGGTCCCTTCACGACCATTCTAGGGACGATATATATCTATTTTCACAATTTCCTAAATTTTTCCACCTATTTTTGCCATTTTCCAATGAAATAATATTATTTTTAAAATACTGATATTTGGTGTGACTTTTTTTTCACCAACACGAGCACTTTGTTAAATAACCGAATATATGCATTTACCATGGCAAGAAACGTTGAGATATCATCTCAAAAAAGAAAATAAAAAACAAAAGGACGTGTCGGCCATTGAAGGGCCGACAGGTCCTTTTCCTCGCCAAAGTCATCTCACGTCAACCTCTTGGCCAGTAGGTCATCTCACACCCTCCACGTCATGATATAGTATTGTCATGTAGTTTAGGCATCTATTTAGAGGCCGATAGATCCCTTCACGACCATTCTAGGGACGATATATATCTATTTTCACAATTCCTAAATTTTTCCACCTATTTTTGCGATTTTCCAATGAAATAATATTATTTTTAAAATATTGATATTTGGTGTGACTTTTTTTCACCAACACGAGCACTTTGTTATATAACCGAATAGTAGACAAGAGGTTGACGTGAGATGTCTTTCTGGCGAGGAATAGGCCCTGTCAGCCATAAATGGCCGACAGGTCCTTTTGTTTTTTATTTTCTTTTTTAATGATATCTTAACGTTTTTTCCATGGTAAATATATATTTTCGGTTATATAACGAAATGCTCGTCGGTGAAAATACCCACCCACCAGAGCGATCTGCGCAGGGTTGCTGCACCTGCACCTGGAGTCCGACTCCAATTCCAAGACGCCCTCTGCCTTCCATCTCCGGCAGACCAGCAGTCCAGCACGATCTCCGCTTCCGAGCCGGGAACGAGTCGATCGGCAAGCTTTGGGCCCTGGCCTCATATAATCGCCGCCCACGGTCGATGCGATGCCCCGTGCGAAACCAAGCGCGTCGAATCGGCTATCTCCCATGGCGGCGTCGGCGGAGCGGCTCGTGTCCTTGCTGGCCTTCTGCGAGGCGCCGTTCGACGGCACCCTGGACGGCACCACCTCGGCCCCGTCGTCGTCGCTGGTCAGGGGCGGCGCCACCGCCTCCAAACCCTCCTCCGGCTACGCCGCGGCGAGCAGAGACGAGATGTTGATGGAGATCGCCAAGGTGCTCGCGAAGCCGACATCGCAGCGGCGGGGACAAGCGCAGCAGCAGCAGCAGGAGAGGGCTGCGGCGGTCGATGGCCTGGAGATCTTCGAGACCGTCGTCTTGCACTTGCAGTAACCAAAGGAGATTGCAAACATACTCTACTTGATATACTTCTCCGTTTTAATTTGTGTCATTTTGTTCCGCTGATCTTCACTACAGTCAGCAATTCGGAGGATTGTACAAGTAGAACGTACGTGTTCGACTGTTCGTGTCTTGCTTCTCGTGGATTTGTAGAACGTCTTATGGCAAAGGCAGAACTGCTCTTCTTTAGTCGTCTTTATGTTTTCGTGCTCCTGAGAATTGTGGTGCCCGATACTGATCACACTTGAACTGCTGCAACCAACCGTTAGAATATCTTGAGTTCTTTTTCGCTTCACTTGCTGTTTCAGTGTGAACCGCTGCAACCAACCGTTAGAATACCACATTTCTGTCCCGAGTTACCAAGCAGGATTAGATATATACCATACGCACAATCGATTCCATTTCGTTTCTTTACCCCTTTTCTCCTCAGTCCTCCCTTAAAAACTCCATGGGCTGGGCCAAACTCACACGACACTTCACGGCCCAAGGCCTAACCGAAGTACTACTTGTCTTTTGTCTTTTCTTCTTCATCAGTCAGTGTGCAACTTGATCACCGTCAGCCACGAGCCCATGACACAAAATCTCACCAGCCTCAGTGCACCCACGCACAAAAAATTCAGTACCCCCGCCAGAATTAGGAATACTCCCCCATCAACATACAAGCAAAAACGTAGCATCCACTAATCTACTTCTCAGCACTGAAGGCCTAGCTAAATTAACAGGAGGCCTCATCCATTTTCGTGATGTCTACTTTGCTTTCGGGTTTTGGGGGATAGAGCTCCCACAATGCAACCGTGGTGTCCGTCGAGCAGGAAGCCATCAGCTTGCAGTCAGATGAGAAAGTCACCGCATTGCACTGCAAAGAAAAAAAAAGGGAGCATTAGAATGGCATGTTCTGCAGAAATTGGCTGAACGAATGTGAATGAGCAGCTGGACAGAGTATCAATCTAGCACCAAGCAGAACCAAATTCAAAATATATATGGGTTCTGATAGATGGGATAATGATAAAGTTATGCAAGAAATACCAAATACGAAGAGAAATTTAGAAACATGATCAAATGAACAAGTAGCATACCGAATCACTGTGATACTTTAACACAGCTAGAGCATTTCCTTTGTTGTAGTTATACACTCGAATCCTGCAAGAATAAAACCGCTGAAGGATCACACAAATGCAACAACTGCAAACTTAAAGCCAACAACTAGAAGAGATGACAATATGAAGCCCTCCACATTCTTTCAGTGACTTCTAGGATCACCGGAACCCCGTGCTAATATTAATTTTAATCTAACAAGTTGATTGATACAGTAATGCCACTAAAAATCGGTTAAATTGTCACAGTAAACTGTAAATGCCAAGAATGGTGAAAAACCTGTGATCCCAACCAGCAGTTGCGGCGATCTTGTTGTCTTGCCGAATTGATGTGCCAGCTATACCTGGTCGCTCAAGTTCTATTTCTTTCCTAAGGGTAAACGCGCCCTGTAATCAAGAAGGCAATATCATTTCAACACTCTGCACAGCAAGATCATTAAGGAATTCAAAGTTTTGCGGTTCACTGTGCAATTGCATGCACTCTATTAACACTAGATCTCCAAGTCAAGATGATGTTTATAACTGATCTGCAGAATATTGTAACTGCTACCACCTTAATGGCATCACTGCAACATGGTCCATATGTCATTTACAGCCCTCTATATAAGACTAATACATACTCCATCCATTTGAAATTACAAGCCTTATTTATCACATAAATGATGTATTAACGGGGCTGTTAGATATATAGAGTTGTATATGGTCTTGTATAGTCCTAACTTGTACTCCAAGCCTATACGGCCTATATAATAAAGGTCACCCCCCTGTTTAGGGTGTGTGGTGTTTGCCCAACTCTCTACATGGTATAGAGCCAAACCCTAGGGATCTTTCCCCCCCCCCCCCCCCCTCCCCTGCGCGCCGGCTCCCTGGCCGAGCGCCTGCCCCTCCCCCCCTCCCCTCTTCCGCTGCTGCGCGCCGCCATCCTCCCTGGCTGCGCCGCCACCTCCAGCTTATGTCCTCCCTCACCCACGAGGACTCTACAGCCGGCGATCTTGATTCCGCCTGCTCTCCCCCTCCAACCGGCGACACCTCCCCTGCTGCACAGATTGATCTCTCCATGGCGCTCCCCTATGCCACGATCTCTGTGCAGTCCTACATCCCCATGAAGCTCGACCTCCGCGCCGACAACTTCTCCAAGTGGAAGGCCTGCTTCGAGGCCCTGTGTGGCACCTTCGGCTTGCTGTCCCACATCGACGGGACAGCACCTCCCGACCCCCTCACCCCGGCGTGGACTCAGGAGGACTGCTGCGTCCGTGCTTGGATCTACAGCACCGTCTCCGACAAAATCCATGACCTCATCATGGTGGACAATCCTACGGCACGCAAGCATTGGTCTGCCATCACCGCTCGTTTTGAGGCCAACAAGGCGCCCCGTGCCATCTTCCTGAGTCAAGCCTTCATGACTTTGACTCAGGGCGATCTGTCGGTCGACGCCTACGGCCAGGAGATGAAGCGGGCGGCTGATCGTCTCCGATAGGTTGGCAAGCCCGTCGACGATCCAACCATGGTGCTGAACCTCCTTCGTGGCGCCAATCCCCGCTTCCGGACCACCTGCAAATCATCGCCGGCGACGCCAACGTCGACTTCCCTGCCGCCCTTGATCGTCTTGCTCTTGCAGAACTGCGGTTTGATGAGGAGGCCAAGATGGTGAGCTCAACCGCCCTGGCCGCGGCATCATCATCATCCTCGACGTCCTCCTCATGCGGTCCCTGCAGCAGCTGCCCCTCCACGCAGCAGCAGCAATTTTCGGCGCAGCAGCAGCCGAGCAGCGGCGGCGGCGGCGGCCAGCAACAAAAGAGGAAGAAGACCTACTACCGGAAGGGCGGCGGCGGCGGCGGTGGCAACCAGCAGCAGCCACGCGCTCCAAACCCTAACGGCCCCTGGATTTGCATCAATCCATGGGGACAGCAGGGTCCGGCGGGCGGCGGCGGCTTCCCTGGCAGCCAGCAGCGCGGCGGTGGCCAGCAGCGCGGCGGGCCGGGACTCCTCGGCCCCAATCCTCACCAGGCGCACACCGCTGTTGGCGCTCAGCAAGACCAGCGTTCCTTCGACATGGCCGGCCTTATTGCAGCACTTCAGCAGATGGCGCAAAGTGGCGACGCTTGGGTGATGGACACCGGAGCATCGACGCACATGAACTCTTCTAAAGGTATACTTCACTCACGCCTCCCAGTTGCTGATTCATCGATTCTAGTAGGCAATGGTGCATATATCCCTGTCACGGCCCGTGGTTCTTCTATCCTTGACACCAACTCCGCCAAATTTCTCCTCAACAATATTCTTGTTGCTCCCTCGTTAGTTCGCAATTTACTGTCCGTTCGTCAGTTTACTCGCGATAACGGTGGTTCTATTGAATTTGACGCCTTTGGTTTCTCTGTCAAGGAACCCAGGACGGGACGCGTGATTCTTCGCTGCAATAGCTCTGGGGATCTCTACACCATCACCCCAGCCGCCCAGTCCACTGCCAGCGCCCTCCTTGCAGCCTCCGCGTCCATATGGCATCGTCGCCTTGGCCATCCTGGTCCAGCCACCTTAGCTAGTCTCAAGAAAAACAATTTGATTTCATGTAATAAAGTAGACCGCACCATCTGTCATGCCTGTCAGCTTGGCAAACATGCTCGTCTACCATTCAGTTCATCTAGTTCTCATACTGTTTCTCCCTTTGAGATAGTTCATTGTGATGTCTGGACGTCCCCGGTTCCTAGTATTTCTGGCTGCTCCTATTACTTGGTTCTTCTAGATGATTTTACTCATTTTTGCTGGACGTTTCCCCTTAAGCAGAAATCTGAGGTTCGTCAGCACCTTGCTGATTTTATTCCCTACGTTCGCACACAGTTCGGCTTTAACATCAAGTGTTTTCAGGCTGATAATGGGAAAGAGTTTGTGAACCACGCAATGCACGATATCCTTGCTGCACATGGCATAACTTTTCACCTCTCTTGTCCCTACACTTCTCAACAAAATGGTAAAGCCGAACGTGTCCTTCGTACCCTCAATAATTCTGTGCGCACCATGCTTCTTCACGCGTCCATGCCGCCCAAGTACTGGGCTGAGGCCCTTGCAGCCGCCACTTACTTGCTGAACCGCCGCCCCTCCTCCGCCATCCGCAACGATGTCCCGTACATTCGTCTGTACAACGCGTCTCCCTCTTATGAGCACCTGCGTGTGTTTGGCTGTCTCTGCTATCCTAATCTACAGGCCACGTCTCCGCATAAGCTTGCGCCACGTTCTGTCGCCTGTGTTTTCTTAGGGTACCCTTCTGATCATAAGGGGTACCGCTGCTTGGATCTCTCCACGCGCCGGATCATCATATCTCGCCATGTGATTTTTGATGAGCTCACTTTTCTGTTTTCACATGATTCTGTCTCTCCAGCTAGCTCCTTTGATTTTCTCCTCGGTCGGGACTTGGATTTTGTACCCTCTACAGGGGCAATTGTTGGTCAACGTCTTATCCCAGCAGAACGAAATATAGAAACAGAGGGAAATAATACACGGTATTGCACATTCATTTGATACAGAAATTTAATTAGTGGAATTTAGCTAGCCCCAAAGCATGTTTATCCTATGTCATGATAAATTCTTGTAGTCACTTCAGTAATGTATTATGGCATTTGCATAAAGTTGGGACAAAATAACTAATGATGCTTGACAAAGATAAAATTGGAAGGCGGCGAGAGATAGAAGGTACAGTTGGACTTGTAATAAACAAGTACAAAAGGACGATCATTACTCACAGCATGTGACTTCCATGACAAGGATAAAGATTCACAGGTACCAAGCAAAGAAAAAATAATCAAGGGCAAACCTTTTGATGATCGAGCGTGAACATGACTACTTTATCATCAGCGCCTCCTGAGATTCCACCATTGCAAGACCCATCGATAGCAATAGATAAAGCTGCACAACTGCACCTTATCAGATCATGCCTTGTACTATACCATTCCAACAACCATATTGGAAAATAGAAGTTAAACAGCTAGAAAGTAAAACCAAGAGAAGTCAAAATGAGACCTGATTCTGAATGATACTTCACTGAAGATAAAGGCAACCCAGGCTTTCGTATATCCCACCAGAGAGTGCTTCCATCTTCGTAACTGGTTTCAATAAAATAAGAGCTTTGTTTTATGCAAAGTGGCATTGAACTTCAGTGGGAACAATCCAACGGAAGTTTAGCAAAAATAAAAGTTCAACAAAATGACTGTGCAGATCCAATATAAATGTTGCAATAACCAGCCCCAGAAGCATATGACAGGATTCTTTCCTAGATCATGCAGTTAGCATGTGAGCAAAGAATAAATAGTGGAAGTGGATATAGGCCAAGGTAACTTGTTTAATCCTCAACAAATTAAGATTATAATGAAGGCCAGAAAAAGAAAGAGAAATTGGGCTTGCAAAAGCTGGATCTAGATATTAACCTTGACAAAATATTCACATAGCCTGTACAATCAGAGGGGGTGAAAGCTTGCACAGCCATGCACAGTCCTACAATAAATAGGATAAGTTAACATCAATCAGTTAAAGCACATATAATGACATCGAACACTTTAAAAGCAGTTTAATGACTATCCTGCAGATATAGAGCACTATATCACATTCTAGTATCACATTATCGAAGAGGGATCCATATTTCGTTATATTATTCTAGAAAGACAACAGGACAGTAACTCATATTTTGTCATAAGACAAAAGGACTACAGCTGGAGCAGTGAAAACTGAAACAGACCTTTTTGCTTAGTAGGGTGATCAGTATTAGCACTTGATGATTGGGGCAAGCTTATTATCTTCCTTGCACTTGTAATATCCCAAAGCTCAACCTGCAAGTTATTTTCTGTTACCATATGAAAATAATGGTAAGAAAATTAAATGAACAACACAAAAGTTCAAACAGCTTCCTGTACTTTTACCAGCTGATCCAAGTATTCTACAGTACTAATTTCATAAAATAGATAAACTTTTGCACAAAAGGTAACTAGTCATGGACTAACCTGGGACGATTCTTGACCAGCAATTGCCATCAGATTTTGTCCACTGGAGGTAATGCCTAGCCAGGCAATACATAATAAAGTCAATGATGAGGAAGAAAAAACCAACAAAGTAGTTATCTAACTCTACAAGAGTATCTGAGCCTATATATGCAGCTCTCCTGCGTGTTCAAGAGAAGAAAAAAACTTTTCAAGAGTGATTACACAGTACCTTCTCCATGTTCTTGGGCACCTTCTGTAGTGTTTACAACATGAGATTCTGCATTTTCTTCAATAGTTACTCTTTGTGGCTCTACATCACTAGTTGGCCGGCTTGAGCCCTCTCTCGCGGAATGTGTAGAAGGAGACTTCACAAGTGACATCTTGCAGAAATGGTATGTGCTTGTTTTGATGGTTAGTAGGGGCCTCCTAGAAGAAGTTAAAAGGAATGGATTAGGATAACTCCTGGCGCTACAATTTTTGAAAATCCCCTGAATCTGTCACCAACATGTGAGTCCATGGCCTACATGTCAGTGACAATTCCAGATACATACAAAGCAAAACTCACATAAACCATAAATTGTACTAAGAAGTTTGCATCCCTACAGATTCCCTCATGTAGATTTCCTTATTTGCTTGATCAAGACCAACCATAGAGCACAAAAATAAGAGAGAAAATATAGAAACTGATCCCCAGATGATAGTTGTTCTGCTTTCAGGGGCAAGAATGGAAGCTGTCTAGTAAAGACCCCCTTGATGAATTTTATGACTTCTAATGTTCAAAACATCCTCTTTCAATGTGTATACGTGTGCATTCCCTTGATATTGGCATTCGTCAAAGTTTACTTCCCACTAATCATGTCCCAGCTTATGATTGAAACTAAAGATCTCTAGTCTCTTTTTCAAAAAGGAAATGCACAGACCTGCATATTGTAGCCAAACAAAACTTTTGTTCCAGCTTCTAGTACAGTGCACGAACAAGAAGATCATACCGTGAGAGGCCAGCTTCTTCAATCACCCAGCATTTACAAGTCCCATCCCTGCCCTGGCTGCATCAGTGTATCAACAGAAGAAACATAAATATTGATCAATGCCAAAAACATTATGATGCACTTGACATCTCTTTGGATCTCTATAACATATACAATGCGCTGAAGCGGTCTGAAACTGAAATGTGTAATCAGATTGACAGACAGTCTAGTTATAAGGGACATTTTGCATAGGGAATCCAGTTGAAATAAATACTAAAAATTTGAGTCATGTTTGGGCCACAGTTCCAAATCGACAGAGCTTTGTTCTGAGTTGCAGTTCAGACAAGAATGTTACACTGATTCAGATAAATTACCCCTCATATCTACTATCCTAGTCATAACTACAAAACATTTCAACTAGGCTCGTGCAAGAATACCATACGATGAGATAATTTGTGGACAGAAAAAATTCCTGACAAAATTCACCTACGCGTGCTCACCTGATGATCTTGTTCCCAAGTCCGGCACCAGCAGCCACCGAGTACACCCCGGCCGTCCCAGCATGAGCCCTACACAATCCCAAGACATCGCATCAAATCGCCCGAAATCGAACCGCCAGGCGTTGCAAAGTGGGGCAATTACGAACCAGACGGAGGAGGCGGTGCGGTGGCTCGCGGTGTCCCAGGCCCTGAGCTCCCCGTCGGCCGCGCTGTAGGAGCAGCAACGAAAGAAGAGATGTTACACATCAGGCTTAGAGTAAGGGGTTTGCAGCACGAGGCTGCTGCGGAGGATCGGGAGGGGTTTGGAACTTGGGGAGGCGGGAGAGGGTACCCGGAGAAGAGGAGCGGGAGGGAGGGGTGGAAGCAGGCGTCGTTGACGGCGGCACGATGGCCGCGGAGCACGGCGACGGGGTCCGGCGGAGTGCGGCGGCGGGGCCGCTCGAGCCTGGCCATCTCGCGCCGCCGGTGCCGTGCGAGGGGACTCCGACTCGAACGGAACGCGCGACGGCGGCGACGAGTTTGTTCAAGAACACCGAGTTGGAAAACTACTGCAACCCAAGTGGCCAAAAAACCTATTGCTGTTGAGTCGACTACAGATGCTTGGAAAACAATATTTTAAACCATATTTCTCACTATATCAATTAAGTCAACTAGATTAAAACTTGTACCTATTTGGCAAACTACGGCAGACAGATCAAATTGGTTCAACATTGGACCTGTTTAAATTCGATGAAAGGGTGAAAAATGGTGAAAACTTTTTCATTGGACCTGTTGGCTTGGCTCGGCTGATTCAATGAAAACGTGCTCATTGCAGGATAAAGAAAATAGCACATAAAGGTTTAGAAAACTGTGCTGAAAAATCAATCTAGTATAAATTCTTTTATTATTATCAATGTTCAGGACATTATATCAATTAGATTGCTACTGACAGTTCTAAGATCAGCCCCTAGCCCTCTGCCAAGGTGGGCAGGTAGGATTACAAACAGGACACGCAGACTGACACTCCCGCCAAGTGTCCTAACATAATGGTTCTGGCGTTTCATTCATGCAGCAATAGCACTCGTGTTTTGCATCACATTGAAGCTTGGCACAAAATATGAGTGCCACTTTGCTCTCATTTAGTGTGTTGGCGAGGTTATGTGCCGTCCTTGCAGCTCTAACGTCAACAAGCTGATGGGGACGACCTGTTTGATTGAGTAGTGTACATGAGCATGCGCGTACTTTAATTTGGTAGTATATACTTATGTGTATCTAGATCAAAAATAAATTAAAGGGCACAGAGTAGTGATAGTGAGACACTTACATTGCGCGGAGAATGCAGAGAGGAAGAATATAAGCACCAAGGTTCCGGACCTGTACCTCATATTCATATTGGAATTGTGAATGATCTGATCTGACAGATCTCACACAAACATGGCTTGAGGCGTGTCAAATATATACACAGAAAGATGAGTACCACATGGGAAGACATCAGCCTTTCCTTTGTCTTTTTTTTTTGGTAGTACTTTTAATTTTGCGAGCAAGTATTTATTGGAGTACTTATTAGTTAGCCTGAACAGAAGCTAATATTTAATTGCTTTTATTACTCCTATGATTAACTACTAGACTAGAATTTAGGTCAGTCTCAGTGGGAGTTTCATAGACATTAAATAGGTTGTCATGTCACTATTTTTGAATGATGTGGCAGTGTATTAATGAATAGAGATATGAAACTGAGTTTCATGGTGATGAAACCCTCCCTACACAGTTATCTAGACAACTTGTGTCTTGCATGTAGTCCTAAGAAACAACAAAAGATGAAACTTTGCATTGAAAGAGGGTGTTTCATTATAGTTTCAAAATATCTTTTAGATGATACGTGTCTATAAAACTCCTACTTACACTGGCCTTAAAACCCGCGTCAATGGCCGCCCCTCTAGCAGCAGGGGCCAGGGCAGATCGAGAGCTACATGGTATGCTGGTTGTGCCGTGGGAATGACCTGGCCACATAAAAGGCAATGACCTGACCAATCCATACGAGCCCACTTCTTCGAATCCCTAGCCCAGTCCGCTGTGGCCGGTGGGCGGCCTGCTTCCCGACCCACATCGACGACGCCAGCACGGGAGTGGAAGCAGCGCTGAGGAGCTCGGCTGTGCTAAAGTTTAGTACAACCAGTGTTAGGGATCAAAGGAAATTCTGACGAAGGTACTGTATGATCATTTATATGCACAAATGCACAATTGTGCACCACTGAATTTGGAAACCAAAACGGCAAAACCCCATCCAAACGTTTGCAAGAGGTTTTGCTCACTTTGGTACGGTAAAGTGTTCCGTAGTAGGGCCATTGCTCCCAGAAGTCCGTTTGAGAGGGGATAGATGAGTCAATCATATCGATGGATCGACACTTGCAGAACACTGTAGCTACACTGATGCTCGTGATTCTTTCCCGAAATTGGACTGTGGGGGCTCCTAATAAAGCCTACGGCTCCACCCTTCTCCATCCTGCATGCTATCTTTACCTGCCTTGACGACTTTGCCAGTCGAAAAGGCCGTACCCATGCACTGATGATGCACATCCGTGCCAGGATCACGCTCTGTCTGATGGATCTTTTCAGTGCACTTACGTGTTGGACTCTTGGTCTTGCTTGCTTGCCGCTCACATCGCATGCATCATAATTCCCTTTCCTAATTAAGGTAGGAAACTATATAGGGAGGTGCATGCTCTATCTCGACGTACAGGTTCGTGCTGCAAAATGAAAGATCTACTGTATAATTTTACAATACACAGACCATCAAGAAGATAATAATGGTGTGATGTACATATACATATACACATATATACACTAGTTAGTATCTGAGTATCTTTTTCTGCATTATGTTTAATTAGTGTTTATGATTAAGATCTGTTTAAGTTTTTTTTAGACTAAGGATACTAATCCGGCCTACTACATCCACAAAGTGAATGTATACAGCCAAAAACACAGAGAGTACTTAGACTCCAATCCTCCACATAGAGGAAACACAAAGATCTGTTTAAGTTAATATCAGGTTAATTTAAATCTAACAATATATATAAACGCCACTCGTGAAACCAAGCGCATCCAATCTGTTAATCTCCCATGGCGGCCTCAACAGAGCGGCTCGTGCCCATGCTGGCCTTCTATGAGGTGCCGTTCGATGGCACCTCGGCTCCGTCCCCGTCGTCGCCCGTCAGGGGCGTCGCCGCCGCCTGCAAACCCTCCTCCGGCGACGCCGCGGCGAGGCGTCGCAGCGGCGGGAACAAACGCAGCAGGAGAAGACTGAGGCGGCCGATGGCCTGGCGATCTTCGAGACCGTCGTCTTGCAGTGACCAAAGGCGATTGCTTTCGTTGATCTTCACAAGCGAGCAATTCGGCAGATTTTGTAGAACGTGATCGTGTCAGCTCATCATGGATTTGTAGTCTGTCCAAGCTTATGGCAAAGCCTTTATGTTTTCGTGCTATTGAGAATTGCGGCGCGATACAGAGCTTTTATATGTTGAGATCTTTCACGTGCTTCATTTGGCTGTTCTTGTGTGCCTGCTGTACATTTGTATCCCGAGTTACCGAGCAAGATTGAGATCGACAAGCTTATAGGATGGGAAATTCAGAGAGAAGTCACAGAGCGGGAGGAGATAGAGATTTGAATTAATCATAGATCCCTTTCTGGTTTCTTCTCCTCGGTCCTCCCTTTAAACTCCATGGGCTGGGCCCAACTCAACAACGCTACACGGCCCAAGGCCTAACCGTAGTCTATACTATAAAGACTAAAGAGTGTCACAGTTGAAACGGTTTCTCACCAAAAAAATTACCCTCCTAAATCTCACAGAGGACCCACAATTCAGAGCCAAAAGATGGCCCCGGACGATCAGGAGGGTAGACGTGTTTGGTCGTCACTCCCCCGTTCTTTTGCGTCTCGGCGCCATCACGCCCCCTATTCTTTCTCACCTTGGCATTTTTTGTACCCGCTGCCTTCCTTTCCTTTTGATCGCGTTCTTTGTATGGTAATGCAATCAAGACGCCGCTTTCCTTTCCTTTCTATTCGTTGTATTCGTATGCAAAAATATACGCTGGTTTCCTTAAAAAAACACCCCTTTCCTTTCCTCCACCTTCCTTTGGAAATTCGCCTGCCTTCCTTTCCTTTTGATCGCGTTCTTTGTATGGTAATGCAATCAAGGCGCCACTTTCCTTTCCTTTCTATTCGTTGTATTCGTATGAAAAAGATACGCTGGTTTCCTTCAAAAAAATATCCCTTTCTTTTCCTCCACCTTCCTTTGTAAATTTGCATGCCTTCCTTTCCTTTTGATCGCGTTCTTTGTATGATAATGCAATCAAGGCACCGCTTTCCTTTCCTTTCTATTCGTTGTATTCGTATGTAAAAAGATACGCTGATTTCCTTCAAAAAAACACCCCTTTCCTTTCCTCCACCTTCCTATGCAATCAGGGCGCCTACACCTTCCTTTTGAAATTCGCCCGCTTTCCTTTCTTTATATGGCCGTGTGCATCAAGGAATTTGAATTTCTTCTTTCCTTTTGTAGATGGCTAGCGTCCATATATGTGTTGTGTACCAGTCAAGGTTTGCTTTAAAAAAAGGAATGACATCTACACAATCGGGTGTCTCCTTTCTTTTAAAACTTGATTACTTACCATAGTTATGGGAGTCAATCAGGGAATCGATTACTTACCATAGTCGTGGGCGTCCAGGTTCATCTCCTTAACCCTCCTGCCCCCTATATAAGGCGCCCCTCCTTATTCTCAAAGCACACAATCTCTCCACTCATTCTCATCATCTATTCAGAGTTCATATTTCTTTGCAACGGCGTCGGCGTCGAGCGCGGCGCAAGGGTGGCCACGAGGCTCGTCGTGTCCAAGCTCGTCAGGTAGAAGCGGAACATGCTCCGCGTTGTGACGGTGTCCGGTGCCGTCGAGTGTGTGGCGTCGTTGCTCCACGACACTGGCGACGAGGAGAGCAACCTTCTCGGCCTCCCCATCATCCAAAAGCTAGGTGCGGTGCCGAATTGCTCATGGATACATGTATCGTGAATATTTTCTTTTATATATGTTGCTGATTGTTTAAGATTTAATTATAGAAAAAATTCCTTCTGTTTCCGCCGGAGGCCCAAGTTTTCGATGTATGAATATATAATTTTTAATATGAGATGCTATTGAATAATTTTAATATGCGATCTAACAAAAGTATGCATTATTTTACATACTTATTTTAAAAAAAATTAAATTTTTTTTAAATTTATGTTATTTTTATAACACGTGCCTGGGGCGCGTGCCAACCTACTAGTACTATTTACAACTCTCGCCTTCCCCGTCTTTTCCTCTTCTTCAGTCAGTGCAGCTTGATCACCATCAGCCACGAGCTCATGGCAAAAAATCTCACCAGCCTCACTCACCCGCGAACGAAATTTTTAGTAGGCATAAACAACATACCTAGCGCAACATAACCCCCCGCAATTAGGAATATTCCATAAACATACAAGCAAAAACGTAGCATCCAATAATCTATTTTTCAGCACTGAATGCCTAGCTAAATTAACAGGGGATCTCATCCGTCTTTGTTATGTCTACTTTGCTTTCGGGTTTTGGGGGATAGAGCTCCCACAATGCAACCGTGGTGTCCGTTGAGCAGGAAGCCATCAGCTTGCAGTCAGATGAGAAAGTCACCGCATTGCACTACAAGCAAAAAAAGGAGCATTAGAATTGCATGTTCAGAAGAAATTGGCCGAATGAATGTGAAGAAACAGCTGGACAGAGACAGTATCAAATCTTGCACCAAGCAGGACCAGATCCAATGAAATAATATCATTTTTAAATATTGATCTTTGGTGTGACTTTTTTTTCACCAACCCGAGCACTTGTTATATAACCGAATATAAGCATTTACCATGCCCAAAAACGTTGAGATATCATCTCAAAAAATAAAAATAAAAAACAAAAGGACCTGACGGCCATTGAAGGGCCGACAGGTCCACCACCTCGCCAAAAAGCCATGTCACGTCAACCTCTTGGCCGGTAGGTCATCTCACACCCTCCACGTCACGATATAGTATTACCATGTAGTTTAGGCGTCAATTTAGAGACCGATAGGTCCCTTCACGACCATTCTAGGGCCGATATATCTATTTTCACAATTTCTAAATTTTCCCACCTATTTTTGCGATTTTCCAATGAAATAATATTATTTATAAAATATTGATCTTTGGTGTGAATTTTATTTTTCACCAACACGAGCACTTTGTTATATCACCAAATATATGCATTTACCAAGGCAAAAAACGTTGAGATATCATCTCAAACAAGAAAATAAAAAACAAAAGGACCTGTCGGCCATTGAAGGGCTGACAGGTCCTACAACTCGCCAAAAAGCCATCTCACGTCAACCTCTTGGCAAGCCATCTCACGTCAACCTCTTGGCCAGTAGGTCATCTCACACCCTCCACGTCATGATATAGTATTGCCATGTAGTTTAAGCGTCTATTTAGTTGCCGATAGGTCCCTTCACGAGCATTCTAGAGCCGATATATATCTATTTTCATAATTCCTAAATTTTTCCACCCATTTTTGCGATTTTCCAAAGAAATAATATTATTTTTAAAATATTGATCTTTGGTGTGACTTTTTTTCACCAACACGAGCACTTTGTTATATAACCGAATATATGCATTTACCATGGCCAAAAACGTTGAGATATCATCTAAAAAAGAAAATAAAAAACAAAAGAACCTGTCGGCCCACGTCAACCTCTTGGACAGTAGGTCATCACACACCCTCCACGTCACGATATAGTATTGCCATGTAGTTTAGGCGTCTATTTAGGGGCCGATAGGTCCCTTCACGACCATTCTAGGGCCGATATATATCTATTTTCACAATTTCTTAATTTTTCCACCTATTTTTGCGATTTTCCAATGAAATAATATTATTTATAAAATATTGATCTTTGGTGTGAATTTTATTTTTCACCAACACGAGCACTTTGTTATACAACCGAATATATGCATTTACCATGGCAAAAAAACGTTGAGATATCATCTCAAACAAGAAAATAAAAAACAAAAGGACCTGTCGGCCCTTCCTACAGCTCGTTAAAAAGTCATCTCACGTCAACCTCTTGGCAAGCCATCTCACGTCAACATCTTGGCCATAAGGTCATCTCACACCCTCCATGAGCACTTTGTTATATAACCGAATATATGCATTTACCATACGTTGAGATATCATCTCAAAAAAAGAAAATAAAAAATAAAAGGACCTGTCGGCCGTTGAAGGGCCGACAGGTCCTCTCCCTCGCCAAAAAGTCATGTCACCTCAACCTCTTGGCCAGTAGGTCATCTCACACCCTCCACATCATGATATAGTATTGCCATGTAATTTAGGCGTCTATTTAGAGGCCGATAGGTCCCTTCACGACCATTCTAGGGCCGATATATATATATATATATTTTCACAATTCCTAAATTGTTCCACATATTTTTACGATTTTCCAATGAAATAATAATATTTTTAAAATATTGATCTTTGGTGTGACTTATTTTTCCACCAACACGAGCACTTTGTTATATAACCGAATATATGCATTTACCATGGCCAAAAACGTTGAGATGTCATCTCAAAAAAGAAAATAAAACACAAAAGGACATGTCGGCCATTGAAGGGCCGACAGGTCCCCCCAGAAAGCCATCTCACGTCAACCTCTTGGCCAGTAGGTCATCCCACACCCCCCACGTCATCATATAGTATTGCCATGTAGTTTAGACGTCTATTTAGAGGCCGATAGGTCCCTTCACGACCATTCTAGGGCCGATATATATCTATTTTCACAATTTCTAAAATTTTCCACCTGTTTTTGCGATTTTCCAATGCAATAATATTATTTTTAAATATTGATCTTTGGTGTGACTTTTTTTCACCAACACGAGCACTTTGTTATATAACCGAATATATGCATTTACCATGGCAAAAAACGTTAAGATACCATCTCAAAAAGAAAATAAAAAACAAAAGGACATGTCGGTCATTGAAGGGCCGACATGTCCATTTCCTCGCCAAAAAGTCGTCTCACGTCAACCTCTTGGCCAGTAGGTCATCTCACACCCTCCACGTCATGATATAGTATTGCCATATAGTTTAGGCGTCTATTTAGAGGCCGATAGGTCCCTTCACGACCATTCTAGGGACGATATATATCTATTTTCACAATTTTTAAATTTTGCCACCTATTTTTGAGATTTTCCAATGAAATAATATTATTTTTAAAATATTGATCGTTGGTGTGATTTTTTATTCACCAACACGAGCACTTTGTTATATAACCGAATATATGTATTTACCATGGCAAAAAATGTTGTCAATGGCCGACATGTCCTTTTGTTTTTTGTTTTATTTTTTGAGATGATATCTCAACGTTTTTTGACATGGTAAATGTATATATTCGGTTATAGAACAAATGCTCGTGTTGGATCCGAGAAATACCCACCCACCAGGGCGATCTGCGCAGGGTTGCTGCACCTGCACCTTGAGTCCGACTCCAATTCCAAGACGCCCTCTGCCTTCCATCTCCGGCAGACCAGCAGTCCAGCACGATCTCCGCTTCCGAGCCGGGAACGAGTCGATCGGCAAGCTTTGGGCCCTGGCCTCATATAATCGCCGCCCACGGTCGATGCGATGCCCCGTGCGAAACCAAGCGCGTCGAATCGGCTATCTCCCATGGCGGCGTCGGCGAAGCGGCTCGTGTCCTTGCTGGCCTTCTGCGAGGCGCCGTTCGACGGCACCCTGGACGGCACCACCTCGGCCCCGTCGTCGTCGCTGGTCAGGGGCGGCGCCACCGCCTCCAAACCCTCCTCCGGCTACGCCGCGGCGAGCAGAGACGAGATGTTGATGGAGATCGCCAAGGTGCTCGCGAAGCCGACATCGCAGCGGCGGGGACAAGCGCAGCAGCAGCAGCAGCAGGAGAGGGCTGCGGCGGTCGATGGCCTGGAGATCTTCGAGATCGTCGTCTTGCACTTGCAGTAACCAAAGGAGATTGCATACATACTCTACTTGATATACTTCTCCGTTTTAATCTGTGTCATTTTGTTCCGCTGATCTTCACTACAGTCAGCAATTCGGAGGATTGTACAAGTAGAACGTACGTGTTCGACTGTTCGTGTCTTGCTTCTCGTGGATTTGTAGAACGTCTTATGGCAAAGGCAGAACTGCTCTTCTTTAGTCGTCTTTATGTTTTCGTGCTCCTGAGAATTGTGGTGCCCGATACTGATCACACTTGAACTGCTGCAACCAACCGTTAGAATATCTTGAGTTCTTTTTCGCTTCACTTGCTGTTTCAGTGTGAACCGCTGCAACCAACCGTTAGAATACCACATTTCTGTCCCGAGTTACCAAGCAGGATTAGATATATACCATACGCACAATCGATTCCATTTCGTTTCTTTACCCCTTTTCTCCTCAGTCCTCCCTTAAAAACTCCATGGGCTGGGCCAAACTCACACGACACTTCACGGCCCAAGGCCTAACCGAAGTACTACTTGTCTTTTGTCTTTTCTTCTTCATCAGTCAGTGTGCAACTTGATCACCGTCAGCCACGAGCCCGTGACACAAAATCTCACCAGCCTCAGTGCACCCACGCACAAAAAATTCAGTACCCCCCGCCAGAATTAGGAATACTCCCCCATCAACATACAAGCAAAAACGTAGCATCCACTAATCTACTTCTCAGCACTGAAGGCCTAGCTAAATTAACAGGAGGCCTCATCCATTTTCGTGATGTCTACTTTGCTTTCGGGTTTTGGGGGATAGAGCTCCCACAATGCAACCGTGGTGTCCGTCGAGCAGGAAGCCATCAGCTTGCAGTCAGATGAGAAAGTCACCGCATTGCACTGCAAACAAAAAAAAGGGAGCATTAGAATGGCATGTTCTGCAGAAATTGGCTGAACGAATGTGAATGAGCAGCTGGACAGAGTATCAATCTAGCACCAAGCAGAACCAAATTCAAAATGTATATGGGTTCTGATAGATGGGATAATGATAAAGTTATGCAAGAAATACCAAATACGAAGAGAAATTTAGAAACATGATCAAATGAACAAGTAGCATACCGAATCACTGTGATACTTTAACACAGCTAGAGCATTTCCTTTGTTGTAGTTATACACTCGAATCCTGCAAGAATAAAACCGCTGAAGGATCACACAAATGCAACAACTGCAAACTTAAAGCCAACAACTAGAAGAGATGACAATATGAAGCCCTCCACATTCTTTCAGTGACTTCTAGGATCACCGGAACCCCGTGCTAATATTAATTTTAATCTAACAAGTTGATTGATACAGTAATGCCACTAAAAATCGGTTAAATTGTTACAGTAAACTGTAAATGCCAAGAATGGTGAAAAACCTGTGATCCCAACCAGCAGTTGCGGCGATCTTGTTGTCTTGCCGAATTGATGTGCCAGCTATACCTGGTCGCTCAAGTTCTATTTCTTTCCTAAGGGTAAACGCGCCCTGTAATCAAGAAGGCAATATCATTTCAATACTCTGCACAGCAAGATCATTAAGGAATTCAAAGTTTTGCGGTTCACTGTGCAATTGCATGCACTCTATTAACACTAGATCTCCAAGTCAAGATGATGTTTATAACTGATCTGCAGAATATTGTAACTGCTACCACCTTAATGGCATCACTGCAACATGGTCCATATGTCATTTACAGCCCTCTATATAAGACTAATACATACTCCATCCATTTGAAATTACAAGCCTTATTTATCACATAAATGATGTATTAACGGGGCTGTTAGATATATAGAGTTGTATATGGTCTTGTATAGTCCTAACTTGTACTACAAGCCTATACGGCCTATATAATAAAGGTCACCCCCCCTGTTTAGGGTGTGTGGTGTTTGCCCAACTCTCTACATGGTATAGAGCCAAACCCTAGGGATCTTTCCCCCCCCCCCCCCCTCCCCTGCGCGCCGGCTCCCTGGCCGAGCGCCTGCCCCTCCCCCCCTCCCCTCTTCCGCTGCTGCGCGCCGCCATCCTCCCTGGCTGCGCCGCCACCTCCAGCTTATGTCCTCCCTCACCCACGAGGACTCTACAGCCGGCGATCTTGATTCCGCCTGCTCTCCCCCTCCAACCGGCGACACCTCCCCTGCTGCACAGATTGATCTCTCCATGGCGCTCCCCTATGCCACGATCTCTGTGCAGTCCTACATCCCCATGAAGCTCGACCTCCGCGCCGACAACTTCTCCAAGTGGAAGGCCTGCTTCGAGGCCCTGTGTGGCACCTTCGGCTTGCTGTCCCACATCGACGGGACAGCACCTCCCGACCCCCTCACCCCGGCGTGGACTCAGGAGGACTGCTGCGTCCGTGCTTGGATCTACAGCACCGTCTCCGACAAAATCCATGACCTCATCATGGTGGACAATCCTACGGCACGCAAGCATTGGTCTGCCATCACCGCTCGTTTTGAGGCCAACAAGGCGCCCCGTGCCATCTTCCTGAGTCAAGCCTTCATGACTTTGACTCAGGGCGATCTGTCGGTCGACGCCTACGGCCAGGAGATGAAGCGGGCGGCTGATCGTCTCCGAGAGGTTGGCAAGCCCGTCGACGATCCAACCATGGTGCTGAACCTCCTTCGTGGCGCCAATCCCCGCTTCCGGACCACCTGCGAAATCATCGCCGGCGACGCCAACGTCGACTTCCCTGCCGCCCTTGATCGTCTTGCTCTTGCAGAACTGCGGTTTGATGAGGAGGCCAAGATGGTGAGCTCAACCGCCCTGGCCGCGGCATCATCATCATCCTCGACGTCCTCCTCATGCGGTCCCTGCAGCAGCTGCCCCTCCACGCAGCAGCAGCAATTTTCGGCGCAGCAGCAGCCGAGCAGCGGCGGCGGCGGCGGCCAGCAACAAAAGAGGAAGAAGACCTACTACCGGAAGGGCGGCGGCGGCGGCGGTGGCAACCAGCAGCAGCCACGCGCTCCAAACCCTAACGGCCCCTGGATTTGCATCAATCCATGGGGACAGCAGGGTCCGGCGGGCGGCGGCGGCTTCCCTGGCAGCCAGCAGCGCGGCGGTGGCCAGCAGCGCGGCGGGCCGGGACTCCTCGGCCCCAATCCTCACCAGGCGCACACCGCTGTTGGCGCTCAGCAAGACCAGCGTTCCTTCGACATGGCCGGCCTTATTGCAGCACTTCAGCAGATGGCGCAAAGTGGCGACGCTTGGGTGATGGACACCGGAGCATCGACGCACATGAACTCTTCTGAAGGTATACTTCACTCACGCCTCCTAGTTGCTGATTCATCGATTCTAGTAGGCAATGGTGCATATATCCCTGTCACGGCCCGTGGTTCTTCTATCCTTGACACCAACTCCGCCAAATTTCTCCTCAACAATATTCTTGTTGCTCCCTCGTTAGTTCGCAATTTACTGTCCGTTCGTCAGTTTACTCGCGATAACGGTGGTTCTATTGAATTTGACGCCTTTGGTTTCTCTGTCAAGGAACCCAGGACGGGACGCGTGATTCTTCGCTGCAATAGCTCTGGGGATCTCTACACCATCACCCCAGCCGCCCAGTCCACTGCCAGCGCCCTCCTTGCAGCCTCCGCGTCCATATGGCATCGTCGCCTTGACATCCTGGTCCAGCCACCTTAGCTAGTCTCAAGAAAAACAATTTGATTTCATGTAATAAAGTAGACCGCACCATCTGTCATGCCTGTCAGCTTGGCAAACATGCTCGTCTACCATTCAGTTCATCTAGTTCTCATACTGTTTCTCCCTTTGAGATAGTTCATTGTGATGTCTGGACGTCCCCGGTTCCTAGTATTTCTGGCTGCTCCTATTACTTGGTTCTTCTAGATGATTTTACTCATTTTTGCTGGACGTTTCCCCTTAAGCAGAAATCTGAGGTTCGTCAGCACCTTGCTGATTTTATTCCCTACGTTCGCACACAGTTCGGCTTTAACATCAAGTGTTTTCAGGCTGATAATGGGAAAGAGTTTGTGAACCACGCAATGCACGATATCCTTGCTGCACATGGCATAATTTTTCACCTCTCTTGTCCCTACACTTCTCAACAAAATGGTAAAGCCGAACGTGTCCTTCGTACCCTCAATAATTCTGTGCACACCATGCTTCTTCACGCGTCCATGCCGCCCAAGTACTGGGCTGAGGCCCTTGCAGCCGCCACTTACTTGCTGAACCGCCGCCCCTCCTCCGCCATCCGCAACGATGTCCCGTACATTCGTCTGTACAACGCGTCTCCCTCTTATGAGCACCTGCGTGTGTTTGGCTGTCTCTGCTATCCTAATCTACAGGCCACGTCTCCGCATAAGCTTGCGCCACGTTCTGTCGCCTGTGTTTTCTTAGGGTACCCTTCTGATCATAAGGGGTACCGCTGCTTGGATCTCTCCACGCGCCGGATCATCATATCTCGCCATGTGATTTTTGATGAGCTCACTTTTCTGTTTTCACATGATTCTGTCTCTCCAGCTAGCTCCTTTGATTTTCTCCTCGGTCGGGACTTGGATTTTGTACCCTCTACAGGGGCAATTGTTGGTCAACGTCTTATCCCAGCAGAACGAAATATAGAAACAGAGGGAAATAATACACGGTATTGCACATTCATTTGATACAGAAATTTAATTAGTGGAATTTAGCTAGCCCCAAAGCATGTTTATCCTATGTCATGATAAATTCTTGTAGTCACTTCAGTAATGTATTATGGCATTTGCATAAAGTTGGGACAAAATAACTAATGATGCTTGACAAAGATAAAATTGGAAGGCGGCGAGAGATAGAAGGTACAGTTGGACTTGTAATAAACAAGTACAAAAGGACGATCATTACTCACAGCATGTGACTTCCATGACAAGGATAAAGATTCACAGGTACCAAGCAAAGAAAAAATAATCAAGGGCAAACCTTTTGATGATCGAGCGTGAACATGACTACTTTATCATCAGCGCCTCCTGAGATTCCACCATTGCAAGACCCATCGATAGCAATAGATAAAGCTGCACAACTGCACCTTATCAGATCATGCCTTGTACTATACCATTCCAACAACCATATTGGAAAATAGAAGTTAAACAGCTAGAAAGTAAAACCAAGAGAAGTCAAAATGAGACCTGATTCTGAATGATACTTCACTGAAGATAAAGGCAACCCAGGCTTTCGTATATCCCACCAGAGAGTGCTTCCATCTTCGTAACTGGTTTCAATAAAATAAGAGCTTTGTTTTATGCAAAGTGGCATTGAACTTCAGTGGGAACAATCCAACGGAAGTTTAGCAAAAATAAAAGTTCAACAAAATGACTGTGCAGATCCAATATAAATGTTGCAATAACCAGCCCCAGAAGCATATGACAGGATTCTTTCCTAGATCATGCAGTTAGCATGTGACCAAAGAATAAATAGTGGAAGTGGATATAGGCCAAGGTAACTTGTTTAATCCTCAACAAATTAAGATTATAATGAAGGCCAGAAAAAGAAAGAGAAATTGGGCTTGCAAAAGCTGGATCTAGATATTAACCTTGACAAAATATTCACATAGCCTGTACAATCAGAGGGGGTGAAAGCTTGCACAGCCATGCACAGTCCTACAATAAATAGGATAAGTTAACATCAATCAGTTAAAGCACATATAATGACATCGAACACTTTAAAAGCAGTTTAATGACTATCCTGCAGATATAGAGCACTATATCACATTCTAGTATCACATTATCGAAGAGGGATCCATATTTCGTTATATTATTCTAGAAAGACAACAGGACAGTAACTCATATTTTGTCATAAGACAAAAGGACTACAGCTGGAGCAGTGAAAACTGAAACAGACCTTTTTGCTTAGTAGGGTGATCAGTATTAGCACTTGATGATTGGGGCAAGCTTATTATCTTCCTTGCACTTGTAATATCCCAAAGCTCAACCTGCAAGTTATTTTCTGTTACCATATGAAAATAATGGTAAGAAAATTAAATGAACAACACAAAAGTTCAAACAGCTTCCTGTACTTTTACCAGCTGATCCAAGTATTCTACAGTACTAATTTCATAAAATAGATAAACTTTTGCACAAAAGGTAACTAGTCATGGACTAACCTGGGACGATTCTTGACCAGCAATTGCCATCAGATTTTGTCCACTGGAGGTAATGCCTAGCCAGGCAATACATAATAAAGTCAATGATGAGGAAGAAAAAACCAACAAAGTAGTTATCTAACTCTACAAGAGTATCTGAGCCTATATATGCAGCTCTCCTGCGTGTTCAAGAGAAGAAAAAAACTTTTCAAGAGTGATTACACAGTACCTTCTCCATGTTCTTGGGCACCTTCTGTAGTGTTTACAACATGAGATTCTGCATTTTCTTCAATAGTTACTCTTTGTGGCTCTACATCACTAGTTGGCCGGCTTGAGCCCTCTCTCGCGGAATGTGTAGAAGGAGACTTCACAAGTGACATCTTGCAGAAATGGTATGTGCTTGTTTTGATGGTTAGTAGGGGCCTCCTAGAAGAAGTTAAAAGGAATGGATTAGGATAACTCCTGGCGCTACAATTTTTGAAAATCCCCTGAATCTGTCACCAACATGTGAGTCCATGGCCTACATGTCAGTGACAATTCCAGATACATACAAAGCAAAACTCACATAAACCATAAATTGTACTAAGAAGTTTGCATCCCTACAGATTCCCTCATGTAGATTTCCTTATTTGCTTGATCAAGACCAACCATAGAGCACAAAAATAAGAGAGAAAATATAGAAACTGATCCCCAGATGATAGTTGTTCTGCTTTCAGGGGCAAGAATGGAAGCTGTCTAGTAAAGACCCCCTTGATGAATTTTATGACTTCTAATGTTCAAAACATCCTCTTTCAATGTGTATACGTGTGCATTCCCTTGATATTGGCATTCGTCAAAGTTTACTTCCCACTAATCATGTCCCAGCTTATGATTGAAACTAAAGATCTCTAGTCTCTTTTTCAAAAAGGAAATGCACAGACCTGCATATTGTAGCCAAACAAAACTTTTGTTCCAGCTTCTAGTACAGTGCACGAACAAGAAGATCATACCGTGAGAGGCCAGCTTCTTCAATCACCCAGCATTTACAAGTCCCATCCCTGCCCTGGCTGCATCAGTGTATCAACAGAAGAAACATAAATATTGATCAATGCCAAAAACATTATGATGCACTTGACATCTCTTTGGATCTCTATAACATATACAATGCGCTGAAGCGGTCTGAAACTGAAATGTGTAATCAGATTGACAGACAGTCTAGTTATAAGGGACATTTTGCATAGGGAATCCAGTTGAAATAAATACTAAAAATTTGAGTCATGTTTGGGCCACAGTTCCAAATCGACAGAGCTTTGTTCTGAGTTGCAGTTCAGACAAGAATGTTACACTGATTCAGATAAATTACCCCTCATATCTACTATCCTAGTCATAACTACAAAACATTTCAACTAGGCTCGTGCAAGAATACCATACGATGAGATAATTTGTGGACAGAAAAAATTCCTGACAAAATTCACCTACGCGTGCTCACCTGATGATCTTGTTCCCAAGTCCGGCACCAGCAGCCACCGAGTACACCCCGGCCGTCCCAGCATGAGCCCTACACAATCCCAAGACATCGCATCAAATCGCCCGAAATCGAACCGCCAGGCGTTGCAAAGTGGGGCAATTACGAACCAGACGGAGGAGGCGGTGCGGTGGCTCGCGGTGTCCCAGGCCCTGAGCTCCCCGTCGGCCGCGCTGTAGGAGCAGCAACGAAAGAAGAGACGTTACACATCAGGCTTAGAGTAAGGGGTTTGCAGCACGAGGCTGCTGCGGAGGATCGGGAGGGGTTTGGAACTTGGGGAGGCGGGAGAGGGTACCCGGAGAAGAGGAGCGGGAGGGAGGGGTGGAAGCAGGCGTCGTTGACGGCGGCGCGATGGCCGCGGAGCACGGCGACGGGGTCCGGCGGAGTGCGGCGGCGGGGCCGCTCGAGCCTGGCCATCTCGCGCCGCCGGTGCCGTGCGAGGGGACTCCGACTCGAACGGAACGCGCGACGGCGGCGACGAGTTTGTTCAAGAACACCGGGTTGGAAAACTACTGCAACCCAAGTGGCCAAAAAACCTATTGCTGTTGAGTCGACTACAGATGCTTGGAAAACAATATTTTAAACCATATTTCTCACTATATCAGTTAAGTCAACTAGATTAAAACTTGTACCTATTTGGCAAACTACGGCAGACAGATCAAATTGGTTCAACACTGGACCTGTTTAAATTCGATGAAAGGGTGAAAAATGGTGAAAATTTTTTCATTGGACCTGTTGGCTTGGCTCGGCTGATTCAATGAAAACGTGCTCATTGCAGGATAAAAAAATAGCACATAAAGGTTTAGAAAACTGTGCTGAAAAATCAATCTAGTATAAATTCTTTTATTATTATCAATGCTCAGGACGTTATATCAATTAGATTGCTACTGACAGTTCTAAGATCAGCCCATAGCCCTCTACCGAGGTGGGCAGGTAGGATTACAAAAAGGACACGCAGACTGACACTCCCGCCAAGTGTCCTAACATAATGGTTCTGGCTTTTCATTCATGCAGCAATAGCACTCGTGTTTTGCATCACATTGAAGCTTGGCACAAAATATGACTGCCACTTTGCTCTCATTTAGTGTGCTGGCGAGGTTATGTGCCGTCCTTGCAGCTCTAACGTCAACAAGCTGATGGGGACGACCTGTTTGATTGAGTAGTGTACATGAGCATGCGCGTACTTTAATTTGGTAGTATATACTTATGTGTATCTAGATCAAAAATAAATTAAAGGGCACAGAGTAGTGATAGTGAGACACTTACATTGCGCGGAGAATGCAGAGAGGAAGAATATAAGCACCAAGGTTCAGGACCTGTACCTCATATTCATATTGGAATTGTGAATGATCTGATCTGACAGATCTCACACAAACATGGCTTGAGGCGTGTCAAATATATACACAGAAAGATGAGTACCACATGGGAAGACATCACCTTTCCTTTGTCTTTTTTTTTGTAGTACTTTTAATTTTGCGAGCAAGTATTTATTGGAGTACTTATTAGTTAGCCTGAACAGAAGCTAATATTTAATTGCTTTTATTACTCCTATGATTAACTACTAGACTAGAATTTAGGTCAGTCTCAGTGGGAGTTTCATGGACATTAAATAGGTTGTCATGTCACTATTTTTTGATGATGTGGCAGTGTATTAATGAATAGAGATATGAAATGAGTTTCATGGTGATGAAACCCTCCCTACACAGTTACCTAGACAACTTTGTGTGTTGCATGTAGCCTAAGAGCAAGGCTTACGGTCTCGCCGGCCTGCGGACTGCAACGATGCCAGGTCGATGCGCGCTAGTGGCGGGGCCCGCTGGACTTTATGGCGCAACAGCCAATGGAAACAACATGCAGCAAAATGGGACCGTATGCAGCGAATGGGAGCCCTTTGCGCCGGCTTCGGGCGGGCGAGCGGCGAAGCGCCCGTTCCCTTCTCTCTCCTCTTTTATCTTTCCTCTACGTAGGATACAGCCCGCTTTACGCCCATCATAATACTTGCTCTAAAAAACAAAAGATAAAACTTTGCATTGAAAGAGAGTGTTTCATTATAGTTTCAAATATCTTTTAGATGATACGTGTCTATGAAACTCCTACTGACACTGGCCTTAAAACCCGCGTCAATGGCCGCCCCTCTAGCAGCAGGGGCCAGGGCAGATCGAGAGCTACATGGCTGTTGGTTGTGCCGTGGGAATGACCTGGCCACATAAAAGGCAATGACCTGACCAATCCATACGAGTCCACTTCTTCGAATCCCTAGCCCAGTCCGCTGTGGCCGGTGGGCGCCTGCTTCCCGACCCACATCCACGACGCCAGCGCGGGAGTGGAAGCAGCGCTGAGGAGCTCGGCTGTGCTAAAGTTTAGTACAACCAGTGTTAGGGATCAAAGGAAATTCTGACGAAGGTACTGTATGATCATTTATATGCACAAATGCACAATTGTGCACCACTGAATTTGGAAACCAAAACGGCAAAACCCCATCCAAACGTTTGCAAGAGGTTTTGCTCACTTTGGTACGGTAAAGTGTTCCGTAGTAGGGCCATTGCTCCCAGAAGTCCGTTTGAGAGGGGATAGATGAGTCAATCATATCGATGGATCGACACTTGCAGAACACTGTAGCTACACTGATGCTCGTGATTCTTTCCCGAAATTGGACTGTGGGGGCTCCTAATAAAAGCCTACGGCTCCACCCTTCTCCATCCTGCATGCTATCTTTACCTGCCTTGACGACTTTGCCAGTCGAAAAGGCCGTACCCATGCACTGATGATGCACATCCGTGCCAGGATCACGCTCTGTCTGATGGATCTTTTCAGTGCACTTACGTGTTGGACTCTTGGTCTTGCTTGCTTGCCGCTCACATCGCATGCATCATAATTCCCTTTCCTAATTAAGGTAGGAAACTATATAGGGAGGTGCATGCTCTATCTCGACGTACAGGTTCGTGCTGCAAAATGAAAGATCTACTGTATAATTTTACAATACACAGACCATCAAGAAGATAATAATGGTGTGATGTACATATACATATACACATATATACACTAGTTAGTATCTGAGTATCTTTTTCTGCATTATGTTTAATTAGTGTTTATGATTAAGATCTGTTTAAGTTTTTTTTAGACTAAGGATACTAATCCGGCCTACTACATCCACAAAGTGAATGTATACAGCCAAAAACACAGAGAGTACTTAGACTCCAATCCTCCACATAGAGGAAACACAAAGATCTGTTTAAGTTAATATCAGGTTAATTTAAATCTAACAATATATATAAACGCCACTCGTGAAACCAAGCGCATCCAATCTGTTAATCTCCCATGGCGGCCTCAACAGAGCGGCTCGTGCCCATGCTGGCCTTCTATGAGGTGCCGTTCGATGGCACCTCGGCTCCGTCCCCGTCGTCGCCCGTCAGGGGCGTCGCCGCCGCCTGCAAACCCTCCTCCGGCGACGCCGCGGCGAGGCGTCGCAGCGGCGGGAACAAACGCAGCAGGAGAAGACTGAGGCGGCCGATGGCCTGGCGATCTTCGAGACCGTCGTCTTGCAGTGACCAAAGGCGATTGCTTTCGTTGATCTTCACAAGCGAGCAATTCGGCAGATTTTGTAGAACGTGATCGTGTCAGCTCATCATGGATTTGTAGTCTGTCCAAGCTTATGGCAAAGCCTTTATGTTTTCGTGCTATTGAGAATTGCGGCGCGATACAGAGCTTTTATATGTTGAGATCTTTCACGTGCTTCATTTGGCTGTTCTTGTGTGCCTGCTGTACATTTGTATCCCGAGTTACCGAGCAAGATTGAGATCGACAAGCTTATAGGATGGGAAATTCAGAGAGAAGTCACAGAGCGGGAGGAGATAGAGATTTGAATTAATCATAGATCCCTTTTTGGTTTCTTCTCCTCGGTCCTCCCTTTAAACTCCATGGGCTGGGCCCAACTCAACAACGCTACACGGCCCAAGGCCTAACCGTAGTCTATACTATAAACACTAAAGAGTGTCACAGTTGAAACGGTTTCTCACCAAAAAAAATTACCCTCCTAAATCTCACAGAGGACCCACAATTCAGAGCCAAAAGATAGCCCCGGACGATCAGGAGGGTAGACGTGTTTGGTCGTCACTCCCCCGTTCTTTTGCGTCTCGGCGCCATCACGCCCCCTATTCTTTCTCACCTTGGCATTTTTTGTACCCGCTGCCTTCCTTTCCTTTTGATCGCGTTCTTTGTATGGTAATGCAATCAAGACGCCGCTTTCCTTTCCTTTCTATTCGTTGTATTCGTATGCAAAAATATACGCTGGTTTCCTTAAAAAAACACCCCTTTCCTTTCCTCCACCTTCCTTTGGAAATTCGCCTGCCTTCCTTTCCTTTTGATCGCGTTCTTTGTATGGTAATGCAATCAAGGCGCCGCTTTCCTTTCCTTTCTATTCGTTGTATTCGTATGAAAAAGATACGCTGGTTTCCTTCCAAAAAACATCCCTTTCTTTTCCTCCACCTTCCTTTGTAAATTTGCATGCCTTCCTTTCCTTTTGATCGCGTTCTAATCAAGGCACCGCTTTCCTTTCCTTTCTATTCGTTGTATTCGTATGTAAAAAAGATACGCTGATTTCCTTCAAAAAAACACTCCTTTCATTTCCTCCACCTTCCTATGCAATCAGGGCGCCTACACCTTCCTTTTGAAATTCGCCCGCTTTCCTTTCTTTATATGGCCGTGTGCATCAAGGAATTTGAATTTCCTTCTTTCCTTTTGTAGATGGCTAGCGTCCATATATGTGTTGTGTACCAGTCAAGGTTTGCTTTAAAAAAAGGAATGACATCTACACAATCGGGTGTCTCCTTTCTTTTAAAACTTGATTACTTACCATAGTTATGGGAGTCAATCAGGGAATCGATTACTTACCATAGTCGTGGGCGTCCAGGTTCATCTCCTTAACCCTCCTGCCCCCTATATAAGGCGCCCCTCCTTATTCTCAAAGCACACAATCTCTCCACTCATTCTCATCATCTATTCAGAGTTCATATTTCTTTGCAAGGGCGTCGGCGTCGAGCGCGGCGCAAGGGTGGCCACGAGGCTCGTCGTGTCCAAGCTCGTCAGGTAGAAGCGGAACATGCTCCGCGTTGTGACGGTGTCCGGTGCCGTCGAGTGCGTGGCGTCGTTGCTCCACGACACTGGCGACGAGGAGAGCAACCTTCTCGGCCTCCCCATCATCCAAAAGCTGGGTGCGGTGCCGAGTTGCTCATGGATACATGTATCGTGAATATTTTCTTTTATATATGTTGCTGATTGTTTAAGATTTAATTATAGAAAAATTTCCTTCTGTTTCCGCCAGAGGCCCAAGTTTTCGATGTATGAATATATAATTTTTAATATGAGATGCTATTGAATAATTTTAATATTCGATCTAACAAAAGTATGCATTATTTTACATACTTATTTTAAAAAAATTAATTTTTTTTAAATTTATGTTATTTTTATAACACGTGCCTGGGGCGCGTGCCAACCTACTAGTACTATTTACAACTCTCGCCTTCCCCGTCTTTTCCTCTTCTTCAGTCAGTGCAGCTTGATCACCATCAGCCACGAGCTCATGGCAAAAAATCTCACCAGCCTCACTCACCCGCGAACAAAATTTTTAGTAGGCATAAACAACATACCTAGCGCAACATAACCCCCCGCAATTAGGAATATTCCATAAACATACAAGCAAAAACGCAGCATCCAATAATCTATTTTTCAGCACTGAATGCCTAGCTAAATTAACAGGGGATCTCATCCGTCTTTGTTATGTCTACTTTGCTTTCGGGTTTTGGGGGATAGAGCTCCCACAATGCAACCGTGGTGTCCGTTGAGCAGGAAGCCATCAGCTTGCAGTCAGATGAGAAAGTCACCGCATTGCACTACAAGCAAAAAAAGGAGCATTAGAATTGCATGTTCAGAAGAAATTGGCCGAATGAATGTGAAGAAACAGCTGGACAGAGACAGTATCAAATCTTGCACCAAGCAGGACCAGATCCAATGAAATAATATCATTTTTAAAATATTAATCTTTGGTGTGACTTTTTTTTCACCAACCCAAGCACTTGTTATATAACCGAATATAAGCATTTACCATGCCCAAAAACGTTGAGATATCATCTCAAAAAAGAAAAATAAAAAACAAAAGGACCTGACGGCCATTGAAGGTCCGACAGGTCCACCACCTCGCCAAAAAGCCATGTCACGTCAACCTCTTGGCCGGTAGGTCATCTCACACCCTCCACGTCACGATATAGTATTACCATATAGTTTAGGCGTCAATTTAGAGACCGATAGGTCCCTTCACGACCATTCTAGGGCCGATATATATCTATTTTCACAATTTCTAAATTTTCCCACCTATTTTTGCGATTTTCCAATGAAATAATATTATTTATAAAATATTGATCTTTGGTGTGAATTTTATTTTTCACCAACACGAGCACTTTGTTATATCACCGAATATATGCATTTACCATGGCAAAAAACGTTGAGATATCATCTCAAACAAGAAAATAAAAAACAAAAGGACTTGTCGGCCATTGAAGGGCTGACAGGTCCTACAACTCGCCAAAAAGCCATCTCACGTCAACCTCTTGGCAAGCCATCTCACGTCAACCTCTTGGCCAGTAGGTCATCTCACACCCTCCACGTCATGATATAGTATTGCCATGTAGTTTAAGCGTCTATTTAGTGGCCGATAGGTCCCTTCACGAGCATTCTAGAGCCGATATATATCTATTTTCATAATTCCTAAATTTTTCCACCCATTTTTGCGATTTTCCAAAGAAATAATATTATTTTTAAAATATTGATCTTTGGTGTGACTTTTTTTCACCAACACGAGCACTTTGTTATATAACCGAATATATGCATTTACCATGGCCAAAAACGTTGAGATATCATCTAAAAAAGAAAATAAAAAACAAAAGAACCTGTCGGCCCACGTCAACCTTTGGCCAGTAGGTCATCACACACCCTCCACGTCACGATATAGTATTGCCATGTAGTTTAGGCGTCTATTTAGGGGCCGATAGGTCCCTTCACGACCATTCTAGGGCCGATATATATCTATTTTCACAATTTCTTAATTTTCCCACCTATTTTTGCGATTTTTCAATGAAATAATATTATTTATAAAATATTGATCTTTGGTGTGAATTTTATTTTTCACCAACACGAGCACTTTGTTATACAACCGAATATATGCATTACTATGGCAAAAACGTTGAGATATCATCTCAAACAAGAAAATAAAAACAAAAGGACCTGTCGGGGGCCGACAGGTCCTACAGCTCGTAAAAAGTCATCTCACGTCAACCTCTTGGCAAGCCATCTCACGTCAACCTCTTGGCCATAAGGTCATCTCACACCCTCCACGAGCACTTTGTTATATAACCGAATATATGCATTTACCATACGTTGAGATATCATCTAAAAAAGAAAATAAAAAATAAAGGACCTGTCGGCCGTTGAAGGGGCCGACAGGTCCTCTCCCTCGCCAAAAAGTCATGTCACCTCAATCTCTTGGCCAGTAGGTCATCTCACACCCTCCACATCATGATATAGTATTGCCATGTAATTTAGGCGTCTATTTAGAGGCCGATAGGTCCCTTCACGACCATTCTAGGGCTGATATATATATATATATATATATATATATATATATATATATATATATATATATATATATATATATATATATTCACAATTCCTAAATTGTTCCACATATTTTTACGATTTTCCAATGAAATAATATTATTTTTAAAATATTGATCTTTGGTGTGACTTATTTTTCCACCAACACGAGCACTTTGTTATATAACCGAATATATGCATTTACCATGGCCAAAAACGTTGAGATGTCATCTCAAAAAAGAAAATAAAACACAAAAGGACATGTCGGCCATTGAAGGGCCGACAGGTCCCCCCAGAAAGCCATCTCACGTCAACCTCTTGGCCAGTAGGTCATCCGACACCCTCCACGTATCATATAGTATTGCCATGTAGTTTAGACGTCTATTTAGAGGCCGATAGGTCCCTTCACGACCATTCTAGGGCCGATATATATCTATTTTCACAATTTCTAAAATTTTCCACCTGTTTTTGCGATTTTCCAATGCAATAATATTATTTTTAAATATTGATCTTTGGTGTGACTTTTTTTCACCAACACGAGCACTTTGTTATATAACCGAATATATGCATTTACCATGGCAAAAAACGTTAAGATACCATCTCAAAAAAGAAAATAAAAAACAAAAGGACATGTCGGTCATTGAAGGGCCGACATGTCCTTTTCCTCGCCAAAAAGTCGTCTCACGTCAACCTCTTGGCCAGTAGGTCATCTCACACCCTCCACGTCATGATATAGTATTGCCATGTAGTTTAGGCGTCTATTTAGAGGCCGATAGGTCCCTTCACGACCATTCTAGGACGATATATATCTATTTTCACAATTTTAAATTTTGCCACCTATTTTTGAGATTTTCCAATGAAATAATATTATTTTTAAAATATTGATCGTTGGTGTGATTTTTTATTCACCAACACGAGCACTTTGTTATATAACCGAATATATGTATTTACCATGGCAAAAAATGTTGTCAATGGCCGACAGGTCCTTTTGTTTTTTGTTTTATTTTTTGAGATGATATCTCAACGTTTTTTGACATGGTAAATGTATATATTCGGTTATAGAACAGAGCGCTCGTGTTGGATCCAAGAAATACCCACCCACCAGAGCGATCTGCGCAGGGTTGCTGCACCTGCACCTGGAGTCCGACTCCAATTCCAAGACGCCCTCTGCCTTCCATCTCCGGCAGACCAGCAGTCCAGCACGATCTCCGCTTCCGAGCCGGGAACGAGTCGATCGGCAAGCTTTGGGCCCTGGCCTCATATAATCGCAGCCCACGGTCGATGCGATGCCCCGTGCGAAACCAAGCGCGTCGAATCGGCTATCTCCCATGGCGGCGTCGGCGGAGCGGCTCGTGTCCTTGCTGGCCTTCTGCGAGGCGCCGTTCGACGGCACCCTGGACGGCACCACCTCGGCCCCGTCGTCGTCGCTGGTCAGGGGCGGCGCCACCGCCTCCAAACCCTCCTCCGGCTACGCCGCGGCGAGCAGAGACGAGATGTTGATGGAGATCGCCAAGGTGCTCGCGAAGCCGACATCGCAGCGGCGGGGACAAGCGCAGCAGCAGCAGCAGGAGAGGGCTGCGGCGGTCGATGGCCTGGAGATCTTCGAGACCGTCGTCTTGCACTTGCAGTAACCAAAGGAGATTGCATACATACTCTACTTGATATACTACTCCGTTTTAATTTGTGTCATTTTGTTCCGCTGATCTTCACTACAGTCAGCAATTCGGAGGATTATTGTACAAGTAGAACGTACGTGTTCGACTGTTCGTGTCTTGCTTCTCGTGGATTTGTAGAACGTCTTATGGCAAAGGCAGAACTGCTCTTCTTTAGTCGTCTTTATGTTTTCGTGCTCCTGAGAATTGTGGTGCCCGATACTGATCACACTTGAACTGCTGCAACCAACCGTTAGAATATCTTGAGTTCTTTTTCGCTTCACTTGCTGTTTCAGTGTGAACCGCTGCAACCAACCGTTAGAATACCACATTTCTGTCCCGATGTTACCAAGCAGGATTAGATATATACCATACGCACAATCGATTCCATTTCGTTTCTTTACCCCTTTTCTCCTCAGTCCTCCCTTAAAAACTCCATGGGCTGGGCCAAACTCACACGACACTTCACGGCCCAAGGCCTAACCGAAGTACTACTTGTCTTTTGTCTTTTCTTCTTCATCAGTCAGTGTGCAACTTGATCACCGTCAGCCACGAGCCCATGACACAAAATCTCACCAGCCTCAGTGCACCCACGCACAAAAAATTCAGTACCCCCGCCAGAATTAGGAATACTCCCCCATCAACATACAAGCAAAAACGTAGCATCCACTAATCTACTTCTCAGCACTGAAGGCCTAGCTAAATTAACAGGAGGCCTCATCCATTTTCGTGATGTCTACTTTGCTTTCGGGTTTTGGGGGATAGAGCTCCCACAATGCAACCGTGGTGTCCGTCGAGCAGGAAGCCATCAGCTTGCAGTCAGATGAGAAAGTCACCGCATTGCACTGCAAACAAAAAAAAAAGGGAGCATTAGAATGGCATGTTCTGCAGAAATTGGCTGAACGAATGTGAATGAGCAGCTGGACAGAGTATCAATCTAGCACCAAGCAGAACCAAATTCAAAATATATATGGGTTCTGATAGATGGGATAATGATAAAGTTATGCAAGAAATACCAAATACGAAGAGAAATTTAGAAACATGATCAAATGAACAAGTAGCATACCGAATCACTGTGATACTTTAACACAGCTAGAGCATTTCCTTTGTTGTAGTTATACACTCGAATCCTGCAAGAATAAAACCGCTGAAGGATCACACAAATGCAACAACTGCAAACTTAAAGCCAACAACTAGAAGAGATGACAATATGAAGCCCTCCACATTCTTTCAGTGACTTCTAGGATCACCGGAACCCCGTGCTAATATTAATTTTAATCTAACGAGTTGATTGATACAGTAATGCCACTAAAAATCGGTTAAATTGTCGGCCATGCTTGACAGTAAACTGTAAAAGCCCAAGAATGGTGAAAAACCTGTGATCCCAACCAGCAGTTGCGGCGATCTTGTTGTCTTGCCGAATCGCTGTGCCAGCTATACCCTGGTCGCTCAAGTTCTATTTCTTTCCTAAGGGTAAACGCACCCTGTAATCAAGAAGGCAATATCATTTCAACACTCTGCACATCAAGATCATTAAGGAATTCAAAGTTTTGCGGTTCACTGTGCAATTGCATGCACTCAGATTAACACTAGATCTCCAAGTCAAGATGATGTTTATAACTGATCTGCAGAATATTGTAACTACTACCACCTTAATGGCATCACTGCAACATGGTCCATATGTCATTTACAGCCCTCTATAAAAGACTAACACATACTCCATCCATTTGAAATTACAAGCCTTATTTATCACATAAATGATGTATTAACGGGGCAATTGTTGGTCAACGTCTTATCCCAGCAGAACGAAATATAGAAACAGAGGGAAATAATACACGGTATTGCACATTCATTTGATACAGAAATTTAATTAGTGGAATTTAGCTAGCCCCAAAGCATGTTTATCCTATGTCATGATAAATTCTTGTAGTCACTTCAGTAATGTATTATGGCATTTGCATAAAGTTGGGACAAAATAACTAATGATGCTTGACAAAGATAAAATTGGAAGGCGGCGAGAGATAGAAGGTACAGTTGGACTTGTAATAAACAAGTACAAAAGGACGATCATTACTCACAGCATGTGACTTCCATGACAAGGATAAAGATTCACAGGTACCAAGCAAAGAAAAAATAATCAAGGGCAAACCTTTTGATGATCGAGCGTGAACATGACTACTTTATCATCAGCGCCTCCTGAGATTCCACCATTGCAAGACCCATCGATAGCAATAGATAAAGCTGCACAACTGCACCTTATCAGATCATGCCTTGTACTATACCATTCCAACAACCATATTGGAAAATAGAAGTTAAACAGCTAGAAAGTAAAACCAAGAGAGGTCAAAATGAGACCTGATTCTGAATGATACTTCACTGAAGATAAAGGCAACCCAGGCTTTCGTATATCCCACCAGAGAGTGCTTCCATCTTCGTAACTGGTTTCAATAAAATAAGAGCTTTGTTTTATGCAAAGTGGCATTGAACTTCAGTGGGAACAATCCAACGGAAGTTTAGCAAAAATAAAAGTTCAAGAAAATGACTGTGCAGATCCAATATAAATGTTGCAATAACCAGCCCCAGAAGCATATGACAGGATTCTTTCCTAGATCAAGCAGTTAGCATGTGACCAAAGAATAAATAGTGGAAGTGGATATAGGCCAAGGTAACTTGTTTAATCCTCAACAAATTAAGATTATAATGAAGGCCAGAAAAAGAAAGAGAAATTGGGCTTGCAAAAGCTGGATCTAGATATTAACCTTGACAAAATATTCACATAGCCTGTACAATCAGAGGGGGTGAAAGCTTGCACAGCCATGCACAGTCCTACAATAAATAGGATAAGTTAACATCAATCAGTTAAAGCACATATAATGACATCGAACACTTTAAAAGCAGTTTAATGACTATCCTGCAGATATAGAGCACTATATCACATTCTAGTATCACATTATCGAAGAGGGATCCATATTTTGTTATATTATTCTAGAAAGACAACAGGACAGTAACTCATATTTTGTCATAAGACAAAAGGACTACAGCTGGAGCAGTGAAAACTGAAACAGACCTTTTTGCTTAGTAGGGTGATCAGTATTAGCACTTGATGATTGGGGCAAGCTTATTATCTTCCTTGCACTTGTAATATCCCAAAGCTCAACCTGCAAGTTATTTTCTGTTACCATATGAAAATAATGGTAAGAAAATTAAATGATACAGTAATGCCACTAAAAATCGGTTAAATTGTCGGCCATGCTTGACAGTAAACTGTAAAACCCAAGAATGGTGAAAAACCTGTGATCCCAACCAGCAGTTGCGGCGATCTTGTTGTCTGGCCGAATCGCTGTGCCAGCTATACCCGGTCGCTCAAGTTCTATTTCTTTCCTAAGAGTAAACGCACCCTGTAATCAGAAGGAAATATCATGTCAACACACTGACACACAAAGATCTATTCAAGGAATTCAAAAGTTGCAGTTCACTGTGCAGCATGCGCTCAGATTTTATCTCCAAGTCAAGATGATGTTTATAACTGATCTGCAGAATATTGTAACTACCACCTTAATGGCAAATTGGCAACACCGCAACATGGTCTATGTCATTTACAGCCCTGTATAAGAAGACTAACACATACTACATCCATTTGAAATTACAAGTCTTATTTTGTTTTCTTAGGACAAGCTTTTGAGCAACAATCACTCTATTAATACATAATTATATGACACAAAGTTGATGTTATTAGATCTGTATTTAAAAAATACTTATGATTATTTTTGTATCACATGAATGATGTATTAATGGGGCAATTGTTAGTTAACGCCTTATCCCAACAGAACGAAATATAAAAAAGGAGGGAAATAATAATATGTATTGCACATTCATTTGATACAGAAATTTAATAAGTGGAATTTAGCTAGCTCCAAAGCATGTTTATCCTATTGTCATGAACTCATGATAAATTCTTGGTAGTCATTTCAGTAATGTATTATGACATTTGCATAAAGTTGGGAGAAAATAACTAATGATGCTTGCCTGACAAAGATAAAATTGGAAGCCCGCAAGAGATAGAAGGTACAATTGGACTTGTAGTAAACAAGTACAAAAGGAAGATCATTTTTTTTTGAAGGGTCACAAAAGGAAGATCATTACTCACATCATGTGAGTTCCATGACAAGGATAAAGATTCGCAGGTAGCAAGGAAAGAAAAAATAAATCAAGGGCAAACCTTTTGTTGATCGATCGTGAAAATAATTACTTTATCATCAGCACCTCCTGAGATTCCACCATTGCAAGACCCGTCCATAGCAATGGATAAAGCTGCACACACCTGCGCCTTATCAGATCATGCCTTGTACCATCCCAACAACCATTACTGGAAAATAGAAGTTCAGCAGCTAGAAAGTAAAAGTAAGAGAGGTCAAAATGAGACCTGATTCTGAATGATACTTCACTGAAGATAAAGGTAACCCAGGCTTTCTTATATCCCACCAGAGAGTGCTTCCATCTTCATAACTGGTTCAATAACAATTGTTTTATGTAAACTGGAAATGAACTTCAGTGGGAAGAATCCAACGGAAGTTAGCAAAAATAGAAGTTCAATGAAATGACCGAGCAAAGATATTTTTCTTGCAGACCCAATATAAAGGCTGCTATAACCAGCCCCAGAAGCATATGACAGGACTCTTTCTTAAATCAAGCAGTTAGCAGGTGGCCAAGAATAAATAGTGGAAGTGGATATACCAAGGTAACTTGTTTAATCCTCAACAAATCAAGATCAGAATGGAGTCGAGAAAAAGAAAGGGAAATTGGCCTTGCAAAAGCTGGATCTGGATATTAACCTTGACAAAATGTTCACGTAGCCTGCAGATTCATAGGGGATGAAAGCTTGCACAGCCATGCACAGTCCTACAATAAACAGGATAAGTTAACATCAATCAGTTAAAGCACATATAATGATATCGAACACTTTAAAAGCAGTTTAATGACTATCCTGCAGACATAGAGCACTATACCACATTCTAATATCACATTATTGAAGAGGGATCCATATTTTGTCACATTATTCTAGAAACACAACAGGACAGGAACTCATTTTGTCATAAGACGAAAAGACTACAGCTGGAGTGGTGAATATTGAAACAGACCTTTTTGCTTAGTAGGGTGATCTTTTGTATTAGCACTTGATGATTGGGGCAAGCTTATAATCTTCCTTGCACTTGTAATATCCCAAAGCTCAACCTGCAGGAAAATAATGGTAAGAAAAATAAATAAACGGCACAAAGTTCAGACAGCTTACTGTATGTTTACCAGCTGATCCAAGTACTCAACAGTACTAATTTCATACAATAGATAAACTTTTGCACAAAAGGTAACTAGCCATGGACTAACCTGGGACGATTCTTGACCAGCAATTGCCATCATATTTTGTCCACTAGAGGTACTGCCTAGTCAGCCAATACATAATAAAATCAATGAGGGAGAAAAAACCAATGAAGTAGTTTCTGAGTTACTTAATGAAGAAGGCACCTGCCAGACTTTACTCAGGAATAAATATCTGAGTTCAAAGTGTTTATCTCAGGTTCAAATTAAACCTGGAGACTGAAAGTGCATCTAGGCCCCTAGTGGGTTTTGATGAATTGAGTGACACTAAGATTAAAGAGCTAATGATCTTGTTGAGTTTATGAGCAGGAATTTATCATAAAATCAATGAATTGGTTACAAGAGATTTATTCCATATGGTAATTCAAAGAGGCTCATACGACAAGTCATTTGACTAGGCTATGGTCAATAGTGAAAAATTGGCAAGCAATGAGTTAATTCGAATTGAGACATGTGTTCATGACAACTATTTAATCTCATATCAAGATGAAGGTTGTTGATGATGACATAGCACTATAAGGGATTCTCTTGCAAAGAAATGAGATATTTATTTAAAGAGAATAACTAAAATAGAATCAAAGTGCAAGCTAAGGGAAAATGGTCAAGAAAGATGATGGTATGGGACATCATTGATCTACACTTGATACATAGCTTGTATATGAGGCATGGACACTGTGATTCAAATCAAATGGTCAAAATTGATAAATGGACTTTATGAATGATGCAAGACTACATGAAGCTCTGAGTGATGCTAAGGTGAAGAGTCGGAGTTCGGGATAGTGTTTCAAGGTACCAAGCAATGTGTGATCAAGTTGCGGCTTGAGTCATGGAGTCTTTGCTAAGGGTGAAGAAACTTTCTTTGTATTCAACTTGATGAATCTTGGTCATGAAGAGTTTATTGTAGAGAAGCGTCAATCTTTTAGAATCAAGTGAATTGAACTAGAAGAGGCTTTCATTCGAAGACAAGAGTTAAGTCACTAGCTCAAGGAAAAATATGCTCAGTTCATATAACCAAATGAGATGCACTCCTCAGGTTGTGAAAAGATCAAGACACGGCATGAATATGCAAATGAGAAGCTCAAGTTGTAGAAATATACTTTATCTTTGATCTTGAGTATAGATATGCCGTACTATTAAGAGGGATGCATCACATAGTGTTTTGGTTCAGTCTCAATGCTCAAGTAACCTAAGTAAGTTGAGAGAAACACAAAAACCTCACGTGCACACTTGTGAGTTTCTGAGTGTATATACTCGGCAGCGCCGAGTACATAGAGTGTGCCAACGGCTAGTTCTATTCAAAATCTCGGCAGTGCCGAGTTTGTGAACTCGGCAGTGCCGGGTTCACAATGGCTAGTAACGGCTAGTTTTCTTGGAGTGGAGTATTTATACCCCACGACCTCAACTGTTGCTTGCTGCTGCTTCTGAGGGTTCCTGTGTGCTTCCTTCCTGTTCTAAGCTAAGCAAAAGCCAAGTAAGCTCTCTCCAACCTCTCTTTGTGAGATTGCACATTCAAAGTGATATCTTTGTGTTGGGTTGAGAGAGATAGCTTGAGAGACATCAAGAGCACAGCAAAACCTTGAGCATTTGAGTTGGTCTGAAATCGTGTGATTCGCATTTGTTACTCTTGGAGTTTTGCTCCTAGACGGCTAGGCGTTGCCCGGTGAGCACCCGGTTGTGTGGGCTGTCACGGGAAGTTTGTAAAGGTCGGTTTCCACCTCAAGGGAACCATTCTTCTTAGCTGAAGGGCCATAGTGTGCTTGAGTGGCACTTTGGCGGGGAGGCTTCGCGGAGCTCCTCAAACGGAGATTAGGAACCACTGATCTTGCCTTGTTGTGGGCATGCAGTGGGTCTGAACTTCGGTAAAATCCTTGTGTCAATTGTGCTTGATTATTGTGTTGTGGATTTGAGGAGCTCTCCATCGAACACTTGTGTTCTTGGAGAGATTGTTGGTTCTTTGTGTGCAGGGACTGTGTGAACCTGTTCAGGAACATCATCTGAGCATCCTCTACAATTGGGGTTTGATCGAAACTTATTTACTCGCACTCGTTACATTGTACTCACTCTGCTCTGTGTGTACTCGGCAGTGCCGAGTTGACTAACTCGGCAGTGCCGGTTACATTAACTGCTCAGCCAAGTATATTGCTATATACTCGGCAGTGCCGAGTTGATAAACTCGGCAGTGCCGGTTTTAGCAGGCAGTGAATTTTATCCGCTGCGTTTTGAGTGAAATTTGTAGGTGCGCCTATTCACCCCCCTCCCCTCTCTCTAGGCGACATCACGGTCCTTTCAGAGACTCACACTTTTGGAAAGGTATATTTAAGGTCAGGGAAGATTTTTTGAGATGTGGCACCTTCAAGCTAAAAGATGGGTCACAAACCAGATTTTGGGAGGACACTTGGGTGGGCTCTAAACCTTTGAAGGATCAATTTCCTAACTTGTACAATATTGTCCATTATCCTCACGTCAAAGTGGCAGATGTGATAAATCAAACGCCACTGAATATCTCTTTCGAAGAGCCTTAGTTGGGGATAAACTTCTAGCTTGGTACCTAATAGCAAAAATTGCATCTTACTATCTTTCAAATGGAAGGGACATTTTCACTTGGGATTTACATAGGCATGGCTGTTTTACAGTGCAGTCTATGTATCAATATCTAATCAACCAGGGCACCCCTTTCAATAATAAGTTCATATGGAAGCTAAAGGTTCCTCTAAAAATAAAAATTTTCTTTGGTACCTCTAATGAGGTGTAATTTTGACAAAGGACAATTTGGCAAAAAGAATTGGTCTGGGAGTCAAAAATGTTGTTTCTGTGATTACAATTGTCGGTGCCAATCCTGGGAGAGGCCCTAAAACAGCGATAATCACCAACTAAACCGCCGGAGCCTATTAACCAAGCAAAAAACAAGTGTGGAAGCCTTGATCCGCTGTCGAGCTCGAGGGTATCCTGCCCCCCTCGAGCGAGGCGGAACTCCGCCTCGCTCGAGACTTCTCGCTCGAGGCCTGGAGGCCGCTCCCGATGCCCAACTCCGCCTCGTTCGAGACCCCTCGCTCGAGGGCCCCCGACGGCTCACCTACCCGCGGACAAGGGCATTAAATGGCTCTGCGCGGTCTGGGGTAAGAAAGTCAAGCAGCGAATCATTAGCCCATCCCCGGTCATCTCCGCCAACCCCTGACCCCGTGCGGTCATTTCCGGCACCGTGCGGTCATCATCTGACCCCCTGCGGTCATCCTCTGCGTCATACAGCGTGTGGCGTCACGGGCCCGAGCGATGTGACAGCCCTGTACTATCACGCTCCCCCGTTCTACCAACTCCGGTACGGGGACCCCTCGAACGAATAGAGGGAACCCTCGAACGGGCCCGTGGCCTGTTGTACTTGATGATGACGACCCACATCGACCCATAAAATCAGAAGCATAAGGAGCGCACGTCATGTACAGGGAACGTCGCGTCTTCCGCCAGAACGCCATACGCCGGGGAGTCGCCTAATCCGACAACACAAGCCAAGACAAAGGTCACGCCCGAGGTCACGCCCCGTCGTACGCCGACACTGTACTAAGTACTGTCCTCTTACTGTTTGTAACTGCCCCTCTTTGAGCTATAAAAGGAGGAGGCAGCCCCACGGAACAAGGGGACCGACCAGAGACTGATTCACGCACTCACTACTTAGTTCAAACCAAGAACACGACTCTCACTCGTTCTAAGGGACCTGGAGGCTCATCTTCCTCTCCCGCCAAGCTTGTAGCCCCCCTACTACGAGCACCCCCGGTGCGAGGCAATACAAGTGCGCAAGCACACCCTGCTGGACGTACGATCGATAGATCGGAACCAGGATAAACCTCGTGTCACCATATTGCCCTTGCATCGACCATCGAGAGACGGGACACAGCGCACTTTTCTGCAGGTGATTGGAGCCCCGCGCGGTTCCGGCACCGACAGTGGCGCGCCAGGTAGGGGACTATCGCGCTGTGATCAACTTCTTGACCCACCAAGTTCTCTCGATGGTGATCCGTACCGAGCGCCTTGTCGACCGCTGCTCCTACGGTTCGTCCGACCCGCTCCCGGCCGGATTCACTATCTGGTTCGGGAGCCTGGGGTTTGAGGCAACCGGCAACGGTTATCTCATGCGGCTCCTCCCAGGGGATGCGGCCACCACGACCGCGACCGCCACGACAAGCCCGCCGCCGCCACCGACGCCCAGGCGCAGGAGGCGCTCAGGGCAACGTTCACGGCTAGCACGCATGGAGCGGCGCCGGGTTGCGCGCGCACGTCGTCTGGACGACGTCGACTTCAGCAAAGGCACCATTGCTGAAGGGACGAAGGCCACGACGACGCCTGCACCTCCGGCCACGCGTCCGAACAAGGAGGGCGAGGCCGAGCCGTCGCGTTTCCCGTATGGGATGCGTGGAGCAGGCATGGCGTACTCATCATCCATCAGCACGGCGATGGACGCCTACGACGATCTTGCTGGGCATCACTTGCTCTCGATCCGGAACCTTATCGCGACCACGCCGGGCGACTCATACCTCGGCACAAGTGATGACGAGGCCTCGCAGGAGGACCCGGAGTGGGAATATCTCGAACTTCGTGACTACGAGGCTTTCGTGGCGTTCCAGGCCGCGGCGGACTACTGCTTCGACTACTCTGATGACTCGAGCACAGAGGATCACGACCCCACGCGGGAGTGCTTTGTCGCGGCAGTGATCGAGCCGGACACGGAGGACAACGGCATCGTCGCGCCGCGAGAACCCGCGCGAGAACCCGTGGGAAGCGCGGCACCCCGACGGTCAGCACCCCCCACGACCGGAGACGCCGCGCTGATTCAAGCCCAGCTGATCCAGGTGCGCGAACTCGAGGCCAGCCTCGAGGAAGAGCGACGCCAAGTTCGACGGCTGCGCGCAGCCCTCGAAACGGGGCGACCAGGGCCCAGCAACTTCGCGCAGGAGGTGGCACGCACCGCGCAGGCGCGAATCATGGCCGACGACCCCGGGGAAGATCCCCTGGCCCTCGCTAGGACTAGTCAGAAGTTAATCGCCGCGGCTACGCTGATACGAGCGATGCCGGAGCCATCAACGCCGCAGGGCCGCAACCTGCGCCGCGAGGCGCAAGTTCTGATCGAACAGGCCGCAGTACAGCAGGCCGAGAGCTCCGCGTCACGTATGAGATGCTCCGACAGTACGGGAGTCGTGGGTGGAGCACAAGACCGGGCGGAATCGGTACGCACTCCTCTCAAGAGCCCGGCGAAAGCTCCTGTAAAGGAGCGCATGCTGGACACGCGTGCCGGCAAAGACGACGCCCGTCACATCCTTAACAAAAGGAAGCTCGACGCCACCACCGGCCATGGGTACCACGCTCGACGTGGAGGCCGCTACGACAGCCGGGAAGACAGGAGCCCGTCGCCAGAGCCTCCCGGTACTCGAGTGTTCAGCCGCGAAATCCGGACGGCACCGATACCTCCGCGATTCCGGCAACCGACCACCATCGTCAAATACTCTGGGGAGACCGACCCTCGAGTCTGGCTCAACGATTACCGCCTGGCGTGCACGCTGGGTGGTGCGTCCAGCGACGAAGTCATCATCCGCAACCTGCCCCTCCACCTCGCGGACTCGGCGCGAGCGTGGCTGGAGCAGCTGCCCCCGAACCAGATCCATGACTGGAACGACCTGGTAAACACCTTCGTGGGCAACTTCCAGGGCACGTACGTACGCCCGGGGAACCCCTGGGACCTTCGGCAATGTTGCCAGAAGCCCGGCGAATCCCTGCGGGATTACGTTCGTCGCTTCTCCAAATGCTGCACAGACCTTCCGAACGTCGGAGACTCAGAGGTGCTTCACGCCTTCCTCCTGGGCACGACAAATCGAGGCCTGGTGCGCAAACTTGGACGAAAGCCCCCCACTACCGTTAGTGGGTTGTTCGACATCGCCACGCGATACGCCTCCGGCGAAGAGGCAGAGGGCGCTAACTTCGTCGACAAGAAGGGGAAACACGTGGAAGGAACGCCCGTGGAGGGGAGCAAGCCTAAAGCCCCCGCCAAGAAGATAAAGCAGGGGAAGAAAGGGAAGAAGGCGCAGCAGGTGCCACGAGTACCAGAGCCAGACGACGACTCCGACGAAGCCCTCGCGGCGGACCCCGCCCGCAAGGGCCCAGGGGGTCAGCCTCGAGGCCCGGGGGTCTTCGACGACATGCTCAAGAAGCCATGCCCATACCACAGGGGCCCGGTCACTCACACCCTCGAACAGTGCGAGATGCTGAAGAAGTACTACAACCGCGTGGCCACAAAGAACGACAACGACAAGGGAGACGCCAACGGCAAGGACAAGGGTGGATTCCCCCAGGTGGAGAATGTGTTCTTCATCTTTGGGGGGCCCACGACCAACATGACGCCTCGGCAACGCAAGCGCGAACGACGAGAGGTTCTAGCAGTGCACCGGGCGGCCCCGAAGTACCTCGATTGGTCAGAGGAAACCATCTCCTTCAGCAGGGAGGATCATCCCGATTTCATTCCGAATCCGGGGCAATACCCGCTCGTCGTCGACCCCGTCATCGGCAATACACGCTTCTCCAAGGTGCTCATGGACGGAGGCAGCAGCCTCAACATCATGTACGCCCCCACCCTGGAGCTTCTGGGGATCAGCAGGGACCAGCTGCGCCCAAGCAGGGCGCCGTTCCACGGCGTCGCTCCGGGGAAGCGGGTTCAGCCCCTCGGACAGATCGACCTGCCGGTCTACTTCGGGACGCCGGACAACTTCCGCAAGGAAGTCCTCACCTTCGAGGTGGTGGGGTTTCGGGGCGCCTACCACGCCATTCTCGGGCGGCCATGTTACGCCAAGTTCATGGCCATCCCAAACTACACCTACCTCAAGCTGAAAATGCCGGGCCCGAAGGGAGTCATCACCGTGGTGGCCGTCTCTGCCCTGCTCGAGCGCGGTGGCCGTCTCTGCCACGTTGGCATCAGCCTGCTCGACCGCGGCCACCGCAGCGTCATCGTCGAGGCCCTCGGCGACGACGTAGCCCGTCGCCAGGGCGTCGAGTTGGACGAGGTAGTGCGTCGACACCACGCCAAGAGCCTTGCGGAGGCCAAGGAGAAACGCGTCCTTCACCCGCCCCACGACGCGGTCGCCTAGAGACCTCAGGCGGCTGGCCAGCGAACTGCCAGACTGGGCGCCATCCTCCTCGAACTCCAGACACACCGCGGCGGCGGCCTCTCGAAGCTCCTCAAGCTCCTGCTGCGAGGACGCGTAAGCGACCTCCACCGCCTCCGCCCGGGCCTGCGAGTCCGCCACGGCCGCTCGCAAACCTAGAATAAATCAAAAGGGAAAGGAACCTTCAGCGATAAAACCAGCGCGGACTTTGAAAAGGCGAAAGGATTATGCGGAGGCTCGAAGCTTACCGGCTGCCCGCTCCATCTCAGCGGACCATTGCGTGCGGAGCGTGCACGACTCCTCCCGCAGCGCCGTCAACGAGGCCCCTTGTTCTTGGGTCGTTGATCGCAGCACCTCGAGAGCCACGCTGTGCTCGAGGGCTTGGGCCTCAGCCGCGGCAGCTGCTTCTTGTTGCTGACGGAGCGAGGCCTGCACTGTGGCGAGGGAGGCATCCTTCTCCCGCAGAAGAGCGTTCAGGCGCTCCACCTCGAGCGCCCTCTCTGCGGCCGTAGCGCGCAGAGCGTCGCGCTCCCCCTCCGCGAGGCTCAAGGACTCGCCGTGCGCACGAGCAGCAGCCCACGCCTCGTTTGCCGCAGCACGAGCCCGGTCCACCTCGGAGCTCAGTTCGGCGTTCCGCTGCGTCAGGTCGTGGACGTAGGCGTGCTGGTCGGCAATGTGTGAGACCTTGGACGCCGCCAGGTCCCGAAGTTGCTGGTGCAAGGAAACAACACGAAAAGTTAAGGCAGGAAGCGGAAAATCAAAGGGGTCGAAGGCGAAGAACACAAACTCACCACGTGCAGCTGGAGCCCCCTGGTCCGGTGGAGCTCGAGCGCGTCGGAGAGGGCGGTCTGGAGGTCGGTGCCGATCTGGTGGTGCTCCAGCCAGAGCTGGTTCTCGTTCTCCGCGATGGAGACGAGTTCGTCAGGCACCCCAGGGCGGTCCAGCCCAAGCAGGCTTCGAAGGCCACCGCTCGTGCTGGCGCCAGCGTTGGCGGGAACGCTTCGACCCTCGACCGCATCCAGCCTCGAGGGCGCGGCTGGGTCCGCGGTCATGGCGGAGCTGGCCGCCGCAATGGCCCCCGCCGGCGCGGGAGACTCTACTGCGACAGCGCCCCCGCTCTCGAGCAGAGGCGCCGCACTAGCAGGAGGGAGCGCCTGCACCTCGCGCGGGGGCTCGAACCCGGACGCCGGGTCTTCTTCGTCGGCGAGGATGTAGACCACCTCGCTCCGCGCGCGCCTCTCCTCCTCCTCGCTTGGGCCTGCGGGCTCTCCCAACAGTCCCTGCCCGACGGCCCCGGTGGGAGCCATGTCTCGCTCCTCCGCGGCCCCTTCGAGGCCGAGCTCCCGCCGAGCACGCTCGACCCCCCTGGCCATGGCCGCCTCGTAGCTGGCCACGAGCGAGGCCTCCGCCTCCCGCGTCGTGCGCGAGGGCGGGGCCTCGGAGTGGGGTGTCGAATGAACCCTCGACTTGAGGGCCTTGACGGGGGCAAGTGTGGGGGCGGCAGGAGTAGAGGCCCCGCTGAGACGATCAAATCAAAGAGTTAGGAAGTCGACGCAAACATCAATCAAAACGAACTGTCGAAAGGGGATGGAACGCTCACCGCTTGACGCCCTTAAGTTTCCGCTTCTGGGAGCGGCGCGAAGACGCTTGCGCCGCAGGCGCGGGGGCTCGCTCGCTAGCGGCCCCGGCCCTCGCCGGCGGGGCGGACGCCGGGCCAGTCGCGCCCGACGCGCCTGGCGCCGCGGCCCTCGCCGGCGGGGCGGGCGCCGGGGCAGTCACGCCCGACGCGCCTGGCGCCGCGGCCACAAGAGGGGGCGCGAGCGGGGGCGCGCCTGGCGCCGCAGCCACGACCGGTGGCGCGCCTGGCGCCGCGGCCACGGGCAGGGGCGCGTCAGGCGCCGCGGCCACGAGTGGAGGCGCGCCGGGCACCACGGCCACGAGCGGGGGCACGCCAACGGCGTGCGCCACCGCCCCCGATTCGAAGAAGACCTCGTCGTCAGACGAGTCGTCCTCTTCCGGCTCGGGTGTGCTGTCAGGGGTCGGCAGCGGGGAGAGACCCTCTCTCTCCCGCCTCCGGTTCTCCTTTTGGTGGTCGTCCCTCCGCCGCTGCTTGCGGAGGCGCGACTCCTTCTCCGCGTCCTTACGCGCCTTCTGCCGTTCGGCGTTCAGGCGGTTGGCCTCGCGGACGTCGGGGAGAGGGGGAGCTGATCGGTGCCCCTTGTGGGTCAGCCCCTGAGAATACGAAGTTAGTCGCTTGAAAAAACTCGATACGAGCGCGAAAAAATTCGAAAACAGGAGGGAGAACACTCACGAAGGTGAGGTAGCCCTCGTCGGGGCGCATCTTGATGGCCCAAAGGACGTCGTCCTCGACCGCCATCTTGGTGCAGTCCACGGCGCGCCGCGCCCGCTGGGCCGCCTCCGCAGCCGGGAGCGGCTCCTGGACCATCCTCGAGCCCTCGAAAGGGGCCCCCGGCGTCAGCTTGTAAAGGGGCAGGCTCCTCTGCATGAGAGGAACCACCCGCCGCAGCTGGAAATTAGCGATGACGGCGGCGGCGTTCAACCCCTTCCTCGCCAGGGATCGAAGCGCCGTGGTGAAGATCCCCAGCTTCTCTTGACGAGCTTTGGGGGACACCCCCCAGTTCCATGAGGGCGGCTTCTCCGCCACGACCTTGTCGGTGTAGGGGGGGAGAAGGTTACCGTCGTTGCGCAGGTAAAACCACCCCTTGTCCCAGTCCGCGTTGTTGGACGTCATGGTGGTGGGGATGTAGAGATCCTTCCTCCCTTCCCGCAGCTGGAACATGACGCTGCCGGCGCGGACGAGCCTCCGCACCCCAGTCGCCCCGGCGGCGACGGTGTGGAGCTCAGCCCGGAACAGGTGAATCCACAACTCCCAGTGCACCGGGACCCCCAGGTATCCCTCGCATACCGCGACGAACACCGCCGCCTGGGAGATGGCGTTTGGGGCAAAGTTGTGGAGCTCCACCCCATAGTACGTGCACAGAGCGCGGATGAAATCCCCGGGGGGAGATCCAAACCCGCGCTCGTGCAGACGAGCCAGGCTCACAATGTAGCCCTGGGGTGGAGCCGGCACCCTGTGCGAGGACGGCGGCGCCATCCACTCCGGCCGGTCAGCGGAAGTGATCATGGGGAGCAGGCCTCTCGCGGCGAGTGACTCCAGGTAGTTCTTGTCGGCGGTGGACGGGCTCCATGGGGCAGCTTCCCTCAAGGTCACCATGGCTGAGGAGGAGGGGTGGAGACGGATCGAATCTAAGCTCTCGAGGGCTAGTAGGCGCGAAGAGGCGACGGGAACGAAAAGACAGAGGGAACAAAGTTTTGAGCCAAGGTAAGGGAAGCTGACCCCTCCTCTCCCCGTATTTATCGACGAAATTTTACCGGGACGCGGGTAAGGCGCGGCGGCGGGCGCGCGTTAACTCTGCACTCGACCCTGTCGCTGACAAGCGGACCCCGCAAACGTGGTGGGCCAACTTAAAAGCACAATTATGACTGTGGCCGCCCGAGGCGTCGCGGAGTCATGAAGCACGTCTAATCCAACCGCCCCGCCAGCGCCGCTCTCGCCTGAAAAGGCGCGCCACTGCGAACTGCCCGCGCCACGTCGGCCATAACTGCCTGACCGGGCGCCTCGGACCCCGCCCCTGCCAAACCACCAGCGAATATTCCCTCGCTCCGCACCAGCACAGGTAAGGCGCACGTCGCTCGAGCTTTACTGATCAGGGGGTCGAAGCCTGGCTCTCGTCGAGAGTTTCGACAGGCTCTCCAGATTAAACAGAGTCAGGGGCGGACGGGGCAAGCACGAACACGCTCAACCTCGAACAAAGGCGTTAAGGCCTCGAGGATGCCCTGATCCGCGTTCAAGGCTAAACAAAGGAGGCCAGTTGAAGGATCCCAACGAGGGAGTGCATCGAGCCCTCGGTCCTAACGAACGGGACCGAGCCTTGCCTGGCGTACCTTTGTAAGCTTGTTCTGTATGAGACGTGTCTCCGGACCGCAAGCCGACCCCAAACGAACAGGGCACGGACGTCCACTTGAACCACCCGCTAACAGCTCACCGACACGTCCATGACTCGCGGCCCGCCCATGGGTAGCATGGAATTGTGTCCCCCCTCCTCCCGTGACGGGGCGACGAGGGTCGAAACTCATGGTCAAGGGCCTCACGAAACTGGCCAAGTCAGGGTTCGGTCCATGAGGGACACCCATGATGGCTCGAGACAAGACGACCCGGAGTCTAAGGGCAAGAACAAGACCTTGGACGATGCAATTCACTCCTCCAAGGCCTCGGGGGCTACACCCGCGGGTGCGCTAGCGCGCCCCCACGGGAAGTTCTGGAAAAGACCTCGAAAGCACCCTAAACTTCAGTAAGAGCTCTAACCCATGCAGGTCTGGCACCCATCACTGCATGGCCTCGGGGGCTACTGTCGGTGCCAATCCTGGGAGAGGCCCTAAAACAGCGATAATCACCAACTAAACCGCCGGAGCCTATTAACCAAGCAAAAAACAAGTGTGGAAGCCTTGATCCGCTGTCGAGCTCGAGGGTATCCTGCCCCCCTCGAGCGAGGCGGAACTCCGCCTCGCTCGAGACTTCTCGCTCGAGGCCTGGAGGCCGCTCCCGATGCCCAACTCCGCCTCGTTCGAGACCCCTCGCTCGAGGGCCCCCGACGGCTCACCTACCCGCGGACAAGGGCATTAAATGGCTCTGCGCGGTCTGGGGCAAGAAAGTCAAGCAGCGAATCATTAGCCCATCCCCGGTCATCTCCGCCAACCCCTGACCCCGTGCGGTCATTTCCGGCACCGTGCGGTCATCATCTGACCCCCTGCGGTCATCCTCTGCGTCATACAGCGTGTGGCGTCACGGGCCCGAGCGATGTGACAGCCCTGTACTATCACGCTCCCCCGTTCTACCAACTCCGGTACGGGGACCCCTCGAACGAATAGAGGGAACCCTCGAACGGGCCCGTGGCCTGTTGTACTTGATGATGACGACCCACATCGACCCATAAAATCAGAAGCATAAGGAGCGCACGTCATGTACAGGGAACGTCGCGTCTTCCGCCAGAACGCCATACGCCGGGGAGTCGCCTAATCCGACAACACAAGCCAAGACAAAGGTCACGCCCGAGGTCACGCCCCGTCGTACGCCGACACTGTACTAAGTACTGTCCTCTTACTGTTTGTAACTGCCCCTCTTTGAGCTATAAAAGGAGGAGGCAGCCCCACGGAACAAGGGGACCGACCAGAGACTGATTCACGCACTCACTACTTAGTTCAAACCAAGAACACGACTCTCACTCGTTCTAAGGGACCTGGAGGCTCATCTTCCTCTCCCGCCAAGCTTGTAGCCCCCCTACTACGAGCACCCCCGGTGCGAGGCAATACAAGTGCGCAAGCACACCCTGCTGGACGTACGATCGATAGATCGGAACCAGGATAAACCTCGTGTCACCATATTGCCCTTGCATCGACCATCGAGAGACGGGACACAGCGCACTTTTCTGCAGGTGATTGGAGCCCCGCGCGGTTCCGGCACCGACAACAATGAAACAATTAAACATCTCTTTTTTGACTGTCACCATGCCAAGAATATCTGGAGGATTGTCCATATAGCTACCGGGTTAACTCCACCTAAGTCAATAGCTCATATGCTTGAAAATGGGTTAACAGGCATAAGAAAGAAAGAAAAACTATTGATTTTTGTGGAGGTTGCAGCACTTTTGTGGGCAATTTGGTGTACACGTAACGACTCAGTTTTTGAAAAAAAAAGTATTACCTCTTTTTATGCAAGCTGTTTTCAGGGGAGCATATTGGTTGCGATTCTGGGCCCTATTCGAGAGGAAACAAGGGAAACTGTCCGTTCAGCAAGCAAAGCATTGGAGATCATCGCTTTGGATATCTTTGGCAAGAATGGATGGAGAAGCAACAATAGACTTTGCTTTTGATTATTTCTTTCATTTGTGTACGCCTTTTCCTATTATTTGTGATCAGCTTTAGAGCTGAAATATTATAAAAATATGGTTGTGTGCGGTCGCAGAGGCCGGAATTTTTTCCCTTTTTCTAAGAAAAAAAAGGAAAGATCATCCGGGTAGCCGAATATTTTGCACCACAAGCATTCAATCAGTCGCTGTTTCATGGAGAGGTCCACTTACAGAATGGGAGGTCTTGATAGCTCCGAGTCAAAAGATTTGTTCTGGAGTAAACTTTGCAGCCGAACGAACCGCACGCCTGCCGTGGACTGTGCTTTAGAAGACATCTTGAGGAAATGTGATGGTCTGCCACTGGCACTAGGGCCCCGTTTAGATGTTTCGCGAAAATTTTTTCGAGTATGTCGGGCACACATTTGAAGTATTAAATATAGACTAATTACAAAACTAATTACAGATTCTGTCATTAAATCGCAAGACGAACCTAATGAGTCTAATTAATCCGTCATTAGCACATGTTTACTGTAGCAATTTATTGTCTAATCACGACCTAACTAGGCTCATTAGATTCGTCTCGCGAAGTACACTCCATCTATATAATGGGTTATTTTTTCGACTACATTTAATATGCCATGCATGTAAGGGAACGTACTCGAAAAAAATTTCGCGAAAGCCTAGTTGGGGCTACGAATTATATACGTGTCAAAGGACAAAATCTGCATCAGTTTGAACTGGAACCAGGAGCCTTTAAGGGAGTGAACACAGTGCTTATGCAGTGCTACGACAGCCTGCTACGAATGGCACTAGTTGGGGCTACGAATTATATACGTGCCAAAGGACAAAATCTGCATCAGTTTGAACCGGAACCAGGGCCCTGTTTAGATGTTTCGCGAATTTTTTTTCGAGTATGTTCCCTCACATGCATGATATATTAAATGTAGTCGAAAAAGATAACCTATTATATGGATGGAGTGTACTTCGCGAGACGAATCTAATGAGCCTAGTTAGGTCGTGATTAGACAATAAATTGCTATAGTAAACATGTGCTAATGACGGATTAATTAGACTCATTAGGTTCGTCTTGCGATGAACTGACATAATCTGTAATTAGTTTTGTAATTAGTTTATATTTAATACTTCAAATGTGTGCCCGACATACTGTAAATTTTTTTCGCGAAACATCTAAACGCGGCCCTGGGCCTTTAAGGGAGTGAACACAGTGCTTATGCAGTGCTACAACAGCCTGCCGGACTATAGTCACAGAGGCCGTGTTTAGTTCCGCGGTGAAATTATTTTAGAAGGGAATCTTTTCACATTTAAAGTATTAAACATAGACTAATCAAAAAACTAATTACAGATTACGTTTGGAATTCGCGAGACGAACCTAATGAACCTAAGTAATATGTCATTAGCACATGTTTACTGTAACATTACTGTATCAATTTAGTGTCTAATCGCGGCCTAATTAGACTCATTGGATTCGTCTCGCAAATTCCAGTCCATCTATATAATACGATTTGTTTTTTACCTACATTTAGTACGTCATACATGTGTCTAAACATTCATTTTGGATTTTGGATTTTGGAACTAAACAAGGCCAGAGTCTGCTTGTTGTCTCTAATCTTATTTCCAAAGGGTCATTGCATCAATAGGAAGAGCCTAATCAGAACGTGGACAGCTGAAGGATCGGTCAAGGCAGGTGGAAGTCGTAGTGCAGAGCAGGTTGGTGGTGACTGTTTTGATGAGCTGATTGACCGGAACCTCATTGAGCCAGTGCTGATTGGCAACAATTTCAAGGTGAAAAGATTTCGCGTTCGTGGTGTCATGCTAGAGGCCATCATCAACAAAGCAGTTTCAATAACTTTCATCACCCTTATTCGTGAGAATGAGCTCCTCCACAACAGGGAAGGCTCCCATCCTATCCGGCGATTATGTGTTCAAGGTAGTACCGCAGAAAAGTGCAAGAGTTGCAGCCGCAGTTGGATTGAAGCATGTCAGGTGGTTGACTGTCCATGACAGTGAGCGTTTTCGGCAATTCCAGAGCTGCCGGTTGGTGCGAGTTTTGCATCTTGAAGGCTGCAAAGGGGTTGACGAGTGCACTCTTCATTGGATATGCAAGCTGACATTGCTCAGGTACCTAAGCCTCAGGGGCAGCGATGTTAGCTGTATCCCTAAGAAAATAAAAAAAAAACTGGAGTTTTTAGAGACGTTGGACATCCGAGAGACACAGGTGCACAAGCTGCCTATGGAAGTTATAATGCTCCCAAGGTTGGTTCATCTGTTTGGTCAGATTGAGCTACCCCAAGAACTTCGAGATGAGAATAGGAGTAAGCTGCAGGCATTCTTCTCAGAGCAATGTGTACTGCAGACCCTGTCAGGATTTGTAATGGACGGCAACTGTAGTTGTGAACTGATCTTACTTCACATGAGGTTTCTGAAGAAGGTTAAAATATGGTGCAAGCAATCTATAACCAGTTCAGAAAACCTAGCTTCCTCTCTCCAAAAGTGCTTCTCGAAAGACAATGGCCCTGAGTCTCTATCAATTGACTTTGGTGATCAATCCATGGACTTCCTTGACTCTGTATTACTAGAAGGTCCTTGCAAGCTGAGTTCCATAAAGCTGCGGGGAAGTTTAACCAGACCGCCCAATTTCTTTACGTTGCTCAACACTATGGCCTTGTTTAGTTCACCCTCGAAATTTTTTCACCCATCATATCAAAGGAGAATCTTAGATGCATGAAGTATTAAATGTAGACGAAAAAGGTGAAAAGTTATATGAATGGGCTGTAAATCGCGAGACGAATCTAATGAGCCTACTTAATCCATGATTTGCAATAGTGATGCTACAGTACCATCCGCTAATTATGGATTAATTACCCTCTAATTACCGTCGTTAGATTCGTCTCGAGATTTCCAACCTATCCATATAACTTTCCACCCTTTTCGTCTACATTTACTACTCCTAAATTGATAAAATCATAACCCGAAATCTTTTCACCGAAAAGTTTTCGGAAAATAAACACGGCCTATATCCGAGTTACAGCTGTCCTTGACAGGTCTGAGCATTGGGGATTTGTCTGTGATGCAAGACAACTTCCATCGACTGTTGTATCTGAAACTTGTTGAGGGTCCTCGTGCATTTTGGAGTGGCTGTTTCGTCGTGAGAAAAGGTGGATTCCCAAGCCTTCAGCGGCTGTGCTTCGAGGCTCCAGAGCTTCCAAAAGTGCACATCGATGAAGGCGGCATGAGTTCCGTTAGCTCTCTTCACCTGCTCTGTTCGAAGTACGCATTCTGCCATAAATTCAGTGGAATCGATCACCTCAAATATCTCAACGAGGTGGTACTCCGTCCTTCTGTTGGTGATGAAGAACTGGAGACCTGGAAGCAAGAAGCCAGGGGTCATCAAAACAGGCCAAAGGTGTACAGGCACCCCACTTCAGCCCGTGTTTAGTTCGCGAAAACATTTCGTGAAAATATTTCGGGTTTTGATTTTATGAATTTAGAAGTAGTAAATGTAGACGAAAAAGGTGGAAAGTTATATAGATAGGTTGAAAATCTCGAGACGAATCTAACGATGGTAATTAGAGGGTAATTAATCCATAATTAGCGGATGATTACTGTAGCACTACTGTTGCAAATCATGGATTAAGCAGACTCGTTAGATTCGTCTCGCGATTTACAGTCTATCCATATAACTTTTCACCTTTTTCGTTTACATTTAATACTTCATGCATTAAAGATCCTTCGATGTGATGGATGAAAATATTTCGGGTGGGAACTAAACATGGCCTCAGCATAAAACAGGCCAAATGTGGCGCTTCATTGATTATGCCTCTTGTTGCGTATCGTTCAGTCGTGTTTGTTTGATACCCACCTTAATAAGTGTGCCCCTCTGATATGATGTACTTTAAAGAACTGTTGGTTGTAATCCTGTGCGTGTGTGTGTCAAATAAGCTCACCAGTGTTGGTTTGAGCGAGTCTGTAGGAGCTCATCGCATGGGAACATGCAGAGCGCGTCCGAGTCGGCATGGTTGCAGGACGTGGGATGGCACGTCGTGGGAAGCGGCTTGCCGCGCTTGTAGGGCAGTACGTTGCCATGTTTAGGGAGTCATTTAGAGTCTGTAAACCTCTTTATATTCGAAGCAATAGAGTCAGAAAAGCTGCCGAACTTAAGGCTGTTGAGAGTTGGTGGGAGTTGACTTCAACACAACGGCAGTTCAAGCTGATTTTTGTTTCCTACTATGATGCTCTTAGAGTTGACTTCAACACAACGGTAGCATTTCCATGATGCTCTTGACAATCTGACGGCGATGCTACCGTTCCATTCGAAAAGAAAAAAAGTGCCCCAAGAATTTTGGAAATTTTACAAGAAATGGTTCAATTCCCACCACTCGATGAGCCAGGGACTTGTTTTTATACAAAACATCCCCGCACTTTGTACCAAAGATGAAGTAGATTTTTTTTTCGAACATTAAAGATGAAGTAGATCACTTGTGCAAATACCATAGTTCGTCATTTGTACAAATGCTTACTCTAGGAGCAAATACCATAGTTCGTCATTAGATCAGGAATTGGCAGATCACAATGCATCTCACAGCCATACTGTCATGGGCTTGTGAGCATGTTACTTACTGCGGAGGCCAGTGAATCGATCGCAGTCTTCGTGAAGCAGCTAATTCCAACCTTCACCCGGTGCTCATCAGAGCAAAGTACAATCTTATTCACGCTTAGGCGAAACTGAAAGAACATGTGGGCGGTCATCCTCGACACCAAAGGCTGCTGCGGAGAACAAGTGTGGCCGCAAGTTTCGAGTGCTGCGTCCCCTCGCATGCCCAGAACGCATGACGTGGGATTGAGGCCTGAGCCGACCAACATGGGCGACAACACCAGCGAGCACCTGCTGGCTTCGAGCGACGCCTTTGTCTCGTGCTGTAATCTTCCTCTAGGCAGTAGGGATTTGATTTGTGTGCTTGCGCTGTCCTCAAATCTTTTTCTTTTGGGCATCCATAGCGCTGATTCTTTTTTTTTTTTTTTAGATTGGATCAGGGATCCACGACGGTGCTACGAGGCCTTCATGGTGCGCCGTGGTGGCGACTTTAGATTATGTAACGGAGGTTCCTGATTGACGAAGCACATGTGGCTAGCAACCTCCAGCCTCCTCTCTAAGAGCAACTCCAAGAGACTCTCTAAATGCTTCTTCATTGTTAATTTTAGAGATTTTGATTAAAAAGTAACCTTTCAACGGCCTCTCTATTTGGTTATTCAAACGTAGTGACTCTTATTCCGGATTTCTCGCTAGCAAAATATAGAAAAGAGAATAGCTCTCTAGAGTGCATGCAAGATATAGAGAAGCTGTTGGAAAGCATGAAGATATAGAAAACGATTTTTATGCAAATAACTCTTTAAATGATGATTTAGAGAGTGATTTTTAGAGAGACTCTTGGAGATTCTCTATGTCCCCGTACTTTGTTCCCAGGAATTATTCTAGCCATACTATTTCTTGGTGAACTGCAAAAAACAACAATGTGCTGTCATGCAAAAAATACTCCACTTTTTGGTGAAACCGCATCTCTAGTTAGTTTTGTGGTATCCTATCATTGCTAATTTCAAGCTATTGTAAATAGATTCTCAATATTTTTATGCATTTTATCTTCGGATGTTAGAAAGCTAAACTTTAGCTGAAAAATAGATGATATAGTGCTATCTTGTTTTCACTCACTTCTGCACTTATGCTTGGACCCTCGTCAGTAGTGGTGAGCAATGCAGTCAGCTAACCAAGAACCACGGATGATGATCGCACAAAATGGGTCAAGGAATCTACTTCTTCAGAGTAGAGTAGTATGCATCGTGTCTTCCCTCTCCCGCAATTCTCCTGTCTGCAATTTGAAATCTGAAACGAACAAATCAAAAAAGAAAAAAAAAGACAGTGCGCCGCAGAAAGGAAACCGGAGTGCGCTGAACGAGGCCCAAAAAAGGAGCAGTCCAAAACCGCCTTCCGACTCAGACCCAGCCCAAGCCCACGCTGCCACGCACACACCGGTCGCTGGCAGCCCTGGCCCAGCCTCTTTGCCACGTCACCGATCCGTGCCTCCACAGCCATCCACCAATCAGCCCCTCCCGTCCGACACCCCACGGATCGTGTGCTTTCTCCCGTCAAGCCAGCGCCGTCCGATCCCATCACCCATCCCGAATCGGCTTCCCCAACGGTCACACGAAACCGCCTCGGTCCACGCGTCCAGCCGCCCACGCGCCCCCGCTCCCCTCTCCCCGTCCTATATAAATCGCCCCCGCACCCAACCTTCCTCCCACTATTCGCCTTTGCCAACCCGACGCTTGGTCGCCTTCGAGTTCGAGCCCCCAAATCCCCCAAGCAGAAAAAAGCGAGAGAAGGAAGTCGCCGAGAAGAAGAGATGGCCCGTACCAAGCAGACCGCTCGCAAGTCCACCGGAGGCAAGGCTCCCCGCAAGCAGCTCGCCACCAAGGTTCGTTCTGCTCCTCCTCTCGTTCTCCTGTTCCGATCTGCTCTGTTCTCGCCGAGATTTGTTGGTTGTTTGGGAGGCAACTTGCGCTGACATGCGTTTTCGATTGATTTGCAGGCTGCGAGGAAGTCTGCGCCGACGACCGGCGGAGTGAAGAAGCCCCACCGCTACAGGCCGGGAACCGTGGCGCTCCGCGAGATCCGCAAGTACCAGAAGAGCACGGAGCTCCTGATCCGCAAGCTGCCCTTCCAGCGCCTGGTCCGCGAGATCGCGCAGGACTTCAAGACGGACCTCCGGTTCCAGAGCCACGCCGTGCTGGCGCTCCAGGAGGCGGCGGAGGCCTACCTCGTCGGCCTCTTCGAGGACACCAACCTCTGCGCCATCCACGCCAAGCGCGTCACCATCATGCCCAAGGACATCCAGCTCGCCCGCCGCATCCGCGGCGAGCGCGCGTAAGCAGTCTCCGCCGTTGCAGCAGTCGGGAGGAGGTCAAGATGGAATCAGCTTGTTGATCTCCTCCCTCCGCGTTTAGCAGATCTAAATTTAGCTGTATTAGTATCTCGTCGTCAGTTTGGTTAGTGTAAAAACAGGTTTACATGGGTATTTTGTTATCTGCTATTTGGGGCTTGCTTAGTGATGAAGCAAGCTTGTTAAAGACTTAATTCGTGATGTTATTAGAAGTGAAATTACTCCCCAATTCTTATTTCTTGCTTTCTTTGCTTGGTTGATTTTCTGTTTGTTCGTCGTGGTAAATGTCTCGCCGTGGTGCCGTGCTGTGGATGATTTGTTTGTTGTGGTGGTGAGGCGTTGGAATCGTGTGGTTCGTGCGCTGTACTCCTTTTTTGTTGAACCAGTCGTCGGTGGCTGCGGTTTGCCCTTCGCTGTTGGGACGGGGCCGTAATTCACGGGTTGCCTTACCATGTCAAGGTGGCTTGCGCGTGCTTCGCTGCTTTGACAGCGAGGCGGTGTCGTATCAGGCGTGGTTTTTTTACTGCGTTTTTTTCCCCGTACCAGGACTGTAATTTGGTGCGTTGAAAGGAGCACGAGTAGGTGGGAAATCTGAATTGGGAGGGTGGTGTGAATACGGCAACACGTGCGACACGCTTTTGATCGTTGTTTTGGGTCAGTTTTCAAAGGATCGTTTTGGGCCACGGTGTGCAACCTCTCGTTTTGTGGGTCCAAATCTTGACGAGCCGGCCTACGTCTGTCCGCAGCAGGTTGACGGGAAACAGATTTCAGCCCAGCCAATTGCTGCGGTGAAATGGAGCCCAACTCTTGCGATCTTTCAGCCCACTATAATGAAGTCGCTTATTCACGCACGCTTGTGACTTGTGACCCAGATCAGTTCGCTGCCTTCACCGCTGAAGCAACCTTTTGTGCGCTTCTGTTTCATAAACAGTTTGGTCATGTACCATAGTCGTGTTACAGATTCCGTGAGTCGTGTTACAGATTCCGTGATGTTCAGTAGGAAGGACAAGTACTATAAAGCTATTTCGAGTTTTGCCCATTTTCAGTTATTCACTAAATAAACATGTTATTTACAGTTCGCAGTTTCATTGTTGGAGCATAGTGGTCAGCCGGTCAGATGAGATGACAGACATGAAACGTAAACTCCCAAGCATAAGAAGTTCTTAAGCCTCTAACCGCCCTCAAACCGTACAAACCTTCACCCTCCCCACACAAACACAAAAGCACACCCTCTCACAAACCTTCAAAATTCTCCCTCAAAACAAAACCATTCTCCCGAATTCAAAATCCCCAGCACCAACATCATCCCCAATCCACTGCAAATCAAAAACCACCAATCGAACTCCAAAATTTCACCCCGAATCCGCCGTCCAAATCCTCCACCCAAAAACACGCGAAAACACACACCCCCTCGCTCACAGCACACCCGCGCGAAAAGTCCAGAAGCATCCGATGGCCAGGCGGCCGCATCGCGCGGCCACGCGTACGCTCGGGATGCTTCGTCCGAGGATCCCGATCCGCGTGCGCCGTCGCCCGACCAATCGGAGCGCGCCGCTGGCCGTTATAAATGGCGCGCCGCGAATCAGCGGTTCGCCACGCCACTGGAAAAATCCGCTTGCATCACAAGCACACTGGAAACTCTGAAAGAAGGGTAGTAGAGTGATCTTTTGCTCTGTCATGGCGACAGCGACTGAGGAAGTTGCACCGGCCGTCGCCGTTGCCGACGCGCCGGCGCCGGAGAAGGTGGAGGAGGTGAAGGAGGCGGGCGCTGTTGAGGCGGCGCCGGAGAAGGTTGAGGAGGCGCCGCCGAAGCCGGCGGCGGAGGAGGGGAAGGAGGCCAAGAAGGCGAAGAAGCCGCGGAGCAGGAAGCCCAAGTCCGCTGGGCCGCACCACCCGCCCTACTTCGAGGTGAGCGAAAGATTCTCTCTTTTCTGATTTCCGGCATGATTGATCGACGAATTGGGTTCGATGATCATCCGAGATGCTGGCGGTTAACGAATCGCTGTTGTGTGAATCAGATGATCAAGGAGGCGATCCTGTCGCAGGACGGCAAGGTTGGGGCGAGCCCGTACGCGATCGCCAAGCACATGGGGGAGAAGCACCGGGACGTGCTCCCGGCCAACTACCGCAAGGTGCTGGCCGTGCAGCTGCGCAACTTCGCCGCCAAGGGCCGCCTCGTCAAGGTCAAGGCCTCCTTCAAGCTCGCCGCGGCGGAGGAGAAGAAGGCTGCAGCCGCGAAGGCCATGAAGGCGCCGGCGGCGGCCAAGCGCAAGAGGGCGGCGCCCGCCAAGAAGAAGGCGGCCGCCCCCGCGGAGGCCAAGAAGGCGCGCGCGAAGCGGGCGAGGAAGGCGGCGCCGGCTCCCGCGCAGCCGATGCCGAAGCAGGCGGCCAGGCCCGTCCGCGCCGCCGCCGCCGCCAAGAAGGCAGCCAACAAGGCCAGCGCCTGATCCGGTCGGCAACCGCCGTGTCGTGTTGGTCCCGTGTGTGCGCGCCGCCGTGTATAGCAGCAGTAGTAGTGACTCGTAAAGTAGTACTGGTAGGAAGCAAGAACTTCGGTCGTCTCCGCCGGCGTGCGCGACTCCGTGTTGTAAATACCGGAACCAGTGTGGTGTGATGGCAATAAGCGCGCGCTTTTGCTGATGCTTGGAAGAAGAACCCATGTCAGTCTAGTGATATGATGTAGCATGTGTGGAGGAGGCTTTGCAAGATCATCGTGCGTGCTAGTTCGGTCGCTGATGCTGGCTTATCTGAAATTCTTTTGTGCGACACTGTGACCAGGGAATCGTAGGATGGAATCACTCGGAGCTCAGGGTTCAGAACACGAACAGTGTCAAAGTGCCACGGCTCATCAGTCGCGAGTGTGTTCCAACGGTAGATCGAGAAGGTTCTGGATTTCTGTTGATTGGAGACACCTGTCACAGAAGGCAGCAGGGGATGAGGTTCTGCCCAGTTCACGAGAAGGGGAAGAAGCCTGGGAGGCAGGGAGAGGCGGAGAGCAGAGCAGAGTAGCTTCTGGAAGCGGACGTGCGGAAACGTTGGGTGCGCACGCGTCCGCCAGGGACAGCTAGACCCCGGCGCTGTGGCACACCGCACGCCCATTTGGCTGCCCGTTGCCACGCGGGGCGTGTGGGAGCACGGCGGCTTTGAGCACCGGCCGGCCGTATCGTACGGTACGGTAGAGTTTTCTGGAGTGGGAGGCGAAGGACTCGACCGTTCTGTAAACACGTTGTGCTCCTGCACTCTTTCGATCTTCTCGGCACCAGCGGCTTCCGTCACGTCTGGATTAGCGTTTTGCGTGTCGAGATTCAGGGCCTGCTTGGTTTACTACCAAAATTTTGGCATGCCAAAGTTGTGGCATGCCAAAACTTGGGCACAAAAGTTGTCAACATTTTGGTCAAAAAAATGTGAGATGTAAACATCATTTTGGTAGCAAACCAAATAGTAGCCAAAAAATTGTCAACTTTTGCTTTGCCAAACCTTTGGCATGCCAACATTTTGGCATCCAACCAACCAAGCTCTCACGTTTATTCTAATCGTGGCCGCCAGCGCTCAGCACCGATCAGGTTTTTTTTTCGCTACAGTAGCGGTTTTTTCGGGAATAAAAACCGGTCCAGTAAACCGGTCAAACAGGCCGGTTAACCAGTAGAAGCGGTTTGGTAGGGTCGGTTTTGAGCGGTAACCGGCCCTATTATGCTACCGGACCGGACCGGTTTGACCGGTAACCGGTCAAACCGGACCGGTTACCGACGGTAAAAAAAAACCCTGGCACCGATAGCTTAATGAGCTTCTCATATTGCTGTGACAGCACTAAGCGAGCAGCTATACAAAAAATCTTTGCTACACAGAGGGGCCGGGATGGCGGGATGGACCTGGATTTTCCGTCTCTCTGCGAGGGAAACGGGTTATACAACCAGCCGCGTCCTGCGTGTATGCCCTTCTTGGTGCAATGGTGCAGCAGGGGCACACGGAATCCTGTCACGCTCTGGCCCTGCAACTGCAAATAGAGACACTGTCGCCGTGGCGAGGAAAGCTGCGTGCCATCGCCTCCCCATCTGTCCATCCACACACGCCCGTACGCCGCCGTCTCCCTCTGACTCGTGGGCCCATCTCGCCCCTCCCGCTTCCTCCGTCCCCGACGCTCGCTTGCTCCCCCAACCCCTACCAGCCAAAAAAAAAGGGAAGAGGGGAAGAGGGAGAGAGAGAACGAACGAGAGAAAGAGGAAACAAGAGGAGGAAGAGAGAGAAAGGGGGGAGAGAGAGAGAGAGACAAGTGGTACTAGCAGGCGCACCAGCTGCCTCGGAGCGCGCCCTACCCCCGCCGCTCACTCCAGCTGCTGCTCGCTCGCCGGCGGGGGCGGAGCGGAGGCCCACACGGGCGGCAGGGCGGTCGCGCGCGCCCGTCCATCCGCCATCCTCCGATGGAAGCCTTCTAGAAGGGCTATCAGCTGCTGATAGTGTACGGTAACTGCTCCCATCTCTCTATTAACTCGGCAATCAGGAAGCGATTTGGCCCCCAATTTTTTTTTCCTGCGTGGTTTCGCGCGAGGGGGGAGCCTGCATTGGATGAGGGCGACGGGTTATGCTGTTTCCACACGGCGAATCCGCGCGGGTTTTGGTGGAGCTGGTGCTGGCGGATTGGGGGTGATCTAGGGTTTAGTGCCTATGATTTGTGTGCCCCTTTTTTTTACCCTGTTTGTTGTGAAAGTTTCTGCCCCCAATTACACCCCGCGGGGGATCGGGGATGGGGGGCAGTTTGGGTTCTCCGTCTGCCTTCTGGGTGAGTGGTGCGTGTGTGGTTTTTGGACGGTTAAGTGGCGGTAGTACTGCTAGGTTGATGCTAGTAGCAGCGTTCGTGCTTGATGTGAGCCGTGAGCGTTTTGTGGTGTGATTCCTTTGTCGTGCATTGGGATTACGAGTGCCTTGGTGCCTTTGGAGTTGGTAGGATGGGAATTTGGTGGCGCTCTTCTAGTTAGTTATGCCGCTGCTCCCTGTGCCGCGATGGGATGCTAATCCAAACATGTTTTGTCAGTATGGTGTGTGCATCGACTGATTAGATGCTTGACTATCTGGTTTGGTTGTCAGGCGCTGCCCTGAACTACCTGTAAAAATGTTGAAAGCAACTGGAAATTGTTTCAGCTGGAGAGTTTTCTGTGCTTTAGGCCCGTGATGTTCAGATTCAGAGTCATGCCGATGACAATTCCTCAGCTGTAGTTCACAAGTTAATTGCTTTATTGGCATGTGTTTGGTCTAGCTAACGTTACTTACTATGAGTGTACGCTTGCTGTATCTGACTGCTTCCCGCAGTAATCTCATTTATGTTACTTCATCGAACCAGTTTCTGTTGCAAAATAGGGTTTATAAGATAAGAAGCTCCAATGCCTCTCGGGGGTGAGGTTGCACATTTTTATTCTCCTGTTTGCTGCTTGCTTTTTTGAAAATATGGCACACGGACATGATCTTCTTCTTCTTTTTTTTTTTTGAAATAGAAGGACACAATCTTTTTAGCCAACAGAATTCCTGGTGACTGTTTCGAATAAACCCTTCTGGAGATGGCACACTGTTTTGCTGTTGTCGAGAGTATGCGCTGCATGCATTTGTTCATGCCTCCTGTCATAAAATGCATACAGCTGATGTTTGGTGCTTGCGTACTTTTCTGTGAAATTTATTTGACAATCCATTGAGGCCATGTTTCAGTTAGTAGAGCTCCAGATCTGTAGTCCATCCATAACCACCACCCTCTAATATTTTAGAGCCATAACTCAATAATTAACATGATACATATTTTGCTCACCATGAAGCTATACCATTGTGAAAATTGGGTCTGGATCCATACATGTAGCTTGTCTGTCCTTTTCCCCCAATTTTACTGTTGCATTCTGTTCTCATACATCCTCTTGTTGAACTTGCTGTTGAGATAGCATGTAGTCCTCCATTCAATAGTGAAACGTTTTTGTATTGCCTCTCTGCCTCTGTTATTGTATCTCTGTAGAACTGTGAGCTTGCAAAAATATAATCTCTTTGGAAATCAGTTTCCTTAATCTTTTTGCTGTTTCAATGATTTTTCCCTTTATTTTCCAGGTGATCTACTGATCTCGCCCTATTTTGCTGGCTGCAAGCAGATGTAATAATGGACAACCTTGGGCATAGAGAAAATGGCAGGCAAAGGCCTGACCAATATAAAGCAGTTCATGCTCAGGTTTGTGTGATTCAACATCTGAAATTCTTATGCAGCATTTCATATCTGTACACGCTCCTCTGTCATAGGCAAGACCTTCTTCGCCACTGCCATAGCTAACATTTCTGCACACGTCTTCAAGGATGTATCGGCTGAACATATCTTTAGACAAGCGAAAAATGTAATTATGCCTTTTCTGCACCAAAAGCTTAGCTGAAAGTCTTATTATCAAAACTGACGAAGATAAAGGCTGCTAGGAGCTGTCCATCTAAAAGATGAAATGGCTAATGTTAACAAGTCAAAGAACAAAACACCTTCTGCAGAATTATTTAGCTAAAATTCCATAGTCTGATCAGTTAATTTCTGCACGGGAAGCTTGATATCATTTTTTGTTTGATTTATTGCTCTTTCCGGGTAGCTAGTTAGACTTCAATTCTTATGAGTAAAGGAGCTATTTTTGGGCCAACATATCCAAACAGATCCATTGTTTATTTACTGTTCATCTGCGCTGCTATATTGTATTGAAGTTATGATGTTGAAAACTCTGATGCACATGATGTTCCTCATTTGGAATTAACTACTATGGATGCAGTCATTCAGCTCCCTGTAGCTTAAATTCAATAAGAGAACTCTTCAACTTCCGAACATTTGGCGCGCATACATTGTCTAGATTACAAGATAGCTTCATTCTCAGTGATATATTATAGTTCATTGCTTTTGTTAGTTTCCCCTGGTATTCCTTGTTTCTTTATTGTCTGCCACAGTTATTCTAATGAGGAATGTTAAAATTTGATGTTTCAAATTTGACATGGTTACAGCTGTTGCATTTGTTCTCCTAAAACAAGCAATGTTTCAGGCTGTTTTAGTTTCCTGTTCACCTTATCCTATCTAACTGGTGCGACACTAGATGCTTATGCAATTGGTTTCTCTATAGCTTTTGTAGCAAGTAGTATGACTAACTGTGCTGTGTAGAATTGTATGTAGTTTAATCGAGCATCGATTAGGATTTACCTATGACAAACCGGTAGCTACTGTTGCCTTTGCAAGCATGTTTTTTCTAAGACAACAGACTTATGATGCATGCTCTGTGTTTCAGTGGATGATGCCTCAGCTAAAAGACCATCACAGTATGAATCTCCTGGCACTGATGAATGAGAAAGACAGTGCCATCCGAGAAAGGGACCATGCTCTTGCTGAGAAGAAAGCTGCTGTAGCTGAGCGAGACATGGCATTTGCTCAGCGCGATGCTGCAATGGCCGAACGGAATGCTGCGATTGTAGAAAGGGATAATGCCCTTGCTGCTCTTGAACTTGCCCGTACAAATGGGTTTAATATGAATAATGGAAATGGATTTCACCAAGGACCTCCTCTCAATGGTACAAAGAACATCCACCACCATGACCAGCTATCTCATGTACAAACATCACCATTGCAGCTGGCCGATTCTCCATATGACCATGCCAGAGAAATGCACATATCAGAAGCATACCCTATCGCAACAGCTCCGGGAAGTATTGGGAAGGGGAAGAAGCCAAGGAAGAACAGTTCCCAGGCTTCTCCATTGAAGAGGCCATCAGGTGTGCTCCGAAAAACCAAGAAACCAGCAGCCAGTGAGTGGAAGCATGGGGGGATGTCCGGTGGAGGTGAAGATTCAGCTCGTGCTTCTGTGATGAAGAACGAGTGGAAAGACCAAGATCTTGGGCTGAACCAGGTCACATTCGATGAGTCAACCATGCCTCCACCCGCCTGCTCGTGCACGGGGGTGCTCCGTCAATGCTACAAGTGGGGAAATGGCGGGTGGCAGTCGTCCTGCTGCACCATGAGCATGTCCATGTACCCTCTTCCTGTGATGCCCAACAGGCGTCACGCCCGCATGGGCGGAAGGAAGATGAGTGGCAGTGCATTCACAAAGCTGCTCAGCCGGCTGGCAGCTGAAGGCCATGATCTCTCGACATCAGTGGACCTCAAGGACCACTGGGCCAAGCATGGCACGAACCGGTACATCACCATCCGGTAGCACCGGGCGGCCATTGTTGTATTGTGCCATTCAATCTGAAAAGGGGAGAAGGTGCGAATGCCGCTTCTCCTGCATCCCAAGAGCACCTTTACATGCCATTTTTTTCTAGGGGATGTGGGTAGAATTTTGTGTTCACAGTGCTGTAGTTTCTCCCCTTTCTGAACTGTTAATTGTTCTCGTGGTGCTGTAATGCTGCAGTCCACGAGAATGCAAGTGTAATTGTAGTTCCCAGGTATTCATCGTGAGATCGCTGTATAGCTTTGATATCTGGATTCAACTGGTAGTTATGGAAGGTAGATTATAATTAGCTTCAAATATTATGGCACATCCTGCCTTCACATGCCTGTTATTTAGGCCATTTGGCGATTGATCTAAAGCTATCGTGAACGCAGGGACAGCTTTTTTTTTCCTCCGTTAAGGAATGTCGAGTGGCTTTCTAATAATAACGTCTGCAAAAAATCCAGACCGTATGACATAGTAGCGCTCAATGTAATGTCACAAGAAACACTGTAAAATTCCCAACTGCAGGCTTCCGGACAAGAACTGGAACAGAAAGGACAAGCCATAGATAGAAGATAGAAACGCTGGTAACCTTCAGAGGTTCCTGCCCAGGTCACCTGAGAATTGTTAGTGTTAACTTCTTGATCTGTTCAAGTTCTTCGACAATTTCAGAGAATTCAGAAAGTCTGAACTGCAGACATAAAAGAACCAAGCAAATATTTGGAGTGTCAGTGCACACACCAGCTTACACGGACTGTAGCATTCAGGCCATACATCAAAAGCACATTATTTGATTTCCTCAGCATAACACCGAGAGCAATTTTTGAAGAATCTGTGTCAGGGGAGAACCAACACTGCAAAGTTAGGCCACAGCATCATCTGTGTTACGCGCTACAGGTTTTGATGATTCATCCGGTAAAATTACAGTCCCCAAATCACAATTCACGATTCAGGATGGTTACTGCTTTCTCTACATCCTCTACACGATGTGCCACCTTCGTGTTCCCGTGCGACCATTTCTTATTGTTACTCTACCGGATCCACAGCTGCTAGCTCTTCTACTTCGTTGGTTCCACTGACTGCTACCAACAACCATGCCAACTTGGGCAACGAGCAATGCAATGCGATATTGAGCGGCTTGGATAGCGCGGGGCTCGGCAAATCAGTTACATCCACAATTGCAATACGATGTGCTCGCACTAACAGAAGATTAAGATTCAGGCAGACCATAACCATGGATTAGCAGCAAAAAGATACAGGAAGAAAGAGTTCCAGGAATCCAGGTCCTGGTGGATCAGCCGGCGAGTGGGTTGGCGTGGATGGTGACGCGGTTGAGCCTGATCTCGGCGAGGGGCCTGTCCCCTGGCCCGGTCTGCGCCTTCTCCATGAGGTCGAGGACCTCGAATCCGTGGATGACCTTGGCGAAGATGGTGTAGTGGCCGTTGAGGTGCGGCTGCTTGGCGTAGGTGATGAAGAACTGGCTGCCGTTGGTGTTGGGCCCGCTGTTGGCCATCGACATGATCCCCCTCGCGTTGTGCTGCCGAGCGAAACCGAATCAATCATCCAGAAGTCAGTATTCAGTAAGCGAGGGTTGGTTGGGTTCGTCAGAGCAAGCAGAGGAACCAACCGACAAATCAAATCAATCTGCCACCAGATCAAGGTTGGTACCTACCTTGAGGGACTCCCTGAACTCGTCGGCGAACTTGGTGCCCCAGATGGAGGCGCCGCCCTTGCCGGTCCCCGTGGGGTCGCCGCCCTGGATCATGAAGCCCTTGATGTTGCGGTGGAAGACGGTGCCGTCGTAGTAGCCGCTGGCGCAGAGGGCCAGGAAGTTCTCCGCCGTGCGGGGCACCTGGTCGCAGAACACCTCGCACTTGATGTCCCCCAGGTTCGTGTGCAGCGTCACCGACTGCAAGCAACCATACATCCGTCGATTCAGTCAGCAGGGGAAGGAAATCGAACGGGGGAAGGGGAGACCGGGAGAGAGGCTCACCATGGCGCCGGGGCGAAGCGAGAGAGGCGGCGGGGAGAGAGAGGGGGGAGGCGGTGGGCGGGGGTTTAGGAGGGGAGACGGCGAGCCGGCGAGGCAGACGACGGGTGGTGTCTTGTGTTGTGCGGGCTGGAGGAGAAGAAGGCGAAGGAAGAAAGAAGGAAGGCGGCGGCGTGGGCGTGTTGGGCTTGGGCTCTGGGGTTGGCCCAGCTTATAGGCCGGGATTCGTTTGGTGGAACGGTCAAGAGCTCTCTGGAAATTTCTTTTTTTTTTCTAAGAACTCCCCGGAAATGAAGCCCGCCGGCGCCGGAGCCCTTACGTTCGGTGTCGACCTTGGGGCGGCGGCCACCGTCGATCCCCCACACCGGCCGCCCCCAAGCGCGCCTCGTCGGCAGGGATTTCACACCCCCGGCCGCAGCCCTACACGTCCACGCATGTCGCCTCCGGCGCACGCCCACAACGCCGTGGCGCCCAGCCAGCCTTGCGCACCGCTCGCCGCAGGGCCGCGTGAGGCGGCGCAAGAGGAAACGAAGCGAGATGGCTAGCAAGCAGAACCTCGCGCTTCATCGCTGATTCCTCCGCGCCGCGCTGGCCTATACTCGACACGGACGCCGTCATCACTAACTTCCCCTGGTTGCATAGCTGGTGCTCGCAACATGTTCGGCAAAATGCTCACTGCATGTCCAGCAAGGTTTCCTTTTTAGTCCCGGCATTAGATAAGGCAGAGGCTGACACGTCGAGGCCAAACAAATGTGGACCATGATCATCAAGAGTCAAGAAGACGGGAGTGAGGCTGTCAGTGGCTATGTAGCAGCCACTCCACCAGATGATGCTGGCCTACTGCTGGTCTGCTGCTATTCTGGGCATTTCCATCATGCACCGGTGAGTACAGAGATCAAATTAATCCATCCGCTTAAGTGTGTGTAGATGGAATGTTGTCGGATCAGATTTAGAGTCAAATTGGGCATATGTGTGTCAGCTTTGAGAACTTTAGATTGCACCACAAGCAAAGCAAAGAATTCATGCTTCCTTCCGCGTGTGTGCTCTCCGTATCCAGGACCACTAGAAGTTGCTGCAAGTACCTAGCGTTTTAATGTCGTAAGGTGATTTTGCCCTGTAGGTTCCATCAGTAGTCATCTCCAGGAGACCTGATCTGGTTGATCATTGAATCACACTTGTTAACTCGGCAAAGCCCTCAGGTACGGTTCTGATTCATGAGTCATGACATCCCCTCTCACCGTTTCATCATCATTCATGTTAATTGAACTTACCACTTCTTTTCCCTCCACCTCTAGCATGGACTAGTTTCAAGAACCCACAGACACTGAAGAAGCCATGGGGATCAAGAACTCCACTACAACCTTTGCCCAGAGCTGGGGCAGCGCTCAAGGCCGGCTGGTGCGTCTGGAAGTTCTCGTCCCTTTTAGCGCCATGATCTGGATCCTCGTCGAGTTGTTTGGCTCACGCCGGCGGAGGTATAGCCATGGGTTCTTCCGCTTCTTCGTGTGGGCAGTGTACACGCTCTTCACCGTGCTGGGTCCCTACACCATCGGGTTGCTGCAAGATGGCCCCTTCCGTGACCAGACGTTCGTCCTGTGGGGCACCATCCTCCTCCTCATCCAAGTGAGTGCTGATTCCTTGTCAGTTTACAGCATACATGACATTGAGCAGAGGAAGAGGATGCTTGTGCAGCACATGTTACAGATCATTCTCGTGCTATGGTTAATTGTGAATTGCAAAGGTCACAACAAAAGCTACACTGCAACCATCTGGATGTTCTGGATTCAGAGTGTCATTTTGACATACAGAAAGTCTCGGATTTTAAGAAACGCGAGCAAAAAAGGTGGGTTGCTGAAGCAGTCGAAAGTGGTTGCTGATTACATGATGATTGAGCATGAGCAGATACCCCAGGACTTCAATCACAGAACAATGCAAGGGTACAAGTACATATTCCACGGTGAAGAAGAGTTAGCTTCCCTGCTTCCCACCGCACCTGAATATAGAGTTGAATTTAAGGAGGCGGCAATGACAAAATTCACTACCATTGATTCTGTGTGGCAATGGATCGAGAGTCAGAGCGTTTTAAGCCAGGAAGCTAAGGAAACAATAAAGGACTTTGCTCTCTCCTTCTCATTGTTTAAGTTGTTGAAGCGGAGATTGTGTGGATACCAGATTGGTGAAGCTGGCCTCGCCAAGACATTAGATTTCATGCTTCATGGTCTTATCTCTGAAGAAGGTAACTATGTTCGTGCATTTGCAATTATAGAGATGGAGTTGGCATTCCTATACGATTTCCTCTACACAAGGTTCGATACGAAGGCTCCTAGGTATAAGGGCTGGGCATTCTACTTTGTTGTAGTTGTTACTGTTTGGAATTTTATCACTGGAGCATTTAGCAAGCACTACCATCGTAGTAATTTGGAACAGAGAGTTCACGGAACAAATGTTACTCACTGGGTAACCATTGTGCTGCTTATCATTGTGTTAGTGTTGTCCCCTTTTCCCCCCAGCACACTATTTGACAGGTGGGAGCTAGTGGACGAACTCCATAGTTACAAACAACCCACGTGGGAGAAAGCGATGTTTAGGGTAAAACATATATCACAAAATTGTTGGCAGAGAGCACTTGGGCAGTACTCCCTGTTACTCAAATTCGACTACCACCCGTGGAATGTACTACGGCTGTTATCACTGGGCCTGGTCGACTCAACAAGAGAAGGACAGAAGGCTGGGAAAAAGATCATGTTGACAGATGAACTCATCGAGCACGTCCTTTCTGGGTTCAAAGAGAGAAATGGGCAGTTACAAGATGGACAGTCGGCTCTGGCCAGAAATCAGCTGGGAAACCAATTCTCATGGGCCTGCACCCTACCCACACACATCCACAAGATCCTCGTATGGCACATCGGGACGACCATCGCCATGGATGGGCACCCAGTTCCCCCAACTGGCGACCACCGTGTTGCCAAGACCCTTTCAGACTACTGCGCCTACCTGGTAGCCTTTGTTCCGGACATGCTCCCCGGCCATGGCTACGACAACCAGCGCATATTCGACGCCATGGTCATGGAAGCTCGCGGAAGCCTCACCGGGTGTGACACTGTGAGCAGCCGGTGTGAGAAGCTGGTGATGGCGGTCTTGCCTAGCAACAGCAGCTGCACAATCCTGGAGCTGGGGGGCAAGCTTGGGAGAGAGCTGAGGGGTGTGGTTCCGGTGGAGCAGAGATGGAAGGTGCTGGCTGACTTCTGGGCCGAGTTCATTCTCTTCCTCGCGCCGTCGAACAATGCCGAGATCCACGCTGAGAAGCTCGCCGCCGGCGGGGAGTTCATGACCCATCTCTGGGCGCTGCTCACACACGCCGGCATTCTGGAGCGCCCTGCTACGACCAACAGTGTGGGAGGTAACAACGGTGCCCCTGCTCATGATTTACCTGTTTGAGGGATCAGAACATTCTGGTCTGAAGCGCACTGCTAACACTTATGCTTGTGTGATTGATTTATGATACTGTTGATTCGTCAGATTTGATGTTAATTTGGGTGCAGAGTGGATCTTGTTTGCACAAGATTGTGTAGTTGTGTTGTAAGTTACTAGTTGTGTGCTGTTTGTGTAAGAATGAAGCAGAATTCGTCGTGTTTATGATGCTTGTTGATTCGTCAGATTTGAAGTTAATTTGGGTGCAGGGTGAATCATGTTTTCACATGGTTGTGTTGTAAAATTAGCACTGGTGTTGTTTGTGCCAAAATGAAACAGCTGTCTGATTTACTATTATATGGTTTCTCATGAATGTTTGTTCGTCCGATTTGAAGTTAATTTGGGTACAGGATGAATCTTGTTTTCACATGGTCGTGTTGTAATTTAGCAGTGCGCTATTTGTGTAACAAATTGCGCAAAGGGCTGGCAGGGACTGACATGGAATGAATTCCAGCAGTCACACAAATGTTATTTTACTGCAGCAGTTGCACTAATACCTTATTACCAGAATTTTGGCGTAGTACGTTTAGAGACCGTAGTCGATAGCTATTGAACCTCTGTTAACACATACATCAAATTTCAAGGTCAGATATCACATACAAAACATATGCTAAGGATGATATTATGATGATTATTTTTTATTTTGTTTTGTTAGTTCTCATTTCTTCATCTCAACGAGACCTTTTCTTTGATTTACTAAGGACGAAATGACATATTGACTTGCTAGAGACATTTTGGTCACTCCGAAAGTACAGTAGATGTCTCAACCTTCTTCCAATAAAAAAAGTAGAGATTATAACACATAATTCTTCTCGTTGTTTAAATCCTAGAACATCATTCTTTTGGATGGAGTATATAGCAAAATCCCATTACACGACATTTGGATAATTTTTTTTTAAGTAATCCAAATATTAGTAAAAAAACTAAGCCTACTATATTTGCATGGACCACATTCCTAGTTCTTTGTTATAGAACGGATCATTTCTCGGGTAGATTCGTATTATTCCTGAATTTGGGTCTAAAAATTTTGGCCCATGCCAGACCCTAATAGACCATCGGGTTGGATTCTTTTTGCCCGCGTCATATGGTCAGGTCGGATTGTGTTTGAATTGGGTTGTGGATCAAATAAAATTGGCCCGTGCCGGACTGAGTTTTGAATTAGGTCATAAATATCGGTCCGAACCCTCCCAACTTTTTTTTAGGTTAGATATAATCAGGTCTACTTTGTTACATTGCAACATGCTTCTTTGTACACACCGTCAACCTTCCAACATAAAGCTTTTAATTTCAAACGTTAATTTGGCTTGCCCCTTCTCCATCCACCTCTAGCTGGACTAGTTGGTACTTTGGAGAAGCCATGGGGATCAGGAACTCCACCGCAACCTTTGTCCAGAGCTGGGGCAGCGTTGAAGGCCGGCTGGTGCGCGTGGAAGTACTCGTCCTCTTCAGCGCCTTTATCTGGATCCTCGTCGAGTTGTTTGGCTCAAGCCGGCGGCGGCATAGCCATGGGTTCTTCCGCTTCTTCATCTGGGCTGTGTACACGCTCTTCACCGTGCTGGGCCCCTATACCATCGGATTGTTGCAGGACGGTCCCTTCCGTGACCAGACGTTCGTTCTCTGGGGCACCACCCTCCTCCTAATCCAAGTCAGTGCAGATTCCCTTTCCGTTTACAGCATCCATGACATTGAGCAGAGGAAGAGGATGTTTGTGCAGCACATGTTACAGATCATTCTCGTGCTATGGTTGATTGTAAATTGCAAAGGTCACAACAAAAGCTACAGTGCAACCATCTGGATATTCTGGATTCAAAGTATCATTTTGACATACAGAAAGTCTCGGACTTTAAGAAACGCGAGCAAAAAAGGTGGTTTGCTGAAGCAGTCTAAAGTGGTTGCTGATTACATGATGATTGAGCATGAGCAGATACCTCAGGACTTCAATCATGAAACCATGCAAGGGTACAAGTACATATTCCACGGTGAAGAACAAGTAGCTTCCCTGCTTCCCACCGCACCTGAATACAGAGTTGAATTTAAGGAGGTGTCAATGACAAAATTCACCACCATTGATTCCGTGTGGCAATGGATCGAGAGTCAGAGAGATTTAAGCAAGGAAGCTAAGGAAACAATGAAGGACGTTGCGCTCTCCTTCTCATTATTTAAATTGTTGAAGCGGAGACTGTGTGGATACCAAATTGGTGAAGCTGGCCTCAGCAAGACATTAGATTTCGTGCTTCATGGAGCATTTAGTAAACGCTACCATCGTAGCAACTTGGAACAGAGAGTTCATGGAACCGATGTTACTCACTGGGTAAGCATTGTGCTGCTTATCGTTGTGGTATCCTTGAACGTTGACAATTGTCAAAGAGAGCAACGGGCACTTACATGATGGGCAACAAGCTCTAACCAGAAATGAACTTGGAAACCAATTCTCATGGGCATGCACCCTGCCCACACACATCCACAAGATTCTCGTATGGCACATCGGGACGACCATCGCCATGGATGGTCACCCGGTTCCCCCAACCGGCGACCACCGTGTCACCAAGACCCTGTCGGAGTCGGACTACTGCGCCTACCTGGTAGCCTTTGTTCCGGACATGCTGCCCGGCCATGGCTATGATACCCAGCGCATCTTCGATGCCGTGGTTATGGAGGCTCGGAAACAACTCACTGGGTGTGACACTATGAGCAGCAGATGTCAGAAGCTGATGAGGAGCAACAGCGGCTGCACAATCCTGGAGCTCGGGGGCAGGCTCGGGAGGGAGCTCAGGGACGTGGTTCCGGAGGAGCAGAGATGGAAGGTGCTGGCCAGGTTAAAAAACCGTTTCAAACCGGTCCGGTCCGGTAGCTAAATAGGACCGGTTACTGCTCAAAACCGACCCTACCAAACCGCTTCTACTGGTTAACCGGCCGGTTTGACCGGTTTACCGGACCGGTTAGCCGCTCCAAAAAAACCGAAAAAACCGTGGGAAAAAAAACACGATGTCCTGGTGCTGGCTGACTTCTGGGCCGAGTTCATCCTCTTCCTCACGCCGTCGAGCAATGCCGACATCCACGCCGAGAAGCTCGCCGCCGGCGGGGAGTTCATGACCCATCTCTGGGCGCTGCTCACACACGCCGGCATTCTACGACCGACGGCGCTGGAGGTAACAACGGTGCCCCTGCTCGTGATTTACCTGTTTGAGGGATCAGATCATTCTGGTCCAAGCACACTGCTTATGCTTCTCAGCTTCTGCTGGTGTAATTGATTCGTAAGATTTGAAGTTAATTTTGGGTATAGGGTGAATCATGTTTTCACATGGTTGTGTTGTAAAGTTAGCATTGGTGCTGTTTGTGTCACAATGAAACAAGAGTTGTTGTATGATTTACTATTATATGGTTTCTCATGAATGTTCGCTCGTCAGAATTGAAGTTAATTTGAGTACAGGGTGATCTTGTTTTCACATGGCCATGTTGTAAGTTACTCCGCAGCGTGCTATTTGTACAACAAAGCAGAGTTATTTGTCTGGTTTACTTTGTGTGGTTCCTTCCTATGAATACCTGATTACCAAAATTTTGGTAGACGTTAGACGTAGTCGATCGGTATATCTGTCAATGGATACAACAAAATTCAAGGTCAAACATCAGAAAGAGTCACACAGAACATCTGCTAAGAAAGAAATTAGGAGAATATTTTTTTCATTTTATTTTGTTTGTGTCTTGTTTCTTCATCTCAACAAAACCTTTCCATTGAGTTGACAGAGGCAATTTGGTCACCCACTAGACATCATCACTCCACAAGTATAGTAGATGTCTCCCCCTTCTTCCCAGAAACAAGCATAATTCTTCTCATTATTTCCCCGCCCCTCCATTGACTGATTTGTTCTGTTCATGAACCCAACCCCCAAAAATAAACCACTTTCAGTCACAACGTATAAACAGCGTCCAAAACCCTGGCACTTGCAGGAACGATTGCTTTACAAAACCCGGACCTGAACACTAACTTACGTAACCAAAGAACCAAAAGAAAATAAAAGGAAGAAAAAAGAACAAGACCAGATCCGGATGAAAGGAGTGGCTGGGCGCCTCAACCTTTATCACCAGATGGCAATTTGTCATCTGAATCACCTACAGCGCTACAAGGGAAGCAGCTGAGAGCAACAGGGTGTAACCATCCAGAGTGCTGCAGCACCATTGCTCATCAGAAACAGTGGACACTTGACCAATATGAACATGTTTCCAGAATCTCATTCATCCTTCCACCAGCCGAGGGGCTTCTAGCAATTGTCAGTTCCTGTAGCAAGAAGACACTGAATTTCTATGATCCAAAATAAATGGACTGTGCAACTTTTTCCTGAATGCCTCCGCAATCTGATTCCACTGTGAAGCACCCTGGTGAGATATGGTTATTTCAATACTACAGGGGTTCAGAAAGAATAACCTAATATTTTAACTGTTTCATTTGTGGCTATCTGTAACCCTCCTGAGCCTTTCCACCAAGACAGGAATGTCCTCCTCACTCAATGCTGTGAAACAACACCTGAACCATCCAGGCTCAATGCAATGGCAAGATGAACCTGGAGTGACATTAACCTTTGCCTCCTCCAACAGCCTGTCCCAGAGCTTGCGCTCTCCTTTCTCGCTGTAAGAACGGATGTACCTGCTCATGTCTGCCCAGCAGTAGAACCCGCCACTGCTCTTGAAGCATTCAATCCCTACTTGTTTCAAAGCATCGACAAACAAATGGTACATTTTCTGGAGCCTCTCTCTGTTAACCTTCAGGTATTCTGAAATGAACTTTTGGTCTGAAAGCATGGAAACAACCAAGCGTTGTGTTGGAGTTGACACTGATGAGAATCGAGCAATTTTAGCAGCAGCTGCCACAATATTTTCATTGTAGGAATATATCGCTCCAACTCGAAACCCAGCAAGAGATAGGTCTTTTGAGAGTCCATATATGATGTGAACTCTGCCTTTATCAAAGTCTTCTAGCTCATCTATAACTTCTGCCACACTGACAAATTTGTCACCTCCATATGTTGAACCAGCAAATATTTCATCACAGATAAAGTGTATGTTCTTCTCTGCAGCAAACTCTAGAAGATCACGCAGTGTTTCCCTTGGCACAATGCCTCCTGTAGGGTTGGAAGGGTTAGATATGAGAACCCCACGAACCCTTACTCCTCGCTTCTTTGCCTGTTTGTAAGCTATGTCGAGAGCAGTGATACTAATGTTAAAGTTATCCGTGCTACGGCAAGGAACAGGTATCAACTCAACACCAGTTCGCCATTTTATGTCCCTATCCCATCTGCGGAAACAAAAGTGGTGAGGTTAGCTCATCACTTAAAATCAAAATCATACATAGACATATAGCAAGAGAGTGAACAAAATTACCCTGGGTAGTAAGGTGATGGGACAAGGAATGCATTTCCTGGATCAGCAATACAGAAACTCAGTATTTCCACTGCAGGAGTTGCACCAGATGTAATCACCATTTGAGATGGATCAAAGGAGACTGATTCATGCATGATTTGCCTCATGAATCCAGCAAGAGCCTAAACAGAAGAGTTCATATGTGCAAATTAATTACCACATCAAAAAGCAAATGAATAGGGATTCATGGAAGTAGAGCCCTGAAACATATATGCGCTAGCCCCAGTTTCCATGAAACGTTCACAATTCAGAACAGGCTACTTAGAATCCCTGAATGAATAAGTTGGGATTAAGTTCACTAAATAGTAAATAGCAATGATCATAAATGGAAATAAGCTAAAAGTGAATGCTTCCAATCCAATAGAGAGAATCGTATTTAGCAGCTTCGGTTGGGAACTAGGTGTTTTTAGCAGCATACCATTCAACACTAAACAATTTCGTACAAAGCAGAATAATACTATCTACAATCTTTTTTCTAGGAAGCAACGCAATGTAAAATCTTGACTCGACATGTAACTAAGACTCTTGAAATCTTCACAGCTTTAGGAACAAGGTGATCAAAACAACAAGGTCTACACATGTCGAGTCAAGATTTTGACAAAAGGCACAATTCCAGCCGCCAAGAATCCATATGCCAAGAATGACAACGAAGAAAAAACAGAGCTGGAATGGTGACCCTTTGTCGCACCTGCTTCAGATAAGGTATCTATGGCTACGAAAAATCAACAGGTAAAAGAAAGAAACAAAATTACACTACACCATGATAATTGAGAACAATCATAGTACCCCCACACTAGGCTTAGACGCTACTCCAGTTGTCTTACTTTTCAGCAATTCAATGATTAATCAATACTGTTATCTCCGAACAAGGGACAAGTCGAACACTGTGTCTAGGATAATCCACCGAATCAAAACAGAAACCTAAGAAGTGACGTTACCGCAGAAATTTCTCTCTAGAATAATCTAAACATGAGAAACAACCCATAAGACTACTCCACAGGTTGAATGAAGCAGCATGGCATCATCAGTTTAAAATTGGCAAAAAAAAAATGGTCGATGGAACCTAGGTGGGCAATTTCAAAGCAAAGCAAATTTTGGCCAGACAGATAACGCATCTTGCAGATAGAATCATGGAATGGGATGATTTGTGGACGGAGGAACAGGGAATGGAATCAAGAGATTCCGTCAAGCCTACCATCTTCAAGGCAAGTATCCCGTCGTACGGCTGGTAGGTGGCGAGCCCCCTGATGGTAAGGTTCCTGGCCTCCTCCCCGGCTCCCGCAATCCCGTCCAGCATCGCCGCCCCCGCGTGCTCCTCCATCCAGCGCCCCACCAAATCCAGCGACAGCTGCACGCACGCGCGCGGGGCAATCCATCAATATCTCTAAACAGATTCCTTGTATAGGAGAGGGAAAAAAACAGGGGGAAGGGGATGATACGATTCGTACGTGGTTCTCGGCGAGGCCGAGGTTGATGAGGCCGTCGGGGTTGGACGCGGGGTGGTAAGGGTCGTCGGCGCATCGTCGGAGGCCGGCGTAGTAGAGCGAGTCCTCGTCCCCGGACCGCACGACGGCGCCGCGGGCGGAGAGCGCGGGCAGCGCGGCGCGCGGGGTGAGGAGGCCCCGCGAGTGGGAGCGGTGGATCGAGGAGGGGGCGGCGGCCGTGGAGTTGGATGCCGAGTCCGAGGCCGGCGGGGAGCCCGGAGTGGGAGGGCGGTTGCGCTTGATGTAGAGCTGGAGGAAGTAGAAGAGCGCGCAGGGGATGAGGGAGCCGAGCACCAGGCCGCCCCGTCCCTGCACCACCCCCTGCAGCGGCACCACGATGCGCATCCCGCCGTCCGCGCGCGGCCGCGCCGCCCTGCTCTTCTCCTCCTTGCGGCGGGACGCGCTGGTGGGGCCGAAGTTTTCGTCGTCGTCGTCCCTCATGGGCGTTGCGGGGGAGCGCGGCGGCGCCGGGGCGGCATAGGCGGGGGGCGCGCGCGTGTGGTGGTGAGGGTGGGCGGGATTGGGTTGGCGCGGACGGGCGGGCGGGCGGGCGGGGGGATTTGGGAGGTTTGGGGGCGTGGGCGCGGGGGCCAACTGGGTGGTGGTGGCGGTGGCGGCGGCCGTCTGGCAGCTCTGGGCCGCGGCCGAGGAGGGAGCGGTGGGGGAAGGGACGCCGGGTTTGGCGTCTTGCTTGCCGCTTCTGGCGCCCCGGGCGGGGGATGAACACGAACCCCGTTGCCTCTTCTCGGCTTTGGTTTGGGCGTATCGTAAGTTCGTAACAGCGGCTGAGGTGGGGAGGGCGGGCGCCAGCTGACCGTTCCCGTCTCAGCGTCCGGCCAACGATACCAACCAAAATCCTTGCTTGTGTGATTGTGTCAGGGTTCGCTCGTCCGATGATCTTGCCGTGATCTAAATTTGAGTAGAATCACGACGTCTTTTTAAATCAAGCCTATGAACAGTACGAGTGCTTCGAGGGAAGTGTTTTGTATAAAAGAAAATGGTTTTTTTTATCACAATGTCATCATTTGCATCGCATGCTTAGAAGATGGGTACCGGCACAATATTGTTGGCCCCCCCGTTTTAATCACCATTGCATTTCGTGTTGTGTGGAATGTAATGATACCATAATGTTTGTTTTCTTCAAACAATCACGCTTAAAACACCTTACGGTACATAGTACCATAAATTCGTAACGGACGGTGCGAACCCCTCGTATTCTTATCGTATATGACAGTGTAGAATTAACTAGTTGTTGGATCGTCTTCGTATGGTTCTTCTATGTACAACCTTTTCTCCCACTTTGACACTACATTAAGCGATGCCTAGCCACCGACCACTCCCACATTGTAACATTTATTTTATGTCTAACGATCATCCACCACCTCGTGGTCATTGGTACCCTTTCCCTCGAGCTCATTGCTAGCCAGCCTCCTTCACTTACCTCGAATATATGGCTAGCCTAAAGTCATCGTCCCCAAAACCCTAAATCTTGAAAGAAGTTAATGCATTCGTTGGGACTGAATTTTTGACTCAACAGCCTACCCTATTGTTGATGCAATTAGTCGATTCAAGTGGTTATCTCCACCAGGATTGAGATAGCTATAGCAAGAAATTTGTGCTAGGTATAACAAGAGACCGGGATTTATTCCGGGTCGTGAACCAATTTGTTCATGATTGTTGCAACAAAAGACCGGGAATCAATCCACTAGTCAAGAGGTGTGGAACCAATCCAGGTCTTTTGTTGTACCTATGATGAGCAAATTGGTCCACGACCCGAAACAAATCCCGGTCTCTTGCTGTACCTATTACAGATTTCTTGCTATATTTACCCAATCCGGGTGGAACGGTTTCAAAGGAACCGAATGAGGCCTTTGGACGCATTTGACTTTCTTACCAATCACTAGGTGTGCCTCGCCAAGCATGCTAGCAAATTTAGTGGCATGGAAAAAACTCACTTTGCCCCGCAAGCTTGCCCACACAAGGACTGCTCGCTCGCTCGTGCACATGGGCACCTTGACAACCCAGATAGCAATTACTATTCGCTAATTATTTAGATTGATCACTAATTATTTAGGTTAGTTACTAATTATTTTGACCATCTAAATAATTAGATGGTCCTCGACGGGCACGGGGACGGCAGGAGAAGGCAGTTTGTGCCGGTGCTAGGGCGGGGGCGTCGATTTTTAGAAGCGGCGACGGCGGCGTGAGGGGTAAGAGGCGGCCATCACGGGCGAGCTAGAGTCCATCGGAGCTCTGCGTCGGCAGCACACCGAAGGGGTGGGGAGGATCTGGGCGGCGGACCGGGGCGGCGGCGTTGGGGATGAGCGGTTGGGAAAGAAGGGGTGGCGGCTAGATCTGAGCCGCTGGTTTTAGATGGGATGAAAAACGTTGGGTGAGGGTATGGCCTTTATTTCACCTGGGTAAGGTATAGACACTCACTAAATTAAATATTATGGTAAACTGTCTGAAATATTGAATTTATCGTTTTTTACCGTCTATATATTAGTTGGAACTGTGTCAAGCCTTAGCGCATTTTATATGAGCGTGTCTAGCGAATGCGCCGTTTCCCTTGCTTCTTTAGTTCTCGCGTTTTTGGTGGGACACGCTAGTTTGCGCTCGGCCGCAGGGGGGGCGCCGTGCGCTCGCGCAAGCCGAAAAAAACGGCAGGCCCCCTGCACGGCTGAGCTACGCGTGTACAACAGGAAAAAAATCTGTCAAAAAAGAATGTTTTACGAAAAAAATATTTTGCATCAAAAAATCTTGTTTGCGACAATATTTTTCGGCGCCAATTTTTTTTGAGAAATTTTGTTTAAATTTTTTTGACAAACTTTTGATTGCTCGTTTGCGACAAAATTTTTCGGCGTCAAACTTTTTGCAATAAACTTTGCTTGTGATAAAATTCTTGAGCACCAAATTTTTCAGCGTCAAAAGTTTTTATAAAAGATTTTGCAAAAAAAAGTTTTGCAGAAAAAAGTTTTTATAAAAAATTTTGCAAAAAAAAGTGAAAGAATAAATTCACCTGCCATCTCTGGCGGCCGTGCCTCGCGCCCGGCCAGCGCCGCCGCGCCTTACGCCCGTCCCGGCCGCCGCCGGCGCTTGGCTCGTCGGGGAGGTTTGGCCGGCGGCGGCACTGCTCCCGCCGCGCTCGTGCCGGCGCGGAGGCACACGGAACAAGGGCTTGGAGATGGGGCCACGACAGCAGCACGTAGCGGCAGAGCAAGAGTGGTAGCAGCAGGGAGGGAGAGCGAGATCGGCAGCAACATCAATCGGACGGAGCGGTAGGGAGGAAGAAAACGGGATCTGGAATGGTCTAGGTGAGAGTGGGGGTAGGACCTGTCCACGTGCAACGCCGAGCGCACGGCCCGAACGCTGCGCTCGGGCGTGGATTTGAGATGGGGGTTTTTGGTTCACAACCCCCCGAGCCTAATTCTTGTTCCGCCCTTGTCGCCTGATCGACATTCGTCGTCACAAAACCTACACAGCTACACTCACGACTACCAAATGCACCTTCCTCCGAGTCGAGAACCTCCACAGTCGCTGTACTGAGACCTCCTCTGCCTCCGCATCAACCTTTTGTGGCTGTGTCCTCGCGGCATCAAGCTGCAGTACGAGGCGAGGCAAGCTGCAGTGAAGGAACGAAACACCCTAGGAGAGCTCAGGTTCACCTTGCTTTGCCGGACGAGGCCAAGCGACGCCAGTACGCCACCAGACAAAGAGGAGGCATCCAGCAGTAGTCGTACACACTACACAGTGACACCCGACAGGCGACGGGATCGGTTCAGGTGCATTTGTCACTGCTTGTGGCCCCTGGCACCCGTGGGGCTCACGTGGCAGCCGCTGCAGCCGACTGCAGGGGATCTGAATCCACAGGCGACAGCGTGGTTGATGCCTACTACTCCCTCTCGCTCCGTTCCGTGCCGTGTCTCTCCTTTCTTTTTCGTTTTTTCAGCAGCTCCAACAAAAAAACACACACACACACATCGAATTCTTAGCTCCATGCCTCCATTCCCATTGGTCGCACGGAACAAGAGGGCCAAACAGAGGCAACAAGAAAATATCCCTCCTCTCTCCGTGGCCGTGGATCCGGAGGCCCTCGCTCTTGTTCGCATCTGTTGAGCTAACAAAGCGACGGGAGGGAACAACTGTTGCGGAAAATGACGAGGGGCGCCGGCCGTTTCTGGCCGTGTCGGGCTCGGCGATGGAAACGGCGAGGCGGCACGAGCTGAGCTCCCGAAGCTGGTCTGTGCATCTGTCTTGCACGTCCATTTCTGGTTGGGTTGGTGATCAGTGACGTCACACGCATGCATTTTTTTTTATGGAAGATGTTCAGGTATCAACTATCAAGGAAGCAACTGTTGTCTCTAAACTCCGAAGCAAAGGGGTCAGTAGAGCAAAAGGGAAGAAATGGGCGTAAAAAGGGAAGGAAAATCGTCCGCGTTAGGGGCTAGATTCTCAGATTAACCAATCGACACTCCAAACAAACGAGTACTGTACCACGGGCAGGTTCTTTTTTTTTTTTTGATACTTAGGGGCAGGTTCATTGAACCTGCACTGTACTTGAAAAGGAAGAGGCAAGGAGAGCAATTGCATTTTGTTTTTCCTTTCCTTCACAGCTGGTTGAACTTGAACCTGCCATGTTCCATAAAAAAAAACTTGAACTGCCATAAAAAAATAAAATAAAAGAAGAAGAAGAAGCAGAAGCAACAATCTGAAGACGACTGCTGAGGATTAGCGGAACCTGAGGGATCCCTGCCTCCCATCAGATATCTGCCTCCGTGTTTCTTGGCTGCTGATTCCACGAGATCCCACGAGGAATCTGAGCCACACGATAGGATTGCGCTCTTGTCTGCGTCACAGGTCCCCTGTCCTGAACTCTCTTGTCCCGCTACCTGGTTTGCGCATGCCGGGGGTACTGCTCGGATTTCTACTCTCGTTGTCGGACGGGCGACCGCCATCGGTGGGAGGACTAACGGTGACCAAACCACTAGCCGATCGAGGACGGCTATCCGATCCTCCGTCTCCATCTCCATGGACCATGCACTGATCGGTGACAAGCATCCGCTTCCGTTCAGAAAAGAAATCAAGCATCCACACAGACAGAGGATCCAAAATTCAGGCGTTTGCGTTGTTGGTTGTCGTTGTCCATGGAAAGGAAGCAAGCCTGGGACCTGTCAGCGCGCGACCGTGGTAGAGATTTTTTTTTTTCAAAAAAAAAGAGTGGAGGCCATGGTAGAGCTTGGCGCCGACCACCAACCATACGCCAATGGCTTTGTGTGCTGTTTCCTGCCCAGCCCAACGGCGGCTTCCAAAGGGCACATGCAAATTGGCGCCTGACACACCGGCTTCACGGTTTGTTCATCTGATTGAGAATTCAACTTGCTCCGATCGAGTCGTTTTCCTCTTTTTTTAAAAAAAAAAGAAAGAAAGATGACCAGTTCGGCAGACGGCAGTGAACGCAAGGGCGAAAGGGGAAGCTCGATCGATCTGTGCAGGGAATTCCCGTGGCTTCATCTACCGGCACCACTCGGAAGGCGGCAAACTCGGCGCTTTTGCTTTCTCTTTGCAAAAGAAAAGACCAACAAAACAAGCATCCGGTCCAGTGCGTGTCATCTGACGATGCCTTGTCGAGTTCTCGTGCCGTCGGCTAAAGCTTCCACGGTCTCTGATTAGGCAGGGGATTAAGGCTCAGTTGTGCTCTCTGATCTCTCTTTTCTGTGTCTCTTTATGTGGGGGTGAAGCGTCTTCCGTTTCTCCAGCACGACCCACGAGACCAGATGCAGCAGCTGCTGCACCTGCACCGTTCTTCAGTCAACTCCTCAAAAAATCAAAGGCCACGGCCACACCACCACCTCCACGGGCCACGGCCCATCACTAGATAGCACTCCGAGAGAGAGAGAGAGTGAGAGTGAGGTAGACTTGAGGAGTCGAGTGAGAGAGAGTGAGACCCATATAGATGGGCCGGTATGCATATAACCAACGGATTTGGCCCAACCGACGTGAGGCCGCTGCCGGGCCGTTCGAGCCCTCTCATCATCATCCTCTCCTCTCCCTCTCTCTCTCTTCACCTCACCAGGTTACAGAACGCGCGATACGCAGATTTGGTCCAGTCCAATCCGATACTGTAGATACGGTCGTCGTGCACCTGTATCTGTATCTACTGAACGCGACTGGGACTGGGACGGGCATCAATGGCGATCTGATCGGTTGGACCGCCGATCAGCGGCAGGAGCTGCCCGGCCTGCCACCGCGCCGGAGCAATCAAGCCACCTGCAGCAGCAAACCGGCGGGGGCCGCCTCGCCGGCCCGCCGCTCACCAGCAGGCCCGGCGCCACGGATCGTACCGGGAGGTGCGGCAGGTGTACTTGGATAGTAGGATGGGGTCCAGTCATCCACCGATCCATCATACCCGTCTTGTTTTTATGTCCAAGTTAGACAAGTAGTACCAAGTACTACGAGAGATGAGCTCGGGATCAAGCAAGAGTTGAGGAGGTAGTAGCCAGTAGGGTTTCGAACTTGATTAGCCGTAAAACATTATCTCTCTATTTTTTTCTAGACGACTCTATCCATTTCATATTGTAATAAGTTAAGCCAGGCTCACTAGAGATTGCCCACACACATAATCAAGTAGCTTTTGCCGTGTAATTCTCTTCCCTTTCCTTTTTCTATTGTTGTAAGTTGTAACCAGTAGGGACTTGGCGACTTGTCCTCCCCGTTTCTTAAAAGTAAAGGGCAAACTTTTAAATTATATTTGACCGAGTTTATAGGGAAAAAAACATCAACATACTCTCTTCGTATTTTATTAGATGTCACATAAGGTTTGTCCAAAGTCAAACTTAGTTAACTTTGACCAAGTTTATAAAAAAATATAGCAACATCTACAATACCAAATTGTTTTGTTGGATTCAAAATATGTTTTGATAGTGCATATATTTGATAGTAGAGATAGTATTATATTTCTCTATAAACGTGATCAAAGTTGAGCAAGTTGGACTTAGAACAAACCTTGGGTGACACAAAAGAATGCAATTCTCGCTTCCCAAGAAATTTTGGAATCTTAACTTTGATCAATTATAAATAAAAAATATAAATATTTATAATATGAAATATATATCATTAGATTCGTTACAAAATATACTTGCAAAATAAATTTATCTAGAGTCATAAATATGAATACAATTTTCTAAAAACTTAGTCAAATATGAGCTACTTTAACTGTCACGCAACCCATAGCTGCATCCTTTCTTGGACCGAGGAAGTAATAAAAAAACGGAGGGAGTAGTACATAACAATACGGAGTAGTATATTAGTTTGACTAAAAACAAGGTAAAGTGAAGTATATAATTTATGAGGTAACACGTGAAACATTTGACCAAAACTGAACTCTACTAGTAAGATTGCCAACTTTTGCATGGATGGCGGTGTATTTCTCATTGATCGGTCGAAGAAAAACAACCGTCGTCGTCCTTTTTGTCACGACGCTATCATCCGACTATACGTTGCGTGCGCGGAGAGTACACGTAATACATTACTCCGGTTACTGTTTGGTTTCCACTCTCAGAGCTGTGGTTGTGATTATGATGGCAACTCTACTGATGGCTTTCTCCCATTATTGTAACTGGACCGGCCATAGCTCCTGCCTGGCCTTTCCCACGTAAAAGACGTGCCAACAGTGGCCGTGCTCGTACAACTAACTTACCATTTTAAAAGAGGGCCGCTGTACACTCGTACGAAGCGTATAACTCGCACGCAGAAAAGGGTACGTTATACACTATACAGTGAGCTCCGCATCGGCGGTGCCGGTGCACGGTGCACGCAGCACATACCACATACGTACGTACGCTGCGGGCCGCGAACATGGTCGTCACGTGTACCGTTGCGCCCGCGCAGCCTCCGCCCTCCGGTGAGCGGTGACCGGTCTCTCATCTACCGCTACGCGTGCCGTCCGGTAGCTAGCGTACGCACCGCACGCGGATGCTGCACCAAGCGGCATGCCTCGAGGAGACGAGGGCCCGTCTCTGGTAGCAATTGAAAAGGGGATGCGTGTACGCTTGTGTGTTGCGTCTGGCGCTTTCAAGTGTCAAGCCTGCCAAGAAACAAGCGGGCTGGCAGGAGCAGGCCCGCACCGTGGGGTGGGCACGCCGTCAAACGTGAGGCCATGCCAGCGTCACCGGGGAGAGGACCGTGTGACTGCCAAACCAGCTCGGCAGCTCCGTAGATTAACACGTACTACATTACCACAGATTAATACTAACACTGTACTTGACTCTCGAAACACTACGTACGTACAAGTGAGGTCGTATAAACTGGGGTGCTCTTCCTTCCAGATTCAAGTTGCTTTGAACCCGAGCAAGATTTGGCCCAAACCCAAGCCGATGATGCATCGTCAGGCTCGGTGGAGCGCGCCCGGATCTCGGCGCGTGCGAGCACTGGGATACTACACCACGTAGGCCCTCGTGTAGAGTACTGTAGGGGTAGCGCCACGGAATGGAAGGGAAGCCGACAAGCGCCTGCTGCTTGCGCGCATCGGATTCCTGCGCGCGCCTTCCCACGCCGGCAGGCACCGCGGGGAGAGAGAAGCGAAGGGAGGCCGGGGTGAAATTACGGCCGCGCCCCTGGCTCGCATTTCTGCCCGTTGGGTGTTGCGTTGCCTTGCCTTGCCCCCCTCGTGTCGGGCTCGCTCGCCAGCTGGTTCGATCCGTTTGTTTGTTTGTTTGTTTTTCCTCCGGCGCGCCGCGACGAGCCCAAGACTACTCGTGCGCCGCGGTCCGCTGCCGGCCAGGCGGGCCCCAGCGGCGCTGCCAGATGGAAAATGGGGTGCAACTACGTGGGGCCAGGCCAACAGCACCCGAAAAGAAGTCAAGTGCTCGCCGGCCTTTTGCAGAGGAGCGAGCGAGCTTTATTTGCAGATACCACCCTGCTGCTTGCCTTTTAGTGCTCAGCATGTCAAGCGATCGAGATGGATTGGGCTTGGCCTTGCTCCGTTTGGTCCAGCTCCAAATGTCCAATACTTGCACGATCTTGGCAAGGAACAGTTTTTGAACAGAAAAAAAATACTATGACCGAGTATTTACATAGTTTGGTTTACATTATCCGTACTTACAAAAATCATCTGTTTTTTCAAGAATTGTACCTGTGATTGTGATAATGCGTAGTTGTGAACGGAAGACAAAATAAATGGAAAACAAAAAAACAACAATAACTTCCTGATACCTACCGCGTCAACTGCCACTTGTTTCCACACTACCGGCAACAGTACTGTGCACGATTCGATGGTACCCTGCATTCTCCTGCCTGCGTAGCTGCACTGTCCGCTGGTCCTCCAAATCCACCGCCCAACCGAAAAAACCGGAAACCACAGGGACCCATGCGCAAATAGTCTCCCCGGGTCAAATCCGGCACTCGCCGAGGCCCCCCTCCCCCGTCCGGTGGCCGACCCCGCATTTCAAATTTCTTCGGCTTTCCCTTCCTCTTCCTCCGCCGCTTCTCCGGCCACCACCTTCAAATACCTCGCCGCCGCCGCGGCCACCATCCCGGCGGGGGATCTAGCGCCCGATACGCGGCGGCATGGATAGTAGCGACGACGAGGAGATGTGCGACGCCTCGTCCTCCGCCCCCGCCTCCCCCGGCGGCGGTGCGGGAGACGGGGAATTCGAGGAGGGAGCTGAGGAGGAGGCGGCGGCGGGGGATTTGGACGGCGCGGGCGAGGGGATGATGGTGATGGAGGTGCTGTGGTTCCAGGTGGACATGGACTACGAGTTCGACGCGCCCCGGTGGTTCGACCTCGCCCAGGAGGAGCCGCAGCTGGAGGCCGCGGCCGCGCAGGGGTGGTTCGCCTCCGCCCCCAGCTACCCGCCCTCTCGTGCGTGCCCCCCTCACCTGTTCCCTCCTTCGCATCGAAATTTCTAGTTTTGTGTTCCGCGTGGAGGGGGTGATTCGGTCCTGTGGGAATGGCCGAGGTTCAGTCGATCGAGTTTGCGTTTGAAATGTGATGCTCCAGCTTTCCTCCTGCGCGATACGTACTTGGGAAGTTCCCTGGCGGAATCTGATGGATTTAGGAAGTGTCCATTTCGCCAGATTTTTGTAGTTCCTTCCTATTATTAGTGTGCAGTGGTTATATGATCGGAGATAGTTTTGGAGCCTGTGATGTCTTGTGGGGTAGAAACGGGCATGCGCCATTTGATCTATTGAGCATTGCAGGAAATGATGGTGCAAAGATGAATGTCTCCCATTCTGGTCAACCCTTTGCCTGTTAGGAAATTTGCGAAACATCGAGGGTTTAGTCAGTGTTTCCTTTTATGAAACTGGTTTTACCAGCAACGTGCTATGAGCCTATCATGATCAAATGTCACCCATCTGTGATTAGTATCCAACCATGGTTGAAGTGTTTGTATCTAGGTTGCCCAATTTCTTGTTAAACTAGTGCAGACATGTAATGCTAAGAGCTTGATTGTATTTAAGCGCTGGTGTTAAAACGTTAGCTCCTGGAAACTGGCAATGATAATTGTTGATTGATGCACTGTACCTTGTTTTTTTTTTCACATGCCACTTTACTTTGCTCCCCCAGTGTTGAACTTTTATGCTGGTTCTTTCTAGCTGTTACCTGTTAGTGGCATTTAGTGCCTAGTAATAAATATCACTGACCTTTCATTGTTTTGTTTTGTCAGCCTTAATTGCCAAGATGTTTGCTGAAGATCTTGGATTGCAAACCGTTAGAAGCCTTGCAGATACAGATGTTGTGCATTGTTCTACAGCTTCTAATGAATGTTCAAGTGGCGTTGTGCAGAAAACGCATCGGGTTCAAGGTCTTCAAAGTCTAAATATCGAGTTTCCTAAATTTCATTATTTCATTTCCAATCTGTTGAATGTTGATTTGTTTCATGATCCAGTTCCATGGCATTGAGCTAAATCAATGTTTATGTTCTACTTTGCTTCATGCTTTGGTTATTACTATTAAGTCTGAGCATTGTGCTTCCACCTCCATTACTATATTTTTACCTTTTTAGAATCATTGGGTCGAAGTAGCAGGAAGCACAAGGGACACCAGCTTTCATGAGCAAAAATGTTGATACCTAGACATGCTAGCTAAGTCCTTTTACTGATGAAATGGTGCCTAGTTGGTTCAAATCAATTTATTTGAGTTTGATGACATGCCTATGCCTATCTTGGCAACATACAAAATTTCAAACATCTAAAAGAACAGAACTAAATCTTGGAAACATTTCCCTAACCCATAGGAACTCTACTTTTGATGAGAAAGGGTCAGGAGTTTACTTTTGAACTCCATTCTCCATTATATTTTAAATCTTCTAGGCCGCATTGATCCTCCATTATATTCTCCAGCCTAGCATTCTTCTATATTGTCATAGATTTCTTCTATGAAATTTTAATTCTTTGTTTTTTCTTGATAAATAGGACGGAAGCCATGCAATGGCGCATCAGAAAATGAGCGCCGACCTGGCTGTCGAACTGCCATGAAGGGCACTTCCTTTAGAGGCTCTACACTGATGAAACCTACAGCCAGCCAGTTAGCAAGGCAAAATAGACAAGTGGAACTGAAGAATGTGATACAGTAAGCATTATTATGCATTGAACTGACCAACTTTGTGAACATTGCCTGACTATAAAAGAATTTGAAATTGCAATTTCTTGATTGATTCTGTGAGCCATCTTTCTAACTGAATCCTAATTAATTCGCCCACACTTGCTGGTTTGTCAGTCAGATTAATCATTCTTTGTGAAATCTGTGTCTTCGATAGCAGACATAACAGTTGTATGCCAAATTACGGGTTTCAGTATTTTATAATCACAAATATTTCAACCTTGTCATATATTTTCCCTATTTTCTCTTTTCATAGTATCCCTGAATGGCCAAATATATGTTTACCCTCTACTTAATTAGTTTTCCGCAGATGTCAAATTTGTACCATCTGTCTTTTTCTTTTTAACTGAAAAAAGACTTTAACCTCATGTTTGTGAATATCTTCTGTGGCTCAATTTGATTTTTTTTTTCAGGAGTAAAAAGTCAGTAGGAGTTGGAAGTGAGAGAAGTACCGTAAGCTCAAACGATTGCACATACCAATCTGCTAAAAGGCAGAGATTAGAGAATGGGCATGCCAACAAGGTATGGGCATCTCAACAAGCTAGTATTCCCCCCCTACAAGTGGTAGTATCATTTGCTTTAGCTGGGGCCTTCAGCATTGGCACCAAAATAAACAAACTGTAGATGCCAAGTTGCATATTACACTCCTTGACTCTGTCAGTATGCAAAAATATGTTAGGTTCTCTACCGCATATATGAATCGTGCCCATTATCTCTGTATTTTGAAGGGAAAACCTAGTTTCCTTCCCATAGAAACTAAATCTAAGCTCCTTTCTAATTTGGATAAACCGTTGTTCAGTCAGTTACTGGAAGTACCAAGAATCTTCAAAAGTTGGCAATACACAATAAGTTCTATTTGTCCTCTGCTTTTGATATCTAATTGTTAACTTGAGTTGTTTGTGAACCTAAAGGTGCAAATTGGTTTATCAGATAACTTTGTTTCTTTCTCTTTACTGAAGCTATTTGCTTGTGGTACAGGCTGCGGCTACTACTAACCATCATGAGTTTATTCATAAAAATCATGAGAAGGTAAAAGCATCCTAAAGCCATCTGTTTAAATTGGTTACAAATAGACATTTTATGCTTGTATCGTCCATACATCCTTTATTTCCTGGATCATCTTTCAGATATTGTACTGTTCCAGTTCTATGTGGCTACTTATATTGCTTTATTCGTAAGAGAAGAAAAACCTGTATATGCCACTTTTACAACTAGTTGTTGCTGTTGCACCATGTCCTAAACTACAATGTAAAAATATTGCTGTCATGCTGCAAAACATGTCCATTGTGCTAATTTTCTAATAGTTTCTATTAGTTCTCCCTCAGATTTGCTTAATGGCATTTTTTTTTCTGTATGCTACAGAATGTTATGAACCGTAACATGGATAACCCTGCTGGTCGCCCTAAATTAAAGGTTACAATTCCTAGGGAACCAGAGTTAGCGACAAAGCTAAGAGCGGAGAGGTCAAGGGTTCTAAGATCAGTGTAAAGTCATTTTTCACTTCGTTACATTTTTTTTATTCCTGAATATAATGTACTTCTACAATGGTAGTTTTTCACACCTTTGCATGAAAATTTTCAGGCCAGCTAATCAGAAGCAATTAAATCAACGGGATGTACCATCAGCTTCTACAGCGCAAGTGGCATCAACTAGAAAGGTGGGAACATTATGCACTTAATTCTATGGTTATGAATTACATCTAAATTTACACTCATTTCTTGAAGGCTAATTCTAAATTCAAGGTATTTTACACCACCTTGAAAATAATGAGCATATTATCTCCAGGAACATATACTTAGTTGATTATCTTGGCCTTCTGTTGTTTATCCTTGTTGGTTTTCTCCTATTCCCCCCCCTAGAATTTGTTTATATGTGCTTTGTTAGAATAGGCGCATGCATTTTCAATTAGAGAGCTATTGAATTTGCAATATGTAAATGTTTCTCGTTCTTGTATGGTCCTATACTTTGCTTCTGGTTCAATTTGATCACTTGTTCTTTAGCAGGTAGTTCAACCTCTTCGGGCTGCTGGTCATCAGCATGCCAGCAGACAACATGACCATGTTGGGTCAAATGCTCCCGCATGTACATCCAATCATGCAAGACATGTTAACAAGTACGTACGTTTCTGTCCATTTTTTTTTTAATTCCAGCAGACTACCCAATCTACTCCTGGCATACTGTTATAGAAGATCAAATTCACCAGATCTTTGACTGCATTTGTCAAGGTGTGATTTGATCTGGCCAAAGTTGATCTATTTTGTGATTGCTCTGTGGAGCACCTGTGATTTTGTCAAAGACGGGCAATTTGGCATGGATTAATAATATGCATTTCTGCAGCATTTTATCTGTTAACAAAGAACTTATGCATTTTTCCTGTGTTGTCTTGTGGCAGTGTTGTTAAAAAGCAAGAGGATTCCAGAGATGATCTGTTTAAATTTAAAGCCCGGCCTTTGGATAGAAAGGTAGCAGGCGTTTCAATAGCTTCTGTCTATTTGCGGGTTCATTTTATGAATGTTCATGCCTTGCAGTATGTTCAGACAGCAGCGGCAACTTGTAAATCTTTGTATCTTTTTTGTTGAACAGATATTAGCAAGTAAAGGTGATGCTGGTGTATCTCGATGCGCAAAAAAGAATACAACTGTGCCTAAGGTAATTTTGTAGCGATGCCCCTTTTCCCTCAGATATTTTTTTTTGGTTGCCTGTGGCTGAGAACCTATAACCCCTAATTTCTCACATCTGCATGTGTATCTTGTGGTATATAAAATTGTAGGAATTCAACTTATCAACAAGCAGGAAAGGCAACCCAGCTCCGTTGTCTGAACTATTTAACAAGGTTTGTACGCACATAAAAATAACAGGTCACCAATGCGTTAATTACGCTTACATGTGCACGTATTCTTTTGTCAGCTCTCTTTAACCAAGGGAGCACAGCAACACCGTGGAGTAGAGCGTCATATCAGTGATCTGCCAAATTACATCACTACTAAGGTTGACTCCATGTTTCCCTTTCATTTCTTGTTTGTACTTCTCTTGCATCTTAATTCTATGCGCTCAAAGGCCTCTTTTGTTATAATGCAAGGATTGCAAAGAGAACATGATCGGTAACATTCAGTGCTAGCTCTGGTGAGTATAATGTCCGTCTACTTGATGACATAACTGTAATGTTGTTTCTCTAAATCTCTTTTGATGCATGACAGACACCCCTTCCATTTGTTTTCCCATTCCAGACCCAAGTCAATCAAGAAATAGAATATACAGGATTTTTCTTTTGACAATGACTGGTTCAGACTCAACATCTCTCCACCGGCACAAAGGTAGCAAATTTTACTCTTATCTCCACCAGTACAGTTAAATTACCACCGTGCTGACAGCGCCTCCCCGTCCATCCGCTATATGCAGCGTTTTTCTTGTGTTTTGGACAGTAGGACTCACAAGGGAGCTCTCACCCCCTCTTCATTTAACAAGATGGAGCCATACATTATTTTGACATTATGGTGCGCCACCGCAGCCGAGGCGCGCGACTGGCATCGGCGGCAGTCGTTGTTTGTCATCTCAGCCTGTTAAGAGTTGATGCTGCCGGGCAGCTAAAACGTGCTGTCTCTCAGCTGCCCGGAGCCATGGCTGGGCTGTTTTTTTGTACAGCTAGATAAACCATAGCTGCATAGCTCGGTGACGGGCGGCTCACCTGGTGTATCGCAGTCGCCCTGCGTTCCTGCAGCCGACTCCGAAGTGTAACATATTGCTGCTCAGTTTCCATGCCAATTGCCAAAGCTCTTCTCCGCCGTGCTTCGCATGACCTGATCTCCAAATGCATCATAGATTCATACCTCGGAAATTTCCATGATCAAACTGATGGGTGCAGCCTCCGAGATTCAGATGTGTGCACGCAGGGCGAAAGTTTCTGTGTTGCTGTTGATGACCGGGATGGTTGCCCCAGGAATCTCCTGGCTCACAGTTGGAGTACTTATTATGCTCAGTGATCGGTCAGGCTCACGCTTGGCCCGGAGGAGTCCCGCTGTAGCCCCTTGCTGCGATTGGCCGGCACAGTAGTTCGATTCTTCGCCATGCGCTCTCAATGCGTCGCAATGCGCAGGGAGCAGGATTTTGCTGTTGCTGTCCTCTGTAGGTGGTGACGGCAGGACAGGAATCTGCAAGGGTCCTGACTCCTGCTCGCCTCCTCGTTCACAGTTGCAACGAACAGGGCTGGCCGGCGCCTTGCCCTGTGTGTCTGTGTCCTCCGCCTCCTGTGGTCACTGGTGAAGCGCGTGCGCTCGCCGGCTCGCGGGGTTCCCGTGAGAATCCCACCCTGCGGCGTGCACATCGGTTTGTTCCATCACGGCCGGATAAAGCGCGGCGGCGATGTTCCTCAGACCTGCTGCTAGCCTGTTTGGCTGTTGCTGAGAGGACAGCAGACAGCACATCGGAACCTGCCAGCCAACCGCCGGGCCGCCGGCACGACGCGATACTGTTGTCGTTAACAAGCAGTGCGGTGACCGGCTGGATCAGCGAGTGGCGCCACAGGGCATGCCAGTGGGGCCAGGGGGGCGGTCATTGATGCGTCACGCACGGCGCGTGCCTTGTCAGCTACAGCTACATGGCAACCGGCAACAGCCTGCTGCTCTCCAGCACCAGCAGCGCAGAGCGAGCGGCAGCGGCTGCCGCCGGCAGGCCGCATGGCCGGGTCAAATCGGAGGGAGGGAAGGGACGGTTGCTCGCAGAACTGCCATTGACTAGCAGACGAGACAGAGAGCTCGACGACCACCTGACCGCGCGAATGGCCCCGCGGCCGGCCTGTATCATGTGCAACAGGCAACGGGTTTTGGCACCATCCTGACTGTCGTTTTACCTGTTGAGTGATAACACACAGAGCACGGTGTTCCGTTTCAGAGCAAACAGGTCAGCAACAGCACAAGCACAGAAAATCGAAGATGTTACGGCGAATACGTTCACCATGCCTTTTTTTTTTTACTTTTTTTTTGACCGAAGTTAGTAGGGGAGGCCTCTACCTATTTTTATATTTTTTTAAAGAATTCACATAAATTAAAAATTAGTAACTCTTATCAGGCCTACTCCTATTTCCTACCGGAGTTGGACTCTAATTCGATTGAAAAGATTTGAACTATATTTCCATAAACAAGATTGGGCTAAGTGAAAAGGTCTTAAAAAAAAGGAGAGTGTGACATCCGTTTCTGGTCATGAAAGATAACGGATTTGTCCCTCTTCTCTCGCATGGAACCCTCAGTTAATATTCTCACGTTGATTTGAAAAAAACGGTGATAATCAGAAAAGTTTATAGTGGATAGTAATTAAAGAATTCGTAGTGAATACGACTAAATATAAAGATGTATTTTTCATCCCTCAAGTATCGTAAAAGTGTGACTTTCATCCTTTATATTTTGATTGGTGCAAATGAACCCTGCAACTAACTAAATCAGTGTACTAATCGTCACCACCCTCTCGCTAGGATCGCTCGCCCTCTCAATAGGATTGCCGAGATCACTAATACCTAGATTGCACACGCCTCCCACCGACGCCATGGTCGATAGCGATTGCCGAAAATAAACAGTAAGTTTTTCATGGTGCCAAATCATATGCGCACATTGATGCACGGGAAGGAAGCTTAAACGGGGAGTGCAACGGAAAATTAGTGGCCGTTGGCACCCGCGCAAGGAAACAAGAACCATAGTAGTAGGTAGCAACCACGAAGCAAGGCCGAGGGCACAATAGAGGTCAACGTTAATTATTTTGTTTTATATTACAGGAAATAACATTACGAAGATCTAACAATCTACAATGATCTAAGAATGTTGCTGCTCCGGGGCCCTACCAATTCTTCATGGAGCAACTCATTATTTTTCTTCGTGGTAGTGAGTACCATCCGAATTTGATCCTGCTAATTTTTATTAACTTCTCTCCTATTTCGATCAAAATTTATTCCATACAAGCTGCTAATACGAAATTGTGCATTTCCATTGGCATAGCTACAAAATTCAGGTATGCCTTCGAAATGTTATTTAGCTATACACTTTGCTCAACTTTGGTAAATTCCTATCCTCAATAGCATTACAGATAAAGTTCAATCACTCAAATAGATATGTCAAGGGTTTTACATGAGTTTACAAACTCAAAAGCGAAAAGAAGAAATCTCTATTACAGACTAAGCCAAATTTCAAGGCAGCTCTCACCACTGGCTTAGCTTTAAGCAAAACCAGACGAAGTACTCACCATTTCGATGCAAAGGTTTCATTGAGTGGAAGAAGCACTCACTAGCTACGCAATTAGCTGTAAAAGTTGCCAGCTACTCGCTCATTTACCTGACGAACGAGCAGGACAGCGAACCAGCCAAACGGGTGTAAATTCAGTTCCAGCCATACACCAGCAGGGAGGCACGACGTACACATCAGACTAGCAAAGGGAGATGCAGAGCAACTCATAAATTCCAGTCAAAAAATGGTGATGCATTTCATTTACAACAGCCCCGGCCGGCCTGTCCAATGCAGGATGCATGGTTCGATTCAATGCGTTTTCCCAGGATCCAAGAGAAACTCCATGGCCTAGCTCTGAATCGCAAACACATGAATGCCTTCAGATTCATGGCGCTCACGGGTCACGGGACACCTCTGACTCCACAGATCCATCCACCCCGCTAGTGTCGTCATTACACCACCAACAATCCCATCCCCAATCCCTACCATTTGGATGCTTCTAAACCAACATCAAGACGAACAATGGACATCATCTACTGCGAATCCTACACCTATTTCCTGCGCTGTGCTACTATGCTTGCTTTACTAGTACCTTCTTACTTGGATCTCTACTTGGGAGAAAATTTTTTGGGGACTCCTAGAGTTAGACAGAGAGAAAGGGGGTGTGGATCATGACATTGTGTGCTTGGATATGACCTCGCCGAACCGCACGAACCACTGCTCGTCGGAGGAGCTGTTGTCGCCAATGTCATCGGACACGTCATGCTTCATGTCGGCCGTCGTCGTCGCCAGGAACCGGGTGTAGTCGCCGGCCGCCCCCTTGGTCGTCGGAGGCTTCACGGCGGGCGCCGGCAGGAGGGAGAGCAGCACCCTGGCGACCTCGTGCATGGTCGGGCGGTCGGCCGGGTGCCGCTTGGTGCACAGCAGGGCGAGCTGGAAGGCCTTCCGGACAAGGTTCATGTCTGTGCACGTCACCGACACTTCTGAGTCCACAGCCTCCATCACCGTGTTGTCATCAGCCTTTGAGAGTATCTACACATGCAAAGGAACATCTATCACATCACCCGAACCGTTCCAAGAAATCACAACAACACTGCTAAATGTTAATGCATCACATTCTTCACATTGTTCAGTTACTGAATAGCATGGAACAATTAAAGAAGGATCTGGTAAATGAATTCAGCGTGGAGACTCACCAATTGATGCAAGTTGGATTCATTGTCGACGGCCTTTTTCCCCGTGAGAAGCTCCAGAAGGACAATGCCAAAGCTGTAGACATCAGATTTCTCATTGAGCCTTGACGTCCGGGCATACTCTGGATCAATGTAGCCGATGGTTCCTAGCACATAAGTAGAGGCATGGGACTTGGCAGCCGGGACACATTTGGCAATGCCGAAATCAGAGAGGTGCGCTTCAAAGTTCTCGTCGAGCAGGATGTTTGAAGACTTGACATCCCTGTGGACTATGCGAGGGTTGCAATCATGGTGAAGATAGGCCAGTCCTTGTGCAGCACCCACCGCGATCTTCAGCCTTGTGTCCCAATCAAGCTTCACCTTCTTCGATGGACCTGAAAGTGACCACGGGTTATCACAGATGTTTAATGAAGCATCTGCAAAAGAATGCATGGAAGGAAACAATGCGAATTAAAGATCACAAGTCCTAACCATGAAGAAGGTCCCACAGGGAACCATTTTCCATGTAATCATAGAAGAGCAGGTTTCCATGAGGAGAGAGTGAGAAGCCATGAAGGCTGACGAGATTCCTGTGTCGGATGCTACCGATTGTCTCCAGTTCTGTCTCAAACTCACGGAGGCTGTGGTTATACTGACTGTAAAGCCGTTTGACAGCAATTGCCTTACCACTCTTGAGATCACACTTGTACACAGTACTTGATGCGCCATAACCAATGATGTATTTCTCGCTAAAATTCTCAGTCAGCCTCATAATTTCTTCATAGGTATGCGAAGCCATGTCCATCTGAAGCACTACTAGCTTTGGTGGTCCTGAAACATGATCAAGAAAAGCAATAGATGAGCGTCAACATATTAGGACATGGCTCTGGAATATATTGCAATGCAAGAAAAGCAATAGGTGAGTGACATGCACAGACCTTGCACTGGCTTGTCAGATCCTTTCTCAGGTGGCAGTGGCTTATTTGTTTTGTATATTGCCAGCAGCATAATGCAGAGTAATATGATGAAGCCTAAGATAATGCAAGCAACTGCTGTCCGAGAAATATTAACTGTAGCATGTAAGCCATAAAAGCATGAGTTATAAGCATAAAAGCATGAGTTAGAAGCAAATGAGAAATATTAACTGCAGTAATATGAATTGTTTGGTACCTTTTGTTCCATGAGAATGTCCACAACTGGAGTCTTGGCAGTACACGTGGAGCATAGGATTACCCTCGAAGCTGCATTTAGATATCGGTTTCTATCAGAAACTACAATAAAACAATAAAAAGGGATATCCAAGACTGCAGTTGGACCCATTTGGTTATACCTATCCATTGGGAATTTTGAGAAGTTCCTTGCCGCTGGGACATGTCCAGAAAAGTTGTTGTATGACAAATTCCTGAAACGAACATAACACTTGTTTTATTGCTGGAGAAGTCATTATTCATTAACCATGCTGTCAGGACAAAATTAACACAGAAAACATACAAGGTAATTAAGCTGAAGCAGTTAGCCAGCTGAGCAGGGATCTCCCCAACCAAATTGTTGTTGTTAAGAATCCTGTGTAATAAAACCACAGATCAGTACAATTCTAACATCATATGCAATAGAAATTCAGAATAATGGTACCATGAAGGAGGACTCACAAGCTATCAAGGTTCTGCAACTGTCCAAGTTCTTCAGGCAGATAACCGGACAAGTTGTTGCTGGATATGTCACTGTACATAAAGAATACTTCATATGAATCATATCATTTGCATGATTACTAGAACATATCAAGGCTGTTCACTTACATTACTTGGACGCTTCTCAAGTTTCCAAATTCAGCAGGCAGAGATCCAATAAGATGGTTTTTACTCAAATTCCTGCACAAACAGTTCTGGACATCAGTCAATAATGCACATAGAACAGTCAATAAGGATTCTAAAAGGTTGGTCCCTAACATACAATTGAAGAAGGTGCTCGAGATCACCAATGGTGGGTGGAACTGGTCCAGAGAATTCATTGTAGGAAAGATCCCTGTGCCAAATTGGAGGAAGAAGGTAATTATCGAATGAAGTGGCTGCCTCCACAAGACTCACAGAATTCATAGCACAGTCAATAAGGATTCTAAAAGGTTGGTCTCCTTACAGTGTGTCCAAGTTGACTATGTGACCGAGTTCAGAGGGAATCTGGCCTTTGAAATTGTTTGAAGAAAGGTTCCTATAATTTGAGTTAAAATTAATTACATATCAGGGTGGTAAAATACAAAAAAGAAATAATAATGTGCTTTGAAGGGAAACAGTTGTAAGAAAATTGCTGCAAGTGCAACCACTTACAGGTATGTCAAGCTCTCCAGCTTCTGGAAACCACCAGGGATAGAGCCATTCAATCTATTGCCATAAACATTGCTGAGAACGAAATAAACACGATTAAGCATGAGAAACACATAATTATTGTATTGGATACTGTGATAAATGCATGCATACAAACTTACAATTTGTTCAGTGCACTGCAAGAACTGATGTTTGCAGGAATATGACCCTCAAGATTGTTGTTGGCAAGATTTCTAGTGAATTATACAAATTATCAGAAAATACAGAGACCAAAATAAGCATGAATTTGTATACTTGCATATTGGGTAGGTTCTTACAATTCAAATAATTCTGTGAGCTTGCCAAGCTCAGCTGGAATGGTGCCCATTAGTTCATTATCATTCAGCTGCCTGGATGGAATTAATGTTGAACTTCATTAAGAGCACATATCCACATAAATGTAAAATTCTTAAGATAACGATTACTTACAAGTAGCTAAGTTTACTCATATTTCCCAATTCTGGCGGTATGAGCCCAGTAAGTTTGTTGCCATGTAAATAGCTGAAAAAGAATGGTTGTACAAACTATATTAGTAAAAGAAAAGATGGTTTGGGAAAGAAGGGTATTGTTGATGATACTAACAGTTTGCCAGTGTAGGACAGGTTGCCAAGTATAGGAGGAATCGGCCCTACTAGTTCATTCTCACTCAGGTCTCTGAAAACAAATTGGGACAACTGTTTATGGACAAGTAAAGAAACCAGTAATAATGGATTGAAGTGTTGTGTTTCACTTTTTACTCACAGGACAGCAAGAGCCTGCATGAGGCCAATCACTTCTGGAATTTTCCCAGTCAGTCTATTTCCTTGAAGCGAACTGTAAAAAAGAATGCAAAGATTAGATAGAAGGTCCGCTTGCAAGCATATACTTGTGTCATGACGACATAAATACATAATTCAGCTAAATAACTACCTAAATGAAACAAAGCACAGCATTGCAAGAGTGTTGAGACAAAGTGACAAACAGCTGTGTTCTAAAAGTATAGAAGACTTAAAGAAATCAGGATGACTTACAGTGTGGCCACTTGAAGGTATCCTATGTTGTAAGGTATTTCTCCAGAGATTTGGTTGTATGAAATATCCCTGCATGCCAAATAGGAATGGAAATTAGGATCCTAAACATGTGCTAAATTGCTACAGTAATGCTACAGTAACATGTGCTAATGAAAGATTAATTAGGTTCGTCTCGCGAATTCCAAACGTAATCTGCAATTAGTTTTTTAATTAGTCTATGTTTAATACTTCAAATGTGAAAAGATTCCCTTCCAAAATCTTTTCACCGCGGAACTAAACACGGCCTAAGTGAACCAAAACACCAACAGAATTGTCAGGGTCAACATACAGAATCTCAAAGCTAGTGCAGTTCCCTATGCCTTCTGGAATGGTTCCTGTGAGATTGTTCCCCCTTACATCACTGCATATATTGAAGCCAATGTCAACAATATCAAACTGTACATATGCATCAGGACATACAATGGAGCAGGCCAGTTAACTTACAAGTACCACAGGCCAGTCAGCTGGCACATATCAGGTGACAAAGTTCCAGTCAGCGAGTTACCCCTCAAGCCTCTAAGGATCAAGAGAACATAAATGTTAAAATCTGAAAACATATTCTACAGTACACAAAACAAGGACCTGTAGAGTTCTTACAGGTATTGCAGTACTTCATTCCAGTAGATGAGCCTCGGGATGTCGCCAGTAAGCTTGTTCTGAGCCAGATCCCTGTTCAAGAGGGGGGGGGGGGGGGGGGGATGCTCATTTCATTACCAAGACAACTTAAGTGACAAAAAAGCAACAGAAAAGGAAATTCCTTTGGTATGCACAATAAAGCACAAAGGTAGGTGTAACAAACAGACCAAAAAATCGCCAAATGTGTCCAGCAATCATAAAAGAAGTAAAGAGTCACGGATAGAGAAAGGTCCTAGGAAGCTTACAAGGTCTTGAGATTTGGAATCTGGGACAATGTGGAAGGGATGGGTCCCGTGAGTTGGTTGTTCTTCAAAATCCTGCATCAAGAAAAGAGAGAAAAATGTCATAAAACCAGCAATCCAAAAGCACTAAAAAGAGTAGGTAGCAAAGGCAGGAATAAACCATAAACAAACAATTTTCTTGTATCACAACAAATGCCTGTACCACAAGATAATCATGAATGTAGCATGTGCAACTGCCTCCTATTTTTTACTGAAACCACTTAGATATGCCAAATATAGGTGCAAAGTGACCATGTCTCAAAAGTCATAGCTCTTGCTACGAGTAAAAAGGCAGTCAGGAACAGAAATAGAGAGTGCTTACAGGTCCTCAAGCTGCTTGAGCTTGGAGATGGAGAAGGGGATGTCTCCATACAGCAAGTTGCCAGACAAATCCCTACAGAGACAAGAAAAAACAGAGACCAATTAGAAAAATGCTAATCTACAGCAAAAAGGTAGTAACCATCTGCCAGACAATAAAAGAAGACTTGGATTTAGGGACGTACAGATATTTTAAGGAGACACAATCCCCAATCTCATCTGGGATTTGGCCTGTGAGCTTGTTCAGCTTGAGATCCCTGCACGAGCAAATCATTAGCACACACAAACTAATCAGCAGGCAAATCTAGGACGTGTCGGCTTAAATAAAGTAAATAAAATACTAAAGAAGTACTAGAACCGTGTCACATCCTGGCACGAGGGGTCAAATCAAATCAGGTGTGGTAGGATTAAAAATGGGGATACGGGTAAGTCAAATGCACAAAATCTCAGGCGGATGCAAGGGGAGGGGAAATTGTACGGTTGTCCTAGTCATCCACTTACACGAACTGTAGACTCTTGAGCTCCCCTATAGCCGGCGAGATCTCCCCTCCTAGGTTTAGATTGGACAGGTTCCTGTTTTTTTCCACAGAAAACAATCTCATCAGAAGATTCTCACAAAATACTAAAAGAACGCCCTTTTTTCATTTATTTGCCCAACAAAATGTGCTTAAGAAAATGAAGCTCTTCTTTTCTCGTTATTATGCTACGGCAAAGAATGTTCCAAGAACAAAACTTGATTGGCAAAAAACCATGCTGCAATGTCCAGAAAGGAGAAATATTCCAGTGGGTGATTTGGTCCTGATCAAAGCGCGACAAAGATACACTCTGCCGAGAGCAAGGCAATTCAAGCAAAGCAACAAATGCAGGAAGCAGAGCAAGAAGGTCGAAGTGTACAAAAGGCACGAGGAGGAGGAGAGGAGAGGAGAGGGATCGAAGTGTACGCACAGTCCGACGACGGCGAAGGAGGCGCTGTCGCAGGCGACGCCGCGCCAGGCGCAGTGGTCGCGGCCGCCGTCCCAGTCGACGAGCGCGTTGGCCGCGTTCCCGAACCCGGCCTTGACCGCCATCAGCGCGCGCCTCTCTCCGTCCCCGTTCCCTTCTCCTCCTCCTCCGGCCACAACGGCCGCCACAAGAAACAGCACCGCCGCCGCCGCCGACCACCACGGCAGCAGCCCCGTCGCCATCCCGCGAGCCCGCAAGGTCTCAAGGAGGGAACCTTCCGGATGAAGCCTTCGCCCAATCGCGCCCTCTCAGCACCCAAAGGCACCACCTTTCAGTTCCGGCAACAGTCAGCCAGCCCGGGCCAGCACTGGTGCCACTACGAGCTCGCCGCACCGCACAGCTAGCACGGGCGCAAGTGCCGCTCCGCGTCCATGTGACGGGGCAGGAATGGGAAGGAGAGGAGTAGGAGGGCGACGGGGTCTGCGTTTTTGTGGTGGTGGAGTGGAGGCGATAGCGACGTGACTGTGGTTGCTTTCGGGGGCAGCCGCTGCTGCCTGCAGCACTGCGCGCAGCGAGGAGAGAGAAAACGGAGATCGATCAGAGCAGCGTGGTGGTGGTGGTAGGAGAGAGAAGGAAGAGGAGGGAGAAAGGGTTGTTAAGGCTGACGGTTCCGGGTCCACCGCGTCAGAGACTGGGCCCATGGCAGACGGATACGTGTAAGCCGTAGGGGCCCGTGGGCCTCCCGTTTTCAAACTCCTCCACGCCGTTTGGCTCGTTGCGGCCACCACGCTGACAGGTGGGTTCTCCACACGCTGGGGTCCACCTGTCAGTGGAAGGGCCAGCTGCCTACCGTCAGCACTAGGGCAACCGGGGCCCACCTGTCGGCGAGATGGGTGAGGGTTTTAAGCGGGGGCAAAATAGAAAGAGCGCGCGCGTAAAAGGAGAGGCGGCCGCCACCGCCAGTCGGTTACCGGAGGGAGGATCTTATCCGGCCTCGGAACCTTGTGGCCTCCTGTGTGGCCGCGGCTGGAGTGGGCCCAGGGCTGCAGCGACCTTTTGTACGTACAGAGATTGTACAGTCACGCCGGGGCTGTGACTTGTGAGCGGCGGAGTGGAAGGAATGGCGTGGCGACGGCGTTCTGATCTCCTCGTGGTCACCACCGGCCGGCCGTGCCACTGCTCACCTGACCACGACCAGCCGTGCAACCCGTACGGGCTGTCTCTCTCGCTCGTCAAGGAGATGCTTGCTGTTGATTAGGGGAGGTGAGTGCAATTATTGGGTAATTAATCATGGTTTAGACCAGAGTACCGGACCATGCATATGGGCTGTGGCCATGACTCCCATGGGTGCTCATGGTCCAGGAGCCTCATCGCGACAAAGACGTTCCAGTTCCTGCGAGCTTTTCAGAGGGAAAAAAAAACAAAGACATGCCAATTTAAATGAGAGTCCCCCGCAAAAAAATTAAAAAATAAATAAATGAGAGTCACATTTTGAATGGCTGACGGCATGGTTTGCTTAATGTGTAAAAAAAATCTAATTCTTGGGTCCGTAATAATGTAATTGTAACAATCGTGCACCGTCGCCATTTGCAAATGATATGATGATGGTAGGAAAAAACAAACATTTCCAGTAGTGCATGTGCCTGCCTCACCAGATCCCAAAAAACATCGGTACGTTTATTTTGGACTCAACGTCACCCTCACTTGTGTCAGCTAAACTGTCTCATAGTTGAACATTTGTTCGAACAAAACCTTATGCAACTTCAATTTGTTGCTCTAGCACCAAAAACGCAAGGATTTCCCAAGACACGTTTGAAAAAGGTCCGAACATATGCTACTTAGCAATATCTATTTTTCTCCCCGAGGTTTTTAGTAGTCAAATTAAACTATGCCACAATTATACTGATGATTATGCACAACGGACATCAATACCACTTTTGGTTTTTCTTTTTTGAAACAATGATTATTTTCTTTTCTTCACTTTGTTTGGCTTATCATCCCAACCTGAGTGGGTTATTCTCCTCGCAAATACTACTGAACCAGCCTCTTAGACTTTCCAGCCCAGCCCAGTGAAACGAACAGGGCAAAGTCCTTCCGTTTACCGCTTACGTTCCCCAAAAAATGGATGTTCTAGGATTCAAAATATGTCCCAAAAAAATATGACGTTATGAAATTCAAACCTCAATCAAAGAATAATATACGAATTAAACTCAAGCATGCATGATTAAATGGAAACACATTTTCCTCTAACTTGTACATACAGCTTAACTAAGTGAGGTCACGTGCCAATGTGTGTCTTTTCCATCCACCCTGAATCTGTTTGAAAAATCCTAGAACATTAATACATTATTTCCTTTGGAATGGTCTAAATCAGGGCTGCTCTCTGTCATATGGTCTAAATCGATGTGCCTTATAGTGAAATCATACCCTAAGTATACAATTTCCCCCGACGAACGGATAGAGTTGTCCAAACAGACTTCTATATGCAAGTTTTTTTAAAATAAAAAATGGTTATTCTTGCACTCAAAGTGGAGTTTTCTTAAGTCATATGTGAAAATATCAGATTGGATATACGGGGTAGGACTATCATCTCTTAGGCTCTTAGCTGAGAAGAAAGGTAAAGAAAAACTCATCGTAGTATATCTAATGGACATCAGCTACTTAGTAAACTGTTAACTTTACCACAAAATTATTATACTAGTGACTATTCATAGGGCATCCATGCTTTATTTTCCTTTTTGTTATTTCAAAGAGACTTTTTGAAACGGAATTATTTCAAAGAGAATAAATATTCAGGCCCCTGTTGGGAGCCAGTGGAGGGGAAAAAACACTACGCATTGAAGCTTCTAATAATTCATATCAAACACTGGCTATTCCTACCGTGTGCAAAGATTATTCCAAAATCAGAGATGTTTTGGGACTAAAAGCGCTTCTAAACGGGCGCTCAGTTTCCCCCCAAAATTCGAGTACTTTACATTCCGGCATACGTACGTGCATGAGAGGGGTACCAAAAATCAAGGCCATTAACGCTGCACACACAAGCACATCTCTCTCTCCCTCTGATCGCTCCGTGAGCAGCATCTACTTCTCCCTGCACACAGCAGCATCTGCATAGCCTTGCCCTGCCCTGCATCGGCCTCGATCCCTGCACGCCCGTGCCACCAGAAAAAAAAAATCAGAACGCACTCTCTGCAGCAGAGCCATGGGCAATGCAGCCTCGAATTGAAGCCTCGCCCGCCTACGAGCAAGCACACACTCTTCTGCGGTCGAAGTAACTCCGGCCTGCTGCTGCCGCCGTTGCTGCTGCGGTTCAGGCTCGTTAGCTCACACTTGGTACATGATCGAGACGCCTGCTCTGCTTCTGCATCATCTACTTGTGCACACACATGTATGCACTGTTTTATACACTACACATGCATGTTTGCGACGTAAGCCAAGGAATTAATTCCCCTTACGTATACGCTCTTGCGTTGCACCATTGCATGAAGAGAGTCTATGTACAAAAGCAGTGTGCAGTGATCCAAGGCGATTCAAGGCGAGCTTGTGTAGTTGCAGGAATGGAGTTAATCCACCCTTGAATTCATTTCGTTGGTCGATTCAAGGCGAGCTTGTGTAGTTGCAGGATCTGAGATTGATCGATCTGAATGCAGATCGGTAACCGTTAGCGTTGCACGATGCATTGGGAGGCCAAATGCACATTACCACACTATATGGAGTTGCAATTTGCAGGTCAATCAATGCTTGCAGTTTGAAACACACAGGAAGTACGTACTTTGATTTGAAAAAAAAGAGATCAGACTTTTTAAAGTTTTAACCAACAAATAGTCAAATTATTTAGCTCAATAATAAACTTGAGTCATTTTTCCTTCTGAAAATTCCTTATATGCCATTGAAAAATACAACTCATCCCTTATGTGCCATTGGAAAATAGCTCATCCCTTCTATGCCATTGGTTATAATTTCTGATCCCTTATATGCCATTGCCGTTAAAAGAGGCTAACGGAGCCGTTAAGTAAAGTGCAAAATGACCATAATACCTCTAACTAGAATGGAACATATTTGTGACTTTTACGTTCGGTGGTTGCCTGACCTTAACTGCGTAACGTCGAACTTGTAGCCAGAAAGTTTCGTCGGATTATATTGTTACGGAAGCACGTCGTGCCTGTGCAAAAATTGAAACATTGGCTCCCGTGGCAGAATAGGCTATTATGGACCAGAAAAGCATGGTACTGGAAGTATGTAAAATGGGTCATGCGAAGATATATAAAATAAATAAAATTCATTCTAACTAGGGGTATTCTGGTATAACAATAAATTTTATTTATTTTATATATCTATATATGACCCATTTTACATACTTTCAGTGTCATCTCATTATTGTTGTTGATTGAAATGGCATGACAAGGATGAAATGTCATAAATATGTTTCATTCTAACTAGGGGTATTATGGTCTTTTTACCCTTCCATTTAACGGCTCCGTTAGCCTCTTTTAACGGCAATGGCACATAAAGGATAAAAAATTATAACCAATGGCATAGAAGGGAGAGCTCTTTTATGGTACCCAATAGGCCAATACTACTTAATGGTAGTATGGTAGTATAACCGGTTTTTGTTGTGGATAAAAAGGTAATTTACACACAAATATATTATTTAGAATTCATGAATAACGTGAGATTAGGTTAGATAAAACATTTCATATATTTGATTTCATTTATTACAAAAATATTTTTTATTTTCCAATCATACCCTTATACTACCTATGAATACTACCCATACTACCAAAAAACCGGTAGTACAGAATTAATTTCAGCCATCGGATCTTTCGAAATAGGTCCTTTTTTATTGCATACGAGTCATTTCTAAACGGTAGTACAAGGTAGTACTGTGTACCGTAAAAGACCTATAGAAGCGATGAGCTATTTTTCAATGGCGGATGAGTTGTATTTTTCAATAACATATAAATAACATATAAGGAATTGACCCAAAATTGTTTGCATGCTTGTGTATTTGCATATGAGACAAGTAGCAGCAATGGCTACAGCTTCTGCATGCGCCCCTGATGCCCCTGATGTGCCAAAACATTGTGCCGATATGCGTGGTCTCGAATTAAATCTTGTCTCTCTTTTTTCATGTGTGTCTCAAGCTTGTGCCCCTGACAAAGCTGATGCGCTCATCGCTTCTTCTCCTTCCTTTGAGCTGCCCAAAGCAATTGGCTGCTGGCTCCTTGTAGGCTTGAGGCGAGACAAGCAAGTGTACTCCATGAGCAACGCGGCAGAGAAATATTATTAGCTCTCCTCTCATGCATGCATGCATGAGTCATAAACCACGCAGACCCATGTATAGCCTCAGGCTTTGCAGCCTTCATCACCCTGCATCGATCACAAGGCGCCCTGTACAACCCTCCTCACCTAGCCGGCTAGCCTGTGTGTGTGTGTGTGACAACACGAGCCAGAAGGAAAGTAGCATATCATATCAATGGAGGAAAAATAGGCACAAAGCAGCTAGGCAGCCATATATACATGCATCAAAGAGGTAGATGTTGAAGTATCAAAAAAAAAGAGGTAGATGTTGGCTACACGCCTACACAGTACTCAATACTCATGCACACCACATGCAAACAAATATGGATATTCCAAAGCCTCTCTCTCTCTCTAGTGAGTCTAGTCTCTAGGAGAGGGGAGAGGGTAGCCAAAGAGGTACTCCGTAGATGCATCCAATCCAAGCTTGCCTTCAATGGACCAGTGGCCTCGCTCTCTTTTTTGTGGGCTGGCCGAAAGCCTAGCCACAACTGTGCAAAGGCGTTACACCTTTGTAACTGCCGAGCAATAACTGGATGCAGCGACCTGGAGCTGGGCAAGGCCAAGCAACAGCAGCACAGCTAGGGGCTCTCTCTGCTTGCATTTTGCAACTCATCACAAGTCAGCTGGCTCACAGGCCCGGCCATGCATGACACATGGGACAAGGCCTGCGTGCCTAGTTTTGGACTAGTCAAAAGGTTGTTGCTCCATGCCATTGTGGGGACTACTGCATGGTTGCCACTGCTGCAGCAATGCTGCTTATAACTATACATATATATATATACTCCTATCCTAGACGTGCAAATAAATTGGGACGGAGGGAGTACAACTATACACAGCAAGCCAGCTCTTGACAAAGATTTCTGCATCTCATCCTCATCTATCTCCTGTTCTTGCTTGGTTTAGTTTTGTTCTGGTAATCTGAAGAACTGTACACGTTGAAGAAAGCATTGGAGCGAATCAGAGATAGAGAGAGGTTGCGCTGCGCGTCGTAGGGGACCAACGACAACCGCATAACAACGAACTGTTCCATCTCCCGGGGTCTGATGTCAATTCTCTAGAAGGTTTCGCTTTCAGGTTCTTCCCTGCAATGTTCTGAAGCTCTGAAAGGTTTGAGTTGATCTCTGACTGATTTAGCTGCCCCGGTTAAAACTAGTATTTGCACATTCAGGCTTTTTAAGCAAAATCATGTCTAGATTTTTGTAAGAATGTCAGACCAAAGGTTCTGATTTGTGAGGAAAATGTTCTTAAATTGGTCCCTGTAGAACTGCTAAGCACAACAAACAATAGGTACAGTGTGCGCACAACCAAGGAATGCTGCTGTTCTGCAGCTGTTGTGTGCAGGGCAACAGGGTCCCTTATTTGTGCAAGATCACAGGTCCCATCAATCAGCAACAACATTTTCGGCAGACTTTTTCTCCTTACTGTGCACACAAAACCACGGCCGGCTGATCATGAGACTAGTGATTTTTTTTTTTCATTTCCCTTTCAGTTTCTTCTCCATCTTCTTCTGTGCAAGAAATGAAACTGGATAAATGGCCGGAGCAATGTTGCAGCTCAGTGTGTGTACAATGGATAATGCAGGACCAGGGGGTGAGCAGGTGAATAGTAGTAGTGTATCCTCTGGCCTCACAGTGCCCTTTTGGTTCGTATATTGCTGATGGTATGCCGTATGCGTCATGTACGCATGGCATGCATGTATGTGTAGAGTGGCTAGGACCATGCATACACATGATTGATTGAACCCATCATGGAATCCGTGATGGTTCTCTCTCTCTCTCTCTAATGAAGAAGGCATGATGGAAGAAACATATGGCGTCCAAAAACAAAAAGTGTAGTAGAGATAGAGAGATCTTTTGCAATGTGCCTAAGTGCATGCCCGTGCATGGATTTAAAAATATTGATGGCATCGACCAACTTATGAGAACATGTGCTACATACGGGTGAAATGTGATGTATCTACACCCAACTCAAGGATCGCGACCCCATCTTCTTCACTACTCGTTATGATTTCTCTGATTTAAATTCGGCAACATCATATCATGGGTGGGGCTTATTTAAATTCCGCAACATATACACACCCAATTCGGCTACAAACATTTCTTTCTGAAAAAACACAAACACATATTTTTTTGAAATTGAAATAAACATATTAAGATGGCAAGCTACTTCTCTACAAAGAGAATGATGAACCACACCATGGGCCACACCTGCATTTCTGCACCAGCCCCACATCTAATCCAGCCCTACACACAACAATGCAGATCTACCCTCCTATAGAGGAAAAAAAACAAAAGTAAGCACTACACCATACCATCCATTTCGTGAAAGAAGCAAGGGTTTTCTATACTTGAGATAGTGAGGGGTGATATGCAAGAAACCAGAGTGCCAAACCAAAAGGGGAAGGGCACAGTGGTACTGATGCCCCATTACTGGGTCCAGTGGGCATATTATTGCTGGCACAGGCCATGTGATATGGAGGGAGGAGAGGCAGAGCCAGCATGATGATGGAAGCCCCAGAACTAGGGGAAGCTAGATGAGAGAAAAAGTTTGTTACTCACTTGCATGGAATGCAGGATGAAGAGATAAGGCCAACAGCCAACAATGTGGAACACTGTCTGTGGTTGTGGCCTACCTAGGGACTACTACTAGTAAGTGCTCATTGCTCTTCGGAGGCTGTTTTACTTTACAGCATGAGAAATGGTTTGTACAATTGTACTGCAATTGTCTCATGTGAGCACGTACATGGCTCCATTCTCAGCTCTGAGATAGAGAGGAAATGCAGCTTCACATGCATGAATCACAATTTGTTTGTTTTCCCCATAGGGGAAAAGCGAAATAGTACAAGAAAAACAGTATCGGTTTCTGCTCCCTATCGCAGATTCCAAGCCTCTACTAGGTAATTTGTTTTGTAGAAAAAGAATTGCCCGCTCCTAAAAATGCTTACATGTCTAAACGGAATCTTAATCGAACTCCAATGATTCAGAAAAAAAGATCATCATATGCTTTGTGTTTGTGGTCACTCTCTCCCTCCTTCCTAGTACAGCACAGTGCACTGTCCATCTCTACCTGCCTCTACCCTTGCTCCTACAAAAGTATACTGTCCATCTGTCTCTCTCTAGGATCTGTGAGCACGCCTAGATCACTGTAGCACCGAGCATTGCACGCCTTGCACTTGCACCATGCTTAGCTTCTTTGAGTTGTAGCAGGAGCAGTAATTGCCCAAGCTAGTGGCGGTAGGGCGCGCCACACTACCGAGCAGAGAGGGCACTCACTCGCTTGCATGGCCCCAAAGAGGGGTCCGTAGTACTCCTCTTGGAAGGTTTCTTTCAATCTCACCTCTCAATGTGTGCAAGAAAGAGAGGCGAAAGGAGAGGAAAAGAGTGATGGGGGCTGATGGCCAGCCATGGCCACATGGCCCCTGCTTGATGGGACGTGGATCCAGTATGAGCTCGGAGCTCCCACCCATGACATGAGTGCCTCAAAAACTGAGGCAATGCATGCCCATCATGGCCGGAACAATTGGCCGGCCGGCTCCATGGGTTGCGAGATGTTTTTAGAGGTGTCAACACCGGAAAGCGGCGTCGCCTCATCTGCCCTGCCGGCGACGAATCCGCCGTACCGGACCCCATCCCGGCCTGATGCGATGGCGAACAATCTATGAGCATATATATACATGCATGGTGTATGCATACATATACATATACATATACTAGGCCACAAGATTATTCACAATTGTTTGTCAGTTTGAAGATTACAAGGCTTATTAAACGGGGGTGCAGCAGCAATCTCCTCACGCTGATTGGCAACGAATTTGTCTGCTTTCGTTCAAAATAAAAGAATTTGGCTGCTACTAGCTCGGATGAGCACGGGAGCAATGGAGATAGCTAGAGACGCACATAGACCTAGTACAATCGTCCCCAGCTCCGTCCGATTGGTGGCGCCGAGCCATGAATCCAGCAGCTTCACTTCACCAACCAAAGAGGATGGAGTAGATCAGTTGAGCCAGATCGCGCAGCAAGAACATTCCGGGCCGAATCGCGGGGCCCAACCGCCCAATCACACCACCAGCGGCACATCGCGGGCAGGCACGCCGGTCAGTCGGCCACGGCACCACCATTTCCTTTTTTTTTTTTTTGAAAAAGGGCACCACCATTTCCCACACGCACACTGCACAATCGCCACCATCTCGCTCAAAAATGCTGCTGCAGTGCAGAGGATTGGAAGATGGTTTGATTTTACTCACCTAAACGAGAATCCTAAGCCACGAAGGCATTGATGATAATTGATAGTAGGCCCGAGCGAGCGAGTACTGTTCTTGAATGTTGACCCCTAGCAGCAAGCATGGTGGCATGTCAACGTTTGCATCGCTGTGTCATCAGGAGGATATGGATGGATGCCCGTCGCTCTCCTAATGTCATTGCTCCGGTGACCTTGATCTGATCTGGTTGCCTGTCCGCGCCGCGGGAGATCCGGGCCTGGGCGCCGGCACATGCATGCCCTTTCGGCCGAACGCGACGCACACGTCGCCTCCCGCGCGCTTGCCTTGGTTGTTCGGGCCCCTCCTCCCTCCCGTGTCCCGTGCCGGAGAGACGGCCTTCGATCGGTCGGTCGCTCATCCATTTTTCTCAACAAAATTCAAGAAACGGAATGCTAAAAAAGGCCAGTTGCATGGAATTCCAGCCATTCCTAACTCCTATGATCATCTTGTGTGCACGCAGGGAAACTCCAATCTGACCTTTTTTGTTTTCTCTCTTTACAGCAGGACCACGACGAGGAGTTTTAATCCGCCCTCGGCTCAAGCAGCCCATAACCTGTGTACGTAAGGGGATTTTCTTGCGCAGCATTTACATAGCTACAGACTGTTTCCCGGCGACGCACCCATGCCTTGTATACGCATCCAATGTGTGGACGCATGGATAAGCAGATTGTGACCACTTGTGTAAAGCAATCGTGTCGAGGAATCATGTACAAATCGAACTAGGGCTGCCAGATCAGCAGAAGGTGCGCATCGTTGTCAGCTCGAACCGAATTCCTCGTTCCACTTCTCGAGCTCGTCCCATTTGCTCTTCTGCAAGCTTGGCCTAATCACAGTCATGGCGTTCTTGAAGTCTTCATATTTCAAAGGTCGCAACTACAATAAAAAAATGGGGTTAGCTTGCTTTGCATATCCACATTGCCAATCTTTACTGGACAAGGCAAAGATAACTAGTACAAGTCTGTCAAAACTGCTACTTAAACCATGAAGAAAAACAGGTAGAAATACAGTAAAAGTTCAGACTGTCTAAAAATCGTATACCTGATTTGCTTTAATAGTAAGAATATTCTGTGGACCAAGCTCTCTTATTGGCATCATCGCTGCTTCCTCGCACAAGGCTCTCAGGTCACTTCCAGAATATCCTAGAAACAAAAATGTTTAAGTACGAAAAGACAATATAGGCCATCTGTTAAAAATGACAATATACCAGAAAATAAAATACCTTCTGTCTCCGCAGCAAGTCTTTCAAAATCATAATCTGTCAGGAACCAGCTCCCGGTTAGGTTTCAATTCACATACTCCGTACATAACAAATATGTATCAAGTGAGACCCTGGAACACTTACTGGAGAACTTGAATGCTTGCCCTTTGAGCTGATTTTTCAGAAGCAACTTCCGCACACTTGGATCAGGTAATGGCACATATATTCTTTTTACCTGTTCATAAGATTCAAAAGGGTGTCATTCAAAATGTAGAAAAATTAAGCCAGCACAGTTAAGTATTAATGAGAAAATAAGTGCACAGCACTACACCAATGTTCCAAGGCTCATCTACCACCTCCAGAATCATTCACTGACTAAAACGTAACAGAACAAAATAATGGTACTACAGTATGGCTGAATTACATGTTGCATCATATGCATAACAGGCAAAGTACCCAAGTTTCGAAGTAGATTTTTTGGATGTAACTTTATTCTTAGCATAAGTAGACCATTCTATAGCTGCCATCCAATTTACTAAAAAATATTGGCAAACACAATAAGTTGCTACTGCAACATGCGAAACTATTCTCCGTCATTCTCATTTTGAGGAAAAAACACTCGGGTTACAATAATAGACTGAGGCAAAAGTGTCTCAGGAAACAGGTGCCGCTTCCATGTCCAAAAAAAGCAGTACCACACTCTTGGGAACTTGAGATAAATCTTACCAGTCTTCGAAGAACAGCGTCATCCAACTCTTGAGGTTTATTAGTAGCCCCTAGACAAAGATTTTCCATCAAAAAAATATAGGGAAAAAAATAAAAGGATAAATTAGTTATTTTTTTTGGGGGGGGGGGGGGGGGGGGGGGGGGGGGAATCAGTATGCAGATAACGCCCTGTCAAATAAAGACCACATTGCAGTAACGCAAAAAAGGGAAAAAAATTAGTTAGCAGGCTCCTTGAGTTCCTTTTTCTTAATGAATTATAACTGAGAAAATGTGGACACCGAAAGTTGACAAGGTAAACTGTTCCATATTAATTAGACTGAATTACTGATGGCAGCTCATATAACATGCTCTACAATGCTGGGTATTGTTTCAGAAATACCACCCAAGAAGCACATTTTTTTGCAAGTCCTAGCAAAGGTGAATTAAGTAATGATGGAAAAACTAATACTAAGAACTGAAATGGTGGGTCATTTCAATTGCAACTCAAATATGTTTTTCTCATAAATTTGCGAAAGCGATAAACTGAAACCAAGAGCAGCAGTAAATCAAGCAACAGGCGTTACCAAACCAAAGTTACTGTCCTTGTGAAACAAAAAGTTTCAGCGAGGGGAGTCAAGACTATATAGTTGTAACTTACGATTGCGGATGGGATGTATCATAAATATTCCACCAGAGGCTAACATAGGGTAAAATCAAATCATATAATTAAACAACTAGAGAAAGACAAAGATGCTAACCTATAACAATTACTAAATCATCTGGGTTTGAGGACACCCCATCAAACTGGATAAGGAATTCGGATTTCAATCGTCTGCTGGCATCATTCTCGTTAGCTAACCTTGTAGACATGACGCTATCAATCTGCATAGTAAAAGCCAGACAGACACAATAAAGAAGCCTCAGAATCCAATATTACAAGACAACAACTAACATGAAAGAATCTATACAACCACCTAATTAAATGCAGTTCAATACTGTAAGAATATTATATGCAGCTGAACTAACAGGATACAGTTTTTGCTCACCAGAACTTCTAATATCCATAAATATTATATATTTTACTTGCAAAGTTACAAGATAAAAACAAATGAATCCTGGTGTTTAAAATAGTTTCCTGAGTGGGCAAAACCAAATTTTAAAACAAGGGGATTCACTGTACTACCGGAAGTAGCGAAATGTTAATAGAAACATCAGTGCATAAGCCTATGAGCAGAATGTAGTGTGCGTTCCATTGTTTTGTGGAAAACAAGTGGGTGGGAATTGCATATTTTCCCTAGTACGGTTCAAACAAATCACAGCTTCCAGACACCAGCCTTTCTTTCCATTTTTGAACTATGAATCTCCATTCTAACAAACAGGTACGGAATGATTTTAAATCATGGTAAAGGTTACATCAATGAATTAAAAAATCTACAGAAGATGGAAGCAAAGGAAACCTGAATAGATTTTTTTTTTTGTTACTTGAGAAGCTAACTACAAAATCTTACTGCACAAAGGGTTTGTAAAACACACCTCATCCATAAAAATAACAGATGGTTGTCTATCAATAGCAACCATGAAAAGTGTCCGGACAAGCTTTTCAGCTTCTCCCACCTGTTTTGCCATTGAAAAATGAGTTAATTTAGATAACTCACTACACCAAATTGTCTAAAGGAAAGAATAAACACATACCCACTTTGATGTCAATGAAGAAGCCGAAACATTAAAAAATGTTGCTTCAGATTCTGATGCAACAGCTTTGGCAAGCATTGTTTTTCCATTCCCAGGTGGACCAAAGAGAAGCAAACCTAAATGATAAATGAAATTTAATCAGAGACTTTTCCTAATAATAAAACAAGTGTAGAAGCAGAATGCAGAAGCTTACCCCTAGCAGGTCGCCGAAGTCCCGTGAATAAATCCCGTCGTTTAGTAGGCAAAATAACCATTTCCATGAGTGCTTGCTTTGCCTTGTCAAGACCAGCTACAAATCAAATGCTTGATCAAGAATGCTGTTATAAATGTCTTACTGCAGTATAGATGACAAATTATTAGCAGCAAGCATACCAACATCATCCCATTTAACAGCGGGGCTTCTGTCCACAATGGTTGTATTAATCATTTCAACAAGTTTGTCATCATAGCTTCCACTTCCACCAGCCTTTTGAACAGGTTTGGAAGCTCCACTGCTAACCCTCTGATGTGCAGATGCTTGGCCACCTCTGTTGAAGGTAGGACTATTCTGCAAAGTAGACTTTTGGATGCTACTTGATGCTGGTCTTGCTGTCCTATTAATAGGATTGCTTGCAACAACCTACAAAAACAATGTTTGCCATTTTTCTAATGCTTGATACTTCAAAAAAAAAAAAGATCTTGCACAGGGTCCACATGAACATAAGTCCCTGGCTTAACAAGTTTTTTACCCCTAGATCACGGCCAACAAGTAGAACATTGTACCATATCAACATATCAGTGAACTAATGTTGGTCAGGTAAGGATGCTTAATAACTACTAGAACAAGCCAGAAACATGACATTTTGTAGTGTCTATACTAAACAGCCTATATGAAAACACCAAACAAACAAACAACTGAGCTATGAAACATAAGTTTGATACATTATAAATTTATAACACCACATATGCAGTTAAAAGTCCAGAAGCTATACCTTCTTTGGCACTACTGAAGCAGCAGCTCCTGAAAACCAGACAAAACAACACAAAATTAACTCCCAAGAAACTACAATCAGTAAGATAAATCAGGAAATATTATGCACCCTACACAAAACAAAAGACACTGAAAAAGTCAATAATCCTTGCATCATATTGAAACAACAAATCACAGCAGCACAAATGTGGGAACTCATATTCAACAGCACAGATGACTAATCAAACCACAAATTATGAAGCATTTGAAAAGCTCACTGAGCTGAATTAATGAATTGATAATCCATATTTTCAAGCAGCAAACAGATTATCCTAGATGGAAAGTGCACATAGCCGATCACATTTCACAAACTTTGTAGTGCCTGGTAATAATGCAGCTGAATTAGCAACAAAACGAGTAGTCACCTTCACCAGTTCTCTGTCCAAGCACTCTGAGTCGCTCCTCGACCTGTGTCTGCCACTTGGCGATCTTCTCCTGGTACACCCTGACCTGCCCCCTCTCGCTGCAAGCTCCACAGGCACCCACTAATCAGTCACCGATCCGGAAGCCCTAGCCGCCGACAGGGAAGAGAAGAGAGCGGGAACTAGATGCAGACGCACCTGGAGGAGACGGCGTCGGGGACCCGCGCGGCCTTGGCCTCGAGCATGACGCGCATCGCGTTGCGGTAGTGCGCGGCTGCGTCAGCGGGGAGGCCCCACTCCTCGGCGCGCACGGCCTTGTCGATCTCCTCCTTGGCGAGCTCGAAGTAGCCCCTGAGCTTCACCGCCACGCGCTCCCCAACCACCGCCGCCGGCGACGGTGCCGCACCCGCCGCGTCCATGGGCGCCTCGCCTCTCGATGAAAAGAGAAGCGAGGAAAAGGTGTTCGCGAGCCCGCGGAGAAAGCTCATGCGCTGGTAGAGGCCGGGCGCATCGGGATTCGAGATTTTCTGGTGGAATCTGAAATTTTTGGGGGAATTTCGGTGGGTTTTTTGGTGCGCGGTTTGATCGAGTTGGGGAAAGGCTTGCGTGGCGATCGGGTTGTTGGGGAAAAGATGATCCCGCGGCGCAAGGCAGCACACGCCACACGGTGGTGTGTGATCGGGCTGGACTTCTGGGCCGACACTAACATTTACTGGGCCGAAGAGAATTTAGGGTGGAAATGCTGGGCCAACTTTTGCTTTTTACTGGGCTAAGCGCGTGGTTGGGCTTGATAGGGGTGCTAGTACAAAGAGATTTTCATGGGCTGGACAGGCCTAGATTTTGGGCTCCTTTGGTCTGTGCCCATGTTTGACAATTTTTTTCATTTATATTGTTTCTTTTACTGATTTTCTTCTCAGGGTTCAATATTTTTCTGACTATTTTCTGTATCTTTTATCACTCAGAAATTTTTATTGGATCACATGCGGTTATGCTGATGTGTCAAAACCTTATTGGTTAAGAAAGCTGACTAAAAAGGACTTAAGAAAAATAAACGGTTGTTAACTAGTCACTTCCTCACAGCGTCACCAAAACTTAAACGAAATAATCAATGAGTCTTATATTAGCACTGATAAGACAGTCAATTTTGGCCGGCAACATGATCTGAGCATGTGTGATTAGCCAATACTCAAGAAAAAAAAAAACACCTGATATTCCCCACACATGGTCGTGCAGCGCGGAATTCATAGCAATGATACTTAAGCATGCCAGATCACGCTTCTAACCTCAAAAGTCAGCTCCGATCCTATATCAATTAAGCAAAGCATCATGGCGTAAATTTCGGAATGTTAATTAATTATAGCCTTATCGTTGACCATCAACCAACTAGCTATCGTTTTTTTAGGGCAAAACTGACCAGCTAGCGTTGACGAGCCTCTTCATAAGTGCGGCCTTCCTGCCTACGGTAGAACCAAGCTCAACACGGCCATTTCCACTGCAACCTGCACTGAAGTAGCTAGCTCGAGCGCGCATTCGGTGTCCATCATGGAGACGGCGGCGCCGGCGCCCTTGCCGGCTCTACCCGACGACACCATCGCGCGCATTCTGGGCTTGCTCCCGGCGCCCACCCTCGCGGCGTCGCGGCGCGCCCTCGTGGACGCGCGCCGGCTGTGACGTCTCCACCGCCGGCTGCAACTCGCCGGAGGTGATGAAGACAACCCAAACGCACCCAACTCACGCGATCACAATGGAACACAGGAGATTTTTGGTGCCGCCAACTAGCAGCTTTTCTGGACTCTATTCAACTGAATATATAGAGAAACAAACTGACCATCGTGGCCGCTAGCTACCACGCACGCACGCCATCTCCTCCGCTTCAGCCGCGCCATCCCACGACTAGAGAAATATGCCGTGCGCCTAGGACTCCAACTGCCTAACAACCTTGACTAGGCCGCTGCATGAACTTGGCATGCGTCTGGCTCCTATGGACGCGCTCAAACCATGAGCTCTGTTATTTGTACAAACCGAAGAAAAAACAGACTTCGACACGACTCAACAAACGGGCTAGGATTATTGCTAACAATCTCCCCCTAAGACTAGACCCGTTCACCTAAGACTGACGACGCCGATCCGGTCGCGTAGCTCCTGGAATTTTACGCGCCCAAGCGACTTCGTCAAGACGTCTGCGAGTTGATCACGAGTGCTCACATAATCCACCGTGATCTTCCCGCCCTCCACACACTCACGAATGAAGTGGAACTTTGTGTCAATATGCTTACTCCTATCGTGAAGGACGGGATTCTTGCTCAAAGCAATCGCGGACATGTTGTCCATCTTCAAACTTGGCGGCGGTGGCTCTGCTCCGGTCATCTCCCCCATCAGCCGTGCGAGCCACACCGCCTGACACGCAGCCGCCGCGCCTGCGATATACTCTGCTTCACAAGACGAGAGCGCCACCACCTTCTGCTTCTGAGATTGCCATGCAATGGGCATCCCGTCCAGGAAGAAAATAACCCCGTGGTGCTCTTCCTGTCATCAATGTCTCCCCCCAAATCGCTATCACAGAAACCCACCAGAGAGGGCTCCTGATTCTCCTGCCTTGCATAGATCAAACCATGATCAAGAGTACCAGCCACATACCGCAGAAGATGCTTTACCGCTGCCAGATGATCTTGCTTTGGATTTTCCATGAACCTGCTGACGAAGCCAACCGCGAACGTGATGTCTGGGCGAGTATGCACCAGGTACCTGAGACTCCCGATCAAACTCCGGTACACAGTGGTGTTCACTTCTGCAGCAGCACTGTTCTTGTTCAGCTTCAGGCGCACCTCCATCGGGTACTGACAGGGATTGCAACCTGCCAACCCGGCCTTCTCCAACAGCTTGCGTGCGTAGGCTGCCTGACTCAGAGTGACGCGCCCCAGGCTCTGCTTGACCTCGATCCCAAGGTAGTACGAGAGCAGGCCCAAGTCACTCATGCGGAAGAGGCGCATCATCTCTGCCTTGAACGCCGTGATCTCCTCCGCGCTGGCTCCAGTCAAATCATCGACATAGACGCCAACAATTACCCGCGATGTCGCCGCGCCTCGAGTGTACACTCCATGTTCACTTGGGCACCTGACGAAACCAAGTTCGCGTAGGCTGCTGTCGAGCTTCTGATTCCAGGCGCGCGGCGCTTGCTTGAGCCCATACAATGCCTTCCTCGGCTTTAGGACCTTCTCTTCATGCCCAGCAGCCACGAAACCAGGTGGCTGTCGAACGTATACTTCTTCTTGTAGTTCGCCGTTGAGAAAAGCTGATTTGACATCCATGTGATGCACAAACCAGCCTTCCCGAGCCGCCACGGCAAGCAGCATCCTCACGGTCTCCATCCTGGCCACAGGTGCAAACACTTCTTCATAATCAACCCCAGCTTGCTGAACGTACCCTTTCGCGACTAGACGAGCTTTGTGCTTGACGATGATTCCCTGCTCGTTCCTCTTCAGCTTGAAAACCCACTTCAGGCCAATTGGGCGATGGCCTGGAGGGAGGTCGACGAGGTACCACGTGCTGTTCTGCTCGATCGAGGCCATCTCCTCGAGCATCGCCTTCCTCCAGTTATCCTCGCCACGCGCCTCATCGAACGTCGTGGGCTCATCCCCGACCGCGAGCAGCAACTCGTCGTCCAGAGCGTCCAGGGCGCGCCTCGCCCAGCCTGGTGGAGAGGAGTCCCCGAGAATGTTGTCGACGTTGCGGAAACGTAGAGGAGCGTCGTCGTCATGCTCAGCATCGAGGTCCAACGGCCCGCTCGGTGGTGACACGAACTCCACCGCAGGCGTGTGTGGCACAGCCAGGGTGTGCGCCGCCCCGCCGACTGTTGCCACTGGCGTTCTTGGTGAGGAGGACCCTGGCGACGTCAGGGGAAGTGGTGACGTCGACCCCGGCGCAGCTTCCTCCGTTCCAGGCTCCCCCAATGTGCTGGAGCCCGTGGACACGGTGACGAACTCGACGTGGAACGGCTCGTCGGCGGCGGCGCCAGGGACGTTCTGTCCCTCGTTCCAGTTCCACGCACGTTCTTCATCAAACACAGCATCACGTGAAATGACGACGCGCTCGGTCTTCGGGTTATAGAATCTGTACGCCTTGGAGCATGTCTCGTACCCGATGAACACCATCGGAGTACTGCGATCATCCAGCTTGCTCTGGTGTCCCCCAACATTCTTCACGTGCGCCACACATCCAAAAACACGAAAGTAATGAACAGGTGGCTTATATCCATACCAGGGCTTCAAACGGTGTCATCCCATCCACGCTTCTCGTCGGCGCTCGATTGAGAATGAACACGGCCGTGGTGACCGCTTCTCCCCAGAAGTACCCTGGAACGCCCATGGACTTGAGCATGCTTCTCGCCATTGCCAGCACGGTTTGATTCCGCCGCTCCACCACTCCGTTCTGCTGTGGGGTGTATGGAGCGGTGAGATGCCGCTGGATGCCTTGCTCGGAACAATAGTCGCCGAAGCTGTGTGCCGTGAACTCCCCGCCACGGTCTGTCCGCAAGGTGCCCATCCTCCGCCCGGCCTCCACCTCCGCCCGTGCTTGGAGACGCTTGATCCCCACCGCAGCCTCGTCCTTCGAGTTCAGCAGCACAAGCCACATGTAGCGGCTCTTGTCGTCGACGACGAGGAGGAACAGACGCTTTCCGCCAGGCGTCTGCGGCGTGATTGGGCCGCAGAGGTCGGCGTGAACCAGCTCCAGGCAGTGCGCCGCCCGGAACTTGCTTGCCGCCGGGAACGGATGTCGACGCTGCTTTCCCACCATGCAGCCGTCACACACCTGGTCCGTGTGCTCGATGACTGGCAGCCCGGGGACCATCTCCTTCCGCGCCAGATCTCGCAGCCCCTGAAAACCGAGGTGACCATACCTCGCGTGCCATCGCCACGCCGTCTCGCTGCTCCTTGCCGCCAGGCACACCGGCTTGTCGATGTTGAGCTCGAGGATGTAGAGGCGACTTGGAGAGCGAGGTACCTTTGCCCGGAGCCGCCGCCGCGGATCCCAGATGCGGAGGAAGCCGTCCTCTAGGAGCATCTTGTACCCGTCCTCCTCCAGCTGGCCGAGGCTCACTATGTTGGCCGTCAGCTTGGGGATGTGGTATACGCCCGAGAGCATCTGGTGCTCCCCATTCTTGCAGGAGAAAAGGATGGTCCCTCGCCCTTCAATTCCTACCACCGAGCCGTCACCGAAGCGTACGGTCCCGCGGATGCCGGTGTCAAGATCGGCGAACGCGGAGCGCACCGGCGTCATGTGGTTTGTAGCTCCGGTGTCGAGGATCCATCGCGCGCAATCGCCGTTGCCGTTGCCGCCGAGCTGGACGAAGAGCTTGTCCTCCTCGATGTGGATCGGAGGAGGCACGACCGAGCTGGACGGAGTGGAAGAAGATGTCGCGTTGACCGCCGCCGTCGCCACCAGCAATGTGGGCTCGATCTCCTCTTCCGCTTGGGCCGTGTGGGCTGCCTGGGCCGCAGCATCCCTCTTCTTCTTCTTGCACTCGCGAACCCAGTGCCCGCGCTTCTTGCAGTACTTGCATTGGTCGTCGTCGACCTCCTCCCCGCCGCCGTCGACGGAATTGCCAGAACCCCCGGCCCAGGGTGGTCTAGATCCACCCCGTCCACCGCCACCGCGCGAACGCCCACGACCTCGCCCCTGGCTTGACAAAAACGAACGCTTCCCTCGCCCCGAGGATCCACCGCCCCCGGAGATGTTCATGCGCGCCGCGACGCGCGCCACCAGCTCTTCCTCCGTCAGGTTCAGCCTCGCGCCGCCGCCACCGCCGAGGTCATGCCGCTCCTCCGCCGACTTGAGCCGCCCGAGCAGCTCCTCCACAGACACCTCGCTCAAGTCGAGGAGAGTTTCAATCGACATGGCGATCTGGTGGAATTTTGCTGGGAGCGCCTAAAGAATCTTGCGAACGAGCTGCTCCTCCGTGCAGGCGTCGTTCAGAACCGCGAGCTGGTGTGCGATCCGGTTGATGCGGATGCCGAAGTCGTCGATCGATTCGCCGTCGCGGAACTTGAGGGCGTCGAACTCGCGCCGGAGTGTGTTCGCCTTCGACTTCCGCACGCGCTCGACGCCGACGTACATTGTCCTGATCGCGTCCCACGCAACCTTGGCCGTCGCCTTGCTTGCGATGGTACCCATCATCTCCGCCGGAACCGCCTTGGCGATCACTTCCAACGCCATGCGATCCTCGGAGTAGTCGTCCGTCCCCATGCTCACAACGAGCCACAGGCCGCGTGCCTGCAGCATAACGCGCATGAGCGCCGCCCAGTCGTAGTAGTTCGTCTTCGTCAGCACCGGAAACGAGCCGCCACTGCTGATCTCCTTCGTGACCCGATGGATCACAAGGCCGCGCTCCGTACGGCCGCCACCGCTCCCGGACGCGCCTCCCCTTCCGCCGCCGTGACTCCCGGACGCGCCACCGCCGCTCCCCGGCAATGGAGTCGTGTCCGCCCAGCGCCGCGACGTCGGCGATGCAGAACGTGGACGCGCCATGAACGCCCACGCTACAGCTTGATCTCGGCCCCACGCCTTGAAGCCGGCTCTGATGCCAATTGACGTCTCCACCGCCGGCTGCAACTCGCCGGAGGTGATGAAGACAACCCAAACGCACCCAACTCACGCGATCACAATGGAACACAGGAGATTTTTGGTGCCGCCAACTAGCAGCTTTTCTGGACTCTATTCAACTGAATATATAGAGAAACAAACTGACCATCGTGGCCGCTAGCTACCACGCACGCACGCCATCTCCTCCGCTTGAGCCGCGCCATCCCACGACTAGAGAACATGCCGTGCGCCTAGGACTCCAACTGCCTAACAACCTTGACTAGGCCGCTGCATGAACTTGGCATGCGTCTGGCTCCTATGGACGCGCTCAAACCATGAGCTCTGTTATTTGTACAAACCGAAGAAAAAACAGACTCCGACACGACTCAACAAACGGGCTAGGATTATTGCTAACGGAGGTCTCCATCAGGCCGAGCCCGAGATGACGCCGCACAGCCCGACGCTCACGATCCTCTTTTGAACGTCGCAGGCTCGCAGCTAGACCGGCAAGCGTCGTGCAGTAGCAGTACAAGCAGGCTCGCCATTCTCTGACGACGGGTCGTCGCTGCCGCCGTACTTGCGAGCAAGCCAAACCCAGAATGCCACGAGGGCGACGATGAAGGCGGCGGCGACGCAGGTGCAGCCCGCCAGTACGCGGGGGTGGGTGTCCTTATTGACGAACTCGATGGCAAAGACGGCGCTCGCCATCAGGCCAATGCCGAACACGCCGACGCCCCACGCCCCGACGTTCCAGATCTTCTCGGCGACGGCCACGGGCGTGCGCGGCAGGAAGAGCTCCGCGTAGGAAAGGACCATGAAGAGGAGCGACACGTAGGCGCTCCACGAGAGCAGCAGCGCCAGCCGCCACGGGACGCTGCTGAAGAAGGAAGGAGAGTAGCCGTACACCATAGCCAAGGTCAAGCCCACGGGTACACAAATCTGGCCCACGACAGCTGCCGTCCACATCTTATAGCGGGGTACGAGCGCCAGCTTCTCGCCGAGAGTCAGCGGCTCCATGGATCCACGCTCTTGTTGCATTGTGTGCGATGAGCGAGGTCTCTCTGTGCCCGGACGCGCGCCCGCGCCATGTATGTATACAGGCCGGGGAGCGAGAAGCCCCCCCGTGTTCGACTCGGATTCTACCTCAAACAATAATGGACCTGAACATATATGGAAACAATAAAGGACGCGCGATTGTTGATACTTGGACGGCAAGAGGCTACATCGCCCGGCAACTGGCACAGGGTCGGGGACCACTGCAACGGCCTCGTCTTGTTGTACCGGGACGAGGTCGAGTACGGCCGCTACTTCCAAGACGACGAACCCTATCCCTACGAGAGGCTCCACGTGTGCAACCCCGTGACACGGCGGTCGGCGCGGCTCCCTTTGCTCCGCGTCCGCCAGACGCCTTGTATTCGACCCCGCCGTGTCGCAGCACTACGAGGTGTTCCTGGCTCCGCTCGAGCCGGCCGAGGACACGGCGGCTGCCGCCTCCGGGTTGCCGGAGGATGATGGCGGTTGATGGAGTGGCCACCGTCACTGTGGACGTGGCACGTGTTCTCGTCGAGGACCGGATGTTGGCGGGAAAGGGTGTTCGCGCGGGAAGGCGAGGCGGCAGGGACATTCTCAGAGTTGATGATGGGGTCATTAAAAACCATCCCTCAAGCCCGATGGCGCTATGCCGTCTACTGCCGAGGAGCGCATTGCCATGGTGAATATATCTCGCGGTAAGATCACCACTTTATGCTGTCCATTGTTGTGGTTTCTATTCTTAGCATTTTACTTAAAACGTACTTATCGACGAATTGTTTGGTGTTTGAATTTTTTTGAAGGTTATCTTTGATCGATGATACATACAGAGTAATTAAATCGCCCATTGACCGTGCTGAGTGCTACGACGATGTGCAATCTTTCCTCGGGAGATCGGAAAAGGGGATATACTTTGCTGCTATTGATGGGTGTCATCTCCGGGTCTGGATCCTCAACGAGGGGTATGACGGGGCAGAATGGATACCCAAGCATGATAGTGTTGTCAAGCCTCGTGAATGGTGGAAGGTGTTTGTAATATGCCACGAGCATCACAGAGAATGCCGCGGACCTTGGATCTTAGATGATTATTATGATGGTAACACAGAGGATAATTCTCTGTTACTGAAAAACGTGCTCAGTTACGGTCGCGAAAAGAAAGATAACACAGAGGACAAGAGGAATCATGTTGAATGGAGCTCGGATGATGATGATGTTATCGACTCTGCAGGGCTGGCTGAGAGCGGCATTGAGGATTACTTTGTTATGTTTGGTGGTCCATTTGGACCATACCAACACCCTGAATGTTTCACGTTTCTTGGTTTTCATCCATACAAGGAGGTTATCTTCTTGTCGACCGTGAGAGTAGGAGTGGCATATCATTTGAACAGCTCTAAGGTTCAGTTTCTGGGCGTTGTATCTCCAGGGGGCTGGTATAGCGATGTGTACGAGTCATTTGTGTATACGCCCTGCATACGCCCAGCGTGATCTTTAGATTATACCGCCTTCCAGCAGTGCAACATTATCGACCTTGGATCTAGTTTAATCATGAGCCAACACGGTTGGCTGGAAAATGTTTTTTTCGACAAACTCAAGCAAAGTTGATTGGTCAAATTCACTGCTGCATTTTGTATGATCAAATTCAAAGTTGCAGCATGTTTCAGAGTTCAGATGGCTGTTGTTGTAGTCTTTACAGGGCAACTCAAGATGCGGCTCCTCTTTAGTTGGTCCAGAAGCGATGATGGCGAGTTTTTTATGATGGCGGTGAACAATCGTTTAAGAACAGGGGTTAGTGTTAATATTGCTAGGGGCTCCTTTGTGAAAAAAATGTACTTTGTATTTTTTTTCCTTTTGCCAATAAATATCAGATGTCCCTTTGTCACAATTGTCAAGCATAGCATATCTTGCCTCGACTATATGACCACAAACAATGCCAGTTACATGCCTCAAACATTATGCTTCTTTTCTTATAGGTCACTAACTCAATGCTACTCCCTCCTGGAATGCTGGACTTGAAAGAAACAAACAACTTGATCTTGTGCAAATGCTAATATGTAAGGCTGCATTACCACAAACACGCCGAGGTCACGGTTACAGGCTCCCAGCACTGCGTCTGAACTCTGAAGGACCATCTCCTTCATCAGGCTTGTTACAAAGACCTGCGCAGTGCTGCACAGCTAGCGCCACAGGCACTCCACTGATCGATGCTCTGTTGGTGTTCCTGCACCAACGAAACAAATCAGACACCAATGCATAATCAATTTGGCAACCGTGAGCAAGCCAGATTTGGATCTCCTTCGCACTGCGGCGTTAATGACAAGCTGAGGCGGCGCTGGCCGGCAGCGTTGCGCAAGGCTCTGGGCTCTAGCTGCCCGCGGCATTTCAACAAACACCTTCGCCCGCTCTCTCCTTCACGCCAGAGCTAGCCTCGCGGCGCGCCAGAAGGACGCACACGCGGCCCACACCGGAAGTCTGCTCCGGGATCATGCCGCGGCACTGGAAGCGGCGGCGCTGCGACCGCTTCTCTTATATATGCTCTGGCACTCCGGACGGCTGGCCGCGCACTCGTACGCGTCGCCTCTGTCCCGGCCCTCGACAGCTCGTAGGTGTCCCGGCCGTGCAGCAGCGAGGAACGCCATGTAAAGGAAGCCGGCGGCCGGCGGAGCTCCGGCGAGCAAAGCACTAGCGGCGCCATGGGCTGGGCGTTCACGGATACGGACACCCGTCAGAGTCCAAGTCTGACGAGGAAGAGGAAGAGACTCGCTTGCCATTCAGGCGATCTCCGCCGCCCACTATCGCATCGGACGGCTCGTAAGCGCCGGCAAGTAGTCCCGGTCCCGGCGGCGCCCGCCGCATGCACTGGCGCCGCATGCTCGTGCGCGACGAAGAGCGCTCAACGTCGATCCGGTCTTTGATGGACGCCAGCGTGCGGAGCAACGACGGCGGCGCCACGACGGCGCGCTGGCGCGCTGCACGAGAATACGAGATCCTCCGCACCGCCGTCCTCTCGTGTTCCCTTCCCTCTCGGTGGCTGCGCAAGCCCAGATCACGGAATGTGTACCGGGAAATCAAGCTCCAACGCGTGATCAGTCTGGCAAGACCATGAGATGAGCGGATCGCAGCCGCGTTCATGGCAAGCGGAGGCGCGCCGGCAGCGTGACGGAAGGCTCTCGCTGCCTGCGGCATTCCCGCAACCAGCTTCCGCTCTCTGACCTTGTAAGCCGGAGCTCGATCGTGCGGCGGCGCAGAGGCAGAAAGAGAGAACGCAGCCCCACTAAAGCCTACCGGGCGTTCGTTTCCACCAACAAGCCATGCGAACGGCGTCGCCGCGACTGCTCCTCGTGCTCAGCATTCAGCACCTGCGCGCGCCGCGCGGCAGCCTCTCGACAGCTCGTAGTCCCTGACGTGCAGCACCGAGGATCACCAGGTGAAGGAGCAGGGCCGGAGGGCGGCGGAGCTCCGGCGAGCGGCGCCCGTGGACCTGGACGAGAAAGACGAAGACTCTACCGTGATTTCAGTCGATCCGGGCCACCCACGTCACATCAGACGGCGGGCAGGCACCCAGGGGGTGGACGGTATTTCAAATACCGTCCACCCCCCGGACGGTATCTGAAACACCGTCCGCCCCCTGGGGTCGCCGGAACGCCGCCTCCGCCGCGCGCCGCGGCTGGCCGGAGCGTCGGCGAGTCCCCTGCGGCGCCCTCCTTCCATAGCCTTTCTCCTGGTGACCTTTCCGGCGCGCTGCGCGAGCTCCTCGTCCGCCTGCCGGTCCGACCGGCTGCTCCGCCGCGCGTCCGCTCCGGTGTGCAAGGCCTGATCCTGGTGGGGCTGCGGCGCGACCTCACCTCGGAGCCCACGCCTCCGCCTCGCCCGTCGTCCTCTCCTGGTCCTTCTCGATTGATGCCGGAGCTGGCGTTGCGTGGCACACAGGTAGCGCAGCGATGGCAGCTTCCTGTCCACGGTACGTACGTGTGCCGGACGACGGCTGCGCGCGCCGGCGCCGGGGTCAGAGCAGAGGCTGTGAGCGACGGTCGGGCACCGTTGCCTGTATCAGCGGCGGCGGCGGCAGGCGCCAGTTGCTCGACCGTACGCGCCGCGCGTTCCAGACGATCGGCGAGCGCGCGCACAGCACGCATTATATTGCTCGTGGCGGCGGCGGCGCGAGAGAGAGGTTCATCCGGTGGCTGCCGCCACCGACAAGGAGCAGCGAGGAGCGCCGGGTAAAGAGCAGGGTCGGCGGGCGGCGGCCGGCGGCGCCGCGATTGGCGTTCGTGGACCACTGGACTTGGACCCGTCAGGCGGAGTCAACAAGTCAGACTACCCCGTGATTTCAGTCCATCCAGGCCGCAGATGCCGTATCGGACGGCTCGTTGGCGCCCAGGGGGTGGACGGTATTTCACCCCTGGACGGTATCTGAAACACCGTCCGCCCCCTGGGGTCGCCGGAACGCCGCCTCCGCCGCATGCGCGACGGCCGACGGTGAGCGATCAACATCGATCCGGACTTCCATTGGCGCGACCTCACCTCGGAGACCAGCCGGCTTCCCAACGATGGCCGCGGCCGCCGCGCGACGCCAGGAGGCCACGGACAGCACCGGGCAACTCCGCATCCCCGGCATGCCGGCCGCACGCATGCACCGACGCCGAGCGATCAACATCGACTCCGACTTCCGGACGGTGTCGTTCCTGAAGACGATTCTCCCCTGAATGGTGGACTGAACTCATCCTGCTTCTCAATCGAGCTCGCCAGCGTAGCCCAACCAGCCCAGAAGCAACCGGATTCCAATCCAATCAACAATACAGCATGCATGGTCAGCGTCAGCGGCTCAGCGCTGCACTGAATTGAAGTGATGAGAGAGCATGCTTTGCTTTGTCCCGCTTGCTGCCAGGATCCCACCCGTGATCGGCTAAATTCATCAGTTCGTCGCTTCGCCGTACCAGATACCAGTCAATTCAGCCATTTAGCAACGAATCAAGACAGGGGAAGGGATTCAGGTCCACAATCTTATCCGCTACGCTTGATTTCTTCAGTTGTCCAGTTCACGCTTCACAGTAGCAGTCATTGAACATTTGAACCGCAGGGCACTTTGTAGACTTGGAGCAGATCCATCTAAGACACATTAATTTAATGTTATGTCATGATATTTTTTTTCACGTGATATTTCATAGCTGATCTCCCAGGTCCCAAGTACTCCAATACAGTATGTAAGAACTAGAGTTCAGGGTGTAGATAGCAAAGCAGGGGAAAGAGGACCAGAGATACATCAATCTAGGGAACAAAGAAGAGCAGTAGAGAGGAGAGAAACCATCAAAGGAGGGAGAACATGCAGTGCAGCCTCGAGGCCGCGACGCTCGAATCCTGGCTGTCGGCGCAACGGCCTCCAATCCACGTTGCTATCCAACAGGGTACCCGTGGACCTCCGCTTCATCCACACTCGGTCCAGCTTATGTGTCGTAGTTGGCAATTGCTGATGTTCATCTGCTCTTATTGGACACCCCTGTATTTCGCAGAGATATGTTTAGTTCTTACAGAAATTGTAAGTGATACATTGAATGGAAAAATTGTGCCAGCTGCAAGCCTGCAATTGAACATAATTCATTGGATATGTGCCATAGTTAGAAGGTGAGGGCTAGAATGTATACGAATTCCGATTGTTTAATTCAGAAGGCTGTGAACATGAGCCACTGAACAGTTTGTGTCCACTCCTGAAAAACAAGGTTTTGAAGTTCTCAAACAGCTTCTCCTATGAACTGAAGTGGGTAGGAAATTCAGTGGTAGGATTGAGGAGACAGCCGTATCTGGCATGTGTTGACTTGAGGAGAAGTGTTTTTTTTTTGAGGTAGGAACCGGACTGCGGGGAAACAAAGAACTTCTTGGGCAAACGGCAAATGCTAATCTTGCAGAGGCAGGTTGCATTACCACAAACACATCGATCGAGCTCAGGGTTCCGTCAACGTCTGAAGGACAATTTTCTTCTTCCTCGGAATTGTCACAAACTCACAAACACCTGTAGTAGTGTGCTACACATCCATTGCTCCACTGATCGATGCTTTTATTTGCCAATGTTCCTGCAGCAGTGAACCAAATTAGACTCGAACGCATCATAATCCATATGGCGACCGTGAGCAAGCTAGATGTGTATATCCCTCTCGCACTGCGGCGTTCAAGGTAAGCTGAGGCGCGCTGGCAGCGTTGCGCTGGGCTCTCGCTGCCCGGGCGCGCCATTTCGACAAATACCTTCCAATCGCCCTCTTCTGCACGCCGGAGGTAGCGCACCTGAAGGGCGCACATGCGCCCTACCGAAGTCTGCTCCAGGCTCACTCCGCGGCACCGGCAACGGAGCCGCCGCGACTGCAACTCCAGGCCGGGCCGGTGGCTATCAGCTGCGCGCGGCCAGCCGTTTGCTAGCGACCTCGCACGTGGTAACGCGTCGTACCTGTCCCAGCAGCTCCCTACAGCGCGTAGGTGTCCCGGCCGTGCAGCAGCGAGGAGCACCGGGGAAAGGAGCCGGGCCGGCGGCGGCGGGCGGCGCCGTGTTTGTTGTTTCGTGGACCTGGAGTCCCTGGACCCGAGCGAGTCAACAAGTCTGACGAGGAAGACGAAGACTATTCCATGATTTCAGTCGATCCAAGCCGCACATATCGCATCGGACGGTGGACAGGCACCCAGGGGGTGGACGGTATTTCAAATACCGTCCACCCCCGGACGGTATCCCAAACACCGTCCGCCCCGTGTGGTTGCCAGAACGCCGTCTCCGCCGCACGACGCGGCTCGCCCGAGCGCCGGCGAGTCCCAGCAGCGCCCGCCTGACACGTTCTTCCTCGTAGAGACCTTGCCGTCTTCGTGCGCTCATGTGTAATGGGCCGGCGCGCCGCGCGACATCCTCATCCGGCCGGCTGCTCCGCCGTGTGCGGCACGACCTCACCTCGGAGCCCGGATTCCTCTGCGCCCACGCCGCCGCCTTGCCAGTCGTCCTCTCTTTCCTGGTCCATCTCCACCGGTACCCTCCTCCCACGTCCATCCTCCTGACTCTTTTAGCCCCGTCTAAGAGCAGCATGGATTCTACAGGGCGTCTCTGCAGATTTTCCAGTCCAAGCAGATGCCGAGTATTATCTGGCATGTGTTTACATGAGGAGATGATTTTTTTTTGTTTTTATTTTTGTTGGAAGTAGGAGCCCGGCTGCAGGGAAACAAACAACTTGTTGCGAAAATGCTAATCTGGCAGATTGGGTTGCATTACCACAAACACATGGAGCACCGTGTCTGAACTCTGAAAGACCATCTCCTTCCTCAGGAATGTCACAATTCACCAACACCTGTGTTGAGCCACTCCGTCCACTGACACTGACGGATGCTTTGTCGGTGTTCCTGCAGCAAAGAACCAAATTACACTCCAACGCATACTCAGTACGGCGACCGTGAGCAAGCCAGATTTGGATCTCCCACGCACTGCGGCGTTCATGGCAAGGCAAATTGAGGCGCGCCGTCAGCGTTGCGCGAGGCTCTCCCTTTTTCTCTTGAGGAACCAACGGGGGTCAGGAGCCCACCTGAATTTTCATTCCATCAAATGACTACATTTGCGAGCTGGCACGGCGCTCGTAAATAGAAGCGAGCGCTCTCCCTGCCCGCGGCATTTCGACAAACAGCTTCCGCCCGCTATCTCCTGCATGCCAAAGCTGCGCACCTGAAGGACGCACTTGAAATACAAACCTAAAATGTTTTATAATTTGCAAGGGAGAGAGTACTTACCACGCCGCTTTGTGGACTAGAACGTCTATGGACTGAAGAAGCCCACTTGGACAGCAGGACCTTCACATGATCCCAAGCAATGCATTACCTCGGATGTTCAGAGCGCTCTCAGGAAGGCAACCAGTCGCTTTTGCAAAAAGGATGCTACCACGCAAAGCAAGTGGGGTGAAAACGTGGAGCACACCGGTGACGAAGAAAACCTTGGAAATTCCGGTGTGCCTACGTTTTCACCAAGTTGGAATGCGAAGCACATATGAATGAAATAACTCGACGGCCCTGTCAAGCTAGTTGTCCGCCTTGCTGCCCAACCGATTGGTGAGTCAATTGTTCTCTCAAAGATTAGTGAGGGTACATACATTTCATGTTGTCACTCGCTGTCAGTCCTCCCTTACCGACGGTTTACTCCGAACCACGACCAAACGGCTAAGCGCAACGTTCAAGAACACAATTCCTCTGCATCACATTAGCGATCGGTCTTTCAGGAAGACAGGAATCTAAGTATTTTATATATATATATGTTCAACATCAGTGTAATTATGTAAGCAAACTTCTCTTCACAAGTTATAGAAGCAAACATATTCATTTAAACCCGATTGATACAAGACCTTCAGACCAAAGAAACTCCCACTGAACTTTACAGAAATCAGAATTTGCAAATAATCTGTCGTTATCATTTTATACCGGTGTTGAGTACGAAGAAAAAACACAGCCACGCCTTGCTGCCCAACAGATCGATGAGTTAATTGTTCTCTCAAAGGATTAGTGATGGTACATAACCTTTCATGTTGTCACTCGCTATCAGAACCAAGACTCCTAATCTAAAAAAAAAATCAGAACCAAGACTCCTAATCTAAAAAAAAATCAGAACCAAGACTAAACGGCTTCAAGTTGGTGGCAAAAGTGTGATTTGTTGTTGCACACGATGAAAACAATTCATCTGCATCACATTGGCGATCGGTCTTTCAGGAATCCAAGTTTTTTTTTAATATATGTTCAACATCAGTATAATTATGGAAGCAAACTTCTCTTCACAAGTTATAGAAGCAAACATATGCAAACACCAAAGTGCAAAGTTCCACTGAACTTTACACAAATCAGAATTTGCAAACAATATGTCGTTATCATTTCATACTGGTGTTGAGCAGAAAAACACATCCACAATGGCAGCGGACCAATAGCGAATCGCACGTCGTCGCTTGTTCTATAAATCTTGACGCCCATAGTCAATGACCAAACCAAACAAATGGTGATCTTACTCTGACCTCTGACTCTGAGTGAGCAGCAGCAGATCAGCAGCTCTAATGGCTTCCCAGCTCTCCTTCCTGGCAGCAACCGCAGGCCTGTGCTTGCTTTCAGCTCTCGCCATAGCCTTGCTAGCGGTGACCATCTACATCCTGGGTGTCGTTGCGTCATTCGCTGCCTTCTGCATCAAAGAGTATGCCCATAGAGCTCATGACCGCCCACCGCTCGTTGGGACAGTGTTCAGGTTGCTCAGGAACTTTGACAGGCTCTTCGACGCGCACGCGGAGTTTGCGCTCGCCCATCAGACCAGCAGGCTACTCTTTCTTGGACACAGTGAGCTGTGGACCTCTGATCCACAAGTCATTGAGCATATCCTTAAGACCAGCTTCAGTAAATATAGTAAGGTGGTTTTCCATGCTGATCATCTTCCATCTCCCCTCGCTTCCACTTTATTGTTCAATCTATGTTCAGAACTTCAGATGCATAAATCCTACAACTTTAAATGAAGGTCAAAACTTACGTATTCTATTAAACATGGACTACATGCTACTTTATGCCGTGCTCTGATTGAAATATACTGTGTTTTCATGAAAGTATTAGGAAGGAAAGTATAAGATGGATAATTTCAGTTTTTCGTTTTCATGTTCAAGTTAGTCAGATTATTACTTGTGTTTATTAACCCTTAAAAACAAAGGGGGTAATAAATTGAACACCTTGGATAAATTGAGCTTGTCCACAATTATGATGATTTTCGAACCTAATCCACAGGGGGACTTCAACATTCAAATCATGAAGGACCTCTTTGGAGATGGAATTTTTGCAACGGATGGGAAGAAGTGGCGGCACCAGAGGAAGTTAGCGAGCCACGAGTTCTCAACCAGAGTGCTTCGCGACTTCAGCAGTGTTGTGTTCAGAATAAATGCTGCAAGGTTGGCAGAGAAGATATCATCTGCAGCAGCCAATAGAACTGCCATAGACATGCAGGTACTTCATTAAGTATTATCATAAAACAAAAAAGGTGATAGTAGTGCGAAGAGATACTTATAGCCGTAACGGTCTAACCTATTCTATGTTTTAGTTTACCAAGTTGACTTACAGAAGGCAAAGCAAAGAAATTCTACATCTAAATCTCCTCCGAACAAGCAAACAAACATGATAATTGACTTGAAACAGAGCTCGAAGTTTTAGGAACTAAGCTTGTTCCAAAAATTCAGTAACAAGCTCAACTACATGTTATTTTTCAGAGTTCAGATGTAAACCTGGTAGTTCTCCTTATTTCTATCCATTTGATTGCAAGTTCTCCTTATTTTCACCCCATTGATTGCAAGCCAAGTCAACCTAATGCAATTTTCCTCAGGATCTTTTGATGAAAACAACTATGGATTCGATCTTCAAAGTGGGATTTGGTTTCGAGCTGAATACACTATCTGGATCAGATGAACCTAGCATTCAATTCAGCAAGGCCTTTGATGAGGCAAACTTTCTTGTTTTCCATCGATATGTTGATATATTCTGGAAACTAAAAAGGTTTCTTAATATTGGGCTAGAAGCTAAACTAAAGAGGAACATAGAGATCATTGACAACTTTGTAATGAAGTTGATCAATCTAAAGAGAGAGCAAATGAAGAATGCACATGACTCTGTAAGTGCTAAGTAAGAAACTCCATCAGTTCACACTGTATTTTCCTACAGGATGAAACAATGTACCTCACAATTTTACTTATCACCTATTTGGCACAAGCAGAAAGGCAGAGAGGATATACTGACAAGATTTATATTAGCAAGTGAGGAAGACCCTGAAACAATGAATGACTGTTACCTGCGTGACATAGTCCTCAACTTTCTAATCGCCGGGAAAGACACCACAGCAAGTACCCTCTCCTGGTTCTTCTACATGCTATGCAAGAACCCCATAGTGCAGGATAAGGTCGCCCTTGAAATCAATGAATCACTTGAGTGTGCTGAGGAACATAACGTTGAAAACTTCACTGCAAGATTGAATGAAGGTGCTATTGAAAAAATGCACTATCTACATGCTGCAATCACCGAGACCCTCCGTCTGTATCCTGCTGTTCCAGTGGTACGGATAACCTCAAAGCTATTCCTGTGCAGGGTAGACACAATCAGCATTGTATCTGGGGTTGAGCACCTACATGGCTACATACACAGTAACTTATCATAATCATGAAACTTTAGATTAACTTAGATACTGATGGAACTGAAGAGTAGCCTGTCTGTAGTTTTAGCATACTCGGCATGGTAGCATAATCATGTAAGACATGTTATATTTACGTAATAACAACAAGAAAGTCCGGATGTTTCAACGGGGAGATTTCATGGGTTGTAGGAAGCAAATGCGAAAAAGTTCTGATAATTTTTGTGAAGGAAAAATTGATGGGTGAAATTAATAAGTCAATGTAATATTTAAAGATGCTACCAGAATCAGACTGCAAGATTTTTGCCACCAAATATACTATGACAAGAGTGGTAAAATTTGTTTGGCATTCCTGCAGGATGGTAAGATAGCAGATGAAGATGATACGCTGCCTAATGGCCATAGAGTGATTAAAGGAGATGGGGTGAACTACATGATTTATGCCATGGGAAGGATGACCTACCTCTGGGGCACGGACGCTGAAGAATTCAGGCCTGAAAGATGGCTTGTGAATGGAGTCTTCCAGCAAGAGAATCCTTACAAGTTCGTGGCTTTTAATGTAAGTATAACAGGGACTCACTCTCCACGTGCTTAAAGGGTCTATATTTCTACTAGCTACAAACATGTCTTGACTAGGAACGAGTAAGTTGTTTACAGATAAAACCAACGATATATATGAAAACATGGCATGTATAAATTAGTCCTCAAGTTACTACATCAAAAGATAATTTCAGTAGTTTTTAGACAACCGATTTGTATTCAAACAATCTTTCCTTCCATGATCAGGCGGGCCCCCGCATCTGCTTGGGTAAGGAATTTGCGTACAGGCAGATGAAGATCATGGCTGCTACTCTGATACATTTCTTCAGGTTCAAACTGGAAGATGAATCCAAGGAACCAACATACAAAGTAATGTTTACCCTCCACATGGAGGGAGGCCTTCATTTGTATGCATACCCACGTTCATAGCATCCTTTGCTGTGTACTGAAAAAATGTACACGTTGCACAAGTGTAGTACATAGCAAACCTATGGTGAATACAAATAGAATGATCTGTTAAGGTTAATCGTATGACTTGTTGTACTCTAATTACCATCAAAAGAGAATGATATTGAACCAAAGATGGCCGATGTGTTCTTAAACTACCAATCGAATGACAAATTTCCTTCGCAAAAAATAAAAATAAAAATAAAAAAATCGAATGACAAATTACCAGGCAATCCAGGCTATCCAGAAGGAACCAAGCAACGAACAGTTTGAATAACGTGAAAACAGAAATGGCATCATACAGGACCGGAGCCAATCCCCTTCGGTACGCCGCGGCGAAAACCTTGGACTATTGGCCTGTTGCCTGTGTCAGTGACGCTGAGCCCAACGTCCGTGATGACGTTCCTTGTGAAATTGCCACTCCCGTGGCTCGCAAACTGGTCAATAATTTAGCTTACTTTGTTACAAAAAAAAGAGCTTACTTTGCTCTCGCGATCCTGCTGTATTATGTTACAATTCCAGTATCAGACTACCCAAGCACGGGGGCACGGCACCAATAGAGAAACACAAATCCTTGTCCCAATCCAGATCACACTGTCAATGACCATACCAAGCCAACACCAACGACTGAATATAAGGTTCATCACCTTGGTCTGAGCAAGCGGCGGCAGCAGCAGCTAGCCTCCAATGGCTTATTCCCAGTCCCAGCTACCCTCCCTCGCCGCGTCAGCAGGTCTGTGCTTGCTCTCAGTGCTCGCCGCGGCGCTGCTGGCGGTGACCCTCTACATCCTCGGCGTCGTCGCGTCCTTCGCCGCCTTCTGCGCCGGAGAGTATGCCCGGAGAGACCGGGACCGGCCGCCGCTCGTCGGGACGGTGTTCCGGCAGCTCAACAACTTCCCCAGGCTGTTTGACGAGCATGTCAGGTACGCGACGGCGCATCGCACCAGCAGGCTGGTGTACCCTGGGCACAGCGAGTTCTTCACCACCGACCCGGCCGTCATCGAGCATGTCCTCAAGACCAGCTTCAGTAAATACAGCAAGGTGTGCTCATAGATGCTAAGTATCAGAACTTCAGAAGGTTAAATCCTGCAACACATGTTGTGTAGATTTAAATAATCCAGTAATCCTACAGTGAATCACCAGGTATCCTATCTCATTTTATAATCTCTAGTGACTCACAGTAAATTGAAAGCAAAAAATGATTTACATTTAACGTATTGCCATAAACTCTACTTTAAGACAAAAATCAAAAGGGGTATCTCTTCCTCTGCTTGAGTTTTTTTTTTCATGTATTGCATGTTTGATGCTGATACACAGGGGGCCTTCAATTATAGTGTCATGAAGGATCTCTTTGGGGATGGAATTTTTGCAACAGATGGCAACAAGTGGAAGCACCAGAGAAAGCTGGCAAGCCATGAGTTCTCAACCAAAGTGCTACGTGAATTCAGCAGTGTTGTGTTCAGAACAAATGCTACAAATCTGGCAGATATAATAGCCTCTGCATCAACCAATGGAACGATTATAAATATGCAGGTACCTCTACGACTAACACAAAATATACTGTTGTTATCATATATAAGGTTGTACTGGCAGGTATTACCATAAACATGCAGGTATACCTTGTAAAGCTAAATAGGGATTGAATAAGCTAACATAAAATTAATTTTGTTCAGCTTGAGGATGTATGCATCGAATAAACTTTAGTTACTTGATTGAGTTCTAGACATGATCATAAACCAACCCACTACTTCTGCTTATCAATAACTATTGGATGCCAAAACTGAATCATACTAATGCACCTTCTCTCAGGACCTTTTGATGAAAACAACTATGGATTCTATCTTCAAAGTGGGATTTGGTTTCGAGCTGAACACACTATCAGGATCAGATGAATCTAGTATTCAGTTCAGCAACGCGTTTGATGAGGCAAACTCTCTTGTTTACCATCGATACGTTGATCTATTCTGGCAGCTGAAAAGGTATTTCAATATCGGATCAGAAGCCAAACTTAAGAGGAACATTCAGATCATTGAAGACTTCGTGATGAAACTGATTTATCAAAAGAGAGAACAAATGAATGGACAAGATAATGTAAGGACTGCAAAACTCTATCCTTAATATAATCTTGTTGATGTGCAAATACTCCATTTATTGCTTTATGCTTTTTTAGTAATAAGGTGATGAATAAAACTCAATCTTGGCACTGACATAAGAGACCGTAGTATTCAGTCATGAGAGAATCCACTTTTATTTCCATCCTATAATAAGATAAACCGATTTATATCTGCTGATGGAGAAATACTGCCAACATCATTTGCAAACCAGTTAAATTCGCAAGTAACTGTGCCTGAAGGGGCATGGATGATTTTATAAGTTACTATCAATTATCAGGTCTTATGTCTTGTGGAGCATGTACTCAACAATTTTCTAGCAACCGTAGAATAGTAGCCAAAGTGAACGTATTGCACAGTTTAACTTCTGAAATATTCACTTTTGAATGAAATTTACTTCTACAAAATCTTCTCTTAGTAAAGCTCTATCATCTCCTTTATGATGCATGCAGAGAGCTAGAGAAGACATACTATCAAGATTCATAATACAGAGCAAAAAGGACCCTGAGACAATGAATGATCGTTACCTGCGTGACATAGTCCTCAGCTTCTTGATCGCCGGGAAAGACACAACTGGGAACACTCTCACCTGGTTCTTCTACATGCTATGCAAGAATCCTATAGTGCAGGATAAAGTTGCTCTTGAAATCAATGAGTCAGTTGAGTGGACCAGGGAAGATAACAAAACAGGGAATTTCGTTGCAAGATTGAATGAAGGTGCTATTGACAAAATGCACTACCTCCATGCTGCAATCTCCGAGACACTACGGCTGTATCCAGCTGTTCCAGTGGTACAAAAAAATTCTCTGTAGGCTATCCCTTGTATAGACTAGGGTGCAAGTAACAAATTCAACAATGATTTAGCCTAATTTGAATCAGACATCAGATGATTATCATAACCTGCAGGATGCTATTAACATACCTGTGAATCCTTAGTTAACAACAAGGACTTAACTAGTTAACTACAAAGGAACTTATAGATGGTTCCGGTGAAAATGCGCTACCCATTACAACTGCATGACAGTAGTCTTTTGATGTCCACAAAAATTCTGTGTCCATGTAAAATTTTAGAAGTTTGATGTTGTAATACGTCTTTAAGTATGCACGTATAATTATTTTCAGCAATGGTCAGACGAAAAAATTAATGAGTCAACTGTAATGCTATGTTTCTATGCAGCAAACAAATTAATTAAATTTCTACTCAACATCGTATTTCTGCTGATATTCTGTGGCACTCTTACAGGATAATAAGATGGCAGATGAAGATGATGTACTACCTAATGGTTATAGAGTGATAAAAGGAGATGGAGTGAATTACATGATTTATGCAATGGGGAGGATGACATACCTCTGGGGTGAAGACGCCGAAGATTTCAGGCCTGAAAGATGGCTTGTGAACGGAGTCTTCCAGCAAGAGAGCCCTTACAAGTTTGTATCCTTCAATGTAAGTATACCTAGATCCAATTATAATCACATTACTAATCCATACTAGGCAACTCTAGATTCTTATTAATAATCAGAAAGGAATAGATGAAGTTTAGAATATTAGCAGACAGTGGCATTCAAAATCCTACTTTGTCAAGAAAAATAGTCTGCAATATTACATCCTAGATGAAGTAGCCAAGTAATTTCATTAGACTTCAGCCAGGGGGGTGCCAATGTCATCTCCCCATGGCCGATTTTCTTTTTAGGCAGCATTTGAACTTGGTAAGTCTTTCTTTGATGTCAGGCGGGACCCCGCATTTGCCTGGGTAAGGAGTTTGCATATAGACAGATGAAGATCATGGCTGCCAACTTGATACACTTCTTCAGGTTCAAACTGGCAGATGAATCCAAGGATGCTACATATAAAACAATGTTTACCCTCCACATGGATACAGGTCTCCATTTGCATGCATACCCACGTTCAACTTGAACTGCCAAACAAGCTATTGCATAGTTTGTTACTGCTGGAAATGTGTACATATTCCACAACATACTTCGGGCAAGTTAGAGCGAACAAAAACCATGCTCAGTAATTGTATATGAATAATATTATGCTCTAATTGCCATCTCAAGGATGTAAGGGAACCAAACATGGCCACTACGTTTCCAAAATACAGGCCACTGATCAAACAGTCAGTACACTTTCTTAAGCACATAATACCCGTTGGCAAGAACACAACAATGATAATATTCAAAGTAAACAGAAATAAAAACATGGACCCAAACAGGAATGCTTGTTTCAGAATTGCTTACAAGAGAGTACATATTACAAAACCTACACTCTAAAGTTCTAAACTTCTCTGATATAAACAGAGTAAGTTCGTTAACAATGCAATAAACAGATAAAATATCTATGGTGACAAGAATGTATTTTCAGCTAGTGTTGGGAGCTGGAGTCCAGGCCTCGATGTCCAGCCTTTGATATTTCTGTAATTCTCAATTGCCTCTTTCCTTAGCATCTCACGAGAAGCATCTAAAGCGTTCTTCACCTACACACAAAGGTATAAAAACATTGATGCGTAATACAGAAAATAGATCACAAAAAGGGAGTACGTGTACAGTGATGTGGAAAAGTAAAGGTACCTTTGGGAATGACAACTTTGGTGGAGCCTCGACAACTTCCCCAAATTTTACTTTCTCGCGTCCAGGGAAATCTGGAACAGTTTCTGTCTTGTTGCCCTTGCGCTTCTTTTTCTTCTCATCCAGATGTCTGGAAATCATGGAATGAAATGTTGATACTTAAATCTTCTAATGAGATATGAGAGGATCTAATGCATAGGGTATCACTGGAGGACTTACTGCTTCCTTCTTTGTTTCTTCGAAATTGAGACGTTCTCCTCCAATTCCTTGAAACGAAGGTCCATAACCTTCCCCCGCTTTCGCTTCCCCTTGCGTCCTTCTGCATTCACATTCTCATTGGCAACTGAACCATCACCACCTTTAATCTCTGATGCTTTGCTTTCAGCTGGATCCTCCGGGGTCTGCTTCTTAGTTTTCTATACAAACAGAATACAAAATCAAGAAGAGTAAAAATGTGAAGAAACTACACATCAGATTCTTAACAGCCTCCTAATGGCAATACACACAGTGAATCAGGTGAAGTGCAGAGTGGAGGACAAAAAAACCAAAGCCTAATCTATGCTGCTCTACCCCGGAATTACCTTGTCTTTACCCAGCTTGTTCTTCGCTAGCCCATCATCTTGCTTCCCGGGAGCACGAGCACCTCCTGCTCCTGGGCAACAACCAGCAGCAGCAGCACGCGCACAAGGTCAGGTCATGGAGTATAACATGAGTTTGGGAACATTATCTGTGTTCTAGTCGCAGAGCCTTAGAGAGGAAAGGGGATTAGGCACCTGAGGACGCGTCGGCGTTGGCGTTCTGCTTGTTCTGGAAGGAGATGAGGCGGCGGAGCTTGGACGGGATGGCCTCGAGCTCCCGCTGCTTCGGCGGCGGAGGCAGGCGCGAGTCCCCGCCGTGTGCTGCCCGGTAGTTCTTCTCCCTCCGACGCAGCCCCTTCCCCGGCATCTCCTCCTCCTGCGCCGCCGCCGCCGCCGCCCGCCCGGTCGCTGATTAGTCCGTTGCCGCCGCCGCCGCCGCCGTCTGCGCCGTGGTGCGGCTCGGCTGCAAGGGTAGTAACCTACTCATGGGCTGGTTGGACCTAACTGGGCCTCAGACCCATTATGCTTGTACTCAACTCGGCCGATAATGATGGGCCCTTGACCATTCCCCACAGCCCATCGAGATATTGCTGGCTCCACGTGCGCGAAGCTTCTAGAGACCCGCTGCGAAACACCATGGCAACGGTAGCGGCGACTTCTCGTGCACGGTGCCTGCTTCCCTTCCGCCGCCGTGCGCCGCGGCCGCCTCTCCCTTTCCCTTCCCCGATCGCACGAGCAGCGACCCACCGCCGCGGCGTGCGGATGGCCTCGTCGGAAGCCTCTGCCTCGGCGCCGCTCAGCACCACGATCGAGGTGCCCGGCGCCGCGGCCCCCGTCGTTGTCGTGGCTGCCCCGGGACTCCCCGAGGCAGACTTCAGGTCAGATTCTGGGTTCGCTTCTCCGATTCCTTCTGAGGGTTTGCTGATTAGTCTCCTGGTGTTGGCTGCGACTCGAAGCGCAGGAATGCGTTGGATTCTTCGCTGTTCAAGCAGTGGCTGAGTAACCTGCAGTCGGAGAAGGGCGTCCTTACCTACGGGAGATTGAACCTCACGCGAGTCCTCATCCAGGTGCAGTGCGTTTGTGGTGATTCGGTCGAAATGGCTGAGATTCACTAGGATTCTGCCAAGCAAATTGTTAACTGTATTGTGCTCTGTGGATCGATGGCATTTCTCAATTTGCATTCATGTGCATCTGAATTTGCGCTGCAGGGGGTTGACATGTTCGGGAAACGGGTGGGCTTTCTGAAATTCAAAGCTGACATCATTGACGAGGAAACCAAAACCAAGGTGATTGATTGGAATGTTGATACCACTGTGGTATTATTGTCAATTTGTTTAGATCTTAGAAACCCCTCATGGTCGTGTAATGGATGTCACTTAGAACTGACAGTAATGGTGTAGGCAGTCCAAATTTCTCATCAGAGCTTGATTGATACTTGATAGTAGTGTTTGAGAGTACTTCTCCCTTTTTATTTTTCCTTTAGGATGTTAACGTACTGGTTGAGGGACAAATAAGTAGAGATAGATGGGCACTTGGGTTGGATATGGCAGGACAGAGAGAAATGAGTATTTTCTCCTAGGTTTTGCTTATGCTGAATATATAGGTTGAAGCATAAGTGGCTCCTGTGTATTTTATTATGTCTTTGCTTTTGAACCTTGACTGTGGCACTAAATGTTACATGCATGATTGTAGTCTGAATTATGTTGTTCAGTATGTGCTTATTAAAATCTCTGTGATATATTTTCCATATATCCTCTGATGATATTTTAGCCCTTTAAATTGGTTACATGTATGATTGTAGTCTGAAGTATGTTGTTCAGTATGTGCTTATTAAAATCTCTGGGATATATTTTCCATATATCCTCTGATGATATTTTAGCCCTTTAAATTGGTTTTAGTGTGTCTAGCGCTAGCAGGACAATGGTTTAGTTCACACCATGTTTTGACAGTATATTTAGGTTCCAGGAATTGTCTTTGCAAGAGGGCCTGCTGTTGCTGTGTTGATTCTTTTGGAGTCTAACGGGCAAACATATGCCGTTCTTACCGAGCAGGTATAATACCATGATTTATAGCACATCACATGGTTTGATATTCAGTAAGCAATTTCAGCTGTTGACTGCTATCGGAATTCTAGGTTAGAGTTCCCATTGGAAAATTTGTGTTGGAGCTGCCAGCTGGGATGTTAGATGATGAAAAAGGTGATTTTGTTGGCACTGCTGTCCGCGAGGTTAGTATCTTGGCTTTTGAATGCATCATGACCTGAAATTTACATGATACTACAGGAAATAATCCAGCCATGTATGGTCCTGCTTTTGCCTCGTTCTTGTTCAGATTGCACAAGCAATAAAATACATTGCTGTTGCTGCAGCTGGAAGTTTGCATGAATCTGTAAAGTATCAATTACTGTATACAATATTCTTGTGGCAATGATCCTTAATTGCTTTCAGGTGGAAGAAGAAACTGGTATAAAGTTGAACTTAGAAGACATGGTTGACCTCACTGCACTGTTGAACCCTGCTACAGGAGGTCGAATTCTACCATCACCGGTAACTGGCCAACATTTCCATCAGTTAGCTTCTGTTCCAGAAAAGAATTACTTGCATTATTTGGGTAGCTCAGCTTAGCTGTTAGCAAATTGGGCAGCGCCTGGTTAATTACTATTTTGCTCCAAGAATCAGATTTCTGTCCGATTCTGGCAGTCTGAACCAGATTGCATTATCAATTTGATTGAAATTTTTTTTTGTGATTTGGTAGTAGGCATGAAAGCAGAGATGTAAACCAGTGCTGGCAGTACTAGATTCTTTTTTTTTCTTTTTGACAAATCAAAAGCAGAGCTGGCTGGGAGATAGAGTGGCCTGTGCAAGAGCCTGGGGCCTGCTAGTGTTTAGAACCCTCAACTCTGTCCAAAACATTGCATTACTCCTGCTGATTCCGACTAACGCCTCCATTGCCTCCGTTACCTGCAGGGCGGCTGTGACGAAGAGATCGGCCTGTTCCTTTACAGGGGCCGCGTGGACGAGGAAACCATAAGATCGCTCCAAGGAAAGGAGACCGGGTTGCGCGACCACGGCGAGCTGATCAAGCTGCGTGTGGTTCCATACAGCCAGCTGTGGCGGTCGACCGCGGACGCCAAGGCACTCTGCGCGATCGCCCTGTACGAGATGGCCAAGAGGGAAGGCCTGCTGCCCTCGTCCCCTCCTTCGGCGAACCTGTAATGTAAGACCTGCTGGCACTGTGGGTTGCGCACGCTGTAAGAAAATCTGGAACGGCACGTGTGTACAAGGCTACAAGCATGGTCTATCAGTCTATCACACATTTGGAGCAGTGTGAGCCTGTGATGAGGAATAAAGGTGTAAGTTTGTGCTGCATTGACGTTCTATGGACGGAGCTTGTGAACATGTTCACTCGGTCACTCACCCACCCATTGTGCGCGCGTTGGTACCTGTCTGGTGCCTGGCGGTCGTGGTGGCTGATCAGCAAACCGGCCGGATGATGGCGTAACTTGGCGCCCATCATGGCTGCTGCGCCGCGCGAGCGGCAGTGACTGGCCGGCCGGAACGCGTGCAGGCTTGCACGAGCAAAGCAGCGCCGTCGCGTGCCCCCTTGATCAACCCGGTACGTGTAGGCGTGCAGCTAGCCGGTTAGCTTTGCTGCCGTTGGCTTTGGCTGGCCATGGCCTGGGTTTGGATTAGCGTGTTGGATTTGACCTCGGTCAGGTCTATTGGGCCTTCAGGCCCAATCCTAATCCTAGACTAATCCCTGTTAGTTGTCTTTGATTGGAAGGCAAACTCAGCCCATTTAAGGGCCCGGTCCTACGTCTACAACACTATATAACTAAGGGGAAACCCCCTGGTTTCCCTAATCCGTGTGTTAATCACGAGTTAGCCTATAGGGTTATTGTTAACCCTAATTCTATCAATCACTAAGCGTGCTGGAAGGCGTGGAAGCTCGGAGTCCCGTTCTTCTACATCTACTTCAAGTTCGTCATCATCTACTCCAAGCCCTAATCATGGACAGAAGATTAAGTACTGGTAAGTACTAAGTCCACCTAATTCCGCGTAAGTTAAGGTGCTAGATGTGATCTATGTTAGACTAGATTGATCATGTGTTTAATCATGTTCTAAGTATTGTTATTTTAATCTAACATAGCGGTCATGTTCTTGGAACGATGACATCAGAAACATGGAACACACAACACTAATTATGAAAAGTTTTTACACTGGGAATAACGTTGTCGTTCCATGTTCTCGAAACGACGTTAGTTATCAGAATGGAGAACATGGCCATGTTTCACGTTACCTGTTGCGCTGGTGCGAGGAGAGCGCGGAACACGCAGCGCGCGTGATCCTGGCCTCCTGGGTGTGCCGCGCGCATGAGGTCGTAAGGAAGCCGGACGAAAGCGAGCGGGTCGTCGAGCGACTGAGCGAGCGTCCATGCACGCGAGCCCGAGGTTAACTTGAGAAGAAGTCAGTATAAATAAAGCTCCGTGATGTCTACTCTAAACATTCTTTCTTCGTGTCTTGGCATAGACACACGGCTAGCTCTACCTCTTAGATCCTGCGTCTTTTTGAGGGATAAAAAGGCCGTAAAGGTTTTTGGTAGAGTTATGTGGTATGCAATGATGAATCGAATGGGAAATGCATGCTAACCGTTAATCCAGTGCTTAATAAGAGAGGGTTGTAAGGCCTGTAGCACTTTCACCGTACTTGATCGAAGATCCATGCATGATCATCCATCCATCCATCTTCCAAGCTAATGACAGTTGCAGGGCAACTCTCCTTTGGCAGGACATCTCTGATCCGGGTGAGTCGATCAGAGGTCCAAAGTAACCCATTGCTCACGTGCAAGCATGCATACACACGCGCCAGCATGCATGTGTATTTGCATGCATGCAGTCGCATGCATTGCATATGGATACCTCGCGTCCTCTCGATCGACTACCCATGGACGATCCATCACCTGCCAGAGGAGAGCTGCCTACTACTGTCTTCAGCTGCTAGCACGCACGACGAGTCGACGACGACGCTCTCAGTCTCAGTCTCTCGAGATCTATCTATAGCTCTCTTCCTAGCTCCGATCCCCCTCCTCGCTCACCAGCTATCTCTCGCTGACCTGCATTCGTCTCTTATAGCCGGCCGGCATGGCGGATGGCCTGCTATCTCTGGCGTCCACACGCGCGAGAACTGAAGCTGAAACAGCAAGTCTGATCAGGCAGGCATATGCCGAGGGATGAGACCAAGAGACCGATACCGAGGCTTTTGGGCAAGGGTTTGTACCATGGATATCCCTCCTCCCGATTCCTCAGGCCCGGCAACTTTATCCTATTCCCCGGCCATGATGAGGCCTCCGTCGACGTCGAGATATGGAGAATCCGGCGGCCGATCGGCCGTTCGGTGTCCATTTTCCAGCCACTCTCGCTCCAACTGGGCGCGCCGAGGGAGATGGCTCGTCTCCTGTCAACGAGCATCTCGCCTTGCCGCGCCTGTCGTTGTTGCACATTTTGTGATCTGTCGTCCTTCCGATCCATGCCTGCGTTGAGCCGGCGCGCCGTTGTGTGCATGCATGGCTAGTTCCACCCTCTTGCCAATGTCCAATGTTGAGCTTGATGAGCCACCTTCTTCTCTCCGATCCGGCGATCCCATTCCCGGCATGGTTTGGTCTAATTTTCATGCATGTTGTGTACTATCCTATCTAATACTCTATCTCTTATTCTTCCTAGCTGTCACGTGAAAATGAGCAGATGTAACGTTTTTTTACCCTCACATGTGAACATGCATGTAAGTAACTCATGACATGGATTTATTAAAAAAAGATAAACATGACATGGCCGGATTTCCACGTGACATGAAAATTTATTGTTCAACAAAAAAGTGACATGCCCATTCCATTTTTTTTTATTTTAACGTGACATGGACTTTGGGAAACAAAAGAATGTGACATACTCCGTAGGTAACATGTTGGAGAAAATAATGAGGATGTTTTTTCCCTCACGTTATTCTACCTGCCGCCAGATCCGTGTGCTTCCATGCGTGAGGAGGAGCGATAAAGAAGCGCCCTTCCAAGCACCGGCGTTGGCAGACCGAATAAACTTATTCCCACGGGATGCGATCGGTTTCAAACAACATGAGAAACCAACAACATGTTTTTGCAGTTCTCCTCTCAGGCTTCTCAGCCTATCTAATAGCCCATCCGTTATACTAGTTGGCTATATAGTGGGCTTTTGTGACATGGCATCTTCATTTAGCCCACAGCCGGCTAAACCATAAACCTTGCTCTAACAGTACCGCAGCCATATAACGCGAGTATGTCTCAAAGATTTATATATATAGGAGTATATATATATACAGGTAACTATACCTTTGGAAACCACCATGGCATCAGTGGCCGTTAAATGGTACACACCTTGCTTCTGAACCAACCGAGTTGTGAGAAGCTGGACTTGTCTTTTTTTGACGATTGCGATTTGTGATAATCAACTTAACCAGGCGTTGGCTCACACACAGCTGACAGCCCCCCCCCCCCCCCCCCCCCCCCCCCCCCCCCCCCGCGTTGGCTCACACACAGCTGACAGCTCGTAAACGGCCGGCCGCCAGATCTGTAGCATTGTCAGACGGTTATCTCCAAAGCCCAGGGCTTCGCCGTGTGATCCTGCGGCGTATCCGAAAGACTGTGGCTCTGAAGACATATTGACACAATTGTTTTCGAACAACAGGCGGCCGCGTGCATTCAAAGCCGGCGGCCAACCGGCCGACGACGGCGACCCATCCCGGCCGGCGCCGCGTGTCCTGAAAAAGAAATTTCAGACTGAAAAAGAAAATTCAGAGGTCTCGGCAACGGCAACCGCAGCGTTCAGTACTGCGCGCCCCGGACAGGCAACCGGCAGCACGAGTTGGCTCGTCGTAGTCTCCTCGATCAACGGTGCTCCGTAATCAGCAGCATGAGAATTATTCGCTCGGCCAATGCCTCGTCAGTAATGGCGTTTTGATGGCTTGGTGTCTTGCGTCGAACTGTAGTGACCGAGATCCGATTGGGGATCTACACTAATCCCGTCTCGCATGTCGACCTCAACGCACAAACCGCACCGCGGAAAAAGAATCACGAAGAGCTTCCACCAGCAACCTCGGCATGAACGGCCTACAACGTGCATTTGGAAAAGTAGGTTGACACCCGACACCGACAATGCAACGACCGGCAACTTAACTGATGGAAAACATAGGAAGATGATCTTTGTTCATCCTATCCGTAAAAAACATACATTTGACTTGTTGGTTTACTTTGGTCATTCTACCCTGACTTACTAACTATATATCTCTGAAAATACCTTACAAATCATTATAAGAAGTTAAGATAGATAAAATACAATTTAGCTAAAGCAATCCCATTCGAAACATCTCGCTCAAAAAAAAAAAAATCCTATTTCGGAACATGGACCGAATCAGCCGCGGATGGGCCGGCATAACCGCCTTGGCCTCGCCAAAGAGCCAACAACCGCCAGGGCTATATATCTATAGCGCCCCCACATCCACAGGGCCACAGCTGAGACTGTGAGAGTGAGGAGGCGGGCACCAAAAAGCCACAGCTCAAATTTCGAAATTCAAAACAGCTGCCGCCGGCCGCCATCCGCCGGCCGCCATCCGCCGGCCGCCGCAATGGAGGACCCGCCATTCAACCTGGGGCTGGGGGATCTGGAGCGCGCCGGCGCGCCGCCGAAGCCGCCTCCCCTACCCCGACCGGTGCCCAAGTACCTGCCGTACCGGGGCGCCGGAGCCGCTCCTCCAGCCTCTAGGGCGCCGTCGAATTCCCGGGCGCTACCACCTCGACCGAGTTCGCCGCAGGGGCTGCTTCGCGGAGCAGCTCCTCCCCTCCGCTCGCCGGGCCCGCCGCCGCCGCCACTACCGCGTCCAAGCCCGAAGCAGATGCCGCGCCGGGGCGGCGGAACCGCTCCTCCGGCCTCGACGGCGCCGTCGATTTCGAGGGGTCCTACTCGCAATCGAATTCCGACCCTCGACTTCATTGGACATCTTCAGCGGAGCGTAGCGACACCGAAGCCCTTGCCGACCCTGCTGGAGGATCCGTTGTCGGCGACCCGCCCGGCGCTCTTCAACGCCTCCACGGCAGAGCCATCGCCGGATTCCGCATCCACCGGATGCCAGCCGTGCGTCTGCTCTCCAGAGTCCGCTCCAACCCCTTCTCCATCACCAAGCTCAGCAAAACTGCAGGTGCGCGGTGCCCTCACCTCCCCCCATTCCTTCCGCAACCGAGATTGCTAGATTGCGAATCGGGCCGTAGTAGATGCTTGCGTGGTCACGGAAAGTCGTGCTTAACTTAGGGTTTAGGCTCGGACGGGGGTTTAATTTGCAATTCGCACGCATTAGCTTCGAATTTTGTGCGAATTTTGTTTCCGTTACTTGCAGCAATGTGTTGTGTATTTCAAATTTAGAACAGATGGTGCTCTGTACGGCAGCAAAATTAGGTGTGTTTGCTTTATTCAGCTTCAATTCCGTGTGAAAATCGTGTACTGCATGTACTTCCTGCCATTCACTTTATAAAGTTCTGAATCAGGGGGGGTTCATGCCCAACTATCTCAGCAGTTGTTGGAAACATCGTGTCTAAGTAAAAAGCTAGGAAGAAATTCCTTAATCTAAAAAAAAATAGTGTCCATATCCCTGTACTTTGCCCCTGAAATTTATAATGACCAATTTTAGAACCAGGGGAACTATACCTTGTAGTCTGTAGGACAGCAGAATCAAGTGGTTTTTCTTATTTTGCCTCTCTTCTGTTTCATTCAATTATCCTTGCCAAAATCATGCGATGCATGCACTTTCTGCCACAGGTTCTGAATTAGAGCTAACGTAGGCACATCATTATTTTTGTTGGACTGCTACTCTTTGTAGGTCGTACTGGACATTCTCGATAACTACATATGTGGCATTGTTGGGAACACTGTATCCACCGCATTGTATTTCGCTCCTGCGGTATACTATGTCTGGAAAGGTGATTTTGAGAAGGTTATGAAGATATGGGATCCCACCACCCTTGAGATTGGGGCAGTGAATAGCATGAGCTGGCTAATGTATGGAGTCTCAACTTTGAAAAGCGAAAACCCCATTGATATGTTGCTATCAAGTGCAATTGGCCTGGGTGTAAATGTATCTCTTCTGCTCGCTATGTATGCTCACAAAAAGCAACTGAAAAGGGTGAGCTGAAAAACACATCACCTTAATCTAGTAATAATGTTTTCCAGTGTGGTATCTAACTGTGCTTTTTGCTATCTAGGCTTTTGGTTTGATGGGCACCGTAATAGCTGTTGTTTGTGCTGCTTTAACCCTGTTCAAGCTTGAATTGGAGCACTCTACTATGCTTATTCTGGGTGATGTATTTGGGTTAGCTGGGATCTGTGTTCTTCTACTTGGTCACAGAAAACAACTCTGGGATCTTGTAAGTGATTACTACGATTTTTTTTTCTTCTTATGTATTCAAGTGAACTAATGATGCCTTGTATCATCTGCAGTTGAACGCAACTGAGAAAGTGGAGCTGAAGTCAGCATTATGGAGCATTGGACCTTCATTTTTTTTTACTATTGTCCAAAGTGCGGTTACCTTTTCAAGGCACCGGAGCCAGACGATAATGGTGGTATGACTCTTCTTCCTATACCGGCTTGCTGCTTTCCTTTATGAATAAGCGTGACGCTTGGATGCTTACATTTGAGCTTTGATCCCTTCCAGATCTGCTGCATAGTCAATTTGTTTTTTTACCCAGTTGAATTACTTGTCATGACAAAAATGCACCAAATTATAAGGAACAAAGGGGGAAAGGTTCTCCTGACTGTTACCAGCTCCTTTCGACCTTCCAGGAAGTCAGGTAAGATCAAATTTCTGATTCGAAGCTATTTCTCTACATTCCTCATTTTATTGTAGTGTATATCATACTGATTGCTTTCCGAGCTTTGATTTAGGTGATAGTGACAGTGAGCTCAGTAAAAGTGATAAGGAGAGAGGTTCAGGGACATCAAATTTGACCGACTCTGTCAAAATTGCGATACCTCTTTTGACAGGTAATGCAAGTCAATAGGTTTAGGTGCTGTAACAGGTTGAGCATCACTTGGTGGGCCCAAATAATACTTTGTGTATTAAACTGTTGTTTCAGGAGCCAATGAAGGTGAAATAAGTCCAACTAATGAAGACTCTGTTGAAACTGATGATGGATATGGAACAGCTGTGGAAGAACTTAGATTTCAAGATGGTACAACTATTGAAGAACCTATTGTCTGTTATGCCATGTTTAATGATGTGCAGTTAGAGGTAACAGGTGCATCTTCTGTCATTCAGTTTAGAACGCTCTTAATTAGTCTAACTTGGCATTATCATATTTTTTTGCTGGAAATGCTGCAGGAGCCTGAATACGAGGATAACAATCTGCCACCAGCTTACGATGAATATAACGATGATGATGATGTAGCACCAGCTTATGATGAATATGTTGATGATGATGGTGATGAAGTCCAACATGAAGACATACTTCAACTGTCAGTCTGCAGCTCCTTGGCTCTTATTACCCCTCACGGTATGATGATGCATCTTGAATGTCTTTGCTTCAATTTACTCAACGTTTTGTGCTTACTATTTCTTTGTCGCGCTCAAAATGTTGAAGACATCGTGGAAGAGGGACCACCAAATGGTGATCTCGCAACCACAGATGTTACTGCCGTAGACCCTAAGAGAAGCAAGGCGGCCCAAGCCTCCCTGGATAAGCAAGGAATCAGAAGCTCTGGAGAAAAGTGAGTTTTTCATTTTAAGTACATATAATACATTACTAGTAGTGATAGTTTTCATGAAATTAAACTAAACCGTTTAAATATGAACAGGACACAAATTCAACATAGAAGACCAAAATGGACAGCTGCTTCATGGCTTCCGTTTGGGTGGTTCCCCAAAAGGAAAAGGCTTTCCTTTGGGTGCAATGATGTGTAGCATCGTCAGTTGGGATGCTGCGCCCTCTCCTCTCAGTACCTGTTGGTACAAGCAAATTTTGAGTTGTTCTGTGGTTATCATAGTGCTACAGGTCTTTTGTCTGCGCTCATCAGATATTATGTATGTATACATGATCTTCTTTTTTGCTGCTCTCACTCGTCACTCGTCAGCCTCACAAACCGGCCACACATATCTTTCCTTGTTTTGAACTTAAGGCACATGTATATATCCAAGTAGCTGCATCTGCATGGAAGGCACACCTGTGTGACTAACGCACTACCTTTCCTTTCCCCGCGACGCGACGCGGGAAAAAGGGCGCAATCGCGACTTGGTCGCACCACCGATTAGCACAACTTCTTCCACTAGTTTTCCACGGCTAGTCGCCGTCGTCTCCTATCATCCTGCCTGCGTGCGCCGCTGGCGCCGCGCGCTTCACCGCGACGTCGCGCCCCACGACAGCGGCATCCCGATGACGGCTGACGCCGCCGCCTCGGACGACGCCCCGGACACCGGGATGCCCATCGCCACGCGGCACCACCCCTGCTGCACCGGCGCCGGCGCCATCGCCGTCGCGTCCGGCGCCGCGACGCGCGCGCCGTCGCCGAGGCCGAGCACGCGCACGGCGAGGTGCACGACGCCGTGTGCCGCGCCGCCGCCGCCGCGTCGCGGGCACCGGAGCGCGTAGCTGAGGCGGCGGAGCGCGCGCGGCGGGCGGAGGCCGTCGAGCACGTCGGCGGCGGGGATGCAGCACCAGCCGAGCGGCGTGGCGCCGACGAGCCGGCAGCAGGTGGACTCCGAGAGCACGGCCACGTGGACGTCGGCGCGGCCCTCCAGGAACTCCGCGCCCACGGGGACCACCAGCGTGTCCCCCCACGAGTGCTCGCCGCCGGCGCCGCCGCCCGCCGCCACGGCCGTGCTGCAGGCCGAGTCCGGCGCGCCCGACGACGGCGACGACACGGTCACGTACGGCCGCAGCCGGCGCGGCAGCGGCGAGTACGACGGCGGCAGCCGCAGCGAGTCCGCCGACAGCACGGTCACCTCCAGCGCCACGCCGCCGTCAAAGTACCCGTCTCCTCCGGCGCCGGCGCCGGCGCCGTTCTTGGGCATGAACCGCCACGACGACATCTCGATCGCCTCGATTATTCGATCGATCGATCACGGCGGGACCAAGTGCGGCGGCAAGTAAAGCGGGCAGATGGCCTCGCCTGGCGGTTTATACCGGCGCATGGTTTGGGGGTGGGGAAAGTATGAGGGAGGCGGGAGGAGGAAGAGGAGCAGCTTCGCTTCTTTCATGGGGAGAGGGCTCGCGAAGCCTCACAGAAAGTTAGCGCGCGAGGCAGGTTAACTAGCGGGAAGCAGCTAGCTCGCTTGGCGCGCGTTCTCGGCGTCTTCGCGTGGCCTACGTGGAATGAGCTCCATCGAGACGACGGCGAATCGGCGATGGCGACTTTAATCTTTCTTCTTCTTGTTATTCGTTTTCGTCGTCTCACAAAGAAAGAAGAAGTCTAAATAAATGGGCTCGCTCGCTGCTTCGCCGCTGTCTCGTAAAAGTTTTTGAATTCGCACCGGCCGGCGGCGGACGACGGAGATCAAATCAAACCTTCTGAATTTGGAACGAGAACGGAACAGCCTGGAACGAGTAATCCTCGTCGAATTGGAAGCTGACTTGTGCTATGACTGTTGACAACTGACAGCGACGTGCACGGCGTTGCAAGTTCATAGAATACGTGACGGGTCAAATCAAATTCGGCAAATATCCTTTCTGTTAGAAGACAAACAGCAGGGCAATTTTTTGTTGATTGATTACGTGATCCGTGGTTGCGTCAGGCAGCAGGACGTGGTGAGCATCAAACCTCAATTATGTCGGATGGTGTGTGGGAGAGTTTTGGGAATAATCCATGGCTTCTTGCATCATTATTCCTTAGTGGCCGAATTATTATCACCACAAGGGGTGGTAAGTAGCGGCACTAGATATATTTTTCATTTTCTTTTTACGGGCAAGTTCGTTGGTATTACCACAAGTACTGAGACATAATTTGGAGTTGTCTCGTACAGACTCTAATTACCATCTGGACAGTGCACGTATTTTCCCATCTCATTTTTCTCATGTGTGTTGGTATTACCTTATAGGCAATCACAACTACTGAGACATAATTTGAACTTGTCTCCTACTAACTCTATAATCCCTTAGTGTATGACAATGATAATTTGGACAGTGGACACATTTTCCGCCCATCTCATTTTCCCCGAGTGTAGTGGTAGCATTTTTACAAAACGAATTTGCATCTCAACTTTTGCATCAAAGTATATCTTTAGATGGACTATGGATGCTCATCATTTTAATTTCTTTTTGAAAATTTATAAATAAAGTTTTTATAGTTGTTTTCATGTTTTCACCGAAGAGGTGGTTTACAACGAATATTTTACCTAACAGGTAAGTGGTAACACTAGACATGTTTTACAATTCATTACATTTACTAGTTTTTCATAGTTTTTCTTTTTCGTTGTGGGCAAGTTTATTGGTGTCGTATTATTCCTTTGCGATGCTGACAATTGGAATTACAAGATCACACTCTTTACAAGTAACATCACCAGCTTTGAACTTCAGTGGTAGGTAAATTTGGAGAAGCAGGAATATGTCGTGGTCACGTTCTTTTGCCTTCTTGGACCCAAATACTTGTGTTTCCTTTACAAAAAAAGGCCGTGCCCTGGCCTGGCCCATAATTCCTTCACATTCCCAGCCCAGTTCATCTCTCCTGCAAAGAGGCTGCATGTCCACCATCTCGACTCCGTGACGCCTCCTAGCCCACCACGTTGCAAAAGTCCATCTCCGAGCCCGTAAACGAATCGCGATCCAGAGGCACGTGACGTGGCTGGCAGCAACTCCACCTCCACCTCCACCTCCATCTTCCTTCCCCTCTCGCCCGTCGCGTCTCCTTCCCCGACCGCGCGATCCAGCGAGCCAGCGAGAGAGAGAGAGAGAGATCAGCAGCCGCGGGACAGGAGGAGCTCTTCGTCGAGGCCGCCGACCATGGGGTTCTGGGTGACCACGCTCATCTTCCTCCTCGCCGGCGTCGCCGCCTCCCTCTTCACGCTCCTCTGCTGCAACCGCGGGCCGTCCACCAACCTGTAAGCCCCACCGCTTTCCCCTCGATTATATATGCTGCCGGGCTGTGATCCGGCATGTTGTGCTTGTGGTTCTGGTAGCGGGCATTGGGAATTGGGACATGGGGTCCAGAGCGTGCTAGATTTGGCGGGTTTGACCGTGGATCGATCGCAGTGGTTTTGGTCTGGGCCTACGGGGATCTCGATCTAGATTTGGATAGATTGACTAGCTTTAGAGGTTTTCTCTCTGAGATCCAGTGGTCAGCCTTCCGTTGCAATGTGCAGTAGCTGATTGGACTCGGTATTAGGAGCTTTCGGTGGAAACCTAAACTAACTCTACTTTGCAAAAATCAAGTTAATGGCGAAGTTTGCTTCTCTACTGCTGATCCGAGTTGTTTTTCCTCGGAATTTTGATTTTGCATCTCTGTGGTTTTGTGGCCTGCTTGTTTTTTGATACTCACGCTCACGCAAAATTTTGTTGCATTGCTATAATCAATTGATATGAGAAGAAGGCTGCTAAGAAAATATACACGCCCATTACCACAGATCAACATTGGTTAGGGTCATATCATCTCACTGAGGCCTGCAGCTGAAGGATTAAAAATTTAAAACTGCATGAAATGTGGATGCATGGATTGCGCATAGAATTATCGCCTCTATCGCAGATGCATTGTGTGGAGATGGACTTAAGTGCTTTCACTGTGGATCACTATAACAGTTCAGCCTATGTGCTTTCGTAGATAAATAACCCCGTTTTCACACTCCTTCCAATATTTGTTATATTCTATCATCTGGAGATTTTATTTGTCTTTAGAAATTGTACTCCAACTTTGCTATTACCATCTGGCCATTTACCTGTCTTGCAAAATTTTTGGGATGTTCCAAAGTTGAAGGGTACATGAGTGTGTTTGTATGTTTTGAGCTAATTTATAAATTGCACCAAAATTCTTACAGCATATTGATTTAACTTTGCTGATTCATGATATGCAGATTCCATTTGACCTTGGTGACCACGGCTGTAATTTGTTGTTGGATGATGTAAGTTCCTATCCATGCTTTTCGTACTTAATAAGGTTGTCTTTGCCTGTCCGAGGTTGCTCGCAGCTCAAAGTAAATCGGACAATTGGATGCATGTGAATATTTGGGTCGTATTGTGACGTCATCCGGTAAAAGAAATAAATTACATAAAGTTGTGAATAGCAAAATTATTGGGCTAGTTACCTGATGCCTTATGGTTACTCTAATTTGAATGACTAGGACAGTTGGATCCCATTCTCATATAAACTAAACATTGTTATTGTAAGGCCAAGATCAGCACTTGGCAATGGCATTAGTTCTAGTAATATACAGTATTTTTTTAAAAGAATTATTTTCAGCATGCTGCTGATCTTGATAAACAATCTCAACTGGTTCTTATAGTGTACATGCTCACTTTAAATTCTTTAATTCTTTTGATCATGCAAGCAACATGGTGCTGGATTGCTGGGAAGTTTGTTATGCATTCATTCTTTTACAAAATTACTGTTACTAGTTAACTAGATAGAAAAGATTTGGTGGTAGTCTGGTATAGGTAAAAACTGGAGACATTTATTACATTTTCCCATAGTAGTCTGGTAGAGGTAAAAACTGGAGACATTTTTTACATTTTCCCATAGTGCCTTTTTATCCGCGTGTAAGTTCCTGCTTTCTGGGGGGACAAACATAAAATAGAAGCCAGCTTATGTTCATGGAAATCGCATAAAAAAGAATTTGGAGAAGCTTTTGGAAAACTCCCAAAAAAAACAAAGCATGCTTTGTGTTACCCGTTCCTACATCCCTGTCTGTCTCCACACTGGTGCTCTTGAGCCTTGATGCTCACCCGTTCTCCTTCTATTTTTTTTTTGAAAAGTTATCCGTTCTCCTTCTAACCATGTATTTATATTTCTGTGTAGGTATGCGATCGTTTACCTTTCTCAGATGAAGCCTTTGATCAACCCCATCTTGAGCGGGGAGTGAGCTTTCTGTTGAAAAGAACTAAATCCGACATGCTGTACCATTATTCAGTCTGTGAACCTTTTATTCATTTTGGGCCACCTGAAATAAAGAAACTGCCATGAGGTTTTTTGCTACTCTACCTCCAGACTATTGCGGAGGCACGCTGTGATTAGTGTACCCAATTGTATGATAAACGCAATAATAATATCTATGGTGTTTTTATCCGAATGTCTTGCACTAGTCGTGCAAATTTGTCAGTTTTTATCTTTTTTTTTTAAGAACGATCAGGCATTGACTTCGCCACTTCGGTGTACGGTTTCATCTTTGATGCTATGATAGCAGCAAAAGTGCTGCTGAGTTTTTGCAGTCTCTGTGTACTAGAGTACTAGTATAGTATGTAAAGTATGTATGTTACATAGTTGATAGTTCGTTCTGCTTCGAAATTGCCGAACTGAGATGAGATGTCCCAACAAAAATATCGGATCTTCCGCGATTTCTGCATGCTGAGCTTTCTTGTTCATAACGTTCATGTCGTAGCTTAACCTTGCGACAAAAGAGATCAGTCTTCCCTCGCCAAAAAAAAGAGGAACCACGGCAAGCCCAGATCTAAAGCCCATAATTTCCAGCCCAGATCTAAAACCAAGAAAATTACAGGCCGAACCACGGCCCATACCCCGCCCACGCCCATCCGCCATTTCTGCACACTCTATTCTGCTCTGCTCCCTCTCCATCGCCCCACTGCTCAGATCCAGTGATCCCACCCGCCCACCTACCTGCCCAGCTCCGGCCGCCGGCGATGGCCGTGCCCCTCTCCTTCCCCATCCCGATCCCGATCCCGCCGCCGCTACTCCACGCCGCCGCAGCGCTCGCGCTCGCCGCCTTCGCCCACTTCCTCCACCTCCCCTCCCTCTTCCTCTACGCCCTCCACACCTACATCCACCCCGACGCCGTCCCCTCCAACACCCCGCGCGCCGTTCTCCGCCCGCCCGGCTCCGACGCCGGCCAGGGTAAGGGCTCATCCAAGCGCGGCGGCGGCGCCGCAGCCAAGGACGCCTTCGACGCCACCTCCGCGCAGCTCTACCGCCTCCGCCTCTCCCACGCCACGCTCGCCACCCGCCCCCACTTCGGCGCCTACCACGCCGCCTTCCTCCTCCCTCTCGCGCTCCTCCCACCCGCGCTCCTCCTCCCGCCGCTCGCCGCCTCCCCGCTCGCGCCGCTCGTCCCCGCGGCGTACCTCTTCGTCGCGCTCCTCCGCCACATCGTCGTCCCCTCCCCGCGACCCGCGCAGCTCGCCGCCGCGCTCGGCGTCGCCACGCTCTGCTCCTCCAGCCCCTTCGCCGGCGCGCTCGCGTCCCTCGCCGCGCTCCCGGCCGCGCGGTTCGCGCGCGCGTTCTGGCTCGGCACCGACCAGCCACGCACGGGGCTCGCGGTGCTCGCGTCATCCGCGCCCGCGCGCCTCCTCCTCTACCTCGCCGTCCTCGTCTCCTCCGTGGCATCGATCCTGCGATGCTGTGGGTTCGTGGGCGGCGCGGAGCAGGAGGTGAGGCTGCTGGCCGCCGCCGCCGGGCTGCAGCTGCTGGCCGCGCGGCCGGCCGTGCAGATGTACCTCAACGAGGCCGTCTTCTGCTGGTACCAGCGGCTGCACGTGAGCCGCACGCCGGACACGGAATACGGCCGGGCCAAGGTGTTCTTGCACAACCATCACCTCTGCGCTGTGGCCACACAGCTAGTTGCGCCGCCACTGCTCGTGCTGTCGCTGCTTGCATTGTGGCGGGTGCAAGGGAAGGACTTCTTTGAGGGCGTGGAGGGACTGGATTGGTTTGTTGGATGGTCTGTTGCCATGAAGGAGGCGGCATTGCTTGCAGCCAGATGGGTCGTGGCTGTGTGGTCGACAGTGACTGTGATCACGCTCGTGTGCTACAAACGTGGATGGTTATTCGTCTTGTGATTAGTCTTTACTCCTTAGCTTGTTTTCTGCCTGTGTGGTTGCTTCAGGCGAAGCTGGTGTTTGATGGGGTGAGATCCCAAGCTGGATCACTGGAGTTTTGGTACCACGGCACAAGTTTTTGTGTGCAATAGTTATGTTGAAAGAGCAACGTTGGATCAATTCTTTTGATTTTGTTGTGGCTGTCCTTACTGGAGAAGCAATTTGAGATCAGATTTTATTTTTCTCCCTTTCGGGTTGGAGTATAATGTAAAAGAAAACTGAGTGGTGAGTGGCCTTGTTGTACTCTTTGATGGATATCAATGGATCACATTTTTGTATTTATCATCAGAATGCATATTTTGAAGAGTATATCTTGTTACAGACTTGTCTAACTGTAAGTGATTCTGACTTATGTGCGTAATTTACCACTTCTAGTTCAAGAAAGAAGAAACACTGATTTTGCTTTGCGGGTTTCTGCTGCATCCTACTTTTTATCTTGAATCCAACTGTAGTGAACTTTTACCCAATGCTGCAAGAGTGCAAGGTAACCTTAGAATGGGTCTTTACATGAAACCAACACAGCTTTTCTAGTGTGTGCTTGTCCTTGAGATCTCAATACACAATTGTGTTGAATTTGATATGAATCTTGTGCTCATTCTGTCACAATTCTGAATTTGAATGTTTTTGCCATCAACTGGACTCCCTTTCTTCTCTTCTTATATATTGACATTACATATATGCTTCTCTTGTTATCTTTTCAGTTGAGGAAGTAGTAAGATTCCACTCTGGGGTGTCATTTTGCAGGGAAGGCTGGTTGCTTATACCTTGGTATATAATCAATTAATTCATTTTGTAGAGCTCAAGCTGAGCATATCGTTGAATTTCATGACACTCCTCCGGGATAAGTGTGTTTGTGTCCAGACTCTAGATTAAGAAATATTGGTTCCTGCTTCTGTTAAATGATCAGTGAATTTGGTTATCCCTGTCATCACCATAGTTGATATAGTTTTCTATGTAAAATAAACAAGAGATCTTCATTCTTTTAAGTTTAGATTCACAAACCAATTCTTCACTCTATTAAGTTCAGATTCACAAACCAATTCTTGTGATACGTCAGACTGAAGAGTATGAGTCTTCAGGGTCAAATGCATAAAATAAAATCTGAATTTGTGTGGTGCAAAGAAATATTTCAAGCACTCACTTTCTTTACGATATTTTGATTTCTTGTTTTAGTTTCATAATTATCATCTTGTATGACTTCATCTTCTCAGATAGAGATCAATATAATTTCTGACAATGTGCAGTAGCAGTCATAGTGTCAGATATCAGAATGCTGAAATCATTATCTTTGTTTTTGGCTTCCTTTTTTAAAACAATTCATCACCAGTTTCTTGTGCAGTAGTATTTTAACAGCCTAGTTCGGCCGGTTTTACCTTTTCTAGGAAAAATCGGATATGTGTTGCACAAGTGGTGCTTTACTGCTTCTAGTCTCTTCTGCACATAGTTTACAAGGTTGGTTGTGCCTTAACCACCTATAGGCTATAGCTTGCTTAGGTTTGCTGAGAGTCTAAGCCTTCATCATCATCATCTCTTGTCTTTCAGTTGAAAACCATTAAGCATAATCACTGGGCATAGTCACGCATCATTAAGGCTTAATTTATGGTTTTGCAGGGTGCTGGAAGTTGGAGCCAGTATGTTGATCAAAGTGTTTGACCCGGCCACTTACCCAGTTGCTATCGGCGAAGATTTGAGCTGATCCACGAGTGCTTCTTCATGGCAAAAATGCCTTTCGGTCATTGCACGCGCCAAACTTTCTTTTGTATTATTACACCTTGCATGCTCCTGATCTTAGCCAAAAAAGTCCAGGGAAGGGGATCGAAGTATTGTATTGTCATGCCTGAAAGGAACAAGTATGGGCCGCGTGTTCGATTGAGTACATGAAGAATGGTCCAAAGTCCAAACCGGTATGCACCAAGGAAGAATCTTGGGGATGGAGACGAGCATACTATTATTGTACGAGCAAAACAAGAGTTGCTCTGATTTGGACCTCACTGTTTCAGCATTCTCAGTGGAGTGTGGGGCAGGATTAAGATACAGTTATCGTCACCGAATCATTTGCCATTGGTTTGTGTGCATGTTGGAGGAGCAGGTGACACCAGGAAAGGAAATCTGATGGAATCCCCTATCCTTGGGGATTGCAGGTGCCTTTCAAAGTACACTTCTAGTCCACTCCACACCCCCCCCCCCCCCCCCCCCCTCTGAACCTTAAGCTGCAATTAGGGTATTGTTAATTGCTATTTTCTGTGAGAGGATCATATTAAGTAATAAGAGATGCCTGCACATAGGAAGATAACTTCTATGCCAATGATGAAAAAAAGGTATTGATTGATCAAAATCAATTCACCTGACATATATTATGCCTAGATTTGCATACCCAGTCGCCAACTTCTTTTCTATTATTGCGTCTAGTTCTAGTACTATCACTATTATTCCGATGCATATTTCAGTTTGTATATTTGTATAATCCATGTGTAAAACAATTAATACTGATAAGAAGTACTATGTATATTGAAGGAAGTGTCCATCTGTAAAGATTAGGTTACTATGTGAAAAATTAGGATGATCTTTTGTATATTTGCATCTCACTAATAATTTTCTCTACACAACATGCTAGAGTAGGTGCTCTGGTAGTCAGACTGCTTTTGAGATCCTACAATAAAAAAGAAGAGAGGGAGGATTATTTGAACTCTAAACAAGGAGCTAGGATTGAGCAATGATTGCAACAACCATTTGTAGCCAAATTGGGCATCAACTTCACAGTTGATGCAGCATCTATCACCACGCTGAATTGTTTATCACCTATGGGCTCATGCCAAATCTTATACATTTTGTTCTTTTTTCCTGTCTTTAACATTGTAACATGAGAACAAAAGGCAAAACAAGAGTCAAGCCTATCATTGCCCAGAGGGGATCCATCAGGGTGACACCTTACCGGACCTTTCTGGTGCTATTGAGTATTGGGTGTACTGCTACTACTGTTACTGACCAGAGATATAGACCTTCTCTTGTAAAGCCTAATAACTTGAGCAGCATTTCATAATCTCATTGACCAGGCAAAAATACCTGTAAATGAATTGAAAATAGGGTGTTTGAGGTTCCGTTTCAACCAGTCAATAGCAGAGTTGTTGCCACGCTCAACTTTGTTTCAAGGGCGCTGAGAAAAAAAATATGCACCAAATTACTACGAATCTCATATTATACGATTCTACACCGATAATCAGACGTTTTGTCATAACTGTCTCATATGTGTTGCAGAGATCATCTTTTGCTTCAGGAGGATCTTAATGGGACCCTGTTCCACAAAAGAAGCCAATGAATGACATGACATGAGAAAATGGAGTATCTCCTTGTACTCTACATTCCAAATCTCTCTTTAATCTAGAAGGGTTTTTTTTAGTGCAGAATCAAATACCTAACTTGTTATGTATATGACTGCATGATATTCACATGATTTTCAACTTTGTTATACCCTTCTATCCATCTATATCTGTGCTAATAAACATAAAGTACACAAACAAAACAATAAAATCATTGAACTAATATGGTCCTGCACTCCTTTTTGTTACTACTGCAACCACGCACACTCACAAAAAACAACGCCAGCAAAATCTCCTCCCAGATCCAAAGCCCCCACCATAACTGCTATCTCGAGGTCCAGTCTCCATCACCTCTTTTTTTCGCCATCTTTTCCATGGACGCTTGATTTTGTTTAGAGCATTGCGTGTTTGTTTTTGCAAATGTGACCTGCTCCTCTTTGCTCCCATTCTTTGGAGCTCCCCTGCTTGCTCCCCACCCACCACCACTGGGCTGTTGCAACTTTTAAATTTGGTTTAATTAATCTGCAAGCCCAACTGAAATCAAGCCCACCGAACACTATTAACAAAGAACACAGCTCTTTCAGTTTGGCTGATTTTTAAAACAATTTTCAGCCTCTAAATTATGTCTAAATGATAGCAATCTTTTTAGGTCCACAGTTTTTTTTCCCTTAAAAAAAGGTTTGAGCCTTGGCACATGAAGGAGAATAGAGAAGTACAGCAGGGAAAGCATCTCTTCTAGAAATTCCGAGCAAAAATATACTGCATGCTACATAGCATGAGCCATTAGTTATACTTTGTTTAGTACTCGAGGAAAAAGTATAAAGCATGAGCCATTAGTTATACTTTGTTTAGTACTCGAGGAAAAAATATTAGGCTAATAGGCTTTGTTTACTCCGTTGTTGCGTCTTGTTTTTGCAGATAGCTAGCTATAGAGTCAAATCGTTCGCTTACGATTACGAAGGAATACGGCTAACAAACACCTTATTGTAGAATTGATGATTGTGCATGAATATGTTTAACTAAGAAGCAAACTCTATTCTAAGAACAACTCTCTTTCAGGTACGGTCTGGCCGATTTTTTTTTTTTCAAACAAATTCAGCCTATAAAATGTGTTGAGATGCCAATCTTTTAGGTGCAAGGTTTTCTCTCACTCTCAAGATTGAGCTTTGACACTCAAAAATAAAAAAAAATAAAAGATTGAGCTTTGGCACATGATTATATATATGTCCATCGAATTGGCTTGTAGTCCAGTGGTAGGACGGTCCAGTGGGACGCTATCCACCAGGGTTTAAATCCTGATGATCGCACCTTTTCTTGAGATTTTTTCAGAATTTACCGGCGTTATGCATTAAGTGGTAAGCGACGTTCCTGTCGACAATGAGCCACCATTGGTAACTTTAAAAATCTTCAGATCTGCCGAGTGATCAGTCCTTCGAAAGTGCTCATAACGGTAGGGTTTGCGTACGTGTGTTCATAGGGGTGAATGTGTGTGAGTGTTGTGAGCGTCTACGTTGTACTGTGTAATTCTTAAAAAAAATATGTCCAGATAACGATATGTTAACATGATTGAATGGGGGTATAAAATAAACTCTCTCAGTGGTTTAATTGCAATAAACATAAATTACGACTGCAGACGAAGACGAGCTGCCACCTGCTAGAGCAATGCTTGCAAGGCACAGTCAGCCTACAGCTCGTGGCTGCATGACTCACGCCAGGTCAGAAGATCAGAGTGACAGGTGATGGATTGGCGAGCGAGAGGGATCAGATCGGACACGTACGCATCGACCGATGATCAAGCTGGTGGGCCCGGACATGATCGACCGACGATCGACACGGCCGAGACACGAGACAAAAATCCGCCGGACGGGCTCTCACCCGATCGAGAGTGCGACGTCTCGCACGACCACAAGGCTCGAGCCATTCGAGACGGCCGATCCATCCCCCGTCACGTCTTGTTCGCCATCAACCTTGTCTGTGTCTCTCCCCATCGCACGCTGAAAATTGGAGCAGCTGCTGCTGGAGTGCTGACCGGTCGATGAGTCCGGATGCAATGCAACATCCAAACTGCTACCTCTCACCTTTTTTTTTTGTCTTGCATTTGCGTAAAACATCCAAATTTTATGACTGTATGTAATGGACCAAGAAGGCACGTGCCATCATTTTAATTTTTTTCCCTTCTTATTTCACAAATGGCCATCAAATTAACCTAAATGATCTGAACGAAGAAGAGGAGAATGATGGAAGAAGGAGATAGCTTAAATTTGACGAGCCGACCCCACACCCCGCCGAAACCTTTGTCTCTACTGGCATTCTGTTCATAAGCAGAGGAAATTAAGATATATGTATATATATAAACAAAGCAAAGATATTGCTGATGATGGCGAGGTTGATGCGCACAGCTCACTCCCGCGCTGACTGACACGCCCGCGCGCACGGCCATGAGATCATCATGATCGACCTCAGATGAGACCCAACCCAACCCCAAGCTGCTGCTGTATTATTATTGTTCTTCCTTCGTGCAAAGATTAAACAAACTGGCTTTAATCTTTCCAGTGCAGCCGCTCGAGGAAGAAAGCAAATTAGCAAAGCAACCAAGAGCGCGCCACCACGGCACTGCCACTACGCTCGCTCGCTCCACTTCCCCCTCTATTTATACCTCGTACGTCTCCTACCTCTCGCTCACCTCAGGACTAGACAGCATACAGAGCTTCTCTGCTCTCCATCCTACTGCATCAGCAGCAGCCATGCTGACCTCGCTAAGGTACCTGGCGGGCACGGCGGGCCCGAGCGGGTTCGGGTCGCGGACGACGGCGGAGGAGGCCACCGCCGGCGGCGGCGACCTCCGGCACGTGACGGCGATCATCACCGGCGCGACGTCGGGGATCGGGGCGGAGACGGCGCGCGTGCTGGCGAAGCGCGGCGCGCGCGTGGTGCTCCCGGCGCGGAGCCTCAAGGCCGCCGAGGACGCCCGCGCCAGGCTCCGCGGCGAATGCCCCGGCGCCGACGTCGTCGTGCTCCCGCTCGACCTCAGCTCGCTCGCCTCCGTCCGCCGCTTCGTCGCGTCCTTCCTCGACCTCGGCCTCCCACTCAACCTCCTCATGTAAGTTGTATTGCTGCTGCTTCTGCTAGTTAATTAGGAGTCTATTGCACACCACCACCAACAAACTCCGGCGAGCACTAGCTAGCACAACTCCGGCGATGACATGCTTATTGGTGTTTGGTGGTTTCATTTCAGCAACAACGCCGGCAAGTACGCCGACCGCTTCGCCCTGTCGGAGGACGGCGTCGAGATGACCTTTGCCACCAACTACTTAGGTGAGCATGAGCACGGCAGAATTACGTGCCAATCGAGAAGCAAGGTTAAATAATAATAAGCATGGTTATTAACTGTCAAGGTGAAATAACTAAATCCCAGGGCACTTCTTGCTGACGCGGCTACTGCTGGAGAAGATGGCGGAGACGGCGCGAGCGACCGGCGTGCAGGGCCGAATCGTCAACGTCTCCTCCACCATCCACAGCTGGTTCGCCGGCGACGACGCCCTCGGCTACCTCGACCGCAGGAAGATGTGCGTAGTACACGCTGCTATCTGCCAGTGATCAATTAAGATTGAGATTACCGCCTCTGATTTGATTGATTTACAACTGATTGATCTCTCTCAGACCGTACGATCCGACCAAGGCGTACGCGCTCTCCAAGCTCGCCAACGTCCTGCACACCAGAGCGCTCGCCGACCGGCTCCGGGAGATGAACGCCAACGTGACGGCCAACTGCGTCCACCCCGGCATCGTCAGGACACGGCTCATCCGCGACCGCGACGGCCTCATCACCAGTGCGTCCCCTTCTCTGTCTCTGCCTGATCCGTTCACCTCCCTCCCTTTCTCGTTCGAGAACACGTAGGAGAGCCACGTATCATCCGATTACCTATACAAATCTTCTGACAAGATGAGTTCATTATCAACTGCAGATACAGTGTTCTTCCTGGCGTCCAAGCTCCTCAAGACAATTCCTCAGGTCAGTTCACTTCACCACTCGCCTCTGACCATTCTTCTGCCCTGTACTACTCTGTTCCATGCGTCTCAACTCTGAATTCTGAATCCTTCATCAGGCGGCGGCGACGACGTGCTACGTGGCGGTGCACCCGGCGGTGGCCGGAGTGTCCGGGAAGTACTTCGCCGACTGCAACGAGGCGGCGCCGTCGAGGCTGGGCGCCAGCGGCGAGGAGGCCGCCAAGCTGTGGAGCTTCTCTGAAAACTTAACGGCGGAGAAGATTCAGAAGATGATGAGTGTCCATGTCAGCGCTGGCGGCTTCCGGCTGCAGGTTCAGAGCTCCAACGCAGACCGCGGCATGGCCCTCGCGTAACAGGAGCATCGAGATTCAGAAATTTTGATCGCCAAGGAATATGATGTGCCCCTGATGAGATCACACATCCTGAAAAACAGAGTAGCAGTGTCAGTCTAAAAAAATCAGAGGAGATACCAGTAAACTAGTAGTAATACAGAAAGAAAGTTTATAACATACAGTATAGCTTTAACTTTAAGCCTGTAAATATATAGCCATATGTACACAAGTATATGCTAGTGGGTTCTTGCTACTGTCTGTAGCTGCAAAGATCAGTATGTCTTATGTTTAAGTTGAAGCATGAGTATACTGACTATTTTCCTCGTCCGTTTAAGCTTTTGGGGCGAACTGATGCAGACATGAGTCTCAACAATTTCTTCGTTTCCGTCCATATGCCGCAATATGTTAGACTACACTGGATCAAGGTTTCAACTCCACTAACCAAGTACAATGATTCCATCCATTGCGCTAGATACTCTCCCTTTGGCCCCTTGCAGTAGTGGGCTTCACTATTTGCACGTCATCTAATCATGCCTGGCATCAAATAGGTAGCTTGTTTGTAGCTGAAGGAAAAGGGACCATGGATTTGGTCCTCAACCCCAACCGGAACAGTTTTGCTGAATTTTCTATCCCGTTTAGCACGGGTGACAAGGAAAAAGGTAGCAGCAAACAAAACAAGGTTAAACATGCATGCTTGCAACTCAAGCTCCAGTGCTCCACTACAGTTGTATTGCAAATTTGGCACTAGTTGACTAGGAGGGTCTCATGGCACTCCTAAATAGTTGTTGATCTGAAGGTGTGATTACTGTTTACTTGTTAGAAAAGAGAGGCCATAAAGAACACACATGATCTAATTAGGTAGAGGATTAAAAAACGATGGCCTGAGAAGCTAGACTCATTGTACCTCTAACTAGTTGTTAAACAACCCCCTTTATGTTCCACTAGGAGGAAAGCCTCTTTCTAGGTAACCCTAACACATCAGGAGATAGAAGAATTAAGCTGGACACTTGCTAGCAATCATCCCCTGATTCCTTCTATCATAAAAAAGAGCGCTTTCTACCAATAAGTACACAACTAAACCTACTAGATGTACTTAATCAAGTGATTGGCATGATTTAGGATATCATTAGCAGAAGATTAGGCCTCATGATGGCTGCGAAACTGTCGATGATTAGCTGAAAGGAACAGAAGATTCCTGTGTCATAACGGGACAACTTAATAATGCACCGCCTTTCGCAGAAGTGCCAAATCCCAAATGGTTCAGTTTGAAGTGGCTAATGATGTATGAAATGAATAGATCAGTAGCTGGATTAGGATGGACCATAATTTTCCTAAAAAAAAAGGATGGACCATAATTTAGTCCGTCTATTTGAATCAAGCAGTTTAATGAAGACAATGATCTCAATCAACAAAAATTCAGTCTAATCGGTGGACCACTTTGTTAACCTGTGCAATAACGGTAAAGAATGACCTCCCTCGTGCTCAGCACATCACGGCACCCAAATGACAAATTTTGTCTGCTTTTCTTTCCACATATGACAAAAAATCTACATTGCTTGAGATGCTGGGGCGGCAAATTTCCATATCAGAAGCAACAAGCCTGCTTTTCTTTCCCCATTGCAAAAATCCACCAATTCACAGAAGATAGAGAAATGTGGTAACGGACCTGGTATAAAATGGCAAATGTGCCAAGACGTCGTCGTGTGTGTGTGGCAAACAGACAGCACGGTAAAGGGGCCCATGGGCCCGACTCGAAAGCAGCCCACTCGAACAAATACCCGCCACGGGCTTCGAGACGAAGCGTCGAAGACAACGGTCAAATGGGAAGTCCGGAGCTACCCACTTCCATGTGGGACCCACTTTGACCTCCGAGGCAAGCCACCGACCAACAGTGACCCGGCGTCCCCGGGGGATATTTAACTTTTTACCATTATAACACATGACAACTCCTCAGATACCATCTTAGCGGTTGCCAACCAGCCGCGCACGCCACGATGGACGGCTGCCAGCTACGCTCGCGACATTTATGTGAACCCCCCTGGACTAAACATTCTTCTCACCTGTCACTGGTTATAATGGTATCCGTAGCAAGTTAGCGTAGTGTTATTACATCTATTGAGTATGCTGTAGGAATTCTGCAGTGCTAATATAATATAATCCTCTTTTAGGTGTGTGCTCCTTAAGGCGAAGGAAGCTGAGGACAAGTATATAGTTTCTGTTCACAGCCAGGACCATATGAAGCAGATGAAGGAAATTAGTTCGAAGAAATACAATTCCAGAAGAAACAAGATTGCTAGGAAATACAATTCCATTTACTTCAACGAGGGTTCCTCCGAGTCTGCTGATCTTGCGGCTGGTTCTGTCATAGAGGTAATTTTTCATCTTCATTGCGTAAGCACATTTCCTACTTCTCTACCCATCCAGTCCCATCTTATTGGGGGCAAATCACTGAAAAGTAACTTATCTGGCAAATAGGTAGCTGAGAAGGTTGCTGCTGGTGAGTTAACTTCTGCTATTGCTCTAGTCAGACCTCCGGGCCACCATGCAGAACATGATAAGGCAATGGGATTTTGCCTATTCAACAATGTGGCAATTGCAGCTAATTACCTCTTACAGGAAAGGGCATGTATTTGAAGCTCCCATGTTTTTTACAGGGTGTGTTCACTTTGAAATATTGTTTATTCCATTACAGCCTGATTTAGGCATCAAGAAGATACTGATCGTCGATTGGGATGTTCACCATGGAAATGCCACACAGAAAATGTTTTATGATGATCCTCGTGTATTGGTCTTTTCAGTTCACAGGTGTGAGAAATAAATTTTACAAATTGACATTGCTTTATCGTCATTACCTTTAGAATATGATGGTAGTAAAATCATTGTACCTGTTTTCTCTTGGCTACAATATCCAGATCGTGTATTCCTTTCTATGCAAATACTGAGCACCTTGCAGCTAATAGAAAAATTTGAGACCTGCAATGGGTATTTACATAGGCACACCTGATCCGGTTTCAGTGCTGTTGGATATCTATATAGTAATCGAGTGCATAGATGTCTGCATTCCAACAGCTCAGTTTGTTCGTTCATTAAGAATAGTCAGCCCTCCATATGTGAAAATCAATCACTCAAAGTTTTATATCTCTTCAAGAGTTGGCTGAATGACATTTTGCTTGCATAATCATTTGAGCATTTGTCTTCAGTAAGAAAAGTTCTATTCAGTATGGTGCATGTGTGCAGCTAATTTAATGATGTTGTTATCAAATCTGTTATTTAATGTTTTTTCCAAACAGGCAGGAGATCTGCCCACCATTATATTAAGGATACTATTCTAACGCTTGTTCTGTAGATTTGATTTTGGAGACTTTTATCCTTATGAGGCGGATGCTTCTCATTGTTTCATCGGGGAGGATGTTGGTAAAGGGTATAACATTAATGTGCCCTGGGAGCAGGGGAAGTGTGGTGATGCAGATTATATTGCTGCATGGGACCACATACTGCTTCCTGTTACTGAAGCTTTTGGTCCTGATATAATACTGCTGTCTGCTGGGTTTGATGCAGGTAAATAGATGAAATTTTCTTTGAAACTCTTTTATTACATGAACTTATAATTACCAATTTGTTGCTTCAAACATTTGTCATACAAAGACAGCATTATACTAAGAGGCTGTAGTTTCTCAGTATTCTACGTGCTACTTGAGAACTACTTGGACTAGTTTCTACCTTATTATGTTGCATAATACATGAGATTTTCTTTAAAGAATTTTTAAAATACGTGGGAGCTTTTTTTTTTGTATTGAACTGTATGTACATTATATTAGAATCTATACTTTGATGTATCTATGTGGTAGATTATGTTCTTATCATTCATTGATTTTGATATTGTGCTCTGATATTTTGACTGCCATGGTTAGCACTGGGTGATCCTCTCGGTGGTTGCTGCATCACTCCAAATGGATATGCACAGCTGCTAACAAAGGTATGCAAATGCAAAAAAAGAAAAAGACTTCTAAGTTCTAAATCAGATTTTCGCCTGATCATTCACTACTCTGTTCCCAAGAAAACATCTATCTTGCTCGCACTTTCAATAAAGTTCAGATGATAATTACATTATCGAAGTTGTCTCTGAGGCAGTACTTTTTTATAATCATTCATGCCTCCTGCTTCAGTGATCTCATATTTTTGTTCCTATGTTAGATTTTCATTTGACCTCTTCCATTTATCTAATTTAACCTATGCACATCTTGGACATTGCACTGTGCCGATCACCACTTGCACTTATCATGCAAAATGTATACAAAAAAGCCTTTGAAAAACATTATACATTTCTGCTCTATCCTGCAGCTGTTAGGATTTGCTCAAGGAAGGATAGTGATGGCCCTTGAGGGAGGCTATAACCTTAGGTCCACAGCAAATTCAATTTTTGCTTGTGCAAAAGTTTTGTTGGGAGACAAATTCACATTCAACTTTTCAGGCATGCAGCCATTTGAATCTACATGGAGAATTATACAGGCGGTAATGGTACTATTGTTATGTAGTTCCATACTTGCTGTGGATTTCGATTCTATACCTATAGTAACACTTTGCATCTCCAACTCCACATGGCCAGGTGCTCAATGAATTGAAGACATGTTGGCCTATTTTCAGTGATAAGCTGGAAGATATTGAATCATGGATTAGGCCTTCACCAAGTGAGGTACATTCCCCCACGTCGGCATGCACCCAGTTGGGCTTATCGTCCCTTGAGTGCCCCATACTAGAGGAAACCAAATCAGTCTGCACGCAGGGTCGTGATGCCTCTGCCTCTGGCACCTTGGAGAGTTCACCAACTTGCTTCAACCAGTGCAACCGCGCTACTCTGACTTACAGACGACGAAGCAAGAGGACCATGGAGGCTACACTCAGGCAGCCAACACCTGAGGCCCATGCAGAGGCTGAGGCTACAGGTACACAGGTATTCCTGGCAGGCCGCAAGCGTGTCCGCAACACCTCTGTCCCAGGAACCATGGAACGTTCACCGACTTGTTTCAACAAGCACAAGCGCAACCCCACTGTTCTGACTGACACGCAACGACAACGAGGCCAGAGAGCCATGAAGGCTATACACAGGCAGATGGCACCTGATGTCCGTGCAGAGGCAGATGAGGAGCTAGCAGCGGTTGAGGCTACAGCTCCACAGGGGTTATTGGATGTTGACTTCAGCTCAGATTCTTCAGATCGGCCTGCAAGAGTTGCGCATGATGCAAAGTCCAGATGTCTCAGGACAGTTCAATCAGCACCTACTACTGCCACCTCTCCGGACTGCCATAAAGTAATATTGCAGACTCTCAAAGGTGGTTTGATGTTCCTGGAGGAGTTCACGTTGAAGATGGAGGCCAATACTGCCCGTCTTAAGCAGCGGATGCGGGAGTTCAGGTTGAAGATGGAGGCCAGTAATGCCGATCACCGGTTGAAGATGGAGGCCATTAATGCCGGTCGTGAGGAGGTGATTCTGAAGTCGGAGGCAGATACCGTCCATAATCAGAGGACTGGGTGGGAGCGTACAACCTGAGCATGCCATCAAGCGACCTATAGTTTGGAACGGAGGAAGTAGATTTTAATGTTGCTCAGGTCTTTTGTGTAACTCCAGTTGAATACTAGAATTCAGGGCGCGGCAACGCCGCGCCATCTTTAGTTGAGCCAGTGTTTTGTTGAAAGCAAATAGTGTTATGCTAGCTAGCTTTATAATGTTACTGTATGGATGAGCGTATGTTAAATGATGCAATATGTACACAACGATCTACGTGAGATTTACATGTGTCATTTTTTAGTAGGACCAAAGTTTTCTGTGTATGGAGTTGTTATCCATATATTATGTGTTTGCTCATTTCCTGTGAAACTACTCTAATTCCCATTTTGAAATTTAAACTGAGCACCTCAAGAAGCTATATCATCCGATTCATTGTTGAGGCACTGTTGCCGGTCTTCTTTTTTGAATGAGTAATCTATACTATAAGGATCCAAGAGAATTGAAAACACTTCCCACCTAAAAAAACTCCCTATACCCCTCACAGAGGACCCACCTGACAGGCTCGACCAAAGGAGGACCAAAACCCACCTGTGTAAAATTGAGAGTTAGAAAATGATTCTGCCAAAAACGAAATTTTTTGGTTACCGCGCGCTCCACTTACCCGCCCGCGCATACCCGCTCTCCCTTTCCTTCTTCCGCCCGCTAATCACGCTTCTAGCGATTTTCCCCCTGCCTCGCCCTTCCCAATTTCCCATTCCACCTCCCGGCCTCCCTCCCCAATCCCTACCCCCATCACTCGATCCGCCTCTCGCGCCGCCATCATCCACCTCGAGAAGTCGCACTTGACGGCGATATTCGCAAGGGCCCGCCATCCGCCCGCCCGTGAAAGGCTCCTCCGTCCTCCGGCAACCGTGGCGGGGCGTGGCTGGGGAACCACGACGGGGGGCGGCGGCGCTCGGCTCGGGTGGCCGCGATGGGGCGAGCCCGGCCGGTGACGCCCAAGGACGAGCGGCGACACCCAAGGACCCGCGGCTGCGTAGAGGGCAGAGCCGGTCGGCGGCGGCACATAAATCACGCGGACGCGCACATGTAGCGGTGGCGTGCGAACAACGACCGTACGACTGTCTTTCTTGTTATATGGCTGCCTGTCATCTGTCAATCCCCATAGACAGGATCTTGATGTGCTCCTTCATCGAGTCAATACAGGTTCGGATTAAATCCAAGATGAGTATCCATCTCCAAGCTCCATCATCTCCTCTCTCCGTACCCCTCGTGTGCTCAAGATTCCGTAGTTCCTGGAGGACGGATCAGATGACCCGGTCAATTTTGCGTTTCTTTATCTTGATTGTTTAGGTCTCTTGCCATGCAGGAGTTGGATCACCTCCTTTCACCTGAAATTGTTTATTTTGCACCAAAATAGGTGATAAGAGTATCTATAGGGGCGTTTGATTTGCGTGCTCCCTTCTCCCAAATGCAGAAACAGGGAAGGGAACTTGAGGTTTAGCGACCCTTGTGCAGGGATTTATGTTTGGTTCTTTTCTTTCTAGGACTTTTGGAGGTTATATTTGTGTCCATTGCCTATATTGACTAGCGGTGTATTAGTTTCAACGCCAAAGCTGTACAAGGTGGAGCCTTGGCTCTCTGTGTATCGGATTTGGTTGACCTGTGACTTTGGTTAGGGACTTTGTGAAATATAAAATTTTAGATTTGATTTGGGATTTGAGATAGAGAGATGACAGTGAAAAAAAAGGAGATATACCACCTTAAGTTCATTAGCACGATTTTTTTATGAGGGATTGAGAGTTGCAGGCTTGCAGCAGAGATTAGTATTTCTAATCTAATAAATTTACTCATGTTTTGAAACAGAAAGACGTGCTTATTGGATGTTCCTGTACTGGTAAAGATCTGAACCACTGCAGCACTGCTGTGATTAATGCCATGACCATCATAATCTGGAGCCTAGACTCCTTATGCTTGGTTCTCTGTTTTGCTCAGTATACTTTTCCCTCGTCAGTAAAGCTTCATCTGCGTCCCTTCTCGGTACGTTCTGGAGCAGACATACAACTATGGTCGCACACAGGTATGTACACAATATCATGATGTCATAATATGTTGGAAGCACCATTTCTTATTTCTCTACCTGCCACTTATGTATGCAATATCATGCTATCATAGTATGTTGGGAGTTGTCTTTGCTAATAGATTGGTTCCAAATAACTATATTAGAAGCCACATGTGTAGTGTTCATCAAAACTGTAGTTTTCTGAATAGATCTTCATTGCACATTTGAGTCCTAAGAGCATGCACACATCTTTGCTGACTGAAGGTGACATGATAAAATTTGGTTCCTCGCATTACATTTCACATATTTTCAATTTTTTACCAACAACACTAATGATCCTATAAGGTTCAATTAAGTACTGGATGAGTGTGTCCCATAAAAGTTGAATATCAATCATGGGCCTCTGCGACACTTTTAGGGTGGTTGTCTGATTGAACGCTTTCAGGATCAGTATTAAGGCTAAAAATATTTATAATCTTCCACCTTTTTATGCTTGAGTAATTTATCATTTTAACGTGAAGATGGACCAAGTTTTGTAGATTTCTGTGTTTCATAGGTTACAATTATCCATGGAGATCTAAGTGCCTTCTAGAAGGACATGAACTAATTCACTGGTTCTATGTATTGCAGGTAGGGAAACAAGAATTAAAAGAGGAGATCTGCAGGTAGGGAAATAGGAATTCAAAGGGGAGATTACTGCAAGTAGGTACATCAAAAATCCAGAACCATTAGCTTTCTTTGTGAATGTACATGGATGTATGTCTACTCTGATCTGATCTGAATATTGCTTCACGTTTTCATTGCTATGATTTGAATATTTTAATGTTTGCATCTTAGGATAGCTGTATCAGTCATTGCAGTACTTCGAGAATATGAGATAGCATACTGTGCAGTTGAAGCTTTAGTTTTTTCCTATTTTCTTGCAGTATCCATTCTTTTAAATAATCCTTGCAGGGTGTATAAACTGAACCAACAAAACAGACTTTTTTGAGATAATGACCAAAAAAGGATGGAGCTTCTGGTGCTTGCACCAGAGAGTAGGGAATGCAAGCTGTTATTGGACAATGCAAATGCAAGCATGCTACAGCCAGATTTATTTACATTATTTTATTCCCTCGCCAATAACTAAGAGCTTTTCATTGTAGGAGCTAGAGTTTCCAATCATTATATTTATAAATTGTTCATTGATGAAATTGTTGTGGGTGCAACCAATTCATGGATGTTACTATGCCTCAAACATTTAAGTTTTAGTAGAAGGGTTGTCAATTCCATAGAGTGGTCAGAGATTTCAAGATTCAAGGTGGTGACTTAAGGATTGATAAGCAGGTTCGTTTTCTTCAGTGAGCCCCTTTCCCCATTTTATTTCTCCAGGTCTAAGTTAGATTCAATGGCTAATCATAGTGTCACACCAGTCTTCATGTTGTGAGTATTATCTGTAATTTTCTTTATGTACATGCTATATTATAGCTCAACTTAGTGCTTATTTGAATGAATAATAGATTAGCACACATGTTTCTTGCATATTTTTACAGGTATTCCTTCCTGTCTGCTGGTTCCAATTGGCCGTCTTATTCTCAAGTGTGTTGCTCTGGAATGAACTATGGAATTTTCATTCAGAATGTGGTTTTTGAATGAGGTCAGGAAAATATGGTATGGTTGGTCTCTACTCTCTAGATTCTTGGCAAGCTTTATCAAATTTGCCCATTATTAGCTCATAATGTTTCATGATTGGTACATTAGTCTCGATCTATCTCAACCCTTTTAGTGCATTGCGGTCAAAGGAATTGAGGGAATTTTCTAGAACTTCTCAATCATATTCATCAATGTGCGTTAATACGTGTCAAGTTACATATAGCTACCACAAGACAGGGTGACACTCACTTTATCGTTGGAGCTTTGCGGAGTCCATTATTTGAAGTGCAAAATTGTATAATCCTAATACAGGTTGCAGCCATAGGTTAATAGCTTTATGATACACCATCTCTTGGTATACTTTAGATGTATATGTAATGCCTGTCCGTTATTAGTTTATGTTCATTTGAACTCGCTACATTCGGATATATGGGTCTTATATTAGCTCCATCTCAAATTAGATTACCTATATTTTTAGTATACTAGAATTTTAGAAGATAAGAAGGTATGCAAAATTTGTTCAGTTTTAGCATACTCAAGTGTTTTTACATAGGTTGGGTTGTCACTTGCTGAAATATATTATCCATTAAGGACATAAGGTTTAGTGATTATAGAGGTCGATTTCTTTCTTTTAGTAAATGGAAACATTTGCAGCCTTATCCAAATTGTGTGGACACATCACCCTAGCATCTATAAGCAAACGCTTTGCATAAAGTGGTAATCCTGTCCCACATTGCCTGACATCAGAGAATACAATACTGCTGTTTAATTCCAAATGCTGTCAAATATACTGATAATCCGACACGGACTTATGTTCTGAACAGGGAGATGCTTGGTTTAATCTATGGTTATCTTTTGGCACTTTGCAGTTAACAAATTTGCCATTGATTGTTCATTGCAAACACGTCTTTTGAGTGTGATGTGTTTCAAGCAATTGTTTCAATCATTTTCATTCGAATTTTAACACGTGCCTGGGCACGTGCACCCTACTAGTAATATATAAGGATCCAAAAGAATTGAAAACACTTCCTACCTAAAAAAACTTTCTGTACCCCTCACAGAGGACCCATCACTACAAGAAATGTGGGCTTTTATAACGTTTCACTTATGTCATAGAAAGTAGAATTTACGTCACATATTGCAATTTATGACACTTGCGTGACGAAAACTCGTTCGTCACCTATTCCCCGTAATAAAAGGTATTACGTGACGAAAACGATTTTTTTCGTCACAATTTTTTTGACGATTCTTGTGTCGTCACTAATTTACGACGAAAGTTTTTCGTCATTAAACATGCATAAAACGTCACAAAACCTTGTATGCGGATGACATGGCAATGACTTGGAGCTGACGTGGCAGCACGCTTACGACGATTTACAGATCTATATAACGTCACAAAACCTTTTATGCGGATGATATGGCAATGACTTGGAGCTGACGTGGCAGCACGCTTACGACGATTTACAAATCTATATAACGTCACAAAACCTTTTATGCGGATGACATGGCAACGACTTGAAGCTGACGTGGCATCACATTTATGACGATATAAACATCTATAAAACGTCACAAAACCTTGCAAGCAGATGACGTGGCAGTGACTTGAAGCTGACGTGGCAGCACCATTATGACGATTTGGTTCGTCACAAAACAATGAGTGGCCCAAAAAAGCCCATCAATAAACAGCCTTTTCATGGGCTAAGCCCAATCATAGGCCCATTATATTTTCAATATTGTTGGGCCAAACGCAAGTGTAAGGACATAATTCTTTTGCATTAAGGCGTAACCAAATAACCCATTTGAACACAGCCCATATATCACATAAAATAAATCAAACCCAAGTAATTTTATTCAGAGCCTATTTCTATAATATCAAGGCCCATGTATCATTACAGCCCATATGTTAACAGAACCCATGTCAGCTGAAACCATTCATCACAGCCCACACACTCAGAAACTTTTTTACATGGCTATGATGCACAAGGTAGCAGATTCAACAAGTTCAGAATAAGGTAGCAGAATCAACGGAATGTTCCAACATAATTAAGGTAGCAGAATAAACATCCAACAAGTTCAGAATGTTCCAACATAAGCAGAATCAACAGGCCGCATGGCTGAACTGCTCGAACAGTCAGCAACAACTCCAACATTACACCAGATTTGGATAGGACGATAGTTCTCTCCCAAAAAGGAAGACAGCTCAAACAGCCCTCACTTCTAGCTCCACTTCTCCTTTTCCTGAAAGATAGGCATGCAAGCAGTTAGGTTACCTCACCAAGTAAACAGCCATATATTTTTTCCAAGTCGTCCATGTATCCCAACACCAATCATAATCTAGAACCAACAAAATTGCAATCTATATCCATTGGAAATGCACCATAAACAGAACAAATTAGCTACTGAGATCTAGTCACAAGTCTGAAAGGCCCTATAGCACATCATGATCAGGAATCAGTATAATACAAGCTATGTTAATTCAAAAACAATCATGGACAGAACAAATTCATCCCATTGGATCCATCATTTTCTTTTACATTCAACACCCTCACAAAGGTTAAGAATCAATCAGCACAAACTCTAGCATGTAGCAAAATCTGACATGAACAACCCCACATGAATCAAGCAGTTAGAAATGACCAGATGAATCTCACCTAATCTTTGTTGAGGCTTAGCAGACGACGAAGGAGTGAATTTGTTTCCTCGCCTTGCTTCTTGAGGGTTTCCAGTTCTTCCTGTTGCTTCTGGTTTGCTGCCTCAGTTTCTTCAAACTTCGACGTCAAAGCTTCCAATTGATTCTGCTGGTACTCAATTTGGCACCTAAGTGCTGCAGAACCTTGCCTTTCTGCCTGAACCTCAGACTCGAGTTCTTGTACTCTTGCATGCACAGCAGTTGTGGCACTCTTCTTTGGGGCAGGTGCCTCGAGACCAACGTTTCGAAGAAACTTTGACTTCGGCAATATTTCAAGAACAGCTTCAGTGGCAGTCTTTGGATCTTGGCCGTCTTCTGTGGGTTCGGCAATGATAGCTTTCATTTGTTCCTAAAATGATCAAACAAGTTTGCTTTAGAATTTAGAAACATGCAGCTACAGACCCAGGAGTACACATCATATCATATATGCCAATATAATTCAGTTCTTAAAATAATTCAGCAACAGATCCACAAGAAAGCTGAAATATGAATTCTCCCTACTTGTCTAAGAATTTTCAGCCATTCAGCATGGTTAAATATAGAGGACGTTAACCAACACCCAATGAGATATCATGGGAAGCAAATTTCAAGTGTCAGATTTTTTCTTTTCCCAGAAACTTAGATGGCCATGATAATACACATGACAGCCACAACTAAACAAATTTCCTCAACTTCAAACATCAGGTCAAATCACTTTCATGGTGAGATAAATATTCACCAATTTATGGGCTGATAAAATGGTCAATCATGATCACACAACCACAAACCTAATAAAGCATTAACATTTCCAACAGCATTTTCCCAAGAGAATTCTTCTAACTTGAACAATGTAACAATTGAGCATTCAATTGGTTTAAACAAACTTACAATAGCTTCTTTAACAGGCTCACTGAGACCTGTCTTGCTGCTGCAGTGTAGTTCATTAAACAGGTCAATCGCAGTCGGGGGTGCATCTTTGTACTTGTCCTTCTGCTTCTAAAATAAGAGGCAAACAACTTTGAGTCAGCTGGTCATATTAGCAAGTGGAGTTGAAAGCATTAATTTGAAGCATAGAAGAACGATGAATAAAACAAGAGCATGCTTACCACGACATAGGCCTGCGCAATATAGCACCGTGAGCTAGTCTTGTGAGGTAACTTGTCCACGACAGATCTTGGCCTTCAAACACTTCTCCTACAAGGCGAATTTTAGTATGACAAAAAGCATAGGCTACAATGGAAATAAGAAATATGAGATAGCAGGAACATGGACACCTAGTCATGATTTATATACAGCACTAGCACACATGACATTACCCTTGGTAAGGACTTCCGGCTCTTTTTCCAGGTTAGCTATCATGCAGGTACTTCGTTGTTTATTTTTTGGTATTCCTGTGGTTGCTCAGACAGACAATGCTCTTCACAGGTTGTGCTTGTCCTTTGGCTGCTATCTGTTATTGGCAATTTCTACTCTTCTATCACTCTTGCTTACATAGGTATGTTATGCACAGATCATACTTCAGACCACTTTTGTGCCTTACACATTTTTGGAGTATCTAGAAGTAGCCAAATCCTATATGTTTCTTCAGTTAGTTTGTCTGAATTATAGTCCTAATTTTGTAAATTTCCTGCATGACAGGAACCATTGGTTTGGTCACAATACCTGCATTGTACAACAAATACCAGAGGCACGTTGATAGGTATGCGGGGATGGTCCACCGGAACATATCAAGGCATTACAAGATAGTTGATGAAAATGTTATCAGTAGACTACCGAGAAGCTTTATCAGAGATAAAGAAGACTGATACTCGAAACTACATCATGTGGAGATAGTAATGTTCTACCTACATTCTTAGACTCTCACGTGGCGTGAAACTAGATTTAGGAAAATAGAAAAAGAAATGAAGCCTGCTGTAGATAACAATTGCAATGTACCCATGAGCAATAAGGTTTGAGACGAAAGAGTATGCATAACCCCTAAATATATATAACATGCTGTATATATATAACAGCCCTATTTAGAAAAAAAGAAGTGGGTTATCTTACTTAATTGATCTCTGAACTATCTATCAGTGCTTTTGGATTAACTTTTCACCTTTTACTCTCAGAATTTTACCATAAGTAGCTAGATAGGAGAAAGAATCTTGACTTACTCGTCATGATCAACTGAAGAAAGCTAAAGTTGGTGAACATTTAAACTCGATGGTCTGTTCTACCATTTTTATGCATCAGCTATATAAAGATGGCAGTTTCTGCAAGATTTCAACTCTTTGGGTAATAAGAACGGGCATGGGTACTAGTAAGATTATTTACTTTTGGCGTTATCATTTATTCCAACATCCGATGGTTCTCCATGATGTATCCACTTATCGTATGTGCTGCACATCCCATGGAGATATAGATGGTCCTGTACAAGTCCTTTATGCCCATAAGCTTGGTTCAAACATTGGCGACATGGACATGGTATCTCTTCATCGTCACTAAACCTCTCTGAAACAAAATTCATGAACTCGGTAACCCCATCTAGATGTGCCTTACTAAATAGCCTACTATTGATCCAACCTCTGTCCATCTGCATAACAGTGAAATAAGAAAATTATTACAGTGGCACAAAATAAACCAAAGTCAGCAAACTGGTCAAATTCATTTTTACTATTGCAAAATAGCCTACTAGCTATCTTGTAAAAAGATCATTTTTTTAGCCTAACATGAACTTCTCAGTTAGAGTGAGATAGGAACATTGATAGTCAAAACTTGAAAATCGAAATAGACTAGCATGTACTTTCAGCTTAAAAGCAAACTGAGCTAGTAGTGAGCACTCTTTTCAGATTGAATGATGTTTAATTGAGATGTAACTAGAGAGGAACACAAACATTGATAGTCATGATGTGCACTGATTAATTAACTTACCAACATCAACCATCTTGCTAGCTTATTAATTGGTTGCTATGAGAGATGAACTACACTTTCAGAACATAACTTTACTGCACGCATAAAGCAAACACAGTAGTTACTAACTGACCATAAAGCACTACCTTTGTGCTCTGCAGATGGTTAACTTTGTGCAGTAATTGGCATTTCAGAACTTGAAGGAACAACAAGCCGCAAACAATTTCTGCTCGACTTCTTCTTACTCCTTCAGCCAAATGTACTTGTATGCGCTGCACGTTTGACACAACAAAAGAAAAAAAAATAGAGAATGAGAACAGGCGACAGGGCACTTCAGACTTCGATGTAACTCATAAACAAAAGCAGAAGGATGCACATATTCAGATCAACCATATTGTCCAAGAAAGCATTCAAGGCCAGGTCAAGTCTGTTTCTTATTGAGTTTAAGAGTGAGAGAATTAGCTACAACAAGGTGCACGTTTCAGATCTTGTTCAAGGCTTACTAGGAACTATCAAACTTCAACCTTTGTCCAATGGTGTCATAAGTCCGCAAACATCTTCTACTGTTTTCCTCCTAAAACTAAAAAATACTGATGCGTTGGAAGTAGTTCAGAGATTTGACCAACCAGCTGCAGTGAGTGATGCCCTAACAATCACAGAAAAAGATGAAGCTTTTGCTGTTGTCCAACATGCGGGGTCCCAAATTGAATTTATCGTGAAATTTACAAGTGACATAAGCAGTCAAATTAGCGAGATGCCAAGCCAAGTGCTTTGCTGCTAATTAATTTCTCTACAGGTGTATACAGACCTGTGGCATCGGGACCTTTCGGTTTTGGGGGCCTGGAACGGCCGCCCTCTCGCCAGCCCCTCAGGGCCAAGCGCTTCCTCGCCGGTGAAGTTGGTGGTGGATGGAGCCTACAGGTTGGCGGAGGAGCGCTTCCTCGCCGGCGATCTACGAGGTCCACGTCGCCGACACCGCACGCGGTGGAAGGAGGTTGCGGCCGGAGGAGTCCACCGTCACGCACGAGGGCGGCGGCGGCGGCGCCTAGCTGCTCTGCATCGGCGGCAGGCGACGCTCGTCAAAAAAAGAAAAGGGATCGAGATTGGGAAGAGAAGGACACGGACTTGGTGACAGAATAATTGTTATCATAAGTAAACTATAGTTGCTTCAATAGACAGCTAACTCAGAATAGTCCACTGGTAGATTGAAAACTTGCACTTCCAAACGTTGTGAGTTCGATTCCCCCAAGCTGCAGGCCAATGTCTTTTTTGTCTATTTTACTTTGTTTGCTGGCTGCAGGCCGTCCAGACCGGGCTCCTCGCGAGGCCCACCCGGGCTGCAGGCCGTCCCACGGCCATGCCACGCCGTCTCCTCGCGAGGCCCACCCGGGCTGCAGGCCGTCCAGCCCACGGCCATGCCACGCCGTTTCCAGCCCACCCACTCTTCCAAACTTGCAGGCCGGCAGCAGGCCACATCCGCCTACTTGACCTGGCCCAAAAAAAAGAGAGAAAAAGTTGGGAAAAAAAGGAAAAGGGCAGGAAAAAAATGCTAACGTTGACAATAGGGCCCACTTATCCAAGTGGCAGTAGGACCCACCTTGACATTGTCTTTTTCTTTTAAAAAAATTATGACGTTTAACAGTTTTGCTTAATGACAAAACAAAATCCGTTATGATTTTGGCATGCAATAGTTTGTGACGATTTTTAGTTACTTTTAATGACAAACACCTCATTTTTGTCGCTAAGATGTGTTGCCTGATATAGAACGTCGTAAAATCAAACACTGTAACGACGAATAGATTCATTGTCACTAGGTATTTGTTACAAAAGGTGGTATTTGTTGTAGTGCATCTGACAGGCTCGACCAAAGGAGGACCAAAACCTAACTGTGTAAAATTGAGAGTTAGAAAATGATTCTGCCAAAAATCAAATGTTTTTGTTACCTCGCCTAAGGCTTACCCGCCCGCGCGTACCCGCACCAATCCCGCCCGCCAATCACGCGTCCTCTCTTTCCTTCCCCTCCCCGCTTTCCTTCTCTTCCGTCATCTGCATCCACTCGGTTGCCTATCCGATCCCCGCCCCTTCGCTTCCTCGGGCCGCAGCGACTGGGTGGGGCAACCATGGCGGGCGCGGCAGGGGCGGCCACGACGGGGCGAGCCCAGCAGGTGGCGGCGGCGGCGCTCAGCTGGGGCAGCCGCAATGGGGCGAGCCCGGCAATCCGTCCACCGACGCCAAAGGTTCCGCGGAAGGGCACAGGCGGCGGTGGCGGCATGCGAACAACGACCGTACGCAGTGAGGTGGGTGCCCTCCGGTCTCCCAAGCGCTTTCGCTTTTCTTCTCTTCCCAGTGCTGCATCAAGGTGGCATCCCACCCGTGTGTTGCCGGCGAGGGCCCGAAAACTCCGCCCGCGGCTTCGTCAGATCCGGCGAGCTAGGGGCTCGCCTTCGCCGAAATCGGCGAGCGCCGCCCAAAGGATCGATGGGAACCCCAATGGTGGTGGGCCCGGTGATGCGCCGGGCGGGAGGAGGAGCCGCGGCTGGCCCCGGCGAGGGCGTGGCGGCGCTGAGCTCCCACGGCGGACAAGCGGAGGAGCATGTGTTGGCACAATTCTAGGTATGATTGGATAAAAGTTGTCCCTATTCATTTGATTTTTTTGGATCCAGATCGGAGTGGAGACTCTTTGGCTTCAATCACCACCAGGGACGCTTAAATCGAACAGGGTTTCTGGTTCAGATATTGCTGTTTGTGTAAGTATCTATCCACAACTCTAACATATTTCCATACTGTATCATGCGACGGAACCTTATGTTTGTGTTTCATCAGCAGGTGAAGGACGCCCTGCTTCTTCTTGAAGCAGATTTGTGGTCTTTGATCCATTTTTTTGCCAGTGAGGAATTCTGCAAGGAGTTGAAGGACTTTCTTGCAGGTACGGAGGATAATCCTTTATCAGTTTCTTGCGGGTAGGTAATGTTCGTATGCTTTGAAGGGAACATGTGTTCCATATAATATTTTTTTTGACGGCAACATGTATTCATTGATGGACATTCTCGTATTGTGAAATTCATTGTTTTTATGACATATTTGTCGACTTCATGCAATGGAAGCAGTGGTCGGTTGCTGGGAGCTTGAATAATCTTTACATAGCAGGTGGATCATTTATTTATGGGTGAATGGTTGTTTGTGCGTTTCTTATGGGTGCATGTTGTAGGTGGCGGTTCAAGTGAGGAAAATTTGGAACCATTAACCATTGGATTATTTTATCTGCTAGCAAGGAACCCCTTTTCTGATTCATTCAAGGTACAATTCGCATAAATATTTTTTGTTGCATTACCATTGGATTATTTTCAACAAAAGGTTCCTTTTTATCCATGCTGATATATGATTAATTGATTATTTCTCTAAAACATGTTTATATGTGTACACAAGCTGATGGTATATGGAGCATGTGATAAAAATAATTTGTTCATATGTTTACACATGAACCATGTAAATTTATTTATAAGTTAAAATCATCTGTTTATATGATATTTTGTGAACACAGTTATGGGTTGTCTCTAGAGTCCTATGATAGGGTTTCTAGATGTAAGTAAGCATGACCAACATTTCTCTTGTTCACTCCATTTTTAGATTGCCATAAGATTTATTTTTATGGCTCAAATCATGCTTGCTTTTTAGCCATTTATATGAGAAGATAGTGGGTCAAGATCTGTGTTGCCCGCCAACAGAAAGTAACATGTCTTTTGTATCTGGTGCAGGCGTGCAGCCTCCGTGTCTGTTCAATGTCACAAACAGTAGCATGTTTCCTCTTCATGAGGTGATGCTCGTGAGTTGTTGTTTCTGTTATCTATGCACCAGCCAAGACTGGCAGGGGTCTCAGGGTCCACTTCATGGTGTGTTTCCTAACCTGCTTGTTTTGGATCCTTGCTTCCTTGGGAGTTGATTGTTGTCTCATTATTTAGCTGTGCAGTTGATGTTATTGGTGGTGAATTATGCATGAAGAGATCAAGCGTCGGCTGCCTGGATTGACCATTGCATCGCATGGCCTCCTCCATGTTATATCTGATGGCATCATGCCTAGGTAAGCATCACATATGTTCCTTTCTGAACTTCCGTTCTCGATCCTGGTCTCCTGTTGCCGATCCCCCTAATTCACATTTGTCCTAGATGACGGCGGGTGATAGTTTGACAGCAATGAGAACCACTTAGTTCTTTTTAGATAGCCCAATTCCACTTTGGCTGTTTACATTTTGATCAGTTATCATCTTTTTGTTGTTCAAATTAAAAACCTAGCAGATGTGATGTTGTTAACTAGATAATTATTTTCACACTTGTCATAAAAATCAACGGTGCATTAATATATGAGTACCTTGCTATTGTTTCTCAGGTTATTTGTAGTTAAGCCCGCTGGTCTATGCTTCTGCCTATATATGATTGCTCCAGTTATTTTTAATTTTCCATATCGCACCTGCAGAACAATAAAGAGATGGAGCTACTTCAGAAGGGGGAGATGAGGATATGGAAAATGTAGCTCTAGCTGTTAATGCTGTCAGGCAGCAAGGTAAATGCATTTTTGAGACATCTGCACCTCTTTATTGTCAGAGATAAATTCTTGAGCATTTCTTTTTGTTCTTTTAATTATGCAGATGAGCATGATGTGGTTGTACATATGGGACATGGAGGGAATGCTGCTGGAGATCCAAGTAAGAAGTCTTATTATCATTTTTTATAATTTTGTCAGAGAGAAATGCTGCTGGGCATGGAGGATGCTACATTTGCTCCGGTGATAATATTGTATTTATCATGCACAGTCCATAAGAGATTACAATGTTGTTTCTGAGCTTCGTTGTCAGGAGGGTTCTGGGTTTTAGAAATTGCATGTTGTCTGGTAGATTTAGTTCACTTCTAACATTCTAGGCCTTGTATCATTCTTGACAGTTTGCATCAATTTTTTGAGCTATACATAATCCCTCACTTATTAGTCATTTACTTTTTTTCTTTTGCATTTCTCATTAATTTTTAAAATTATTCAGCATACTGGATGTCATGCCAGATTTGGGAGGGAACATCTGCTTATTTTGTTTGGTGGCTATGGAGAATTGTCCAGAGAGAGTTGAGCTCCAGCCTTTTGTGCTCTCCATGGGATAAAAGGGAAAGATCGAGATTTGCCTGACATGCTGAGAGATGAAAAAGGTAAAAAAGAAAATTGTGAGATTCTTTTATTCTCCTGAATTTTCATGGCTTAGATGGATGGAGGAGATGCAAACGGATGAAGGTGAAAAAGAGGAAATTTTTCTTGGTCTGATAATTAAGTTTTATCTAACCTTGCCGAAAATTTGTTTAATTTTATTCAAGCATAGATTGTGTATGGTTCATCATCAAATCAGATGTGCTATAGATAATTGGAAACAGTGTAGCTGGAGCCATCCAGTTTAGCTTGTTGTATTTTGTGCCCCAGGAAGACAGACATCACTGTTTACCATTCGTCCGTTTGTATGTAGGTGATGACATCCAATTTATTTGAACAGTCTGTATATTCCTATGTCAGTTTCCTTATTCTGGTTGTGTCATTGATTTTTATCAAAGGCATACCCAAGTATTGAAAATAATGGTCTGATTGTTCTCAAGGAGTTTGCCATCCATATGCTCCTTGCATGTGGAGCTATCAGTGTCATCTCGGTAAGAAAATTTCAAATGTTCATGTGTTGACCGACTCCTATTAATGTCTAGCAATAAATTTTATAACATTGGTGCCTTGTAATTTTCAGTATTTCTTTGTTTGGGGGACTATTACAGTGATGGTAGCTACCCAACCTTATTTGATCGACAGAATAGCATTATGAACCACTGAACCAATCGAATGCTTGTAGTATAAGTTCAAATTTCTCATGCAAACACTCCCCTCTAAATTTTTCATGCCAATGTGACATGACATCATCTCACATTGGCATGAAAATTTATGTTTTCCCCTCCTGTGTGTTCAATTCATGTCAACTTCCGTATTGCAATTTGCATCCTGCTGGTACCAGTAGATGTATGCAATTCTGAAATGTCACTCTCATTCTGTATAGTTTGTTCATCCCATTGCTAGCCTGAGTTATGTTAGTAGATTGAGTCCACTTGTGGCAATTTAAATTCAGTCTTTACAAAACAATGCACTCTAAAATTTGGCGCATGTGCTAAGTTCAATAGCTTTTTGTTCTGAATGTGACTAGAAGAGCATTACTAGAGCTACTATTTGGAGAATTGGGTGAGATTTGGTGTAATATGTATTTATCAATATCTAGAAATTTGGCGCATGAATAATTTCTTATGAAAATCCAAGACTTCTGAATTCTTATCTCTTTCAGTGATCCTATGCTGCTTATATTCAACTCCATCTAGCACACAATGCTCGGTCCTGGGCTGATGTAGTATGTAACTTGTGCATGCAGAGTAGGCCAGCGCTGTATTGAACAACTGCAACCACCACGCTCCATGAGGTCTCTATCCCGACACTTTCGCTGTTGCCTTTAGTTTTCACGTCCTGATATATCCTGCATTTGATTTCTGCTACTGAATCTGAGCAGTTTTAGTTGTTTAGTAGGTTTTCGGTAAATCTTTTTTCTTTTTTCTTAAATATGGGGCCTCGAGCTGTACTATTAATTTCCAATATCTATCTTGTCATGTATGTTGTCAAAATTTAGATGTTTATCTAAATTTGATATAGTGGATTAGCGTACCATTGGATATGCTATCTGGGTCCTAGATATCTTCCTGATTGATTATAGCACATTAGCTAGAATTAATCTTTCCCAAGTATGTCTTAGAATTGTAGATTGGAATGGAACATATTATTTGATTAACCTCCCCATGAGGAAAATTTTTGTGAAGAGAGAATGATGCCTCATGTGTTGTAGTTACTTAAAAATTGTTAACATGCTCTAATTTGTATGCCTGAATGGTTCAGCAATTCTGATGGAAAAAATAGGCTATCCTGATAGTAATGGCTGTGTCTTAGTTTAAAATGTTGAGTGGCTTAACTCTGTACCTTGGAACAGGTTTTTCCTGATTTTCTTATTCTCTTTTCATTAACTGATCTACAGTGTATTCTTATTCATTTCTGGAAGTTTTTTGTCCATTGTTAGGTAGAGTCATTAGCTAGGTGTTTTAATAAGATGATGAGTTTTGTTTATCCTTTGATGTTTGGGGATATACCAAATGATTTTGACATGCTGATAATCTGTACCCTTTTGTAAAAAGGCAAGTTTTACTGATATCTGCTGAAGCACTGGTGGAGAATGGTGAATTCTTTTGAGCTACCATACAAGGGCAGCATACTACTAGAATTGTGAATTAAATGGTTTTTGTTTTGTGTGTAGTTCAATGGAAGTTGAACTGTTGGTTACTGTTTATTATTTTCATAAAGTATTCAGGTTGCTACATGGTATCCGTTGAAGGAACGGATGAAGGATGAAAGAAACAAGCAGGTGATTATTTTTACGAATATTGTGAAGTATTTGAGGCCTAAATTTGTTCTCATGGAAAATGTTGTTGACATATTGAAATTCGCTGATGGATTCCTTGGGCGGCATGCATTGAGTCGGCTGGTAGCCATGAATTACCAAGCTAGGCTTGGGATGATGGTTGCAGGTTGTTATGGGCTACCACAATTTAGGACTGGAAACAGGAGAAATGTTTTAACCAGGACAATAGAAATTTACAGCAAGCTCGCCGAGTTATGTTGTCAGCATGTTTTTCTGTTTATGTTTCTATGTCGAGTTATACGTGAGGGTGGACTCTTGATCTCAGTCTTGTTATTCAATTATTGTTTAAAATATGTATTGGTTTTGAGTTTTTAGTCCATTTATCATATTATTCGTGTTTACTTCACTTTATCCCATTAGTGTTTTTCTTTAACCTGTAATGACTCGATTGGTGTACATATTATCAGTGTTTAATGCAGTTACAATATAGTGAAGACTGAAGAGGGTGCATTCAGATTGGTTCTCTTTGTTTCCAAACAATATGGTCTGTTTGTATTTTCATTTAAGGTTAAGGGTTCCTAATTGTAGAAGTGACATCACTTTGACCTGAATTAATATTCTGCTCTGTAAAATGGTTCGGTTGTAAAATGGTTCGGTTCTAATCTGATTTCAATAATGCAGCTTGTCCTACCTACATTAGATACTGGTTATAGATCAGTGGAGGGACATCAATTGCTATCTTTGTTCACTGCATTGTTGATAGCAAAGGTTAAAACTGAATTGTGACTCGGTTGCCACATTCTGACTTTCTGAGTTTTTTGTGCATGCATTGTTTTCTTTTGAAATTATCTTCCTGTTTGCATTAAGAAAAGGAGTGTGTTTGCTAATAATTGTAGGTGTGTTTTCCATAATTGGACACGTAGAAAATGATATGGTGGTCTTCTGAGTTCCGACCAATCAGCAAGCTAATGTTTGTAGGCACTACATGTATATGAAATCTCTGAATGTAAAGTCAGTTTTCTTATGATTCTCAGCAATGGAGGCAACCTTCAGGTCATGATCACCTGATTGCTACGTTTGCTTGCCATGGCTATTTGTGTGCTCACCGCTACAGAGATGGAGAGTCTACAGGGATAGAAGGCCAGAAGGGCCACCGCTAAGATTGGAGAGTTCGCTGCTCTCTGCCCTACTGCTTTTGGATTTTCACACGAGCTATTTATTTATTTATTTATTTTCTGAGCTGGAAAATTTCCGATGATGTTGTAAAATATCGCTGAAGTTGTATTTCTATAGATAGTAATCAATAATCACTTTTAGCATAAGGGAGTCTCTGTGACCATGCCCGTGCATTGGGAGTCCCAAGAAATTACACTTACAAGGTGGCTAGCAAGCATCAGGCTCTAGAGGAGTACATCCACGTGACATAGATGTAGGTGTCTGCATTGTTCATGTGTTTTGGTGATCTGGGCAGTAGTATTTTGCTCATCATTATGTGGACTTGGTGATGGTTACCTTTTAAGTAACAAAATTTCTATCTCAGTATCAGATTGCGTGACATTGTAAAACCGTCAGTTGTGTTTGTGACGCTTGGTTTAATCTATGGTTATCTTTTGGCACTTTGCAGTTAACAAATTTGCCATTGATTGTTCACTGCAAACACGTCTTTTGAGTGTGATGTGTTTCAAGCAATTGTTTCAATCATTTTCATTCGAATTTTAACACGCGCCTGGGCGCGTGCACCCTACTAGTGAGTAATAAACATCTCAAGATACTCACAATTATTTTTCCTCTATATTTGAAATTTTGAATATGAACGGTTGAATTTATGCGGCTCTGTTGGAAATTTGAGAGTATGATCTCTAGCAAAGTTGTCGGTCTTCATTTTTTGAATGAGTAATAAATACATTTTAGTAGATAGTTGCGGTCGTGCATGGGCTTGGCAGGCTCGAGATTGTACAATTTCACTTATGGCTCCGTCATTCCGGACCCGGCTGTCATGTGGCAAGGACGAGTCTATGTACCATACAGCCGTGGTTATACCTTCCTTGAAGCATCTAGCAGTACTGCATTCAAGGTTCTGAAAGTTTTACAGACAATAAAGAGGAAAACTACGACGACAACTTTATCGCTTGAATGTCTTGTTTTGTACGGTTCTAGGTGCACATTATGGCCGATTAGTCAAGTGTTTTGCTCCTCATGCCACCAGATGGAGATTGCAACCGATACGTCAACAAACGGATTGGAGATGTTGTCTGATACCAATATTGGGCATTGGTGCGGTGGTTGATGAAGCTATGAAACAATATGTTGGGAGCCAAAGTTTTTTTTTTTTTGACGGGAAAAGTGGACATGATGATGACTAATTGGGCCTGGTCAGGAACTGAAACTTTCAATCGTGCAAACTAAAAATATGAAAAACATAGGCTCAACTTACCTTGTAGCCATATCATAGGCATTGATCATCTTTGCCATCCTAGGTTAGCCACCTCCATGTTATAATTTGTTTAAAAGATAAACCGTATTAAATTTCAATTTTTGGTCTACATAAATGTTGTAGGGTTTTAAATTTTGAAAAACTTTCATATTGGACACATTTTGATTTGAGCGCGTTTTTGTATTCGAATGGTAGGCGGAAGGAATGAATAACCTGTGTAATAGGCTTTGTGGGGGTGGATTAAATTTCATCCTAAGCCGAGGGTTATTGTGAAAGTATGCCTGAGAGGAGGGAGGGACAGCGGGCAGGATTCCTGTGAAAGTTGAGGGTTTTCTTGCAAATTTTCTGGTCTGAGAGGAGGGAGGATGGCGGGTGGGATTTCAGAAACGTATGAGGGCCTTTTTAGAAAATAGTTGGAGATGCGTCCGATCTGAGCCGTTGTTTGCGTGATCTGACGGCCGAGAAAATGGGGCGACGTGGCGCGATGACAGCCCGAGGCGGATGGAGCAGATTTCGTTCTTTAGAGAAGATGTGTACCAAAACCTTTATTTGCTTTCAATATAAGCAGAGGTACGCCCATAATCAGCAGGAGTTGATGAAGATGCAGGCTGACAACATGCTGAAATTTCAGGCCACACTACAGAATGGAGGGATTACAACATGCACGTTCAGCTGTCACTCCCAGGCCACGAGCATCCTCCGTCCTGCAGCACCGGGGATCACTCCAGGCCCAGCTTCATCCTTGCAGTTTCCGTTACCCGGCAGTGTTCCGTTCTCCAGCGCTCCGATGTCTGCACAGCCTGTTCTAATCTCGATGCCGACGCCGTCAGGGGTATCCCCCCAGCCCACGCACAGCCTCCTGCAACTCCTTCAGCCTCTCAGCTGGGTCGGGCAGTAGTAGTAGCACCGACAGTACCAACGCAGGCAGCTCCAGTCGAGTCAGCTCAGGGGTCTCTACCGACAGCTATCACGATAACAGTTTCAGACTCATCAACTGTGTCGGCGAAGGTTGAAGCTACCGCTACCGCTTCGGAGCCACAGCTGCAGGAGAGCCAGTCTAGTCTATTTTGTAGGTATAACAAGATAGGCTATTCGCCTTGTTGAACATAGGCTATTTTCATAAGTCCTCCCTGTTCCGCGCTTAAGCAGTTCCAGGGAGGCAGGGAGAACAGGAGTAAAATATCTGACTGAAACGGGAAGCTGAACACATGCTCCTTCATAAATTCAGAACCTCTTAGCCTGGTTTATGACTTGGGAGGTAATGTAATGGGACAAAGATGAGCAGTGAGGTTGCTTACTGAAAGTGCAAGTAATAGATGAAAGTGTATGTTTTCGGAGAAATGTGAACATGATGCAACAAAACTGAAGTTTATTAAACATGAAGAGTTGTTTTACAACATACAACAATGAGAAATTAGTTGGTACTTGGTACCAACCACCTAATTTAGGTGACTATGAGCTACAACAAAAAGATTAAATTAACAGTATCCTTACAAGCTGACTGTGGGGTTGCTAGCTCCATTTACCCCGCCCACCAGCCTTCTCTTCGCTGTTTTACTGCGATAACACCACACCTCAAATGCCTCGGTGAGATCAGGATACCTGAACTGCTCCGCTTTCTTCATCCACTCTGATAGGATATCAGCCTGATCATCAGATGGCAATGCTAACACCATCGAAACTATTGCACTCTCAATATTCTGACATGAGTCTGAATCCATCTGCAGAGATATTTCATCCTTACTATTTTCATCTAGCAAACACTTTGTTATTTGAATATAAGGAAGCCATGTCTTGAGGAAACGAACTCTGAATGGTGATGGGAGAACCACTGAGCCATAGCCAACAGCATCCAGGGCCTTTCCGGTCACTTCAATAAGCTTTGCCTTCGTAGCCCACAAGCCTGAGCTATACTTCTTGTCCTGAACCACTGAAAGAACATGGTCAGAGATTTCTGACCAGCCAGAAACAAAGTCGTGCATCATTTCAATCTTTGCCAAGAGATTAGCTATCCAGTCAATGTCAGCTAAGCTGCACAGAATCTTTTGCTCTGCTTGATCAGGTGATTGATCAAACTCAGCGGACAACAGGTCTAGTCCAGTCCTAAGTGCGGATAACAGTTTCCTCAAACCTTCCTGAACCACAGATTTCACGTCTTCATCCATAGTAACCAAAGCAGTGTCATCGTCCTCGTGGATCATGAAGTCAATTTGCTCCTGGGCAGAAGTTTTGAGGTCGTCCAAGAAAGGAGGGACTGGAGTTTCCATGCATGTAGCAAAACGAATGGCAGAGATAAAGACATTCTTAACAGCGTCCGCACTAGGGGCTTGAAGACGGGCTAACAAGGACACCGCTTCAGAGCCAAGGGTTCGAGCTACTTCTAAAATCTCCTCCTCCTCCTTTTCATCCCAAGAAGCGGCTTCGATGTATTCAATACAACTTTTGGTAACCAATTCGCATCCGAGAGAACTTGATGCTCGAAGAACACCAACTGCTGACTTCACAGAATCAAATGAATCTATAACTGATTCTCTAGGAAGATACATTGACTTTAACATCTTGACATAATGGTCATACTCAACCCTTGGGCACTCAACTTCAATGCAATTATTAGAACGAACATCATTTTGACTAAGCCAGTCTGCAAAATACTTGCTATTTTGGGAAAGGACAGATGAATGGCAGGAAAACCATTCTGGCTGCTCATCAATCAGTTTAAAGCAAACACGGACATCACTTGTAGTATGATCATCAAACTTGTACCCCTCAACAAGTTTGACTGGCTCCATATTTCACTTGAGATCATTGGTATTGTTTCTCCATGTTTATTAGCAACAGAAATCCACAAAAACTGCCAAAAAAAGACAAAACAATTAACTGCGGGTGCAAAAGAGATCTGCTGCCATCACAATTAATTTTTTTATGAAATTAACATAGCTTATAGAAATAGTACAATTTGTTGTTTTTCGAGTATATCATTCAAAAATAGCATTTGCTGTTTTGCAAGAAAATACCATATACTTCTTGGCATTCACAGCGTAAGTTAAATATGCATCAAGATTGAAGAGTTAACATTCAGCTAGGCATGACAACCCGATCATTTTGGTTGCAATAATCCACTTGGTTAACTTCAGCATGGTAATTTTTTCATGCCAAAGCAGAGGCCACTTCCTTATGTTTCTCCAAAACCTAACCCCAACCATAATTTCAGACCTTTATTCTACAACCGAAAGCACATGTCACATTGCTCTTGCCATGCATAAATTACACACCGAACTGCTCCTCACTTCATTGAACTATCACCGATGAAGTATGGTCTTGAGCTAAGAGTTGAGTTCACTACTTACCAGCCAGTGGAGGCTGGCCAGCACACACGCCACTAAGGATTGCACGATTAAGCAAGCATACACCCCCCCAAGTACGGTGGATTTCATCAGATAATAAGTAAGCCAGCAATGTCCACTACAGCTCTACCCACTGCCACTGGAACCACGAATCCATCAAGTTATCCTCCTTTGACCACTAATAAAAATATTGGAATTAAACTGTTTCTAGTTCTAGCACGCGAAATCGCAACAATTCGGAAGGACTGGGGTTGACTGCTCGCCGCGAAGGAAGGTACAATCGGCGCAAAATCAACTCTTACTCAAATCCATCGAGGCAGGATAGTACTTCCTTACCGGCAGCAGAAAAAGAAACCAATACAAGACTGGACTAGATCTGCGCTTCCAGTACCAGCTGACGGAGCTGACGGAGGGGAAGGGCCGCTGGGATGGAGGCTGACCTCCCAGGGACCGCCGCTCCCAGCTCCTGGCCGTCAGGCCCCTGCCTCCGCTCTGGCTTTTCTCTGGCTGCTCCTTCCTCCCACTGCCTGGCGTCGTCTAGGACGGACCGACGAAGAAAGTGACTGCCTTGGTCTCAAGAGGGGAAGGAATGATAGCGGAGCACGAGCATCCACCGATGGATGAGTAGAGTAGGGATCAGGTTGGAGCATAGGAATGTACCGAATGGTGTGGCTGCAGGCAACGGCGACTCGGTGGGCTATTTGCATATTTCTACCGAGCCAGTGAACGGTGGCTGCAGGCAATGGCAAATTGGCAAGGCAAGACACAGGCCCGTGTTCGAGAATTGGTAAGATAGAGGAGAAAAATACAGTAACTAGTAAGAGTGATGGCCTAATACCTTCCTTAAAAGAAGCATTAAACGATATAATAAGGTGTTTAATGTAACATCGAATGCTACGAAGAATATTGCAAGGATTTTAGATAAAGAAGAAAAGGGCAACACCAAGATCGAACACCATGCCGTACTCAGTTAAGGATCAACAACATTCACTGCCAGTACTCTAGACTAACCACTTTTTATTCGAATCACAGGTGCTATCGCTCATATCTACCACATGATATATTGATATGGACATCTGGAAGTCCCATGTATCAAAACCTTGTTGGTTATCCATCATCCATGGCCTTCCAAGTTCAATGGCCTCGAATGAAACTAATACAACCCTTCCAACAAAGCTTGCTCAAAGGGCATAATGAGAATGGCTTTACACAGAAGAAAATGACAACAAAGCTTGCCATGAACAAAATGGAGCAAGCAGCTGATATTAGAGTCGTCAAATCATCATTTATCGTACGAACATACACCGGCAGCACCAGTCTTAGTAGGGCTCCAAGGATTCCACAACTCTCATTGCTTGTATTTGCAAGGTCGTCTGCCTTTGCTCTGCGTCAAGCGTGGAGCCGAACCGGCTTGCTGCCCATATGAGGGATGCACACTGCTCGCCAAATAGGTTTTTCATTTGTTCATGTATGGGAGAGTTTTCCCTCACATAAACATGACCAATGAGCAACAATACGAACTCCCCGCATTTCAGTCTGCATCAAAGCATCAAACGAACAAAAACTGAGTCATCTCAAAATAGATATGTTTAGGTGTTCTTGAAAAGCCATCATAACATGGCATCAAGCTTTCAGAGACAATGATAATATCTCAGCAGCAATCAAAAGTACTCGTATTTTTCACACATGCATCTACAGCTTTGTCAAGTGGGAAGGAATCTCTGTCAAGCCATCAACACAGTAGTTTAACAGGCCTTTTGCATTTAATCATTCACTTGTTTATGTTTCTTCAATTGGCAAGTGACTGATGAGATACAGATAGATCAATTAACCACGATGAAACATTATACTGTTTATATGACACAGTAAAAATAAGTTACACTCAAGTTATCAAGTTAGGTTTTCAGACAAAAAAAAAAAAGAGCTTAAGGAATATACTTGCCTTATATGCTTTTCTACTTGCACATCCTTTAAAAGTTCCGCAACCTTTTCGAGTCCACTGCATTCCTCGAATTCCTAGCGAAGTAGTTATATAAATACAGTCAGCTGAAGAATAGAAAGAACCATAGAAACCAGAACAATCAAGCATGCCACAATCTGTTTATTGCTATATGATTATTTTCTTATCTAAGGGAAACTTACAGCAACTGTTGATGATGTTCAGAAGCGAAATATATCTATTCACAGATCATGGCCCGTGCAAAACATGATTACTTTTTTAAAAATGCTCTCTTACATTCAGCACAACTCATCTTAAATACAAAATGCTACATACACCAAGTTTTCACATAAACAAGACTTAAACAATTAGAATATTTAGGTAAAGAGATAACCATACCATCTGATTGGAGGGAGAGTCCAACATCAGTGATATCAGTGCGTCCAAGCACACCCCTTGCTCAGTTGGACCTCGGCTGGCTAATATATTCAAGAGCACCTACACCAAGTTAAGTTGGTAATTGGTCAATCTAAGAAACAGGTCTAAAACCACAGAAGCAGATGAAAATTGTGGTTTATGCTTGACAAAAAGAAAGACTTCACATTTGATAAGAGTTGGTGGATTACTGTCACAAAGAACAGGAACTTCCTGACGGTTACCTGACCTCACTGAAGCCCAGAAGTAATTGGCCCTAAAAGTTGCCAGAAATGGATGGTGATTACCTTCACAGCTTTGTATCTGTGGGTCAGCGCTGTGCATCGGCTATATAGAAGGCAGCAACCTTCCAATACTCTGAGAGCAAGAGCAATTTCAGAATCTGTTGAGGGGCTTGTAATCCTCATTGGTTCAGTCCCAAATATATGATCCAATGTCACAACAGGATCTTCCTTTGGTTGATGCAATGAATTCTGGAAGAGAACAGGAATAACTGTAGCACAAAATAAGCTTATCAGTAAGTGGTCCATTCTCAGGTGTAAACATACCCAGCCAAATGCCTGCACATATTAATGTCTTTTGGGAATTATAAAAATTGTGAACTTGGTATGTGCACTACAAATACACAATAAGAAGAAATATACCTCACTGTAACATTGTTCTACTATAAATTACCCAGAAAAATTATGCTAGATACGAGGATAATCATATAAGTCCAAAAGGTTGAGTACATATATGATTCTCACAACAGAGTCCATCCCATTTGACCATTTAATTGTAACAGGTGCAGATCACTATGAGAATCTTAGACTACAAGATCAGGCTGGTAGCTGCAATAACAGATAAAGCAGATTCAAGATTTAAGTAGGTTCATTTATGTTTAATTTTTTTAAAAAGATTGCCAGTACACAGTCAACAGGTTTGCACTCCTCTCAAATGTGTCATGAGGGGAACAGAGCGAATGCAGCCATTATTACAATGGCAACAATTAAATGCAATCCAAGAAGTCAGCAACAAAATAATTATGTCGTTACTCGGTACTATTTTTTAAACGAAACGAACTACCTACTTATATTAAAAAGCAGGATACAAGCGCCAGAGAATGCGACAAATGAGGGAAAATGGCTAACACTACAGCTAGCTAGACCATACTACCAACAACGGCTACCTAGTTATCCTTACTATGGATGTCACTCTTGTGATCTGAAGGGGTATAGATCTAAAGGCTGTTCGGGGGCAACTATCACCCAATGCTGAATCTTGGAATCTAATTAACGAACCTGTTAACATTGCCTGATTTAATCTCCTCTGCTTATGCTACATTCTAGCGAGAGGGTTTCCATTGCTCCAACTTATAGTCTTTAATTTGTGTCCAAGCATTGTTCATTTAATTCAAATGGCACATATTTCATCGCCCAAAAGATTAGTTTCACCTAATGATGCTGTTGTTGCGTAGCCAGATGGAACTCATCAATATTCCAATATTTTCGCATCAGATCACCAAAATGGGCGGGGGAATGGTACCTTGGAGATCGGGGATGGATTGGGAGTGGCGGAAGAGGAGCAGCCGCGCGTCGTCGGTCGCGGATGCGGTGGAGCGAAGGAATCCGAGGAGGCTGCGGAGACCACGCGCTCGGAGGAAGGAGAAGTCCGCCTTGGCATCGCGCAGGCCCGACCGCAGCGCCAGTGTCACCTCCCGGTACAGACGCCGCCGCGCCAGCGCATCCACCAGCTCCCCGCCACTGCCACTGCCTCCCTCGTCCGCTCCCGACGGAGAAGACCCATCCCCTCCTGCCGGCTCCGCCTCCTGCCGGCTCATCCCCGTCGCCTCCGGCCGCCGGCGACGTCGCCCCCCTCCTCTTCCCCCACAGCTCTTTTTCTGGCTTTCCCGTTTTTACCCTTGGCTGCTTCATGAAGAGAAAAACCGACGCCTTCTTATTCTCAGAGCCCACGGCCCATCAGGGCCCAGCAAAGCCCACGAGTGGGGTAGTCAGGCGAGCTCCTCTCCGCGCCGCCGCCAAAACCCTCAACCCCCCCCCCCCCCCCCCCCCCCCCCCGGCGGCGAGGACGAGAGGGCGGAGGCGGAGATGGCGACGCGGGTGAAGGACGTGGCGCGGCGGTCGACAAAGAAGTACGTGGAGGAGGCGCTGTACCGGCGTCTGTTCCGGAAGGGGTCGACGCCGCAGGCGGTGCGGGAGGAGGTGGACGGCTTCCTCGACAGCCGGAAGCGGGCGTTCAAGTGGGAGGTGGACGTCTGCGTCCGCCGCATGCGGCGGAATGAGCTCTATCGCCCGGCGCTCAAGGTCCGGCCCTTCCTTATTCTCTATCCTCATTTCGTGATCTCGGTTTGGGCCTCGTGATGCGGCGGTTGCTCATGTTGTTAGATCTGATGATTAAATTAGGATTTGGAAAGGGAACAAATCCTGTGAGATGTTTGCTGATATGAACATGGTGGTACGTTGTACCTTATTGTCAAGATGAATTTCTTTTCTTGCGAAATTTGTCTCCCAGACATGGAAGTGCTTAATTTGATTTTAGGGTTATCAAAGTATGCTCAGAAATGTTTCATTTGATTGCGAGTGTTGTGAAATGTGTGGTGGGGAATAGGCTTGAACACAGCGAAATGATGCTCTAGACTCCATCGTATGTTTTTATTATCGTGGAATCAGTGCAGTTTTTCTTTTATATGCCACTAAGGCAGGTTATTCATCACCTTCTCAGCCATGTAAACTAGTGCTCAACAATGTGGAATTTGTACTGTCTTTTCATTGACCTTGGGATATCATGTGTACTTGAAGTCTAGATACGGTTGGATAGCTGGTTATTGAAAGCTAAAAGCTGTTAGATCAGCACAATACATGAATTTGTTCATATCCTTTGTCCTGTAATTAATCCCATTTTATTGTTCACTGAAGCTTCTAATTTGTGGCAATCGGTCTTTCCATTGCTATGGTTAGCTACTTAGCTGTAGTGATGGTATTTTATCTGATATTTTATCAAGTGACAGAGTTAGTGACCATTTCCTTGCTTTTCTTTGACGCAGAATCAGTTTTTTTTCCTTTCATTTTGTATTTCTTTTTTTCTGAACAACCAAGGTTGCATGCACAAAATCCATCTCCTTTGCATCTTCTTAGGAACTGTTGTATTCATCTTAATCAGAAGTGATTTTCATATGTTTGGTCTGTTATCAATATATCATTTTTTCTGCTCCATTTCAAATTGCCAACTTTTTAGTGATGTTTGCTGAGCATTAAAGAAGTTTATTCAATGTCTTATGACATGGTTATGGTGGTTACTTTTTTCCTTAGTTTTTGCACAGGTTGATTCTCGATAAGCTGTGACTCTAATATTCCCTTAATAATATGTCTGCACCATAATATGCCATATAAACAGTCTGTTTCTACATCTAGCGCTCCCCCCATAATTTTTCATGTGCTAAGGTGAACTTCTCTATTATTTTTTATTGTTCAACTAAAGAATATTTAGCTAACTAGGAAACTGACATTTCTAGCATTGGTAATTTGCTATATGTTTTGACTTGATTTTTTTTTTTTTTTTTGTTGAGTTATGGTGTGATCAATTGCAGTAAATGTTCATTGTGTTATTTCAAGCTACTTTTGATGGTATAATCTACTTTAAGAACCACAAGTTTCTACAGAGACACCTTCACATTTCATTGTCTTATTCAACCTTTTTGTTTCTAAGTGTATATTACTGTAAGTGTAAAGAATATAATATTTAGAGTTTGGTAAAGTATGCTGCATGTAGTTTCTATCAGGGGCAGAGCTGGGCCAGCCGAACGTCTAGGGCCACTCCATGGGCTGACGGCGCTAGCTGGGCTGGACCTTCATGCTACGGTGTGGAAAAAAGGGGCTTGCGCCTAGGGCCATGGCCCTAGTGGCCCCATCCTTACCTCCGCCACTGGTTTCTATTATTATGTCAAAGTAAATAGTGATGCTGGACATTGTAGTAGTTTCATCCTTTGCCAAAGCTTCAAATTTCCTAATTGCTTGCTCATGTGGCAGTAGCTAGTGAGATAAGCCAAAATTGATCTTTAGCCTATCATACCAAATTGAGATTTTGTACTTCTACAAGCTCTTATCTGAACGACCCTCAAAACTTTAGCATTGTGCTGCATATAAATGTTGTTAGAAGATTGGATTGATTGTGATAATGCAATTTTTGTGGACAGAAAAAGAAAAACTTTTTGCTGTAATGGGTGTTCAGTTTATATATTGTTACATATGTGTCAGTACTTACAATCCATTTATTACTTATTCATAATTGCTACTAGTGATCACTGGTTGCTTTCATTCCGAATAATTGTGCTGGCTGCTAACCAGCCATTTTTATTTGAAATATTGTTGTTTTCTTTCGTTTTCATGTATTTCTCTTTGAAATGAAGCAGCACATAAAGTGGATAGAACACATTGGAGATTGATATCATATCGAATATTGTTTATTTGCTTGTGATGGCTCTGAATTTGAACAACTAAGTTTAAATGGATCCTTTCTCTCCATTCTGTTTATTTATGCAGCTTACTGAAGTTATGGCTAGAAGAGGCATGAATCCTACTGTCAGTGATCAAGCAATCCGCCTGGATCTTGTTGCCAAATCAAGAGGCATAGCTGCTGCTGAGAAGTACTTTTTGGACCTCCCAGAAACTTCCAAGACTCATCTCACATATGGTGCTCTTCTCAATTGTTACTGCAAAGAGTTGATGACTGAGAAGGCTGAATCCCTTATGGAAAAAATGAAGGAACTCAACTTTGCTTTCACTGCCATGTCCTATAACAGCTTAATGACACTGTACACCAAAGTCAACCAACCTGAGAAGGTCCCCAGTATCATTCAGGACATGAAGGCTGATGATGTATTGCCAGATATATTTACTTATAATGTTTGGATGAGGGCGCTTGCAGCTCTCAAAGACATACCAGGGGTCGAGAGGGTGATTGAAGAGATGAAAAGGGATGGCCGTGTCACTCCTGACTGGACAACATACAGTAACCTGGCCTCCATTTATGTTGATGCTGGACTGTTTGAGAAGGCAGAAGCTTCTCTTAAGGAGCTTGAAAAGCGGAACACTAGCAATGACATTGAAGCCTACCAGTTCCTTATTACATTGTATGGGAGGACACAAAATTTGGTGGAAGTTCATCGTGTTTGGCGGTCGTTGAAGCGGAATTGTCCTAGGAAGGTAAACATGAGCTACCTCAACATGATTCAGGTTTTGGCCAATTTGAAGGATTTGCCTGCTGCGGAAGCCTGTTTCAAAGAGTGGGAAGCCCGGCACATCCATCCACCTAAGACGAACATGAAGGGCTCTGAGGCATCCACTACAGAACCAGAATCTCCAACTAATGCGCCTAGTAATCAGTTGGATGTCAAGGAAACCAAGGGAGTGGAGGAGCACGAACTGAAGCATCCAAAATATGACATCCGGGTTGCAAATGCTATGATTAAAGCATATATTGCAGAGGGTATGCTTGACAAGGCTGTTGCTCTGAAGAAGCGTGCCAAGATGCGTGGCGGAAGACTGAACGCCAAGACATGGGAGATCTTCATGGAGCATTACCTCAAGGCTGGGGATCTCAAGATGGCTCACTGGTGTGCCGACCGTGCAATCAAGAAGGGGCACAGCAGTGGCAGGATTTGGGTGCCACCGCGTGAAGTGACGGAGACCCTGATGTGCTACTTTGAGAAGAACAAAGATGTAGACGGAGCCGAGCAGTACGTCGATGTCCTGAAGAAGGTGCAAAAGGATTTGGGCACACTGGTCTTTGAGCCGCTGGTGCGGACGTACGCAACTGCCGGGAAGAAGTTCCCTGGGATGCGGCAGCGGCTCAAGATCGAGAACGTGGAACTTGGGGAGGAAACTGCCAAGCTGCTTGATTCCATCTGCGTAGACCAATAGATGTGCCTGGCCCTTTTTCTTTGTCTTAATAACAGCAGGGTGATTGCGGATACTCAGCTATTTGTTGTGTGAAATCTGTGAACTGCAATGCCAGTATGTAGACTGCAATTTAGCCACATTTTCTTTTTCTTTCATTATCTGGTTCTACCACCGAGGGAGTGGTGGGTGTGGGAACCCCTGGGACATGAAGTGCTCCTTAGACCTCTGCTCCAAAACTTTCAGTTCTTTGCCTGTTTCCTCATTTTGGGCGGGTTGAATTACTTAGATATTCTGTTTCATGTAGAATCGAAACTTGATGCCTTGTGGTGCTGTCACTGAATTGATGCCAGTTATACGAGTCGTAACAGACTTGGAGCTCTCTTGATTGCTTGGCAACTTCTGCCTTTGATGCCGTTGGCGACTTTGCGGGGTGGTCTTTTGCTGGTCTTGGCAGATCAGAATTGAGGACGGTGGCAACTGGAAGGCAAATTGTAATGGCAATGCGTGCTTGTGAGGCATCAGCTAGCCTGTCTGTCACTCTGTCTTTGTCTCAGTTGCTGCTACGATCCGAACAGTAGTTGTTGTACTAGCTGGAATCTGCCAAAGAACCGAAGACGACACTGATACAGTGAGATGGGTTCGGCACTAGTAGTAGCCGCCTACTGGCACTTGTTTTTTGCTCGATTGGATCTCACGTGGCAGCCATTTTCCCCGCCGATACACGATGGCACAGATAAGATAGACTGTTCCTTAGGAAATTCCTCCTGGTAACATGCAGAGCCCGCAGGCAAGCGTCAGGAATGCCCGCGGCTGTCGGTGCGCCCTTGCATCCGGGCACCACCCGGCACTGCCAGTAGCCAACCGGCGCACCATGTATTTGGCACGAATGCACGATCGATCGGATCGCACGTGACGGGGGCGCCACCTGATGAGAATGAGACACGGCAACGGCAAGCAGAAGACGGCGGCGCTCAAGTTGGCATGGCCAGCGGCGCATGTTTTTTGCTTTGTTCGGAGAGAAGCCGGCGCGGGCGGTAACATGCGCGGAATGCGGAGAGGAAATGGTTGCACGTGCACCGCCGGCAGACGTATCCCTCCGAATGTGTGCCCATGTGTGATTGTGCTGCACATCAAATCCCCTGTCATGCTGCCTCCGCGTCGTGACTGATGAAGAAAATTCTGAGCAACTTTCTGCAGACGTATCTATCCGAATGTGTGCCCATGTGTATTTGTGCTGCCTATGGCATCCCCTGCTGTCTCTGCGTGATAAATAAAAATTCTGAACATTCCAAGCAACTTTCTGAACGTAAATTTCTGTTGTGCATTTTTCTTCCTGTCCTGCACTGCGCCGCCGCACGCAGCATGCGTAGGTACGGTGTAGTAGAACTGACGCAGCAGCCGCTCCAACTCGATGATTCCGAATCATTGGAGAGCCACGCCCCCAATCATTTGCGTTCAGGTGATGAGGTACCCAGACGGCCAGTCCCTACCAGGCCACCAAGAAAAAGGTCATTTCCATTCCATCGAGAGGCTAGGCAGCAGCCAGCACAGCAGGCCAGATTGCCAAAGGCATGCGTGCTGCAGCCCACTTGGGGTTGAGGTGACAGCGCCCGATCCCCCCCATCTCGTGAAATCCATTGGAAGCGCTGGGCGGGGGGAGGATCACGCTGCGAAGGGAGCCGGCCAAAAGGAAGAACAGTCGTCAGCTCGATCTCCATCCATCTCCTGCAATTGATTGGATGGGACGAGACCGCGACGCGTGCAGGGCCCGCCGCCGCCGCACTGTCAGCGTGTCGTCTACGCGTAGCTGGCCGTCGTGGGCTCGTGGCCGTGGATTAGCTCTACTTTTCTTTTCTTTTTTTCTCTCACCAGATACGATTAACATGGACATGGATTCGATTAGTTTACGGTGTCAGTCTCCGTGGCGAGGTTTTTGTCTCTTCTCCTTGTGCTCTCCCAGCCGTCGAAGCCAGCGGTGGATGGCCCAGAGCGAGCCGTCGTTGTTGGATCCCGGATCGAACAAAATTACCTCCACTCACTCACTCATGATCCGCGGCATGTTTTTGGCGTGCCGCGAGACGACCGTTGAAGCACGCGGTTGGCGGCATGCATATCCATCGCCCTAAAAAACAATCATGCGTACGCATCGCGGCCGGCGAACGCGTGGTTAACTAATCGAAATGATCGCGATCGACATGATGATTACGTTCGTGTTCCACGAGTAAGCAGGATCATTTCCTTTCTTTTAAAGGAAAATAAAAATAAAGTATTGATGATCGCCGCCATTAATTTGTCATCCTCCGGTCATCTCATTTCAGCTCGGCCCAGTGACAGGCTAGCTAGCTGCCGCGACCGCCGCCGACTCCGGCAGCTTGCACCAACGGTTCGCCGTGCCGCGCTGCTTAAGGATGGAAACGTGAAAGTGGAATCCGAATTATCCGATATCCGTATCCGTCAAAACGTAAATATGGATATCCGTATTCGTATTCGAATTAAAATGTTGTAGTAAAGTGGATACATCCGAATTCGTTTTCGTTGATTTTCTCTATCCGATTCCACATCCGTATTCGGCAATATCCGTATTCGATTATATGAAATTGTTAGCTATCTCTATAACTAATGACAAATAATATCCATTTAAATATTAATAATGATAGTTTATAATTTTAAAAGTTATCTCCATGACTAATAATTATGATATTAATTTTAATATTAAAAATATTACATCATAAATAAAATATGTATTTATTAATAGTTTATTTTATTTATTATATGATTAATCATTAAAATAATTATGGGTAAATGTGATATTATTAATGAGTGATCTTTGTCTAGACTTGTTATGTACTTATACTTTAGTCTTTATTTATATATAATGATTTTATTATATAAATTGCTAATAAAGAAAATAGGTAAATATTGTTTTCTAAATTGAGTAAATATCCGATGGAATATCCGCATTCGAGACATCCGTTTTGTATTCGTATTCGAGGACATTCGTATTCGTATTCGTATTCGAGTTAAAATGTGGTAAAAGGTGCTATCCGGATCCGATTTCATGCGTATTCGATCCGTTTCCATCCATAGCGCTGCTGCTCCTCACATGTCGGCAACCTCTTGCCACAGCGGCTAGCGGGATGCGATCGAGGTGGTTGGCGTGGCTCGATGGTGGGCCGACCTGCACGGACGAGACCGAGCGAGCGGCCGAGACGGGGCGGCGCAACCAGCCACGTGCCGCGTCCCGTCCACAGGCCAAAATCACTTTTTATTTTTCTGAGCCTCTCACAGTCGCTAGAGAGACTTTTGTGCCAAATCCTCCTGACCACATGATAATAATAGTAGCAATCATGAAGGACCTCATCAGATAATGCAGGGTTTTAAATTAAATACAGAGGTGCATCCCTCCGATCCTCGATCTCTTTCGCGATCGAGAGACATACGGCACTGTAGCAGAATCGCGTTACGAGACGTGTGTGGTGTACCACGCCTTGGACTCTTGCGAGAAAACGAGAGAGCAAAAAGCCAAAAGGCCGTGCTCACAGGGCTTGAGGGGGTAAAATACGGATTCAGATCCCCTGCAGTCGGGGTCTTCGACTGTAGCCTGCAGTCGTCGTCCAACGGTGACCAGCTCCTATGCGCTTGACCGCTCCATGCGTTGGGCCTCGGCCCAACAAGAGCATGCTCTGTTTCGCTCGCTTTTGACACCGTCGCGGCACGGCTCTGGAGCTCCGGCGCTCCGAGTCGCAGGCGGGGCTCCGCAGAAGGCTGCGCGTGGAGGAAGGCGCGGCCGCCGGAGCTGACGACCGGAGTGCGCAGAGGAGGGCGCGGACGCCAAGGCTTGAGGAGGAGGAGCGCTGCCTCGCTCTCTCCGCAACAGCCGGACGCCGGCGGCCTGTGGATTGAGCCTTAGTGCTCCGGCTGCCACAGTTTTGAACTCCCATTCAGTCTGCAGCTCTTCAAGTTTTTTTCTTTTGCAATTATGTGCTTGAATTCCAGAGATAGCACATGAAACGTAAAAAACAGAGGATTCACATATGAGCTCGTGTGTGGCTAGCTATAATGTAGACTTGCCGGTGGCGCATCCCTCCGATCCTCGATCTCTTTCACGACCGGGAGACATACGGCACTGTAGCAGAATCACGTAACGAGACGTGTGGGGTGTACCACGCCTTGGACTCTTGCGAGAAAACGAGAGAGCAAAATGCCAAAAGGCCAAGCTCACAGGGCTTAAGGGGGTAAAATACACGAATGAAGGAACGAAATGTGCGATTTCTTTGTTCCTTTTCTTTTGTTTTTGGCAGCTTTGGTGTGCAGTTTTCTGAATTCTGATAACCGAAATAATCATTGATCTTTATTTCAAAAAGAAGAAGAAATGATCATTGATATGATAAATAAAAAGAAACTCTAGTGCCTAATAGCTAAAAGAGACAAATCAGTGCTAGCTAGTAGAGCCTACAACCATCCAAGGCTGTAAAAAAGCTAAGCTACGGTTAGGGCATCTTCTAAAAGCTAAAATAAAAGTTTTTATGGATCCTTTTTCACTATATGTTGATGGGAGGAACTTTGAATGAAATTAATCTCTGTCAAAAACACAAAATAGAAACAAAATAAGCTCCACTTTTGACAAGCAGTAGTGTGCGTGCATAAAAGCTGCTTTACATGGTGAGCGGCAAAAGCGTGCCATGCTAGAAAGAAGAATGTGGACCACGCGAGACGCCTCCGTGCAACGGCACGGAACGGAACGGTCTTCGGCCTGGAGCCACGCGGCGCGCTGACGTGGCCCGCAACCGCAGGGAAAAGTGCGATCGAGCGAGAGGAGGAAGCGTTTCCGATTTTTTTTTTTTTTTTTTTTTCAAACGAAGCGCTTCCGAAATTGGGGACGCGCACGCTACGCGACCCGACCCAATCACCCAAACCAAATCCAACCGGTAAAACCGCGGTCACCGCCGTGCGCCGCCTCAGCTCTGTTCCTCGCCGCGGCGGCTCACGGCTGCCACACCTTCTCGCCTATAAATACCGGCCCGCCGTACCCCTCGCGGTCCTCCCTCCCGGCCTCCCCCAACCTTCCGCCTCCACCTCTGCCCACCGCGCCGGAACTCACGCGCGCCCGCGTCGGCGTCCGCCGCTCTGCGGTCCGATCCGCCGGTCCAGGCGCGACGCGCGCACCTCGGGGAGAGAGAGAGGAGGTAAGCTAAGGGCCAGGCTCACTCACCCGTGATTTTGTTGCGTTCAATTTTGGGTGGGTTCCGCCGGTGGTTCAACATTGCGTTCAGAACTTCAGATGGTGGTGGACCTCTGAGGGTGAGTTAGACGAGAGCGGCCTGCGTTAATGCGTTTAGGAGTGTCAGTGTTGGGGGGCCTCCGACTAGGTGGGTTCGTGGAATTTCAGTCGGCCCCCGGTGGTGCCCAGATGGTTGATTCCGTGGGTACGGCGCAGGCTGCAGGCTGCTATGTTGGCCGGCAAGCCTCAAACAGAGCCTGTTCCTGTGCTGAAGAGTTTCCATGTTGTTTTAGATGGTTCCGGGGTTAGAATTATTTCAGCTTATGGATATTCCACCACTGTCCTGCTTCAGATTGCGCGTTGTTGCCTGTACTATGGCTGTATGTGTTCCTGAGCTCAAACCTGTTGCCAATTTGCTTTCCACATCGTTTTAACCTTACTTTCAGCGTCAGTATCGGGTCCGTTTAATTTGGTAGGCTGTTCTTTTCTGTAACGTGAAATCCCTGACTGTCAGTACTAAATTCATTGGTTTCGTGGTAGCTGAGTCGGGATATTGAGTCTACGATTATGTGTGGCCGGTAGCTCAGACCCAATTTAGATCCGAGCTAAACCAAGTTTTCAGTAGTTATGTGCCATTAGCTTTCGACAAACTGTTGGTTTGGATTGTTTTTATGTCACGGATGGATGTAGATGGAAGGGAACTTAACCTGAACCCGAGCAGCCCGGCCTCGCTAATGGCGGCGGCCGGACCACAAGGGCAGGCGATAGAAGCACTAGATTGATTTTCTTATCTCATGCTTGCCTCCTTTGATACATCTCCTCTCATTATATAGAAAGGATTACTTAACCTCTAAGTAAGGATCTAATCTTATCTCTAAACCTAACCCTAATGGATCTAGCCCAATAGGCCCAAATGGCCCATCCGACCCCATGACATCACTCCCTCCTTTTTTGAGCAGCTCGTCCTCGAGTTGCAGCACTAAGAGGACTAATACTAACCTATCACCTAAAAAAGCCTTTTACATCTTGGCTGTATTTTATTTGTGATGAAAAATAAATAGCAAATAATCTTGATTTGCTGTACTAAAAACACCTTCCAGAAGCCGTCCAAGGACCACCAGCACGTAAACTCGCCCGGATCCCATGGAAATAGCCCTGTAGTAACAATCTGAATATGGACTGAAGTCTTCAGAAGGCAGCAGCTAGGCAGCCCACACGGCCTGTCCGGCACATGCAATCCGGCCAGCCACAACCTTATCCTTTTAGCCACAGCAACCCCTGCCGCACATCTCGCCGTCTCTTGCGCTACCGCGTGGCAACACGAGATGTGATGGCCTGGGCCACCTTGACTTGGGGAGGACCGATGCGGAGGCCAGGAGAGATGGCCCCACGACGCCCAGCGCTCGGGTGTGACGAGCCAATCCGGCGACGCCTCCGAGCAGGGGCTCGACGGCACGCCGATCTGAAGGGACGGCGCAATCCCCTCCCGCAGCGCCATTGCCTCCTGACACGCTGCGTGAAGCCGCGCCGCTCGCCGCCTCGCCAGGAACCCGCGAGCCGCCGCCTGCAGTCTCACGGTCGCCTGATTCTTGCGCGCCGCCGCCTGCTGCATCACCGATGCCGCTTGCCGCACGAGCGCGCACTTCTGCCGCACAAGCGCGCACTCCATCTTCACCTTCTCCACTAGCACCGAGACATCAACCAGCGAGGCGGAGATGTTGGTGATGGCGGTGGCGAGATCGGCAGGAGAAGCCATGGGAACAGATTGCAACCAAAGCTCTGAATACCAAGTTGTCACGGGTGGATGTAGATGGAAGGGAACTTAACCTGAACCCGAGCAGCCCGGCCTCGCTAATGGCGGCGGCCGGACCACAAGGGCAGGCGATAGAAGCACTAGATTGATTTTCTTATCTCATGCTTGCCTCCTTTGATACATCTCCTCTCATTATATAGAAAGGATTACTTAACCTCTAAGTAAGGATCTAATCTTATCTCTAAACCTAACCCTAATGGATCTAGCCCAATAGGCCCAACTGGCCCATCCGACCCCATGACATTTTAGATTATAGTTTTTAATGTCTGCACGAGTCTTGTATGCGGACTGTTCTACTGCCAGATGCATGCGTGTCGCAAATTGACACGAAAAGGAAAATCAGGTCAATTGATTATGAGATTGGTTGAGAAGTTGTCACCCAGTAGCAAAAATGGACTTTTCTGACTTTTGCCTTGTGAGACTGTGACACGAAATCAATTTGTGATCACGCTAGTTTTATCAACGACTCTCTGTAATTGGTCTACTGAAAAGGACTAGATATAATTAGGTTTGTAACGGTAACAGCAAATTTGTCACAGTCAGTAGTGAAAACAGTGTAACAGGTGCTTCAGGTTATTTATTCTAACGTGGTTTAGACTTGCGGTGATGATCAGTATATTCACTTATACAGTCATACTTTGAGAAACTTTCCTGGGACTATGAAAGTATCAATATCTATTTTGCTGGAAGTTTCTCATCTTAGGGTACTTAGTTATTTTGTTATGCGTAAAGCGGTGGCATTATTTACTGATCTTTACATTTGAGTTACACTGAACTGAGAACATATGTCCAGAATGAGATTCCTTGTGTAACCTTCCTCATTGGCAACTTTTTATTTCACTTTATGGCATTCACATCTTACTATCTTAGCAATTGGAGCCAGTAGTTATTTATTTTTTTCCCCACTTGTGTGCTACTGACACAACGCTACTTTTGTTGGCAGGTTAACATATCAAAGTCAAGATGGTTAACTTTGGGAAAAAATTGATGGCTGATCAAATTCCAGAATGGAAAGGGTACAATTTATATCTTTTATGTTTCTCTCAATTGTGAACATTTATATATTATGAGTGGTCTGAATGCCATCAAGTTCCTCTACAATCAGCGGTTTACCTTTTCTTCATGAAAAAATAGTTTATATTTGCCACTTCTAAGGAAATATGTCTAGATTATCTTGTTACTTTACTCAACAAACCAGATATTGGCAACTATATATTGAAAATTGACATTATTGGGTTGCCTTTAATTACATTCATGGCTGTGCAGCCTTGTTGTTTTGACCCTTTGTGTTTTCATCTCCCTTTAGTACACTCCTCTTGGTGTACAAGTTTTCAGACCAAACCCTTAGTACCATTGTCTTCTCTATGTCAATGTCTTCAGATATTATATAAATTACAAGTTGATGAAGAAGAAAGTTAAACAGTATGGCCAGCAGCTCCAACAGGGTGAGAAAGATCGTCGCCGGGTTCTCAAAGATTTCTCCAAGATGCTTGATGATCAGGTAATGCTAAGAAAAAGAAATCTGCAAACACTCATCGGTTCATTCTACCTGATCTGCTTTAACTTGCAGACCATACTTCTCTGTGGATATTTAACTAGCTGACTGTAGCATCAACATGGTGAGCATGCATTATCCATATCTGACCTCTGCATGCACTTGCATGTTAAGCAAGGCCATGCTGTTTATGCACTTGCACCTGGATATATATATTATGTCTAGATACATAGTAAAAACATCATTAGAAGAGTTGATGATATTTTCAGAAACATTTGATTATGTACTTTTCTGGACTTGCTGCTTTTGGTACATACTTTGTGTGCTTCATGTGAACTATCATGTTCTAGCTGGCATCACCTTTGGCATATGGGAATTGATGTGAGTACAATACAGTTGTTCCCACAGTCTATTGATCTCTTATTCTTTGTTTATTCAGATTGAGAAGATTGTCCTGTTTCTGTTGGAACAACAAGGAATGCTGGCAAGCAGGATAGAGAAGTTAGGAAAGCAACGGGCAATACTACAAGAGCAGCCTGATATATCTGGCATTGCTGAGTTGCGGGAAGCTTATAGGGAAGTTGGTGTGGATCTCATTAAACTTCTCAAGTTCGTTGATCTTAATGCAACTGGCATTCGGAAAATCTTGAAGAAGTTCGATAAGCGGTTCGGTTACAGATTTACTGATTACTATGTGACTAGTAGATCAAATCACCCCTATTCTCAGCTACAGCAGGTCTTCAAGCATGTGGTAATTCACTGACTAGAGTTTTTTTTTTATCCTTCAAACATGTTTTGTGTACATGTGATTTTTTATTGCATGAATTCTTCTATATGGGACTCTTTTTGGGGTTTCATCTCTAGCCCACCTACTGGCTTGGGCTGCAGTTTTTATATAAAATTTTCTAGTTGCAACTATGGCATGCCTTCTCAATCATTGTAACACTCCATAGATTAGAACATGCATCTGTGTACCTTACATGTTTTATGCAACCAGGGTGTAGGAGCTGTTGTGGGAGCCTTGTCTCGTAACCTTGCTGAACTTCAGGAGCGTCAAGGAAGTTATTTGTCAATTTATGATCAGCCATCTGCTGCTCTTAAGGTTTATTTCTCTTCTTGACTACTTATGTTATGCCACTTAAGAGCACTTTCATACTCATCAGTAGAATAATGGTTACACTCAAGACCTGCTGCTGAACAGTCTGTTCATGATCCCTTGCAGGACCCAATCATTGATATGATAAATTCGTCAGTGGATAAGTTAACACGCTCAACTAATTTTCTTCGATTTTTGGGGCAACATGCCCTGATTATGGATGAGGAGTCTCCTAGTACTGCAGGGGAGGAAGAAATAGAAGATCAAAAATACCATTTCATGTCCCTTATGTTGAACCTGGTGAACACATTCCTTTACATGGTCAACACATACATCATTGTGCCAACTGCAGATGACTACTCAGTGAGCCTTGGGGCTGCTTCTACTGTTTGTGGTGTTGTTATTGGTTCAATGGCTGTTGCACAGATATTTTCGTCGGTTTATTTCAGTGCATGGTCCAACAAGTCATATTTCAAACCACTTATTTTCAGCAGCATTGTTCTTTTCTTGGGGAATGTATGTTATGCAATAGCATATGATATGAACTCCCTCACAGTCCTTATCGCCGGCCGTTTGCTATGTGGGTAAGTGTCCTTGCATAGAAGTTCACCAAGTGAGCACTTAATTATTCAGCTATAGCATTGTTTTCGTTTGGGTTTTGCTTTTAGTTGTTAGTTCTGTATTCTAGTGGAAGAACAAACAAAAGGAATTATTACTTCACTCTTCAGAATTAAAAGTTCATAGCAAGTGTCCCCTTTTCAGAACTCTGCTGATCAGAACTGTTAGGATGCAATTGCATATATATCTTAATGTCTAGTTCTTTCTGCTTGGCATGAAGAAATTTTAGGCGTAATCTGATTTCCCGTGACATTTTGGTCTTACACAAAGAATATTGTACTAAACATTCTGCATGGCAGTTAATTATCAATTTCTGCATAGCTTGTGTCTACATGTTTTAATGAACATAATTATTTTTGGTACAGGATGGGTTCTGCAAGAGCTGTCAATCGCCGGTATATTAGTGATTGTGTCCCTGCAAGGATACGTATGCAAGCTTCGGCAGGATTTGTTAGCGCAAGTGCACTTGGCATGGCCTGTGGGCCAGCACTAGCTGGTCTGCTTCAGTGGAAATTTAAGATCTACATGGTTACCTTCAATCAAGCAACACTACCTGGTTGGGTGATGGCAGTTGCATGGCTGTTGTATTTAGTCTGGCTATCCATCTCATTCAAGGAACCAAACCGTGCTACTGAGGTGAATGATGCCACACAAAATCCTGCTTCTGGTAAGTTAAAAAAAAACTATTATTCCAATGCCTTCATTTACTTTGGCCTGTACACTGTAACTGAGGATGCAAGTTCGTACCCAATGGTGTTTTCTGGGCCAGCTAGTTTAGTTCATTTCTCTCCCTAAATTGTGCAGCATGCCATTTTAGTTCATTTTAGCAAGTTTTTGGTCAACCCAATACAAGTGTAACTTGCATCCCTGACTGTAACTTGAGTTTTGTGATTAATTCAGAAAGTTGTCTGACGCCTGCTCTTGATTTAATTTTATTGATTGCTTGTCATGATGGCAGGACAAAGGGTGGATATTGGGCAACTGGAAAATGGACTTGCACAACCGCTGCTCACAGACTCTGAAAATAAACAAAACGGAGATGAAGATGAAGAAATTGATGATAGTGAAGAAGCCTCAGAAGATTCTCGCAAGCCTGCAACATCAATTGGCTCAGCGTACAGATTGCTTACTCCATCAGTAAAGGTATGAGGGTTGCCATTACGCTGATCAACCACTTTTGTCTTGATTTGTTTCTGTACTGCTTTTCTGAGAATTTATTTGATCGTGTTGATGGATCGGAAATAGGTTAAATATGTTTCGGTTTTACTAGTTCCTGCACTATAGACAACCTCTGATTATTCTGCTTTCCTCAAACCCACATGGGGGTTTCAAATTTTAACCAATCTGTGCTTTAGGCTGAGCATGATGTTATTATTTTTCTTCTACTTCTGGACATCTTAAAATTCTTGACTCTACTGTAATTTTCTCATGCAGGTTCAATTGTTGATATACTTCATGCTCAAATACGCAATGGAGATTTTACTTTCAGAGTCCAGTGTTATTACCAATCACTATTTCAGTTGGAACACAAGTGCAGTGGCAATATTTCTAGCAATCCTTGGGTTGACAGTCCTTCCTGTAAATGCCGTTGTTGGAACATACATCAGCAATATGTTTGAGGACAGGTTTGTGAATTTTTAATGCTCAAGTACTGGCACTGCTTATGCCCTTCTTTTTTTTAATTGGGTATCATCACAAGTCCATGGCCATGGGATAATTTTCTCACTGGCCCTCTGTTGATAAATCTACCAGTAGGCTATTTTTTGTGTTTTTAATGAAAACATACAACTCTAGCCTTACCATGTCTGTCGATGTTTTTGACAGGCAACTCCTGATGGTATCTCAAATTACATTGCTAGTAGGCATTATTTTCAGCTTCAAAGTCACGAGAACGTACTCTGCTGTCCAGTACGTTGCCTCAGCACTCATCACGTTTGTTTCTGCTGAAGTTCTTGAAGGTAAGAAGATCCAGCCTCTCCTCTGAAACACATGCCACTACATACTATGGTTCTCCTCGGCATTGATCATAACCTCCAATCTTATTGGGAAATGCAGGCGTGAACCTCTCCCTCCTATCAAGCGTGATGTCGTCCCGCCTCTCCCGTGGCACGTACAACGGTGGGCTACTCTCGACGGAGGCTGGGACCCTGGCAAGGGTGGTTGCCGACTGCACCATCACTGCGGCAGGGTACCTGGGCGTGGGGAAGCTCCTGAACATCACCCTGCTGCCGTCCCTGGTGATCTGCGCCACGTCCATCGCTTGCACCTTCCTGACGTACAACTCACTCTTCTAATGGAAGCTTCTACGGTGTGTTCAGTCGTGTCACCGTTGGTTCCATGGTAGCGTAAATCAAGGCAGCGGGTAGGCCGCCATTGCAGTTGCCCGAAGGGGCTGTCGTTTTGTATGTTCGTCGATTTGATTGCTGTAAATTGATCGCAGCAACTGAACTGGGCTTTGCCCTGCAAAATTTTGATCGGTCGGATCCTCTCTGTTAGTTGGTTCGTCGATGGTCGCGATAGTTGTGCTCTTGCGCTCACCATATCGTGACTCCTCGTCTTAAACTTGCATGTTGCACACCGATGTGCATGTGCTGTGATTGTCATCGACTCATCGTGTGGCCTCTTTTGGAGAGGGAGGTCTTGCATGACTAGGTTACTGTGTCTGACGCGCGCAGTAAGCCAGCAACTACCATTGGTATACATAAGCACTACATGGTATCATACACTGAGCTGCTGTGGTGGCCTTGACCAGCAAGCTCGTGTTGTCAATCGAACACCCTAATTGCAGCAAGCTCGTGTTGTCAATCGAACACCCTAATTGCTACGTGAGGAAAACAATGCTCAACGACATGATGAGCCAAGCAGGGGCATTAGCAGAAACTATTATCAGTTGCCTCTAAAATCTCAAGTAATATAGGAGTAGGTGAAATGGTAGTAGCTCAGTATGATTGATTGGGGGCGGAGTTGTGCCTGCACATGTTCTTGTCAAAGCAAATACCAAAAGTTCGGTTAAATAGACAGCGTGTAGTAGGTACCATCGCGAGTGATAAAAGTGCGTGAATAATGTGGTCGACTAGCATGCCAACTGAGTGAGAAGAGCATGCGTTTTAATTTACATACACAAAAGAAAAACAAATAGTATGATGGGGATTGATATAACTTATGAGCCGTTTGTGGACCCGTGCAGCGGTGGGAGACAAAAGTCTCGTGCCCGGCTTTGCATGAGAAAAATGGAGCAAGTAATGAGCAAGGCTATCTATTATATTTAATATAAAATGATCTTAAGAAACTGCAAGAACCGGGAGAAGGGATTCGATTAAAAGAAGACTTGCAGATGTACAGAAAGTTCCATGCTGCATGGTTTTGAGCTCGGCATACCGAAGTTGCAGGAGATGCAGACTTACTGTCAGACATTACTAACTGGTTTTGGGCCAAAACGGACTCAAGTGTTACAAAAATCAGAACTGACAATGGGATGTGACCAATGCCATCAACTACTAGACAGACTGCACCTTCTGGACCTGTTGATTTAGCCGGGGGGATCAAGTTTCTTGTAGCACCTGTCATTTGACAACAAAATGATGAAGCAAACAAACAACTTACTGGCATGCTATTCTGAAGAATGGCCAGCAAACATGTCCTCTTCTCTGACTAATAAACAAAGCAGAGGCCCAGAAGCTCACCATCCCGGTTGCCGAGCTCGCCATGGCTCGGAGCATGACTGGCGCACGTGCTCTCAACGGCGAAGGGCACCTGCGCCTCCGTGTGTGGCGCTGTTCCTGGCGAGGACGTTCGAGCTGGTGGAGGAGGATGATCCTGCGCGGATGGCGTGGTGTCGGGCGAGGGGCAGAACAGCTTCGTGGTGAATCCACAGTCCATCCCCCGCGGGGCACTGAACGGAAGCCGCAGCGCGCTGCGAGCCTCCGAGTAGCTAGCAAGCCGGCACTCGGACGCAGCTCACAAGCGTCGCCACTGCAACGGCCGGAGTCGCCAACGAATGCGGAGAGAAGAAATGTGCCCAGTTTAACGTGGGTGGTTCAGAGGTTCAGATACTGTGTCATTCTTGAGGAAAATTCAGAAGAGAAGGCTCCATTATTTGACTCGGTATGCTGATAAATTGCCGAGAAACAAATGCTCAACTATTAGAGACATTGGACAGGTTCGGGGCTGAGGATGCTGCATCTCGTCTCCCTAAACCAAACAGATTAGAGCAAGTGTGACTTAAGGTTGCCTATTGCCAACGCTTTTTTTACGGTTTACTGCAAAAAAATCTCTGCGCTCGGCAAGACACGTATAAGAGCTAAGTATAATAAGCTATAACGGGAGGAACTTTTGATGGTAGTTTTCTAAATTTGAAACTTTGGATGCTATTTTTCTAAAGTGGGGACATTGGAATGGTAGTACTCTAATTTCTCCGAAGAACATTGGGTAAGCAACATGATGGGCTGACAAAGAAGACAACGGGAAGCATTAGCGACATCTATTTTCAGTTGCCTCTAAAATCTCAAGTCATATGCATAGCTGTCTCTAAAATCTAAACTCATATGCATAGCGTAATTTTGTTCTACGAGTTGGTGAAATAGTAGTTCAGTATGATCGATTGGGGGCAGAGTTGTACTTGCACAGGTTCTGTTGGAAGAAAGCACAACAACGAGGGATTTGAATCCAGACAAAGACCAAAAGGTTCGGTTAAATGGAAAGCGTAGCACGTGTTGTCGTGAGTGATGAACTACATGAATGATTTGGTTTTCTAGCATGACAATTGGGCGAGAAGGGCATGCATTTTCACAAAAGAAAACTAAAAAGATGGTGATCCGTGATATGTAGTGCCATGCGGGATGGAAGTCTCATGCAGTTTTTTTTATGACAAATAGAAGCGGCAGTGCTATCATTCTATTAATCAGCATGACAGCATGATCATAGAGCAGCAACCGCATGAGGAAAATGAACACAGCTTGCACATTAGCGGCATGCACCATGGTCAAAAGGATGCTCAAAAGGGATGATGCTTGACAAGAGTGGGAGAATGAAGCCCGGCCCACATGCAAAGTGTGCTTTGAGTCCCGTTCTGGCCTGGCCCGTCAGAAATGCCCCAATATGGATGTTTCAAGCCCAGCCTGAGCATGATACCAATTACGTCGTCTTCCCCGGTCACCTCGCAGCCGCCTTCGCTCCCCGCAGTCGTCTTCAACACCAAATCCCGTCGTCTCCATTTGCTTAAGTTTCCTGTTAGTTTGCATTTTGACTCATTATTTCGAATAACTGCAGCAGCAATAAACAGATAAGTAGACCATCGGCTAGCTATTACAGCTCATTAGCTCAATCACAGCAAATTAAACTGAACAGATCCGATCGAAGAGGGTCGGCGGGCTTTATTAGCTTAAAATAGGGTTACAATAAGTGCAAACATGTTGATTAGCCGGGTGTTTGTATTAGACAAGCAGTAGACGCCATCTCATTGTAAGCATGTGCTAAAGCATGTGTGACCCTATTTTGATCCAAACCACAATGATTAAATTCCAGTGCTCATCACTTTGTCCTAAAACAATGATTCTAGGTTCAAAATGTTAACCATTCATAGATGGTTATTGATATGGCGTCGAGGTCTACGAGGAGAGCGCAGGGGAGAACGTAAAAGCAAAGAAGCCTAAGAGTAAGAGCGCAGGATGTAACGGGGAGGAGAGCTGTTCTCGCCGGCGGCAGCTCTACCCAAACTTGGGAGAGCTTTATTCCTTCAATGATTTTCCTAATACAAACTACCGCTGCCTTTATAGATGAGGACAGCGTATCAAACCAAACGTCTAACCAACTAACTAATCTCTAAGCAAATCTTATCTCTAATACTCTCCCAAATATGGCTAAGGCTAACGCACAGATTGAATCAGCCACGAATCGGTTGCTCCATTGTGGACTTCGAAGCTTTCTTCCTCCTGCTATACGTGCGGCCGATGAAAGAGTCCACAACATTATTGAAAGATAATCTAGACAAAAGATTATTCAAATTATAACAATTCAACATTTTGCTCCAGTTTTGGATGAACGTACCGTTGACTTGTGTGTGTTTTTAAGATAAACAGGAGGGGATTTTTTTTTCCTCTGCTGAAAGGTTCCACTTTCAGTTTTCAGTCCTCACCGCTAGTGAGTCTAGTCTGAGAAAGGGAAATTGGCTGGGGGAATGAGATGAGCCCCTGCACGTCACGCTCCTCGCCTTCAGGCGACCCGTCGGGCGACCCACCTCGCGCCACCGGCGAGCCGCCTCTCGCCACCCAGGAATACCCTCGCCTTGCTTCCTCCTCCCCTCCGCTCCTGGTGAACCCGGCGGACCTTGCCCCCTGCTTCATCCCTCTCGGCGCAACGGTGCCGCTGCCCGTCCAGGGCCTCCAGTTCTGGCGCGTCTCTGCTGCAACGGAACATCCACGCCGACTCCCCGCCGTCAAGCTTCGGCGACAGCGGCCTACGTCCAGGCAAGCAACCTCTAGGGGGAGCGGTCCCTCTGCGCAACACCAGCAACGTCACCATGCCGCTCCAGGTGTGTCCTTCTCGGATCTCCTCCTTGCTCGGTTCTTCTGCTTGGCTGCTCCCGCTAGGAATTGGGACATGGCTACTAGCACTGCCCTGGTCTGGATCGTCCCTGCTGCTCCTCTCTCGTCTGCCTTAGACCTTCACGACGTTCGGTCTATCCTAGACTCCAGTTTCTCGGCTCCTAGCTCCCTCCCGTTTCGATGTTCGCCGTGCTGGCCGTTCCGTCTTCGTGACGGCGGCAGTTTCTAGCACGGTCGCTAACTTCATGGTGCTCCAAGGGGGTTGTTCTTCCGGATCTGCTCAGCTGGCTCTGTTCTCGACCCTGTCTTCGGCCGAGTCTTACCTCGCCGGAGTTTCGTCCACCGCCGGAACGGCTACAAGGAACGTATCAGCCAAGTTCAAATTTCAAATCCCGTCTTTCACGGATGGGCCGGTTCCTGGACCCAATACGGCCCATAGCGTTTCGACAAGCCCTCCCAACGTCTCTGCCTCTTTCCCAACCACCGCTTTTACTTCTTCCTGCTCCCCTCCATCTGCCCTCTGTGCGGCCTCGGCGAGGCAGGAAACTGCGGCTGATTCAGTTGAATGCCATGGGACCCACGATATCTCCTCCTCTTCCTTGCTGACTCCCCCAAACAACGCGGTCTTCGAAAACGCACAGCTCCCCGCCGCCTCTGTTCAGGCGCAGGACGGCCACTCCCGCGACTGTTGCACGGCGTCACATCCCGGCATGTCCGCGTCCGGCTTACCCGCGACGTGCGGTTCTAATGAGTCCTTGACCGCGCCCGCCTTCCACGCGACGTGCGACACTAATGCTCTGCCTGGCTCCGCGTCGCCGGAGCAGTCCCCTCCCCGACAAGCCAGGCCATACCTCATGGCACTCCTTTCACCGCCCCGCGCGCCTTTAAATTGCGCCACTCGCCCCTGCCTTCGTCGTGCTCGCTCAACTCCATCCTTTCGCTCCAAGTGCTTCCGTTGCCTTGGCTCTGATCACCTCGTCGCCCATTGCCGGGAGCCTGAGCGCTGCCGGCTGTGCCTGCGCTTCGGCCACCGTAGCGCCACCTGTCCCGGGATGTCCGGCTCCTCCCCACGCTACCTGTGGGAGCGCCTGCGGGGGCGGAGCCCCCGCTCCCCGTCCGCGGACGGCGACGATGCCACTCCGCCGCCACCCACCTGGTCTCCCACTCTGCGCTCCGCCTGGCGTTCTCCCACCGTCGACCGGCGGTCGGAGCGCGAGCGCTCGCCGTCGCCGGTGCTCCGGGAACGCAGCCGCTCTCCCACGGTGCGCTTCCGGGACGACCCGCCGTTCGCGCGCTCCCAGGGACCAGGCTGTGGCGCGACGCGACCCCGTTCCCGTGGACGGCGCCTTCTTCCGTGGGATCCTCTCGCCGTCCCACGGCCGTGGAGGTCCATGCGCCTCCTGTCAACATGGAGCCGAGCCGGCGCTATGCGTACGCCTTCATCGATCCGCCGTGCGCGGACCCAGCGCTCTTCATCCGGCGTGCTCTTGAGCGCTGTGGCGGGGATCCTGCTTTTCGCCTCGCTCCGTCGTCGCACGGCGCTATGATGGTGGTCTTCCTCCATCCCTTCCTCCGTGAGAGGACCATCCGCCGCGGCCCAATCACCTACCCCACCGCAGCCTCGGCGCCCATCCACTACACCCTGCGCCTCACCCGCCAATCCGCCATGAGGAGGCGGACTTCCGCTTCGTCTGCCACTACAGGCGGGTGGCGGAGGTGTCCGCGACCAACTGGCCGCCCGAGCACTGGAACGAGCCACACATCCGGGCTCTCTTCGGGAAGATCGGGCATGTCTGCTGCGTCGACCCCACCTGCCTCCTGCTGGCGGATGATCGCTACCCTGACGACATCGCCGACTTCTCCGCAGTTCGTGTGCTCCTGCTGGTGGACGACGAACGTGACATCCCGGCTCAGCTTGTCATCCGCAACGAGGAAGGCGGTCTGGCGGGCATCGCCAAGCTGCGGGTGGTGTGCCACTGAGCCAACACTCCGGGGGCCCCACCTCCCCGCCACCACGTGTTCTCCGACGACAGCGGGAATGAAGGGCCGCCCAGGGACCTCGACAACACACCTGGAGTGTTCCGTTCTGCACCCTTCTCCACGCCACGTGCCAGAGGGGTGTTCTCGGCTCGTCCCTCGGGTGGACACGGCACCACCCGAGCTATTGGTGCCCCCCTGTACCCCTCTGTTTCCCTCTGGGCTTTCCTTTTTGGCGCCATCGACGCCATCTCATGCTCCTTGTCTTTGGTAGGCCTGGGCTCCTGCCTGTCCCAGTCGTCCGCCAGCTGCTCCGGCGCGCGGGGGTGTCCTCCAGCCCTGGTCATCAAGGACCTCCCCACGCCGGTGCGCCCGGGGACCCCGCCGCCACCCTCCATCGACTTCACGGCTTTGGTGGAGCAAGACATCATCGAGTCTGGGCTGCGCGCTGCTCGTTCGCAGCCCCACAGCTCCCTCCCTTCTTTGGAGGACCTCGCCGCGGAGGAGGAGCACGAGGTTTCCGCGCGTCGTCGGCTGGCGCGCCGCAAGCGCGCCGTGGACAGCGCCTGCAAGCGCCGCAGCCGCCGTCTTGCGGAGAAAGAGCCAGCGCACTACGTGAGCGTCACGGCGAAGGCTACGTCCGTGAAGGCAGCCAAGATGGACATGACGGGCGCCTCCTCCTCCATGGCCGCGGCGGTTGAGGCGTCGGGGATCCTTCAGCGCCCACCTCTTCGCCGCACTGCAACGCGTCACCTTCGGCGCTTGGGTGCTGCGTGTGGCATCAGTGACCTCTCCGCGCTGGAGGATGGTGCCGAGCAGGTGGCCTGATGGGCTCTCTTCTCATGTGTTTGCGGTCTGCCGGCGACCGCAGCAGCGTGCAAGCCGTCTTTGTTCCCTGTCGTGTTTTACCTCTCTTGATCGCCCTGTCAGTGCTCCACCCGTGCCATTGCGCTCTGTGTCTGTGTCTGTGTCCCGTGTCTGTGTTAGGAGGTAGAGACACTCCTTGTACTCGTCGGCTTGTCTCATGTAACCGTGCCGTACTGCAATGTCTGTTTTTCCTTCTGTCAGTTGGGAGGTAGAGACACTCCTTGTAATCGCCGTCATGTCTCATGTTGTGCCGTGCTTAATGTTATGTTCGTTCCGTTCCTTGGTGTGTTCTTGTTCCTTCCATGAATAGCCGATCCTTTCCTTGCATTTCCTGGAACGTGCGCGGGCTCGGGGAGGCTGAAAAGTACGGCAAGGTTGTCACCGCCCAGGGCTTAATAGGATTGGTAGAATACTCATATCAACAAGTTGCAACTTCTTTTTCGGAAGCTCATCTCGAAAGAACTCCGGGGTTAAGCGTGCTTGGCCCGGAGCAATTTAGGGATGGGTGACCGACCGGGAAGTCCTTCCCGGGTGCGCATGAGTGAGGACAAAGTGCGCAGAAAAGACGTGTGTTGGTCTGTGAGGATAGTCTTGAGGTCCTAGAGAGCTGCCAGGGTAAGCGGGCCCGGCCTCGGGGAGGCGGCACGTTACATTTGGTATCAGAGCCGACTCTCGCGGTTTCACGGGCGCATGGGTCGCAGTTGCGCAGGCATGGTGCGCATGGCTGGTGTGAGCCCAGAGTGGTCACACAGCATGGCACATGCGCTGGCACTGGGCACATGGACGTGGCCGGAGGGGACGTTCCTGGGGTTGACCGACGAGGGCGTCGGTCTCCTAAGGGGGTGAGATTGTGACAGCTCAGGGCTTAATAGGATTGGTAGAATACTCATATCAACAAGTTGCAACTTCTTTTCCGGAAGCTCATCTCGAAAGAACTCCGGGGTTAAGCGTGCTTGGCCCGGAGCAATTTAGGGATGGGTGACCGACCGGGAAGTCCTTCCCGGGTGCACATGAGTGAGGACAAAGTGCGCAGAAAAGACGTGTGTTGGTCTGTGAGGATAGTCTTGAGGTCCTAAAGAGCTGCCAGGGTAAGCGGGCCCGGCCTCGGGGAGGCGGGACGTTACAAAGGTCCTATCTGAACTTATTTCGGCACGACCTTCTTTGGTTGCTCTCCAGGAAACCAAGATCAGCGACCTGTCTGCTACTAAGACGAGCACCTTCCTCCCTTCCCGTCTGAAATCTTACGCCCACGTTCCGGCCTCCGGGGCTGCCGGCGGTATCCTATCTGCCGGGGACGACTCTGTCTTCCGTCTCCTCTCTGTCACACGCCGGCGTTTCTCGCTCACCTGCGTTCTCTCTGTGCTGGCAGATGGATCCAACCTCTCCTTCACTAATGTCTATGCGCCGGCCAACCACTCTGATTGTTGTATTGTGACTCAAATTCTACTTGGATTAGGACTCAATAGGGGTGTGCTTTAGGACTTCTAGTTCTACTAGGACTTGAGCGATGAATCCTACTAGGAGTAGGACTCCTACTTGCATGTATGGGGCTTTGGAGGGGACTATATAAACAAGGGGTAGAGGCTCTATCAAATCAATCAAGCCAAGGGCAAACACCAAGGTCTCATCCAAGGCTTGTGAGAAGCAATTAGGAGCGCTCAAGAGGAATAGGCTAGATAGTTCTATAAGCACTAGATTCTTGTATGAGGCAAGAATCCGAGGGTCCTAGAGGGTCAAGTAGAGTTGTGAGGGAGCGGCAATCACTTGTACTCTTTCGGAGTTGTGCTTAAAGAATTTGCGGTCGGCTTCGCCAAATCCTATTCTCTTGTTGTGGTTGCTTCAACGTCGTCAACTAGGGTTTTCTACGAGATTCGTCTACTTCGTTTTTGATACTGTGCAAGCTCGTGTCGTACTCGCAATATCCTTTCAAGATCCGAGGGTTGCTGCGCATAACGAGGGGTATCAGATTCTAACAAGTGGTATCAGAGCCAAGGTCGGATTGAGCTGATTTTGTGAGACGGTCGGCAGTGCTAGGGTGCACGAAATCAAGACGATGTCAGGGATGTGGAATCAAGTAGAGAAATTTGATGGCAAAGGGAATTTCAGCGTGTGGCAGTGTGTGGTAACAGATGTGCTTGTCCAGCAAGGGTTAATTGATGCTCTTGAGGGGACAAAACCGGAGAGCACAACCGCTGAAGACTGGAAGGTGATGGAGCGGAAGGCTGTCAGTACAATTCGACTATGTCTCTCCGATGAGGTAAAGTACTCGGTAATCAAGGAGAATTCCCCGAAGAAATTATGGAAGAGCTTAGAAGAATTGTATATGGCAAAGTCGCTGACAAATCGGTGGGTGCTGAAGCGTCAACTATTCAGGTTGCGCATGGAGGAAGGCACACGATTCGTTGACCATCTAAATGTCTTCAACAAACTTGTCACGCAGCTGGTTAGTGTGGATGAGGAAATTGAGGAGAACGATAAAGTCGTCATACTGGCTTCATCCTTACCACCATCATGGGAGCAATTGGTGATGAATATTCTCGTCGGGAAAAGTACTCTCAACTTCAACGAGACAGTTGCATACCTGTTGGAGGCGGAGTCCTTGAAGAAGCCACAGGAATCTTCATCCTCGGGTGATCAAGCATTGACTGTTTCAAGTGGAGCAGGCAAAGTCTTGAATCGCGGGAAGAAGAAAGGCAAGAGCAAGGGCAGCCGTACATGCTATCTTTGTGACAAAGAGGGTCACATGATAAAGGATTGTCCAAATTTGAAGAATATGAGAGGAGCATGCTCGGTGGCAAGTGAGGATGAAGGTGATATACTTATCGTCAGTCAACCAGGGACTATTCATGATTGGATATTAGATTCAGGGAGTTGTTTCCATGTATGTTCGGCAAGGGAGATGTTTGACGAAGGATCTCAACGCCCGGCGAATGGAATTGTTCACTTGGCGGATTGCAAGGAGTATGCTGTCACCAAGGTGGGAACAGTTACATTGGAGATGCATAATGGAACACATTGCACACTCACGGGAGTTCGGTATATCCCGGGTTTGAAAAAGAATCTAATATCTATAAGGTCGCTAGAACTCCAAGGTTGTGGCTTATCACTTCAAGGTGGAGTTATGCGAGTTACTTGCAAAGGGCAGGTAATCATGAAAAATATCTGGATTAATGGTGGATACCGAGTGATAGGAAATCTTAGTGGCGGTGCAACCATTGGGAGATTTGGTAAAAATCCTGATCAGGAGAAGGAAGTTGTCTCGTCAACAGTAGGTACTCAAATCTCAGTTGCAGTCAAGTTCAAGGCGGCAAAGGTGGTTGCAAAATCTAACAGTCGTAGAGGTGAAGCTGCAAGCTGTTGGAAGAAGGAAGACGTGGTGGGACCGACGACCACGCAGTACCGGCGAGCAGGTGGAGCTCAGAGGCGGTACAAACCTATGGCATGGAGGGTCATAGGAGAAGGTGGTGTGGTTAACCAAACTACACAACGAAGGAGCTCTCAGGTGGAGGGTCAGGCGCTCCAGCCGGGACACTCACACGCATATCGTGGTGATGTGCATGAGCCTCTGTGGTGGGGGCACTCTTGTGGTGGGAGTATAAAAAAGAAGCCGATTTGGAGCGAATTCTTGGAGGAGCATGATGACTTCAATGGATTAGAGTCAAGGTGGAGATTGTTGTATTGTGACTCAAATTCTACTTGGATTAGGACTCAATAGGGGTGTGCTTTAGGACTTCTAGTTCTACTAGGACTTGAGCGATGAATCCTACTAGGAGTAGGACTCCTACTTGCATGTATGGGGCTTTGGAGGGGACTATATAAACAAGGGGTAGAGGCTCTATCAAATCAATCAAGCCAAGGGCAAACACCAAGGTCTCATCCAAGGCTTGTGAGAAGCAATTAGGAGCGCTCAAGAGGAATAGGCTAGATAGTTCTATAAGCACTAGATTCTTGTATGAGGCAAGAATCCGAGGGTCCTAGAGGGTCAAGTAGAGTTGTGAGGGAGCGGCAATCACTTGTACTCTTTCGGAGTTGTGCTTAAAGAATTTGCGGTCGGCTTCGCCAAATCCTATTCTCTTGTTGTGGTTGCTTCAACGTCGTCAACTAGGGTTTTCTACGAGATTCGTCTACTTCGTTTTTGATACTGTGCAAGCTCGTGTCGTACTCGCAATATCCTTTCAAGATCCGAGGGTTGCTGCGCATAACGAGGGGTATCAGATTCTAACACTGATAAAAACATGTTTCTGCAGGAGCTCTCCACTTCGGCTCCTAACGACGATTTGCCTTGGCTACTCATTGGCGATTTTAACCTGACTCCATCTCCGGAGGACAAAAACAATAGCAATTTCCACCCCTCTAAAGCCGCCTTGTTCAACGATACATTGCATTCCCTTGGGCTGCTTGAACTGCCGCTCCTGGATCGAGCATACACTTGGTCAAATAAGAGGGACGTGCCTACTTTAGTGCGCCTCGATCGGGCCTTCATCAACCTCTCCTGGAACGAGACCTTCCCAAATTCCACTCTTTCCTCTTTGACACGTTTCACCTCTGACCATGTTCCTCTCAAACTAACCATCTCCACACTGATCCCTCGATCCACTGTTTTTCGGTTTGAGAATTCCTGGCTCCTTTCCCCGGTCTTCCGTCAAAACATGAAAAGTGTAGTTCGTGGGCCGCCACTAGACCAATCCCAGCCCAACTTCTCCCGCCACCTAAAGGCTTGTCGGCGTTCCTGCCGTGATTGGGCCAAGAAACGCGGCCGAGTCCAACAACGAGAGACAGACACCAAGCTGTTGGTGACTGCCCTTGATCTTTTGGAGGAATGCCGAAAAATCGTCGCTACACCCGTTCATCCGGAGCTCCGCCATCCTGTCCATCGAACATGTTTCGTGATCTGTGCACCCCTGTCCTTAGTGACTGTATTTCATTGTATTTCCCTTTTTTTCTATTTCGTATATCACATATTGCCAGACCATTCTGTCCTCTGAGGCCACAAAAGTCTTGGCCGGTGCAGGACGCCAGACGGAAAGTGGCATTGAACCCCGGTAAAGCCTGCACCTCCTGCTCATGTACAGTGCCGGTTTGTTGACTTCCTTGTCCGCCCGCCCAGATTTTCTCCAATATTTTATAGCGTGGCCCCGTTATCACATAAACATCACTCCGTCTGGAACAGGTTCCGGCTTAAAAAACTACAATCATCCTCAGCCACACGAACAGACACACTAGAGTTGAACGGCTTTGTACAGGCATTGTACAGGATGGGTTCATGGTAGAAGTTCATGGTAAGGGTCGTTTGCCTTTCCCTATCTCAAACCTATTCGCCATCCTCCCAGATGTTTTCCCCAAAACCCTAATACCCACCCTACCTCCGGTCGTCACCATGGTTGTGGAGCGTCCAGACAACTGGATGCCCGTATTCAGTCCACCCCCCGGGCGTCGCCAGCACCCCTCTTCGTCCGCACCTGGCGGCACTTCAGGTCGATCCTCCCCTGCAACCAGATCTGGTGCTAGTAGCGACGATGAAGGCCCAGCTAGCGTCACCAACCGATGTTCCCCCAAGGCCGTTTTCTCCGTCATTTCCAAGTTCAGTGAGTACAAGAGGGTTCTAGTTCGTGAAACTGGATTTGGCGGAATTCTTGACCTTCCATCAATAAACAAGGTAAATCTGAAGCTATCATCATGGTTGCTTACCAAGTTAGATACAGAGGAAAGTTGCTTGGTATTTTCCCAGTCTAGACAAATATATGTGCACGAGAAAGATGTTGGTATTGTCTTTGGAATCCCATGTGGTGACATTGACGTATTCAGTACCGAAGTCACTAGTCAGCAGATAGATATTATCAGATTTAATTGTGGGTTATCCGGTAAAGATCCTCGTAGCTTGAAGGGTATTGAGCTTGTCCTTGAGAAGCATATCGATGATAAGTCAACACGCCTTGAGACAGACACTTTCAAGATTGCCTTTGTTATTTTTGTCATGGGTCATTTGCTTGCTCCATCTGCAAAGCACGATCATGGAAACTTGGATTTCTGGGGTGCCTTCAAGAATCCTGATATACTTGACCGCTTCAACTGGTGTCGATATGTATATGCCAACGTGATGGAGGCAGCACAGAAGGCTAGGGAGGAGCAAATCGTAAAGAGCCGTGTCACCTCGCTTAGTGGTTGTCATCTATTCTTGCAGGTGCCTGTATATTCATGCCTTCAAACTTCCCTCTTATCTCATCGCGTTTACAATCCTTAGCATTACTCTCATGTATCATTCAAATTCATTTGCAGGTTTTTTCCTTGACAATGTAAACCTTCCTACACTAAACAAGAATCATAATACCTTACCTCGTGTGAAGGCTTTTGACTCAGAATCTCTGAGGCGGATGGCTGTTAGCTGTGCCTCCAGGGGAGAAACAGATTTCTCTTCATTCATCAGTGTAACTATAAACTTTCTGCGTTGCATGATATTTCTCCAAAATTGTTATTGTACTCATTGTATTTTTCTTATTCAAATGTCTCAGGTTCGACCTGCCGCTGTTGTTGCATACATGAGGAATACCTACGAATCTGAGTTTCTCCGTTACAAGAAAAATCCTGGCCTGACAGTACCCCATCCTGTTCCTGCATCAAGCCTGTCCCCAAACGATACCAGTCAACTGAATGCTGACAACTTTGTTTTCTCGTCAACTGCTGACTTTGGCACTTATGTCCGCACTAAGTATCCTTTTCTGGTAATCTCAGTTCTCACAATGTTAATTATCACTAACATTTGTTTGTCACTGGGCATTAACTACCTTCTAAATTTTCAGGAAAAAAACTTGGCCGTTGATCACTTCCTCTTGCACAATGCCCTTATGTTGAAGGAGATTGCCACACTTCGCTCATCGATAATGAAGCGCAATGCTAAATTATTTGACTGGATGATGCACCATGTGGGATCTCGCACTATCCAACAGTTGCACAGGAAACCTACAACTGGAACTACAACATATCACCTTGCGCAACCTTCTAATCCCGATTCAAGTCATCCTGAACATCCTTCTCGGCGCACTCCTGAATGTAAGCTTCCTATATCACACTTTTGTTTCGTTAAGTTCATTATCAGTTCTTGATTTCATCATTTTGCCTAACCATCCACATTTTTCCTATTAAGGCGTTCCAAAGAATAGCAAATATACTGCTACAACGGAATACAAAAAAGGTTCTGCTCATCAAACCACTCTTAGTATGATCTTATATTTGTCCAACTAGGCCCCATGACATCTTGTACAAGCCTTACTTTATATGCAGGCCCAGTGACACCTACCCCGAACGCCACATGTGCCCAAACTTCTTGCAAGAGGCCTTATGTTTCTGAACCTCCATCGATGAACATCAGCAAGAGGCAGCATATAGGTACCTTCTTTCACCGTTTCTGTTCGTATTACATTAGCAATTACAATGCTTCGATACATGATGCAGATCCACCATCATTTGACCTTGGCATAGATGATTCTCCCCCGCCAAAGGTTCCTCAAGCTCCGAATGTTCACAACCTTCCACAGAAATCCCCCATATCTGCCATGCCAATGTACAAAACCTCTGCTACCGAAGCACAACATTCATCATCATCTCCGGCCTTGTCCCCTAGAACAACTACCATTCAGGCCGCACGTAATATCGTATTTGAATACCTAGCTTTGCTCGAGGATGCATCTAGCCAGAAAGACATTGTCTTGTATGGTCAACCTATAGTTACCCCTTTCACCAAGGTGCAAGTACCGGAATCACCTGTTCACCCCGCCCCAAGTTGGACTACTGCGCAGCGACACCCAGATCCTGATCCTGAGTTCGTCTCGCTGATGCATCATTGGATCTCTACAACCGAAGGCATTGACTATACAAGGTATGTTAACTGAAACCCACCACCTATCCTTTCGCTTGCATAGCGAACAATTCAAATGTCATATCAATTTCAATCTTCCGCAGCCCATGGATTGTACATCAATTCCCACGGCAACTCATTGTCACGGCTGGCCAGGTCATTCAATTCTTAACCGACCAGGGTTCTTGTGACTCCGAAATGATTGATATACTCTTTCGACGTTTCAATCAGCTAGATGTCACCGTCAACGAGGGCACTTCAGCATTACGTTGGCGTCACTTCCTCGAGACTGATTTTGCTGTAAGCAAATTTTCATACGTGCATTTCATCTATAGACATGTGACCTTCCAAAAACTAATTATATACAATACATGTACCCATTTATCAGATGCTATCCCTTGGTGGTTCTAGTCCACATCAGACACAGGCTGTCTTCAATCAGTTTGCACCCATCAACCATGTCTTACCTCATTGCCAAATGGTTAGTTGTCCATACCAATCCTGTACGTTTTGCCGTCTCACTAGTTGCTCCTGTGATCATGACTGACCTAAACAACACATTGCCCTCTTCTCATCCAGATTATAGTCCCAGCGCTCATTGATTATGTTTGGTGTTGTTACATGTTTGACATGCATTCCTCTCGGGTTGTCATTCTTGATCCATTTAACAATCCATTGAGAGCAGAACTTCACCAGTCCATATTCCCTACAATATGCTCATCTTTAGCTGTATGCTGCGAGGAATTCTTTACATGCTGGATCCTCAACCCACCATCAGACTGGGAATTTGTATATCCACCGCTGTGTGGCCCTGACCTTACTAGGTACATTATCCACTTAAAATTTCTGTTATGATGTCATATATGTCTATTAAACAAATCAAAATTTCTTACTACCCTTAATTATGCCATGAAAGGACCGACTCCGCAATTGCAATGATTCTCATGGCTACGCACTACAATGGAGATTTCTGCGAGTTTGATGGTACTATCTGCAAGGTATTCATACTTGATGATTCTCATCAATCTGAGATTATACACTTTGTACTTTAACACTTATATATCCTTTTTTTTTGAAACGACCAGAGTACATGTGACGACACTCGGAAGAATCTTGTATTTCACGCTCTGACCATCGATGACAACGAAGGCCGCCTGCCTCCGATGCTTTCACGTTTACTTAATTAGCACGATACAGGGAGAAGAGCTCTAAATGTACAATCTTGTAAACTAGTCTTCTCTGTTAGCACGATCTAGTATTTTGAGCTCTAAATGTACCTTAGCAAGGCATGTACCACCTTTATATTTCCCTTCAAACATTGCGATGTAAGCTGCTGCCGAACAAAATGGTATTTTCACAAATCCTTCAATTCTGCGGCTGCACGGTGTCCTAATTAGCCTTTTCCCCATATGCTTTAACCACCTTCTTTATTTCAAATGCGTACACACAATGCCCATATCAATAGCCTTATTGATGTGTCCCATTTATTGCCAACGGCTACGCTCGTCGTCTTTACTCATGGACCAGTGGCCCTACCACTCCCACGTCCATATATTCCACCCCACGCCTGTTCGGTCCCAACCATTGCCCATTCCAAACAACCCTGCCACCTGATTGCTCTAGTTGCTCTTTTTCTTGTTCTTATCCTGAGACTTTCTTTCACGCATTTCTCCACCAAACCATTTGTGTTTTCACGCTGACATGTTCGTTTTCTCATGTCCTTCTACTTGACATATTTGCATCTTAGTTACCTTCTTTATTCAACTTCTCCATCTTTCTGTTCAGATCTGGTACCAACAATACTGAGATCCGTATCTCTGCATCTTTTTTTTTTTGCAGTTCCATGGCCTGGTATGTAGTTTTCCGGGGCAGGAAACCAGGGATCTACAACAACTGGCCCGAATGCCACGACATGGTTTCTGGCTTTAGGAACTGCAACTACAAGAGTTTCAGGACAGAAGATGAGGCTATTCAGGCATACACCAACTACTTCGGCCACGCTGCTGCCCCAAGGAACGACCAGATCCAAGCCACTGCTACGCCGCATTCTTGTGTTTGGAAGGATATTGTCATTGCTTGCCAGTTCATGCTCATCATCTTCCTGATTTATAAAATAAGCAAATAGAGTGCTACCTAGAAATGAGATCGAGTGTAATGATGCTTCTCCCAAAGGCCATATGCAGTTCCCTCAGCTAGTTTCGTACCACCGTTTAATGTATCCGGAGCTTTGTACCAGGAGTCCTAGTTTCGTTTCCGAACCCTTGTATCGTAGCTGTACAATGTACCTCCTTCAAACTTATCCAATTCATTATTCCGTTCAATATTCATCATAACATTTCTTTTAACGATCTTATACTCGGGTCCAGCTCTTGAACTGGCACATGTTTTTTTAACATATTATGCGAAGTGTTTACCAGGCATACAATGATACATACAACTTACTACAACCAGCTAAAACAACTGTGGTTCACATGTCATGTACTACCATTGATGTTATCAAAGCTTAGCCAGTTTTGGTCTAAGAGATCAACTCGTAGTGCCTACACAAAATGACACTCCTTTAACGCTCAGCTCACTCTAGGCAAAATACACTCCTAACACATGCCTCCCTCAATCACTCAGAAAGCTCGACATGTTCTTTCAGCTCCATTGGGAATTCTCCTGAGTTCCACCTCATCATCAGCACATCAGTCAGCAAAGAACACCTCATCCAGTCCACCTTTTCCTAATTCATCAATAGTCATTATTTACGATCAATTCTTACTGAAAAAGTGGACTCAATCGATGTATTTACCTTGTTGACTGATGACACAAGACGCACCCCATTGAAGCATCTCATGTAGTGCGTTATGTACATGGCCGAATCCTCCCTATAAAACATTTATTTTCTAGTCACCAGTCTGGAAAGTCTTGTACCAAAGTACTAATGAGTTTATTAGCGTTACCATGTTGCTCCTGCATGATCCAGTTTTACGTAATTGTCATACATATCTGACAGATCATCATCCCAGCCGCTGAAAAGCTCCTCTTTCAGAAGAAGCAGCCCATCATGCACCTTCTGTGTGAAGGGCCCATGCAATGCTTCTATTTCTTCCTTTGTTCGTCCCACATTAACTGGGTCCAGAACATGCACTGCACGCTTCACTAGATCCCAAACATACAAACACCAGTAACCACGCGCTTTTGTGGGAACCATTATCTGCCACATAGTTGAACCATTATTTAATGTAGTAATCCATCGCAATTCAAGCCAACCATTTAAGTTGGAACAAAGCTTGCACTACTGAAAACAATCTTACCATTCTGCATTGGGGAACGAGGTAACCAATATGATGACCAATGAACATGCTGCGTATTTCTTCAGTTACGACTAGTTCCTCGCTTCGAATCGCCCATTCCTGCAAAATAAAAAACAAATTCACCGGTGTCACGGGAGCTGCCGTCAAATCAATTATTCACCAAGTTGAAAACGGATTTTCAATAGCACATACACTAAACCCAGGGCAAAGGTAGTGCCTCCAAGGATTAACATTGTTTGCTTCCTTCCTGTACCACGAGGACTCGTTGCACTGCATTGCTCGCACAATCGCACACATAACATCAGAACGGACTTCCCCATCTAACCTAAGCTGGTCCTGCAAAGCTGCTCCAGTTATGCTTAGTTCAAACGGCACGGGGTGAACAATCCATTTCCTGCCAATGGAACAAGAATTGATCATTAGGTCAACGCAAAGGACACATAAATGCAAAGGTTTTATTTCCATTGTACCTCTGCAAAGCTTGACCTGTCATGCTTCGCACCTTGTTGTACCTTTCTTCAACAATGCTTTTATTCTTCTGCCTGTAACTGAAACCGAGCTCAAAAGGAGGTCGCCCCTTTTAATGGGACCTACATGCCTTACTTGTGGTGTTATTTTCTCTCCTCGTTCTGGTAATACATCCCCAATACCTGCATCTTCAACGCTACCCTCTACTACATTTCTCTTCACCCGTTTCGAACATAACTTCTTCCTTCCCTTCATTGGAGACTTCCGTGCACCGAGCTTGTACCTCATTTGCTCAAGCCGTCCACCACCTGCACCAACAATCCACAAGCATTTCAAAAGTTCTGTTCTGCCTTCACCTTATAGTTCGTCTCAAGTTACCAAATTTGCAACTTACTTCTTTCTCTAACTTCTTCTGTACTGGTTCCTTCCACATAAGGTGAAATTTTGTCACGTCCCAAACTTGTATTGGTACCAAATGGTGTCCCTGCTCATTCAAAAAAACTTTGTCACTGCATTGTTTTTTGGTACTTCAAAGCTAGTGCTTCATACTAACATAACCAACGAACCTTTTCCATCATCTTCGATTCCACTTGGGGTGCGTTCAAAAACATTCCTCTCTTCTCCCATCCCTGCCAACACCAACACAATACATAATAAAAATATCAACCTAAAGTACCAACCGAAATAGATAATATTCATATGCTGACTAATTCTACCTTCACCCATTGGCGTAGCATCAAAAATTGGGACGTCAGGGTTGCTCGGGAAACCTGTACGGTTCGCCAAAATTTATAAGACTTCCAAAATCTTCAATTCATGTTTTCTACTGAGTTCACGTGTCTTACCACTAACAGGTGTAGACTGAGAACCATCCCCTTCTACCATGCTTTCTTCTTCATGACAATGCTCTACATGATACGTACATATCAACTCATTCCAGAATACTAACCAACACACCCAAACACGTAATTGGTAAACATCCGTTTGACCAAATTGATTTTATGCTGTTCTCATTATAGCATTTTTTATTTTCAAACCCGGATGTTCATAGAATCATATTTGTGTTTCAGTTAGGAACACTTAACCGCAAAAAAAATATATCGTTTTTTTAACTTACCACTTTTCCCACTAGCTGAACCATCTGCTTCATAGTTCTGTCCCTGACCCTGTTCAACCACCCCTTCAGCTGTTCAAATTATAAACGTCAAACTATCACCTGTTCCAATTACAAACGCCAAACTAGTTCTGTCCCACTACCTAATTTTTGGGTTCACAAATTGTCTCACAGCAAAACACAAATATACCTCCAGTTGCTAAAGGACTGTTGCTGCCTGCACATCGCACATTCACCGGCTCTTCCATGTCCCCTGAATCACAACAACCATCATCCACTAACGAATTACAGCCGTAAATAAATTTCCGTATGCGCTCAAAGTTAACACATCTAACCTGGAATAAATGCACCTCTCTCCCCAGAGTACGTATCCTCCCTACCTTCTTCCATGGATGCATTGATATCTCCATCAGCTTCCTCATCACTAAAAAGATCTCCCTCCGGATGTACACCTACATAATCGGTCCAAAAATTAGCAACAAATCACCTACTGCCTCCTTTACTGACCATAGAAAATGCAAAGCAAATAAAAGCACTGCAATGCAGACCTTCATTGCCTCTGGAACATCCAATCCCTCCAATGCTGACCATAGAAACTAGCCTCTTCTTCAACTCGGCTATGGACTCATTCAGACCAATGTACATCCCATCAATCTTGTCCCTCTGAAACTCAAAATTCCTCTTGTTCTGCTCGTGTGCACTATGAGTTGCAGTCCTCAAATGTGCAACCATGCTACCACACGCAGTTTCAATGGCAGAAACCATGCCCTGACACGTGTATCAACATTTATTAAAACAAAAATGTTGATACAGTCAACCAATTATTTGTTAATGTTTGACCTACCTCCTCACTAAAATTGTTTGCAGTATTCTGAGATCTTGTTCCTCCAACCTCTTCATGCCCATCCTCATCGGGACCATCTACGCCTCCAGTATTGAACCCACGCCTCTGCGAAAAGATAACATCTGAACTTCCAAAATACATCTGTTAACAACTTCTACAACAAAAACATAGTTAACCAATCATTACCGGCAACTTCCCAAAATACACCTTGTTAATCTCATCCTTAGTTGCCAAGTCAGTCATTTTATAATGCTTGTACCCACGTATCCTTGGCACTATACCCAAAGGCACGTTGCACCTCCCCAAATCCTTGTGATCCAAGTACAGTACCTGCACATTGCATATTCATTTTTTAACGGTAAAAGCAAACAAACTTGCGGTAATTTACGTTTAGTTATGTTCAATGACACAAACCTCCAGGTACATCCAGCAACCTCCGAGGCGTATAGAGAACTGGTTTCCAGTGATATCCTCTTGAACTTCCCTCGCATTTTGTTTAATGACCGACAAGACGTACTGTGCCCAGTTGCATCTCCTTACATTATCAGGATTTGAGATGAACTCCCACACATTTTTTGGTATCATCGCTTTTCTGTCTACTGGTCCTAGCATGTTTGCACAACAATATGCAGCTAGTGCTATCACGAATTTGTCCTCATCTTCCTGACTGATTGGAACAGCATAGTCCCTTAGCAAAACACGCCTTGCATCTCTTACTGTAGGTAGTACAGATGGTCCCCGTGTCCCAAAGTAATCATGCAACCTTTCTTTCACAACTCTGCTTAGATTGCATTCAGATTCACCCAGTACTATCCCACTGCTCCTAACTCCTAGAACCCTCTCAACAAAACTCTCTGTTAGCTCTATATCAAACCCATCACCTAACCGCAAACACATCGATGCTATATCTAACCTCTTCAACAACCAGAATACTAAGTTGCGGCTGTGGAACATAACAGGATTGAGATGTACAAGACCACCAAGTCCAACCTTTTCTAAGATTACCTTTTTCTCTTCACCAAATGTTGCTACGAGCTCACCAATTGCGCCTGATGAGAATGATCCGTGGAACTTATCTGGGTAGAACGCCAGAGGATCCGATTGATTGTTTCCGTCAGAACCTTCCGGTCTCGCTTCCGCTCCTTCTGGCAAATCGTTGCATTCTTCATCCCCAACTCTTGAACCACGATTCCTTCGTGCAGCGCTCCTTGTCACTGCTGCAGTAGGGCTGGTCGGCGATTCGAACCTTACAGATCTGCGTCGGGCAGGGTTCGGACGCACCATCACCAAATCTGCCAAAAAAATTAGCGCATCTCGATAGTTTCAGATGTTGCATCACGGCTACGCGGAACGGAAAAGAGGGTACCAACTCAGCAAAAAATATTAACGATTTCTCTAACCTGGTGTATTTCTTCTTTCCTTTTTCTCCTCGCCGCCAAGAAGACCTACCGCATCCGTTGTGCCTGCATAGAGCTTGTAGACAGGCGCTTTGTCTTCTACCTTTTTTTTTTTGTCCGTAATGTCATATGGCCCACATTGCAGTGAGTTTTCTCACAGTTATTTCCATTCCACTCGTCACCCAACACTTACGCCCTTTCTCTAGCATTTCATGGGAAAAAACTTATTAACATGGTAAACTCATGTACAATAATCAAAACATCGTTTACTAAACAATCTTGCATCATCGGAATAATTTTTTATCAACTTAGACATCTTCACAACAAAACCGTTGACACAATTAACAACCATTGTCTGACCAAAAGCAACACATTCTTGTTAACGGAATCAGGTACTCAAAAGAGATGACATAACCTTAAACACCACAGAATCTCCATTGTTGACATAATAAGGTTTTCAAAAGAGATGACAGAACCCTAGCACAACAACTACATGGTTCTTCGTCACCTGATTACAGAACCTACCTAGCTATAAACTAAAGCATCCAGGCTGCACCACGAACACACAAAAGGTCCCCACAAGCAAAAGAATTTCAAATTCATCCACTATACAAAATGCTACCAATAGCGGACAAATCGAATGTCCTTCTCTCCAATTCAACCCAGAACATTCTCTGCACTTTGGACTTCCTCTCCGTCCCGATCTGGTCCATCTTCATCTTCCTGCGCACCCGCTGCAGACAATGCTTCTCCAAGATCCAGTGGTACAGCTTCGCCCCCCTCCAGCACATCCTCAAGATCCGGGTCGAACTCCCCAGATCCCTCTTGTACATCTGCAACACCCTGCTCCTTCCAATCGAGTTCCTGCAGCCAAAAGAAATTTTAGCATTCTACAAAAACTACAACTCTGATTCCACAATGTTCTTTTTGTCAGTCACCTTGTTATCTCCAACTTTACGAATCTTGCCACAACAAACTCCAAATTTTATCTGCCCCTTCACAGATTCCTTCACGTACAAACAGCCGCATGGACGAATCAGGCATAAAAACAATTATTAAAAATAGCTGCTCTATCTGCCAGAAAATAACAGATGCAAGATTGCTTTTGCCTTTTTACCTCGTCACCAGACTCCAAAACAACAGACATGCTTTCTCCACGATGCCTTTTCAGCACGTTGCTCACTGGAAGTTCTGCCCGATTGGGACCATCAACCACAACTCCAACTGCAACGTCAGATCCCTAAAAGAAGCAACCAAATTCTTCACAGCAAAAATACCGAAAAAAAGAATTCCATCCAATGAAAGAGTACAAAAAAAACAACAAACAAGGAAAGAAGAATTTAAGACCCACCACAGAACAGATGCTACCGGCATCATCTGATCCAGAATCCATGTCCGGTCAGAGCAACAAATGAAACCAACCTGGAACTCCTTTCTTGCTCCCACGGACGGGTGTACTGAGCCGGCCCACTGTTCTGTTCTTTTATATGCTAGTGGACCACATTGTTCTACTATATCCAGTACAGGGGTCCACACTCAGCAGCACAGCATTTTCGAATCGCTAACGCGGTAACCAAAGGTCTTTGTCCCCGTGGCTAAGACCACCCACTGGTTCTCGTGTGCGCTTTACAACAAATCTGAATCTAGTCACTATGGAACTAAAAGAATTGCGGCCACTTCCATTTGTTAAACTATCCAAGCCTCTAATAATACAGGTTCAACGAAAACCTTTCGCTCAAAATATAAAAATAGAGTATATGAAAATGACCTCGTCACCACTTCCGACAACTTCACGACCACAAATCACAGAAAAAAATGACCTCGTCAACAATTCCAACAACTTCACGACCACAAACCACAATTAAACTACTTGGTCAAATTCTATCAGAAAAAGACGCCCATAAATCACAGAAATACAGGGAAAAAATGTACTACCAACCCAGGGATCTGATATCGCATAATAGTTTAATTCACCACCACAAGTTTTTAGAACTTGTTATCTTCTTCAATATCTAAACAAAATAACAGAAACATCTGCCAGCAATGATAAATGTACTTCCCCACATAGGTTACAATTCTCGCACTAACTAGTTACTGACTAAATTACTCCAATCTGACCAACAATTGGTCAGCTTCCATATGTTCCAACATATTCCAAAATAGTGCCACGTTTACCAACACAAAACAAGGCAACCAAACATCCTATACAAGCATCTGACTTGCAGCAACTAGTTGTTGCTGGCTGACTCCACACTTGCTTATAGTATGTCCCTCTAATCCACACTTGCTGCAGGTCGGTGGCTTCCTTTGCTTGTCCTGCGTGATGTCTCGTTGAGCGCAGGTTGATCTGTTGTGCTGATCACTCTTGCATATGCTACATAGTCTTGGCCTCTTACTCAGTCCTTCATGACCCGGCTTGTCCCTTCTGTTTGTTGGTCTACCACGCTCTCTCTTCTTCTTTGGCGCACGTAGTGGGAAAACATCGGTATCTTCAACTTCCACAGCTTCAACTTCTTCGTGCATCCTCTCTGCCAGTCCAAGACCATCACTCTCTTGTTGAACTTCCCTCATAGCTTTCTTCCCTTGTTCTAGGAACTCTACTGCCAACATGTACGACTGCACATTCCTATCTCCCATTTGAACATATTCCAAGACACTTATCATCAATGATGAGTGCCTGTACGTTTGAGCCATTAAATTAGGGTACGTACACCGGTAATTAGTCATGTGTGCAGGTAGTTGAATCCTTGCTTTCTTCGTCCATCTCTTCAGTACCATTGATTCAGGTATTTCTTTCACGCCTAAAGAGATTAGAACCTGTACACACCAGCAATTCAAAGCAAAGACAGTTATCAACAACGAATAAAGTACATATGATGTTTTACCAGCTGCAAAATAACTGCAAACAGCATTCAATGGCAAAGATTTTTCCTCACCCTGATTATGTGCCTGCAAGGTAGACCGAAGTGCTCAAAAAGGCCACACTCACACCTGATATGACCACCTTCTTCAGCAGTTACAATGTAACTCCCCTTGCACCACCTCTGAACCCTTCCAATTTCGTAATGCTCTGCGATATACTTCACTCCTGGGATGACCTCACTTGACTTGAAAGACTCAGACTGTTGCTTTATTTCAACGAACATGGAGAAAACCTTCGGGGTGTACACTCTTCTCGCATGTGCTACCAATGGGCCTTCATAAAACTTCTTCTTCGGTTCCTGCAGTATGCCAGCAGCTTCAGCAACACATTTACTGCTACAAAATATGAACAGAAAGATGAAAACTGAAAAGCTTCTAGATTCGTACCATTTTCGATCTCTTCTCTTCATAGTTCTCATCTTCGTCACGGATGTACTGCAGCTTTGCGTACTGTTCCACAAAATTGTGCAGAGTGCATGACGGAGGAACTAAGTTCTTAACCATCATGTTAGCACTCTCACTCCTCTGGGTGCTTGTCATCCTAGCACAAAATACGTCCCTAAAGTAGCACTTAGCCCACTTCTCTCGGGTTTCATATATCTGCTTTAGAAAACCATTAGATCCCATATCATATTCAGTAAGCAATGCAGACCACTCATTCTGGAATTCTTCTACTGTCATCATCTCATTCAGCATCTTGTGAAACTTGTCCCTGAAATCACGGTCGCCAGTGTACCTTATTCCCAAGCATTCACCAATCCTCTTGAGAACATGCCACTTGCACCATCGATGCACTGTGTTTCCCCACTCCAAGGAAAGAGCTACCTCCATTGCTCTACATTGGTCTGCACAGCCATCAATTTTTTTACCCAAATTATTTAACAAAATAAGAAACAATTCAACTCCTTATATTAGAAATATGAAAAATTGTTATTAGCTCACCGGTTAATATTGTCCTAGGTTCTTTCCCACCCATTAGCTTTGCAAACTCCCTATATATCCATCTAAAGGTCTCAACTGTCTCATCTGTCATTAGTACCCCAGCTAGAAGAATGCTCTGGAAATGGTTGTTGACACCCACAAATAGGCCAAACGGCATGTCATACATGTTGGTCTTGTACGTGGTGTCAAAAGTAATAGCATCCCCAAAACTCTCGTACTGCATTCTGGACCTTGTGTTGCTCCACATGATAGTCTTGATCCTCCCATCTTCATCGCGATCAATTACATACTTGAAACCAGGATCATCTACCATGAATTCACTGAACAAACGTAATGTCTTGTTAATGTCATCCTCAGCTTCCTCTCTGTTTATCTTCTGGCACAATGATTTCAAACACCGCTTTGTTGTTGGTACGTTCTGCATTTTACCAAAGAAAGAACCAAGAATGCTGTAAAGCTTTGTAATGCCAATATTATTCTGTCTAAGCATCCTTATCAGATCCTTTGTGTACTTGTCAAGGTGGTGATGTGACGGCCAGAGCTTGTTCTCCCCATAGGTTTCTGACAACTCATGGTTATGCTCAGACACATGTTCAACCACTATCCAACCATCGTCATCCGTTCTACCAAGCCGCAGCTTTGCAGGGCAATTAGTCCTGCTTGAAGATGTCTTAAGATCCTTACCAGGAACACCCTGCATATGGGCATAGAAAACAGAAAATCAATACTACAAAATCAAGACTAGATCGATCAGAATCCTTACTGCAGTCAACCAAAACGTTCAATCTTTTGACATTACAGTACTTACACTGCAGCTGCAGTTGAATTCTTGCCCCAACTTGTACCTCTTCTCCATAGGCAGCTTCCTATTCTCTCTGTTGTCAGAATATCTCTTCTTGCCCCACCGTATACCAAAACCACATTCCCATGAATATAGGTTATAGTACTCGTACGCTTCTTCATAGTGGTCAAATTCTGTCCCAACTTTGGGGTTGATGATGTACTCGTCCTCACGATCAGCAAACTTCATAAGAGCCTGCTCCAGAGCACCCTGCCTTCCAAGTGTTTTCTCACGGAAATCAGCCCCGTTTGTTTTGCAATTCCTGGAACCATTGCGTTCGATCTATATTACAACACCATGCAACATAAACAACCTAATAGTATCGTATATCAATAAAATAGGGTCATAGTATCTTTACCTTTTTTGCCAAGGCACCACTGCTGGGAGAGAGCTTGAGACCTCTTGTGGCTCAACTTCAACTATCATGTTGCTGTCAGCATTGTCAGGTACTGTGGAGCTTGCACATATGCTAGTTGATGGAACAACATTCAGATCCATCCTTCTACAAACATCTCCAATATCTCAGTAAAGCATCAAGTTAATGTAGCTCAAGTTAACTAATTGTTTTGTATGCCAGGCACATGTTAACAATCTCAAACAAATAATTGGCACACAGCAACCATACCTATAAACAGGAATGCAAGAAACAGTTGTTTGAACAATCTTTCCTTCTGTTATAGTTTCCATTGCTCCATTGCTTCCCTCTGTCCCTAATAGCTCTAAGCTGGTAATTGGACACATTAAGTTAGCACTTGTACAGAAATACTTTCTCTGACAAAATATATAAATACATTGCCACCAGGTAGCAAATGCTATTACCACCTATTGCTATGCGCTCTTTCGATTGTTTGTACTTCTCCAACCAAATCACCAGATTGTTCTTGGTTCGATCCCATTGATCGATCGTAATTAAACCTGAGGTTTCAAAATGCTGTGTCCCTTGCCATTGTCATCTTTGAATATCAGGTTCTGTCAAAATTTTCCGTGATAGGTATAGCGAAACACAACACAGTTACATTGCGTCAGGTCGTCGAGATCAGAGAAGGAAGAAAGGAACACAAATGTTTAAGAATACCTGAATTTTTTTGAACTTGTTATTACTAGTAGAAGGATAAGCAGGGATCAGATGAATATGCCCTTTTGGACGGTTTGTTGCCATCAGGGAGGGAGGGAATCTGAACCAACCCGGCCAATCACGGAGGAGCAGTATTGAATCAGCCTGGGCCCTGCCCGTACCAATCAGTCCACGTCTGTGTTGAGATGTTTCGCGAAATTTTTTTCGTTGCATGGCATATTAAATGTAGTCGAAAAAAATAACCCATTATATGGATGGAGTGTACTTCGCGAGACGAATCTAATGAGCCTAGTTATGTCGTAATTAGACAATAAATTGCTACAGTAACATGTGCTAATGACGGATTAATTAGACCCGTTAGGTTCGTCTTGCGATTTACTGACAAAATCTGTAATTAGTTTTGTAATTAGTCTATATTTAATACTTTAAATGTGTGCCCGACATACTCGAAAAAAATTTCGCGTTTCATCTAAACAGGGCCATGTCTGTCTCCTGCTAGAACCAGACTTGTTGAGGAGATGGCAACACGGGAGGCAACAACAACGCCTGCCGAGGCTCACTCGGGGTAAGGCCACACAATCTTCTCTCGTGTAAGGACATGGGCATTGCTTCTGTGCTGTATCTGTATCACTGTTGTGCTCTCTGAGTGAGCCTGATGAGAGCTTCAATGCAAGTTCAGTTACTCCTCGCCGTGATTGATCAGCCAATCGAGCAAGGGACTCTGAGACTCCATGGCGGATTGGAAGGTCGCGGTGGTCGGCGACGGTGGAGAGCGGGAGGCCGCCAGGCCAGCGCCGCGCGTGGTGGTGGCGGGCAAGAAGACGACGACGAGGAAGGATAAGGCCCACGAGAAACATGGCCGCAAAACCCGAAATCGACTCGGCCTACTAAAAACAGAGCCGCGGCCGAATTTGGCCCAAATCCGTATTCCCGAGAAAAAGCCCTCGGCCTAGCTGGGCCCGCTCAAATTCGGATCGCGATTATTTATCGCGATCCAATTTAGCCCGCCCATAAACCGGCCCGGCCCATAACACAGGGCCCGTGGCCGGTCTCTACGCACAGCACCCACGTGCATCTCGGCCGTCCATCCACCATCGAGCGGTCGAGGCGGTTAAGAAACCGGATCGCGAGGCGGGCCCGGGCCCCTCGCCATGGTGATGGAGGAAGCGAAGCGGCTGCACGCGCGGCTGCTCCGCCGCGGCGAGCGCCGCCTGCAGCCGCTGCTCCTCCGCGTGCTCGCCGCCGGCGACCTCCGCTACGCCGCGCTCCTGCTGGAGTCCTTCCCTTCGTCTTCTTCGTCTCCGCCGTCCGCGCCGCTCCACAACCGCCTCCTCCACGCGCTCGCCTCCGCGCGCCACCAGCTACTGCTCCCCGTCTTCTCCCGCGCCCACCGCCTCCGCCTCCTCGCACCGCTCTCCTTCACCCTCCTCTTCTCCGCATCCGCCGCAGCATCCTCCTCGTCCACGCGGTTCGCTGTGTGCGCCCACGCCTTGCTGATCAGGTCCGGCCACTTTGCTTCCGGCGGGGACCCGTTCCTCGCCTCCGCGCTCGTCTCCTTCTACGCCAAGAATCGCCTCCTGGCAGAAGCAAGGCGGGTGTTCGACGAGTTGCCGCGCAGGGACGCTGCCGTGTACAATGCGCTGCTCTCGGCATATGCAAGGGGCGGGCTCATCGATGCCGCGGAGAAGCTGTTCGAGGAAATGCCTGAGAAGAATGTGGTCTCTTGGACCGCGATGGTGTCTGGTTACGCACAGAATGGGAGACACGAGAAGGCGGTAGAAACATTCTTGAAGATGTGGGAGAAGGGAGGTGTGAGGCCAAACGAGCTCACGGTGAGCAGCGTGCTGCCTGCGTGTGCGGCTGTCGGTGCGATGGAGTTAGGGAGGAAGGTGGAGCGGTACGCGAGGGGGAAGGGCCTTCTGAAGAACTTGTATGTGGCGAATGCATTGGTCGAGATGTATGCCAAGTGCGGGAGCATTCGGGGAGCTTGGAAGGTGTTTCAGGGCATCGGACAGCAAAGGGATCTTTGTTCTTGGAACTCGATGATCATGGCATTCGCTGGCATGGCCTGTGGAGGGAGGCACTGGTCTGTTTCATAAATTGAGGGTGAGGATTTCTTCTTGTAATATTGCATTCAATTTGGTTGCAAAGATGACTGAGAATCAATATGTTTTAACTTTTAAAGCATAAAACTAGTGACTATGTTATGTATTATTACATTGCCATTGCTAAACTTGAAGCTGATTTTTTTCTCTGTTTAGATGGCAGGGGTTAAACCAGATGGTATTACATTGCTTGGAGTCATTTTGGCCTGTACTCATGGAGGCTTGGTGGATGAAGGCAAGCTGCTCTTCAACTCGATGAGAGAAGAGTTCGGTCTTAAGCCAAGAATTGAGCACTATGGTGCATGGTTGACCTTCTGGGGCGTGCCGGTCTCTTAAAGAAGCTGAGGGTCTGATAGCAAACATGCCAGTGGAGCCTGATGCCGTAATCTGGGGAGCGTTACTTGGAGCTTGCAGCTTCCATGGCAACATAGAACTAGCAGAAATAGCGGTGGACAAACTAATGCACCTGGAACCGCAAAACACAGCAAACCTGGTGATCCTTTCAAATATATATGCATCATGTGGCAAATGGGACGGTGTTGTGCCCAGGTATGGAAGTTACTGAGGGAAAAAGATCACAAGAAATCAGCTGGGTACAGTTTCATTGAGTTAGATGGTCAGGATGCACAAATTCCTGGTTGAGGATAAGTCACATCCAAGATTTGAGGAGGTATATGAAACCCTGGATAGCATCACACTTATCATGAAGCTTATCAACTTGGAAAATTCAGAAGAGGAAGGCTAATTTTTTCTGCCACCACCTTCCTTCTCTCTTTTTCAAGCCACCTAGATATGGGAAGAAACTGAGACAAAGCCACTCAACATTGATTGTGGACATGCCAAGATTGCTCTGATCTTCCGTATAAATTGAACTGCAAGGGATACATCCAGGAGGCAACAGAAGATGTGATGTGCCAAGTGAATGCACCACCTGAATGTAAACGGATTTTCTTACTACTAAATGGTTGCTTCTATTCCTGCCTTACTATTCAGAGGTGTAAGAGTACGCAGGCAGGAAAATAAAACACCATGTAATTGCATGACATACCCCAAGTAGGTGCATTCCTCCGCTTTCTGCTTCACGGGCTAAATTATTGAACAGAAACTAGAGCGCTATTATTGAGAAGCTTATGCTTAGTATTGACGTGTTGTATGCTCTCTGCTTTTCTGCATTTAGCTAAATGCCTCACTAACTTGTTTGATGTGGCAGGTTACCATGGAAGACGCTAGAGGGAACTTCTAAAACTACATATTTATGCATGAGTTGGAAGTATGATGCAGGAATGGTCGATGTCATCTTTTGTGGCCATCAGTTCACTTGGTTCCCCTGTATAGCACTTTTCACCTGTGGTCTTCACCCTCATATTGGCTGGAACCTGGAAGCAAGGCAAACATGAAATTATCAAATGGCAGAAATTGAATATGCCCCTCTGCCTTTGCAAGAAGCCCCATTTGTCCTCTTGCTTTCCTAAAAATGTGGAATATGCCCTCTGCCTCTTGCAGTTATATATTTTGTCGGTGCTTCATTGGTCCTTGGTTCCTTTTTCTTAGCTGTGACTAGTATATTGAACAAGTTTACATGGTTTTTTATGTGCTGTGTATCAACTGGATTCTAGAAACTTAAAAATGACTTCTGGTGCTGCTTAAGGTGTGAACATACCAACACAAATAGGGAGAAAGATTTGCTCAGATAGGACACTCCAGAAGGATACAGGAGACAATGGTCAAGTTCAGATTGCCATGTGATTTGGAAAAAACAATTTCTCCATGTCAGTTTCATAATTAGAAACATAATCATAACGTAATATGCTTCACTATGACTTGTAAGTGTTGATGACCGAACCATTTTGATGAATATTACTTTATGTTGTCTTTTAACCTTTTGAAATTAAGTCGCACTACGATTTTTTTTTCCTCGTCCTTTTGTGTTTGAAAAGTTGTTGACCAGATAGTGCTCTGGATCTTTGATGACGCCTTGCACTCAGGAGCTACCAATCAGATTACTTAGCCAAATAGGATAAGGTGGCGTCTGAGCCATATATCATCTGATACATGGTAGCCGATTTAAGTATTGTATCAATTTCCTGAGTTACAGTGATAGTGTGGAACCAATCTGATGCTATCCATAAATAAAACAATTAATACTATACAACATTGTTCCATTGCAGCTATCTCCATGACTCCATCAGCTAGTAGAAAAATATACTTGTTGCTTCGTTTTCAAAATGAAATTAAGAGGAAGCTGAATCGATTTGGCAACACCAACTGCTGGCACTAGTTTATGGTTGACCTGACTGACCTGACTCCAAGTCTTTGGCCTCTTGTCTTGCCGCCCAATCTTGTCGTTCATGTCGTGTCAACACGCAGCGATACCCTTCTGGTTCATGTTGTGGTCGACATTGCAGCGATCTACTTGGAAACTTCGTTGGTTGAAATGGACACAGCGATTTGTTTGAGGTCGTGATCAGTAGCGTGGTCGGTGTGCCTTAACCACATGATAATCCATGACCGGTCTATACTGATTGGAGGGCAGGCACAGCCATGCATGAGATCGATGTCGTTGGCCATGAAAGGGATTGCCACCTACTGATGTAAAACAATTAAGTGTCCTCCTTGGAACATGTATGTCAAAGATTCCTACATTGTACCCACTGCTATAGTACATCTTGAGATTTGAGCAGATCATCTCATCTGTGGATGCCAAGAACTTGTTTGTTGGAACATGGTCTAAAGCAAGTAGGGTGTTCTCTATTTACTTTATGTTGGTAATAACTATGATCTTATTTTGTTTATACTAGAAGGTGATCTCAGAATCTCAGATGAAGATTTGCTTTCTTTCCTTCTTTTTTGTGACAAATTAGACACATTCTACAATTTAAATTTACCACTTGGACAATATTAGCAAGAAATGAACATATCATCAACTCAAGTACACAACTTTGTGCTATACTGTCCACATAGTGTGCTACTCCTTCCAAGATCTAAGTGAGAAATAACAGTTTCAAAACTCCAAGTAGTGCTGTCAGTTAAGCCCTTGCAATCGCTATCAGGCTAATAATTATGCTTAAGATATGCATGATTGATCTTTATCTTGCGAAGACTCCAAGTCATCGCCGATTTTGCTAACAAGTCACACTGTCTATTTGATGATGCAACCAGTGTTGTCGTTATGGTGAGGTCAGTTAGCAATTGCTGTTCTAACTACTAGTGCTTGGTTCAAAAGGTATCAGCCTCCATTTGTCTATCTAATTTTTTATTTGTTTTCAGTTGTCGTCGTCGCAGAAGACCTTGACTCAACAAAATAAATCCAATTAAATGGAACGGCTCACATGGACGCCAATGCAACAGTTCACGAAGGCTCGGACGCGATGGAGTCATGGATGATAACGGCTTGAACTGCACAGGGCGTGCGAGTCACTCTTCAAGCAAAAAGGGAAAACAAAAAACTTTTCTTTATCAATTAAAGCCTTGCATTTCACCTTCTATTTTTTTTTTGGGGGGGTGGGGGGGGGGGGGGTGGGTGAACGGGGGGTATTTCTGAAAAAAAAACAAGTGTGAAATGTGCAGTTAAAGTTAACGGTAATGGTGGGAGTCGGACGTCCGATGCGTCGGATGTAAACCCTCCGCAGGCCACTGCTCGCCGACGCGCGCCGCGTCCACGAACCAGCAGCCCTCTTCCTCACAGCCGGCGGCCCCTCTTCCTCCTCCCCACGGCCTGCTCACAGCTCCCTTCCTCTCCTTCCATGGCCGGCGACGCGAGATCTTCCATGAAAAACGGAGCGAGGTCATCTTCCTCGTAGAGACAGCGAGCTCATCTTCCTCCTCCCCATGGCCGGCGGCTTGTGAGCTCCGCCTTTTCATGGACGACGGCGAGATCCTCTTCCTCTCATCATGGTCAAGGAGGCGCGAGCTCCCTCTCCACCATGGCTGGCGGCAAGAGCTCCTCTCCCTCTCCCCCCCATGGCCGGGGTCCAGCCCCCCTCGCCATGGCCAGGGTCAAGCTTCCCCTCGCCATGGCCGGGGTCGAGCTCCCCCTCGCCCCATGGTGCGGCGAGAACCATGGTGTTGTAATAGAACTTTTTCAATGTTGCATTATACGATGTGATGTTGCAATAGCTTTGTTTTCGATGTTGCATGAAACATAGCTCCGATTGTTGTGACGGGAATTTTTTACTCCCCCGCATCCAGATGTTTCACTATGTTTCAGTAGAATTTTTTTGACTGTTGCAGTTGCATGATAGTGGTGTGCAATAGGTTTGTTTTAATGTTGCAAAAATCGAACGATGAATAACGATGTTACATGCAACATTGCACGATGTTGCGGCGGAAATTTTACTCCCCGCACCCAGATGTTTCACTGTGTTTCGGTATATAATTTCTACATGTTGCAAACATGTATTCTCAATGTTGCAAATATTTACTTTTTTAATGTTGCAACGACCGTCCGATGGAAAAATTCCATCGGACGTCCGGGCGCCAGCAATCCCCTAAAGTTAATTGTGATTGTGTTTAGCAGTCATTCTCCAGAAATGAACAGGCACAGGCAGGATGCGCTCTTACTGCGATAAGGAATTAGTGGCAAAGATCTTGTTCCCCAGTTGAGGGCGCAATGCACGTTGAGATTAGGATGGCAGCGAACTGCCCGAGAAATAATTAGATTTTACTGTGATTAGTAAAGTTATAAATGCAGAGACAGTGAGAGCGACTTGTGTGTCTTCATATAAATACCGAGTCAGCCACCCACTCTCTTCCATTAACAAAGCTCATCCATTCAACAAACCTTGAGACGCCTCACGCCTGGCTGACAGAGAAGACGCACAAGCCGGGGTAAAGCAAGCATCTCTCTCTGCCTCCCTGTTCTTGTTTCTTGCTCTTCTTCCTATCTTTCTGTTCGTCAGAGGTTCTGCAAAGCTCCTTCACTTGATTTGCTCTTCAATTCTGCTCTTTGCTTCACCGATCTTGTGTAATGTCGTTGTCATTTTTTTTTTTTTGGGTATTCCATCGCTATATGCCTATATGCTTGTTCTTGACCCTTGACTGCCCTCTGCGATTTCCTTCCTGCAATTTCATCTACACTGCATAATTCACAAGAACATGAGAGATTGGGATGGGTTTGCTTCAGTTTTTTTTTTTTTTTTTGGTCAAACAAAATCCTTATTTTTAGGCATTGTTAACAGCAATGGAGGTGGTTACATCTTGTTCTTGCTGATCAGAGACTCTCATGATCCCAATTAATTATGGGAGGTTGCGTGCCATGGCTTGCAGGTAACCGGCTCTAGCTTTGCCTCACGCTTGTCTCGGTGGCCGGCCAACCATGGCCACCGTGGGGCAGCCTGGCGCCCTGAGAAGGATCACCGTGCACTACGCCAACTCGCCCACGCGCAGCACGGGAGACGCAGACCTTGACGACCTAGACGACGACCTGCTCCAGTTTGTGCTTTCTGATCTTCTTCCTGGTCAGGTATGGTGCTGCTTCTTCTTCAGCTCTTCTGCGCAAGTACGACATGGAATTTCTTTAAGGATCATATATATCTATCTAATATCTTTGTTTCTTCCGAGAACACACAGGAGACTTGCATATCATTTCAGTAGCCTTCATTCTTGCACAAGTAGAATTTCGATCTTTACTGAAAATAATCTGGCCCAAAACAAGCACATATTGAAAATCCTTTGCAATTCAGGAGGGTTTGCACCAATCGTTCTTGGAAGAAGCATACAGCAACCAGAACCACATGAGAGGTGCCCACCTGATAAGTCACAGTCACAGCGCTACCATGGGGAGAGCAGCACTGCTGCTGCAGCATCAGCGAGTGCTTCCGGAACTTCGGGAATGGAAGAACAGATCGCCTCGGACTTTGAGTACGCCAAGCGGCTGCAGGAGATGGAGGATCAATATGACGGTATGGTCTGCCTATGATGATTCGTATATCCAGATGTGTTTTACATGATGTTACATCTCATATTGTGGTCCCTGTGTTGGTCTTGGCTTGATTCTTCAGATATCAGCTGCGTACCCTCTCCATCAGACTCTGACGATGACGATGACGATGATCATGACCATAACGACGAAGAGGTGATTGCTCAACTTGTTCTCTCTCCTTTTGTTTCTCCTCGAATGTGTTCATCTATCTTTCTGAATTAACAACTCTGTTAGTATATGGAAAGCAAAAGAACTTGAAGATTCTGATAATTGTGTTTGCAGCCTGACAGGCAGGATGGTAATGATGATGATCCAGACAACATGACTTATGAGGTTAGTGGTATATGACATGTTTTTCTGTTTCTCTTTTCCGGTGACATGTAAAGCTTGTGAACAAAATGGAGCTATGCATGTAGTGTGTACCTTTACACCTGGTTTGGAAAGGTTGCTGATTCTTGCACTTCTTCTGTGCTACAGCAAAGGCAAGCACTCGTGGAAGCTGTGGGGACGGAGGACAGAGGTTTATCCGATGAGCTTATCTCCTATCTGGAAACATGGAAGTACAAGGCATCAGGGTCAGGGTTGTTCTCCAGGAAGACAAACCAAGAAGAGTATGTCTGCCTTTTCATTTTCAATTGCAGGTTTTCAGAATATTATGAACTGTAAATACACTTGGGGCATAAATATCAATCCATGTGTGCAATTACAACTTGTGACTGTGAGATGGATTTTTTTCCAATATTACTGACAAAATAGTGATAATTTCCATTACGTTGCTGATGATTTTCTTTTGTTTGGATGCAGCTGTACTATCTGCCTGTCTACTTTCAGAAACCGAGAAACGATGATGAAGTTGCCGTGCAAGCATTACTACCACGCTGCTTGTGTCACCAGATGGCTCAAGGCCAATAAGGTAAATCCCGCAGACGAAGCATGCTCTTCTTGTACTTGCCGTTCCATTACAGTTACTTGGGCTTTGTTCACCATAGAGAATAAGAATATGTAAAGTTTTCTGACTAGAATTTCTTCTTGTTTTTGTGAAACAGACCTGTCCTGTCTGCAAATATGAACCGTTTGGACCTTCCTAGCATGCGACCAAAAAGATGAGACGATGAGGCATCACGCCAAGCTGGCTGCACCATCTACCCTTTTAGTGCCAAGAAAACTGAAAATAAAAAAATTGCAAGATAATCCAAAAGGAGAAAAAAGAAAAGGGAAGCAAAAATTAGGAAATACAGATGCTTGATCTCACCCAAGGAAAAGAAAACAAAAAAAAAGTTTGATCCTGGTTTCTAGCAGGGTTTTATTTTCCCTTTGGCTTTTCTGGCTTGTGGGTGTACTTAAGAATCACAATCACCTTTGGCTTTCTGGCTTGTGGAAATGTACTTAAAAATCACAATATAGGAGTATGTTAGAAGCTTGTTGTTTCTTTCCATGACCTGTACCTTTGCTGTGCGATACAATTTCCTTTTTCACGCAGCAGGCTGCGTTACCTTTTGATGTATTGGATATTTACTGCTCGTAAGAATGGAGTGGAAGCTATATTCTGTCTCTCCAGGCTCCATTTTTTGTTCTCTCTTCGCCGCTTGATCTCCAACGAGATTAGGCTTTTAGAGTTTGGGGTGCCTCCGGCGAGGTTATAGGTTCTACATTCTACGAAGTGATCTGTAGAGGAGGCTTAGAGGAATGCGCAGAACAAGCCGCACGGGGTAGTCGATGAGTCCAAGCAAAGATGACCATAGCACGATAGAAGCACAATCGGTGGTCATCAAACTTCTCTTTGAAAAAGAAAAGGTTTTATTAGACCATGATCCAGTGAACAGAGCAAATAAACACGGATAGAAGAACAAAAAATAAAGGCAGACATGATCCAGATTCTATTTTTTGATGGAAATGATCCAGATCCTCACACATCGAGCAGAAGCCGTACATCCAGGCATCCATCTGCTTCTATGCCGACTGAGGCAAATTCCTTATCGTTCCTTCCCGTTTCGTGATGCTCCAGTTTGAAACATGCGTGGCAGAATGCATATGGGGTACATCGCTGTTCAGTGTTCACATACTGACCTCAACATGCATGCTCATCCCTCACTCAATACCCAGACATGAAAAGAAAGGAGAAACAAAATCCATCTGATTAGAACAAAAAGAAAACACACTTGCCGCAGATAACAGGAAGGAGATTGTATTGGCACTCCTATGGCATGAACATGACATACATGACAGAGGTTGTTAACTTGTGATAGTCACAGCAGGTCATTCAGTAACATGTCATAGGTACCCTAAAAGCTATGGGTTGCACCGCTCCCAGATTCCCAAGCCAAATCCAACTCACTATCTCACTCACACATCTGTAGTTACATCGGTGCACGATCATTGGAAACTGTCCGTAACGGCAATACAAAGGCTCCAAAAAGAGGAGAGAACACATTAACTAGAACCTAGGACAACTTTCCATCGCGACTTGCCAGCAACCAGGCAGGATATTGTTGCTTAGACACTTACATCAACCGATCTCAGAGTAGCTTGACGTTCACCATGGTAACGTGTTACCACCCTGCCCTGCACCAAACAGCCCACTCTCCACCAGTTCATTAGTGATCAGGTGGTCAAGGTCCTCCAGTTCTTGGAAGGAATCATCAACCTTTGAATTTGCAGCATTGCCTCCAGTAGCAGCAGCAGCTGGATTGCTGCTCACTGACTTCAAACTGTTATTTCTGCTGGGGACGGCACTGACTGTGTTATTGTTGATCACATTGCTAGGGCAGGTACCAGCTGGAGCCGCACCCTTTACTGCACTGTTGTTATTACTGTTATTGTTACTGATACGCAACGCCTGCTCCCCAGAAGCAGCAACATTGGGGGTAGAAGCTCCTGATGCGAGACCACTGCTTGCATTAGGTGCATCCAGTGGAGGTTGCTGCGCAAAAGAACGGCTATTATTCTTCTTAACTTCCTGCAGCAGCTGATTAAACACATGCTGCTGGTATTGTGGGCTAGCACCAAAGCCCTGGAGATTGTTTTGCTGTAGCATAGGCTGCTGAAATGATGCAGGGTATTGGAATTGCGCAAGCTGCGCTGGACCAGGTCCATGGAAGGATCTGGCTGCTTCCAGTCGTATGCCATTGTGCATTGCTGCAGGGCCTTTGAAGATGCTTGACGCCTCCTGCTGAAGCAAAATCTGATTTGCACTGGAGCTTCTGAGTATGTTCTGGTAACTGTTTAGAGCTGTAGCATTCTGTAGAGCGTTATTGCCAACGGCTCCAACACGAGGAGTCTGGGTGTTCACAGGAGCACTTGTCTCTTGCTGGACACCCATTACTTTGATGTTGCTCTGGTTATTCACAAGGCTAGCAGCAGCCATGAGCTGTCTTGAATCATCGATATTCTGAAACTTTGCGATAGTTTTAGAATAACTATTCAGGCTCTCTGCATATGAACGCAGAAAATATTAGAATTGCAGTGCAGGTAAATGGGGCAAATAGGAAGCAACAGCAAACGGTTGTTACTAGATAAAACTGAAGACGCTGACAGGTAAATGCGCCCGATCATACCTTTTGGACCAAGATTATTCTTGTGGCTGAACTCAATCAAGTCCTTCATGTGATTCACCACCTCCGATATCTAACAAGGACGGGCCACTATCAGCATGGAACGCGCATATGTACATATTGAACTGTAAAAGATACAAGGGGAACTCTAGTTACCTGCAGGCAGCGTATATATCTTTTGGAAAGCCCATGTTCATTTAAGGTGTGATGGTCTAGATTTTTTGCTAGTTGCCGTGATGCAGTGACAAACCTAACAGTACAGAAGGAAAAGGATTAGATAACCAAAAACAATCCTGTTCTGTGCAAAGCACAATATTTCTCATTCACTGTGCCAAAAGAGCACTACAAAATTGGATGTCAAGTACTGAAGGTGAAATATAGGCTGACTAACATGTTGCAAATGGTTTGTGCATCATTGTTTGATATCCCAGCTGGTCCACTTTCATTGACAACAGTTTGGTATTTCTGGGCAACTTGCAGCAGATTATTAACCTGGAAAAAAGTGTTGAGTCAAAGATCAGATAATAACACCGAAGTTAACATATACCACACAAGGGGAGTTCACATCCAGGTGCAAGGTATATGCAAGGTTAGCACCCTCAACATGACAAGTACGCATTAGAATAAGAACATGGCACCCTCAACATGACAAGTACGCATTAGAATAAGAACATGGTGAATCAGGGGTCCAAATTTTAATATTTGATCTTCTACTAGGTTTCTTGTAGATGTAAAAAAATTCCAGGACACAAATAAAAACATATAAACATATGGAAGATAGTGAACAAATGTGAGTAGTCAAAAAGAAAGGCATTTTTCACCCAGTAATCTAGGATCCAACGATTTTTGCTGCGCCATATAATTTGCATCCCATAAGGTCAGGCGCTAAGCAATAAATACATATAGGCAAGCAGGATTATACTATCATAATTTTGTTGCAAAATTAGTCTAAAAATTGAAGCAAAAAGAAAAGGAACAGCATGCTGGACTAAGAACCCCACCTGTGGTGCTATAGTCTTGCGAGTGGTATACTCCTCATGGCGTCGTGAACAGAACTCCCAGGACATTATCTACACAGTCCACAGGCAATCAGGAGATAAGAATGGTCATCAAATGCAACTCCTTTCAAACATTAAATGCCCACAGATTGCCTATGAAAATATGGACATGTTACCAAAATTGCTAACGGCATGTCCAAGCTACCACAACAGCTAAGCAACATACCTTCAGTTCTGGCGTGAAAATGATTCTCAGATGACCCTCATGTATAACATGTAGATGTTCATAAACACTTTTTTGCACAACTTTTGCATGCTCCAGCACCATTTGTCCATTAGGCAACCGGAATTCGTTGGGTGAGTCAAAGTATAGGTATTCGTCGATAACACCGTGGTCAAATCTAATTTGGCAGAGTCTAGGAAGTACTTCATAGGCAGCATCTATCAGACAGATCAAAGACAAAAGGGACAGAAATTAAATTAGTGAACTCAATGGTGGACATTGAATAGAAAACAGAAAAAGGACGAAATAAATCATGATCTGCAAGAATAACGCACAGATTTTAAGAGATAAACTACTCAGAACAGGCATGCTGCGGTGTTCATCTATGTTATCCTCATGCAAAGTGCGCAGAAGATTGTGTGGTCATAAAGCGTATCTGGCTTTACCAGATATTCCATGTGAGAAAGTGCGCATCACAAGGGCATCACTTAGTTGTTCCAGGTGTTTGGGAGAAATCAGGCAGACTACAGGTGTTTGAATGAACCATCTTGTTTCCAATTTGAGACCAAAAACAGAGGGTTCAAAACCTTACTCAGCCTGCAAATTTTAGATCCTTCATGTTTCTTTGTTTGCTTCATTCATTTCAAAAGCATTCACCTGATACAGAGTTAACTGGACAGCAATCCTCATAGGATATTTTTATTATTTATTAATGCTTATGAATAATTGATATTATTATATTTTCTAGTCTGGAATGGTAATGCCTTCCTGTAGAGCACAAGAAGCCTACCAACAGTGGGTTAGGCTTGATCACAAAGACGAACTGAGGAAGTTAAGAATTGAAACAAATGAAAGCAGCAGCATCAGGAAGTATGCCACAGTTGCCAAAGATCAACTTACCATATCCTTTACCCCCATGTGTATTGCAAATGTCACACCGCCACGTATCCTGTAGCATGAAGAAAATAGAATTGTATGAAATGTGTGTCCATCACATTTTTTTATATAACGAATAAAGAAATTTAACTGCTGCAAGCTACAATGGAAGTCTTTACTGCAGAAAGTTGTACCTATAAATTCTATTTTACAACCGTTAAGTCACTTCATAAATTAAATGTGGTTTTCAGTAACCCAAGCAGAACTTTACAGTGATGTTAATCGATCTAACACTAAACATCAAACAAAGTGATGTTGGACCATGAAACAAAGAGCACTGTACACAAAGAGGTTTGAACTATTAATTACCAGAGCTTTCTGTGGAGGAGCAGCTGAAGAATTCCCTCTGTTTTCATAAGACGAGACACACCATCTTTCTCTTGCTCGTGGTGCAAAGTACTCCTCAACAAGTTTCCTCCAGTATGTTATAGAGTTATTCTAGAATACATCATTCGAGTAAATTGTATTGCCAATAGCTTGTACCTCATAATCCCACAAACAATTAAAACTATAGAGAAACTCACCTCCGGACGATGACGCTTGTGAAACAAATACTGCAGTATCCTGCGAGAACAAATCCCATTCTCGACAGGAGTCCTGACAGGACCACCTAACTGCATTCCAGGCTGTGCCAGTGGTGGCCTAAGTTGAGGTTGTCGAGGAATACCAACTTGGGGTTGTTGTATCTGAGAAAAGGGTTGTAACAGGTGCTGCTGCTGCCGTTGCTGAAGCTGCGCCAGTTTGTGCTGCTGGATCAAAGCTTGAAGCTGTGGGTTCTGTGACCCTTGGAAATGAATAGAATTTGGACCATTGACCAGCTGCTGAAACAGCTGTTGGTTCACAATATCACCCTGACTAACATCAATCCTTGATTTCTTGTGAGCATGCGATACACCGCCAGCATCAATCACAGGTTGTGATGTTACACTTGAAGACCTCCGTTTCTGCACCTGATCTTGGGGTAGACTCTGTTGCATGATGGAACCATCAATGACTGAAGAGCCAGAGGTGTTATTGGATGAAAATGACATTGGTGAGGCAGGAACCCGCATGAATGAATCACCATTCATACTAGTACTTGGCTGTAGCTGGGCACCTCCGGAAAGCGATGAGTTGGCGTCTGTCACCAAAGAGCTAACTCCAATGCTTGGCCCAGAGGAATTTGTAGTGCTAATTGGAACACTACCATTCATCTCCCTGGCAACATGTCCAAGGTTAAAGCATGCACCCCCAGACACGGAGGTCCAGGGATGGGTTCCGTTCATTGCCTTGTAGAATCAAGTAAAAAAGGCAAGGCACATATCTTGAACTGCTAATATAGACCTTAAAATATTTAGCTAGAACCTGCAAGAAGAAAGTAGGTATTAGCACTAATTAAGTAAGACATGCAAAAAGAAGCAGGTATTACCACTAAAAAATTTGCAAAGTGAACTGGTCGAGTTCACATCAGAAAATTGAGTTCATCTCAGTAAAAAGTGAACCTACCAAGGGCAGGTTTCCTGACCGTAAACATTGCAAGTAACAGAGTATAACAAAGAGATCAGAACTATATCACACAGTAAGCTGGAACAAAAAGAGCCCGAGCCAACTTCAGGATACACAAAGTACACTGGCAACAAAAGTCACCAAGCTTCAAGATACACCTAAAAGCATCCCAGAACCCAAAATTCAGGTATTTAGTCGTTTATTAGTATAGATGAAGAGTACCATGAAACGCAAAGCACTAGGGAGCAGTGTACCCGGGTGCCTCCTAGGCAACCGGCACGTGAGATGTTATGCCAGTGCACCTGTGTGACTGCCTGGGCCATGAACTAAGCCAAAATTGACACCCAACCGCCAGCTAGGCACCGATTCTCCCCAAAATCATAGCAGATGGGTAAGAATGCTGCCTATTCTCCCAAACATTGTACAAGATGAGTTTTTTGTTCTTTTATCTATTTATTTATATATATGGCTATCTGTAACCCCCTTCATTAATCAGAGGTATTGCAGCTTGTGAAGATCTTCTATGCCCAATCTTGAAAATCAAAAAGAAAACAGACAATCTCTACATGTATGAAGCTAGGAGACATTCTGCAGCAAGAATGGACAATACATGATTGCATATAGAGAAGTAACACTGGAAAATACTCAAAAAGCAAGAACAAAGACATGCTTTGGAACAATAACCGTAGAAAAGAAAAATAATACTAGAACATCTATCAGTCACAAACAACTAAAATCATGGAGCGCTTTTGTTCTATTGCCTTCACCAGCCATCCATATGTTCAGTCTTTTGGGGGAGATGGCCCAAGTATCATTTTGTCATTGCTCTACATGTTGGGCCGGCTTGTGTGAAGCAGCCCAAAAGGCCTGGGGGCGGTGTATTTTGCGAATGGAGGCCCGAATGCGCGTGTCGCGCGGTGCCACTGTGCCAACAACAAGAACATAGCAAAGACAGATACAACGGAACCCAAGCAAACGGTAATAGCGCTGTTGGAAGAAGAAAGGATGCAGTTTGCTACCTGACCCAAGTTAATCCCTACAGAGAGAAAAAAAAAAGTAGAGGAGATTTGGGGTTTTCCCCCTGGTAGAACTTTGGGGAATAGATTGGGCGTGCTCGTCAGGTGGAGATGAGCAAGATAAAATCCTCACCCAAAACTTTGCTCCTCACGAATGGATTCAACCCTCAGCAGACCCCGCCGCAAACCAAATCGAAACAACTAGCGAGAAGCTTAACTGCACAAGCAAGCGCAGAATTCCCACCTCGAACCCCCGAAATTCGAGCGCTGCATTGCGGGAATCGGCTCCCATCTTCCCCCAAAAAAATCCTTCCCCAAACGAAAATCCCAGCAAAAAAAAATCCCCCACCAAGCGCCGCCGCCGGAAGCGCGAACGGATCACTCGAGCTCCCCTCTCAATCCATCCAGCAATCAATCGCGTGCGGGGTGAAGGAAAAAAATCTCACCTCGCTGCTGCTCCCGCTCCGCGCTCGTGCTGCTTCCGCTACTGCTAGATTATTTCTCCCCCTCTCTCCCTCTTCTTGCCCTTGTGTGTTGTGTTGCTGTGCAGCGGAAGCCGAAGCCGCGAGCGACCGGTTAAATAGCTATGCGGCGCCCGAGGCGAGATGACCGGGCGCAGCCGGTGGCCCGGCCAGCCTTGACTGCCCTTCGCCGGTCGCCACGGGCCCGCCGGGGCGATCGCGGCCGTCGGATCGCGCGGTAGGGGCAGATATTTACACGCGTCGCCGTGCGATTGGGTGCCGGTGGGGACGGGAACCGGGAGAGGGGAGGTCGGTCTCGCGGCTGCGTGCACCCCGCGAGTGTACACGCGAGCGGTGGGAATGGAAAAGGTGGGGGAGAGGGCGGTGGGGCCCTGCCAGCAGCGGTGGGACGGCGGGTGCTGGTTTTTCATGATTCCGCAGCATTATTGATTTATTGTTATCATTCCTTTTTCTCTTTTTGAAACTAAACTTAGTCTTTACAAGCTCAAACAAGAGGTTAGACCTCTTTCATTCAGAAATCTGTTGAAATATACTATGTTTCTAAAAAGTAGTTTTGAAAAATTGAATGTTCTGTAAAATAATTTAGAAAAAGTAAATCCAAAATATTACTTTTGATTTATGAATTTTCTTATATCAGAGTGTAAGCCAGTAGGGGTTTGAAGTTTGAACCCAGTTGGCTGGCACCACACAGTCAATTAATAGGCTCTTCTTAGCTTGGAAAAAGTGTGAACTCGTTAAGTTAGGAGCAGATCCCGTCAACCAAAATAAATTGGTACCCGCTAACATTATCTACAGTTTAGATCTCTAAAATCTTTGTTAAATGATTTGACATTTGGCCATATTTTATTTCTAAAACATGCTTCCTAATTTCCGAATGAACCTGTTTTCTTAGCTTTAAAAAAACTTAATTTTTTATTAAAAATCAAAGTAAGCCTGCCGGTTGATCTCCCACATGTGGACCCAGATTGTAAGCGAGGCATATCTGTTCATTTGGCAGGACTGGTCTGAAAAGTTTATTGATTTTGACTAATTCTAAGCTAATTTAATAGTGTTCTGTGAGAGAAATAATCTGCAGGGGTGAGCTGATGAGCCAAACCAACCAAAGTTGCTCGCGTGTTCGGGTGCCGCCATAGGTACTGTGAAGAAAGGGGCTAGACATTTCCAGGTTAGCAAGGATACAGACGCTGCCGGTAACTTCAACTGACGTGTCGGGCCACGCAACCTCGGGTCCACATGTACGCGACCCACATTTGCGGGTGGGTACGATGACATAGGTCTGCGGCCCATTTCCTCTTCAAGGGCCGACCACACACTGTTCGTCGAGGAGCGGTTCTCCATTTTGCTCCGTGCACGCAGAAACCTGCACACGGCGAGTTGGATTCCACATTCTTTTAGAGCTTCCACTTTCTTGTTGTAGAAGCTGGTGGGGCCCAGCAGGCTGGTTGAGTTTGACTGGCCTCGTATTGTCTTCTGCTAGGCTTAAGGCCGTGTTTAGTTGATGAAAACTTTTTGGTGAAAAGATTTCGGGTATTGATTTTACCAATTTAAGAGTAGTAAATGTAGACGAAAAAAGGTGGAAAGTTATATGGATACGTTGGAAATCTCGAGACGAATCTAACGATGGTAATTAGAGGGTAACTTAATCCATAATTAGCGGATGGTTACTGTAGCACTACCATTGCAAATCATGGATTAAGTAGGCTCATTAGATTCGTCTCGCGATTTACAGCCTATCATATAACTTTTCACCTTTTTCGTCTACATTTAATACTCATGCATCTAAGATTCTCCTTTGATGTGATGGGTGAAAAGATTTCGTTTTGGAACTAAACAGGGCTCAGAGGACCAGTGTAGAGTGTACCATGTACGGTTTTCCCTTCAGCTGATTACTGTAATCCTATCTTGCTTGCAGAAGCCCCAGTGGAAGCATGATTCGGATTGCCAGATAATCTTGGCATGAAAAAAGGGCCAAAACAATCATACACTAGAAGAGAATGAGCCATCTGCAGCCCCCAAAAACAGCGGTCATTTTTGGACCCGGTGTTAATGGGGTTTTAGCACCGGGTGATGACAAAATCCGATGCTAATATGTTAATGTGGCCTGAAAAGAGAGGTGAGAAGGTTTTAGCACCGGGTGATGACAAAATCCGGTGCTAAAGGCTACACATTAACACCGGCTGAAGCCACCAACCGGTGCTGATGTGCCTAAACACATTTAGCACCGGTTGGAGGCCTACAACCGGTGCAAATGTGCCCAGCACATCGGACGAGGAGGCAGCGCAGGGGGCTTTCCTTTTTCTCTTTCTTCTCTCTTCTCCCCTCAGCCTTATCTCTTTCCTCGTCCTTATCTCTTTCCATTTTTTCTTCTCCTCCTCACCTCTCTCGTTTCTCTCTAGGAGAGCATGGCGGGCAGGCTGCGGTGGCCAGGCCAGCGGCGGCGCTGGCCAGGCCATGGAGGCGCGGGCCAGTGGCGGCGCGGGAGCAAGGCCGGCGGCGCGCGCGTGCCAGGTCGGCGGCGCGGGGGCAAGGCCGGCGGCGGGCGCGGGGGGCAGGCTGCAACGCTGCCGGCTGCGCGCGCGCGGACCAGGGTGCACCGGCGGCAGGTGCGCGCGGCCAAACGGCAGCAGTGGCAGGCGTGCGCGGCCAAGCGGCGACGGCGACGGCGGGCGCATGTGCAGGTGGTGTTTTTTTCACTGGATTTGAGTTGAATCGCAGATGTATGACTACATATGAATGTTGGATCTTGAATCTTTGTATATGAATGTTGGATCTTTGTAATTTCATATATATGTTTTGTTGGATGTAGAGACTGAGTAATCTAAATGGAGTTCTTTCTATTCCTCGTGTCTTTCTTTCTCATCCCATTTTTTTCCACGCTCTATCTTCTTTTTTGTTCTTGAAGAACAAACTGAGAAAATATGTGGGGCGAAAAGAAAAGAGAGGAGAGAGAAATAGACGAGGAGTAGGAAGGCATTTTTTTTGGCGCGCACAAACTTTTAGCACCGGATAGTGGTGCCACCCGGTGCTAAAGATTGCCTTTAGCACCGGGTACTTGACCCGATGCTAAAGGGACACCCTTTTAGCACCGGAAGATCTGCACCGGTTGGAAAACCGATACTAGATGGGGGTTTCCAACCGGTGCAGATGGGGCTCTCTCTACTGGTGATAATTCGTATGATCATTATGCCCATGACTATTCAGTGTGTTTTCATGGATATTCTAAACAGAGACCTGAAGTTCTTAGTGCCGAGGCAATGTCTATCTGAAGATTGGGACCTTTTTAAGCTGTTTTTATGGGTTAACGCAATGTAAGACCAGAAGGACAGAAAAAACGGGGGGGGGGGGGGGATGAGCCCCGGTAGATTGGTGTTGTGATCCGGCATATTCCTTACTTTCTTTTTTTGAGCGAATTGCCCACTGTGTTGTGAACCAAGGGCATCCCCGGTATCAGAATTGCCAGTTACGTGTGGGTGTGCCCTTTGGTTGTGTTAAAGATACATCCTTCGCCTGGAAGCATTAGGTGACGAGGATGCTAGTCATTAGCCGGTCATACCCCTGCTGTATGTGAGATTCTTCTGGCGATCTGCTTCGAAAATTCAGCCCAGCTTTACTACGCTGACCACCTAAACATGAACACGAGTTTTGGGGCTTAAGCTAAACACGCTTTCTATATTATATAATATGTACATAAATAAACTAAAGTACTTACTGGAAGCTACATAGAATTTACCGATGTTCTGTATGCTGAATTTACCGATGTTGCTTTCACAAAGAATCTACCAATCTTTGAAAGGTTTGACCCATCTACCGACCTTCATCTCTTTGTGAGTCATCTCATAGGATTGACCGATTTGCTCTCCTTCTTCTTCAGGCTTGTTTAGTTCCAAAATCCAAAATGAATGTTTAGATACATGTATAGCGTACTAAATATAAGTAAAAACAAATCGCATTATATAGATGGACTGGAATTTGCGAGACGAATCCGATGAGTCTAATTAGGACGTGATTAGACACTAAATTGCTACATTAATGCTACAGTAAACATGTGCTAATGACAGATTCATTAGGTTCATTATGTTCGTCTCGCGAATTCCAAACGTAATCTGCAATTAGTTTTTTAATTAGTCTATGTTTAATACTTCAAATGTGAAAAGATTCCCTTCCAAAATCTTTTCACCGCGGAACTAAACACGGCCTCAGTGTCCTTTGATGATTGAGTGATCCTTCCTTTTAAGTGAATCAAATCAAGCTGGGCTCTGCTGTAGTGCTATCAAGTTCAAGTGTACTGAAACGTGCGCCGACTGTTTAGCACGGTATGACTTGTGATCATATACAGGCAAAAGGGGGAAAATTCAGCGACGAAGTATGCGTCTCGATCTCCTAGCTACCAAATTAGTTTGCAAGATAAGGCCAATCAGTCAGTACACCACGATCGAATTCAATCAAATACATCATTGAGGCATAGTATATTAGTTGGAAATGAATTCCAGAATGAATCAGCTCCCTCGCCATCACCAGTGGCTCACGGACACCCCTTTTTTTTTTTCCTTTTTTATAGACAGCACAGCACAGCACAGCAGCAGCAGGTTTTTTGAACAAAAAGAATCGATCAGTATAGTGCTAGTTGTTGCCTGCGAGCGACCAGTATGTATAATACAGACAGGTAGACGTACATATATACGTACTCAATCAATCTTCAGTTCCCCCTCTCGTTTCGTGCACACAAGCAAGAAGGCAAGCGAACTACATACGGTTTCCTTGTGAAAGAAGAATGAATCCCTTGTGTTGTACCGGATCGAGCGATCACCTCCCCTTCATGTCGGCGAGCTGCTGGAAGAGCTCGGCCCCGGCGGCGGTGGTGGACGTGTCGGGCGGCAGGGAGGATCCGCCGCCGCCGCTGACGGTCGAGGATCCGCCGTCGCCGCCGTCCTGCTGCGCGCCCTCCGGCGGGTTGGCGTCCTGCAGCTGCAGCGCGTACTCGAGGTTCCAGAGCACGTCCCCCATGGAGATGCGGTCGCTTCCGAACTCGGCGAGGCACTTCTCGGCCGTGTCGGCGAACTTGCTGAGCGACTCCTGGTTGACCGTGCCGGCGAGCTTGGGGTCCATGATCTTGTCGATGAGCCCTTTCCTCTTCCACTGCATCCCCCACTCCGCCAGGCTGACCTGCTCCCGGGGCAGCTGCGGGTCGATGGGCGGCCGCGCGCACAGCGCCTCCAGCAGCACGACGCCGAAGGAGTAGACGTCCGACTTGTCCGTCAGCTGCTGGCACCTGAAGTACTCCGGGTCGAGGTACCCGAAGCTGCCCTTCACGGCCGTGCTGACGTGCAGCTGGTTCATCCCGGGCCCGTCCTTGGACAGCCCGAAATCCGACACCTTGGCGACGAAGTTGTCGTCCAGCAGGATGTTGGTCGTCTTGACGTCACGGTGGATGATCCCCTGCGCCGTGCCCGTGTGCAGGTAGTGCAGCCCTCTCGCGGCGCCGATGCAGATCTCGAGGCGCTGCTTCCAGGGGAGCGCCGGCACGCCTTCCTTGCCGCCGTAGATGTGGTCCCTGAACACGCCGTTGTGCATGTACTCGTACACGAGGATCATCTCCTGGTTCTCGTCGCAGTAGCCGATGAGGGACACCAGGTGGCGGTGACGCAGCTTGGACAGCATCTGGATCTCCGTGTTGAACTCGTTGATCCCCTGCTCCGACTCGGCGCTCCCGCGCTTCACCGCCACCTTGGTGCCGTCGTCGATCTCGCCCACGTACACGTTCCCGAACCCGCCCACGCCGATGATGGCCTTCTCGTCGAAGTTCTGCGTCGCCGCCTGGATCTCCGCGAACGTGAAGAACCGGCCCAGGCCCATGGTCGACGAGAACGTGTTCCCGCTCTTGTGGGACCCGTACCCGCCCTTGCTCCCCGTCGTGAAGGACTGCCCCGTGTGGATGGGGAGCAGCCACGAGGAGAAGCTCTCCCGCCGCTCCCAGTCCTGGGGACGCTTGTACCACTTCACCACCATGGCGCCCAGCCCGGCGAACGCGCCGAACATCATGGCGAACCCCACCGCCGCCACCGCCTTCCGGCTGCCGCTGCCGTCGTCGGCCCTGCGCCCGTCCACGCCGAACTCGCCGTCCAGCGCGCCCACGGAGTTGCTCATCTTGAGCACCTCCATGCCGTTGAGCAGCGCGTCGATCCGGCCCGTGTCCTGGCCCATGGGCCCCACCTGGACCGTCAGCTTGTCGGTCGCCACCGACTGGTTGACAACGAAGTCCTTGTAGTACGGCGCCGCCAGCTCGCCGCCGGTGACCGTGGTGAGGTCGAGCCCGGAGATGGCCTTCCGCCCGTTGATGTACACGTCGAAGTAGAGGTCGTTGGTGGACTTGCTGACGATGTCGGCGAAGAAGAGGCGGACCCAGTAGGAGAAGGACGCGTCCACGTCGACCCTCCACGTCAGGTTGAAGTTGGCGTTCCCCACGTCGGCGTCCGCCATCTTCGCGGCGGAGGCGTACACCGCCGTGGGCGCCACCAGCTTCGACGTGCCGTCGGGGAACTTGATGGCGCTGGTGGGCACCGACACGTCCTTCACGGCCTCCTTGGACTGCACGTAGGGGGTGTCCGGGTCCCACTGCCGCCCCAGCGTGTCGTTGGCGGGCCCGATCGCGGGGCCGCCGACGTTGAGCCGGTAGAGCACCTGGTACGCGTCGCGGGCCAGGCCGGTGGCCTCTCCGAGCGGCGCGATGGCGAGGGCCGAGTCGGTGACGAGCTCGTCGGGGGCGCTGACGACCTCGATGCCGTTGACGAAGGCGGCGGAGCCTTTGAGCGGCTGGAACTTGACGGCGAGGCGGTTCTCGGTGGCGTTGACGAGGTACTCCTTGAGGACGGGCTTGCTCTCGGGCGTGAAGCTGTGGAGGAGGACGTTGTCGTCGGTGACGACGCTGAAGGTCGCCGACGCGAGGTCGACGTCGCCGCCCTTGAGAGGGAAGAGGTAGATGCGGACGAAGTGCCAGCCGGGGACGGCGAGCGGGAAGCTGTAGACGGCCTCCTCCTTGAAGACGCGCGCGGTGGAGTAGACAGGGGAGGGCACGTCGGCCTTGTCGTCGGCGACGCGGATGGCGTCCTTGGCGGAGAGCAGGTGGTTCGACTGCGCGTCCGTCTTGTACGACTTGCCGCCGGCGGTCAGCGGGGACGTGCCGCCGCAGTCGATCAGGAAGCTGTCCTTCGGGGTGAAGCTCGACGGCGTCGGCGGCGTCTCCGCGCCGCTGTCGGTGACGGGACGGCCCTGACCGGACGCCGCCGTTAGATACGCCGCCAGCAAGGCCAGCAGCAGCGCCGCCCCGCGGCGCATCGTGGCTGCTGCTGCTGCTGGAGCCAGATAGCACGAGACGACCCGGCGACGACGACGCACGCCGGGAGAAGGAAGGCCGTGTGCTAATGAGTGGCGGGGAGGAGAGGTTATTGGAGGCGGGGCCCTCTCACCCTCTCTCTGGTTGGTGGGCCCAATCGGAGGAGAGGGAGGGGAGGGGCGTGAAAATGGCGGGTTATGCTGCCCACCGCCGTACCAAGTTTAAGCAAGACGCCTTCGTTCACGCTCCTGCCCGGCAGCGCCCTATGTTTGGCCACGGCGACCCGGTCAACCACCGACCCGCGCGCTCCACCGTTGCATGCCTGTCTGCTCAGCAAGCTGCCCATTATTGGATGGACATCATGGACCGCATCGCTTCCAACTTTCTTCTGCCTCTGAGTTTTACCTGTGCTACTGCTGCATGCTACCCATAGACACAGTCGTTTTTGGTCCTGGTTTGGTCCTGGTCGGTGCTCAATTGACGACGCAAGTGAAAACGCTGTTTTGCCACATCATGTGAGATTTGCAGTTCCGATTGAAATTACGAGTACTCTTCATATGTGAGGGTGTCACAGGCTGTCTCTGTTCTTCCATCACCGATATTCAGCATCCACTCATTGAATTCCTTTGCTCTTTGTTCTTCTATTTTGGTGCCAGCGTTATAACTCAATCTCATGTTCTCTTTTAGGTTGATTATTTCGAAGTGCTTCCACATATATGATCATTTTATTGTTGTGTTTACAATGTCCTCTCTGGCTCCTTTATTTACCATCGGGAGTAGTTGACGGAAGTCCCCTCCAAGGGCGACTGTGATGCTGCCGAATGGTCTTGTACTATTGCTGTTGTTTTCTGAACTTAGCAGGTCTCATAGATTCCTGTCTAGTGTCTTGTAGCACCCTTTGTTTACCATCTGAGCATCATCCCATAATATCAGTTTGGTCCTTTTTAGCAGTTGTGATATTTTTTTTATCCATCTTTAAATTCACGCTTCGCACTTGGATTCATCCGTAATTTCTATTGAGATACGGAATCTTGAGTAAGTCGTTGTTCCTCCTTGGAGTATTATTGCAGCCATGCCGCTTGATGCAACAGCGAGTACTACTTTTCCATCTGATCGTAGTTTTGCTGTTATTGCGTTCCATAGGAATGTTTTTCCCGTTTCACTGTAGCCATTGACAAATATTTGTTTTCCTAATCCTTGGTCAATGTCAACACTCATGTAGTGTAGTATGTAGTGTAGTGGTAAGCTCTCCAGTTGAGGGAGGCACCAACCACCAGGGTTCAAATCCTAGTGGCAGCAAAAAGAATCCCCTCGCTGGCAACCCAAAAAACAGTGGCAAGGCGCCGGCCTGTAGCACCTATGGTTGGTTTGGGCTCTCCTACCAGGGGTAGTTGCAATAATCGCTAACCCAGATGGTCGTGGTCGGCACAGATTATTGTGCGGCCCTATAGGGTGAAGCTGGGGTTCGGGGGTTTTCTTGATCGGATTGGCTGAGATTTCTTCTTAGTATAATATCGTGGGGGCGGTCTTTCCCTCGTCGGTCGAGTTTTTTTTAATCCTTGGTCGATCGATTGCATGATTGTGTTGAATGCATCTGTTTGCTATTGGTTTAGTCTTTCATGTATGATGCTGCTTTCTTCCTTCAGTCTGTCGATGCCACAACTATTCTCTCCTTGTATAAGTGTGTTTCCATCATCTGCTAGGTATTTGGCATTTGGCTGCAATATTCCTGGATAATCCATAAGGGAAGAATTTTTCCATCTTAGGTCTAGCTTTTCTCTTCGTCTTTTTTCATTCCATTCTGCTCAGTCCTCCTTTATTGTCATCGGTGTTTCTATAACTAACGGTTTAAATGTTAAAGGTGTTTTAGTTTGTAGGCATAGTACTTTTTTCATCTAATAGATATGTTTTATGCAATCAGACATGGAGAAGATTTTTACTTTTAACATACCAGGAGGGGTCGTTGATTGTTGAGTTGTTGATGCACACACCGATGTATCGAGCAGGCCACCACCAACGTTGAACTTCAATTACACACGTAGACTTCGGCTTCGTTCTACATCTGAGTTAGACAGATAGGGATTGATTTGAGTATGCGTGCGTTTTGCTCTTCGGCCACGTACTAATCTTTATTATATAGATTTTCAAAGAGTACAATTCATATCCTACTTGTTAATTTATTCGTTTCTCAATCGGTTGTTTTGCGGCCAAATTTGTATTCATGACTCTTTTAAAAGCAACATGTATTTTATTATAGGTCATAACCTTTTATTAAAATTAAAATTATTGTATTGTGGCTACTTTTTATTAGACACAAACTAATGGATACGTTATATAATTTGCGATTATAAAATGAATAAATTTATTTTTGGAAATTATGCGAACCCTATGCACATTTGGTCCTAGCCATCACAACGGATGATACGTGTATACCTATGTTATTTCTTTTTGCTTATTTCAAATTTTCTATTAATCATTCTTCGCTTTACAGCTCTATTTGCCTCTCTCTTAGTTTCTTTATTTATGCAACCCAATTATTTTATTAGACCCGACATGTGAAGTGTCTTTTTAGAACCAGAGTCTATCTAATCCGGATAAGAGTAGGATAGGAGTTTGATCTTTTCATTAATTATTATTGGGACCTTTTCAATTAACATGGACCGTGTTCAAGTAACGTAAGGGAAAAAGAATTTGGAACCTATAAACTATGTTATTATTATTTAGACCTTTTCAATTAATATGGACCGTTAGATCTTCAACGGTGTAAATCCTTCTTTTTTAGATTTATTTGGACTTTTTCAATTAACATGGAGCATTAGATCTTCATTAAATCCGACGGTCTAAATCCTTCTCTTTTTTAGATTAACATGAAATTTTCTAGGCCTTCTCGGTGAATCTGATTGCTCCTTTTGCTCCTCTTTTAATAAGATAATAGATAGATTCCCAAAATTCACTGTCTATTTTTGCTTTTTTATCTATATAAACATAATATTATTATAAAAAAATCGAATGTGGCTCTGCTGTCGCAGCAGACCAAGGTCCACGGCGTTGTCCCGCGGGAACACGAAGTAGCACAGCGACAGCCTCCTGTCGCCGCCGCCATGTCGCCCAGGCTCACCAGCAGCGTGTCTTCTCCACCGGACAACGGCGCGACGTCGTGGAGCAGCTCCAACCCCGTTAATGTTGCGCTGCCTCCATGGGTCGCTGCCCCCCTTTTAATCCCGTCGCCGATGCCAAGTGGGCCCGGCGGCGGAGGCCTTAGGGTTCCGGGTTGGGGGGTGGCTGCTGACCTTGGGATGGGTGGCGGCGGTGGGCGGAGGGGCCGGCGGCGAGGACGCCGCCAGCTGGGGCGGTGGAGGCCGGCGGTTGGGCCGACGACGACGACGGAGGAGCAAAATCGCAGAGTTAGCGTGCGGGTGGGCGGCGGTGGAGGCGGTCGAGGCCGCCGGAGGCGGGGAGGAGCTGGCGGCCAGGGAGTGGGGCCCACTTGTCTACGTCGGCGAAGAAAAGAGGGGACCCATGGAGTCAGCAAATCCGCGTTGGCTGCAGCCCGCCTTCGCCGCCGCATTGCATTTGCATCACTACTTATGACACAGTTCCTGCATTGCTTTTGCATCATTACTTATGACACACAGCTTCAAATCCATCTTGCAGACTCGCTTATGATCGACATCACTACGTCTGATAACAACGAAGCCGATGGCCTTGCCCTCCTCTGATCACATTCTACGGTTCCATACCCTCTGTTTGTCAGACATGCAGGCGCCTCCACGTCATGTGCCTGTGTTCATTTGCTATGGGCTAGGCCCATCAAAGGCATAAACCATCTTCGTCTTTCCTTTGTTTCCTTCCCTTCTCAAACATTCTACGGTTTGCTTCATTTTGTTTTTCAGTGCATCTATACATGTTGATTTCTTACTGCACAATGGGATCAAGGCTTTGGGGTACTTGACTGCCGACAGTCAGAATTACCCCCTATTTTATTTTACCTAGAGGCTAGAGCTCGACAAAAAGAGAAATTTCATATTCTTGCTATATAAAATTGCCAGGTAGTTTTGGCCCTGTTGTTCCTGTGTGATATCATAGTTCACAGGAATTGAGGGGGATCAAGCTCATACTGAATTGGAAACTCCAGATGGGATTGCTAACGACGGACAATCGTTTGTCCTGTTACTAACCAAAAAAAATGACTATTGTTTGTCCTCTTGCAATAATTCCAGCTTGGCTTTTCTTCTTCCATTTCCCATCTCCTCCTTTTTTTGTCTCGTGCACAAGACAAATCACTGCCGAAGGAAGCGTTCGAGGCCAACCTTGGATCCAGTGGCCTTGATGTCGGCCTGCACCTGGTCCCTGAACTCGGCGTAGGTGAACGGCCTGTACCTGCTGCCACCGCCGCCGGCGATGACGGCGTCGTCGCGCGGGAACGCGAAGTAGCACAGCGACATCCTCTCCTTGCCATGGCTCGCCGCCACACGGTGCAGCACGCTCCGGAACGCGTCGCCGCTGATCGCCCGCGCCATGTCGCCCAGGTTCACCAGCAGAGTGCCGTCGATGCCGGTGCCCCCCGGCGCGACGTCGCGCCATGCGCCGCCGTGGAGCACCTGCAGGCCGCCGACGAGGTCCTGGTTGATGACGGAGAGCACGGAGCTGTCGGTGTGCGCCTCCATCCCCAGGTGCCCCGCCTCCGGGCACGGCGGGTACCGGTAGACACGCACGAACCCGTCGCGCTCCGCGAGGTACGCCGCCGCCCGGCCCGCGTCGAGCCCCAGCGCACCGGCCATCGCGTCGAACACCTTCCGCGCCACCCGCGCCATGTGCGCGCCGTACTCCCGCGCGAGCTCCTCGGCGGTGGCGGCGGTGGAGGTGGGCCCATGGCGCTGCTGGCCCGCCGCGACCGGCAGGAGGGGGACGTGGAAGCCCTCGACCCAGTTGACCTCCGCGACGCGGAGCGCGGAGAGCGCCGGCGTGCCCCAGAAGTAGCCGGGCAGGGCCTGCTTGTCGTCGAACGGCGCCCCGGCCAGAAGGTCACGGGCCAGCGCGAAGAGCCGCGCCGAGAGCTCCGCCGGGACGCCGTGGTTGGCGATGCGGAACACGCCGAGGCGCCGGCACGCCGCCGCCAGCGCCTCCCCCGGCGACTCCAGGTCCACCGTCGGGAGCTCCAGCTCTCCCCCGTGCGGCACTTCCTCTTCGTGCTGCTCATGTTGCACCTCTTCGACCAGGAGAGGGAACGGCGGGCACGACGGATCCGCCATGGCGGTGGCGGCGGTCGCCGGCGGCGATTCCGATCCCGTCGCCATCTCGATCACCCGCTCCCTCGGTCCGGCTACCTCGCTCCTACGATGCCAGGCTGAAGCTGAACTGGACTGGAGCCTCTCACTCTCTCTAGTGAAGAGGATCGATCGATGGAGAGAGGAGGAGGAAACAAAAGAGGAGCAGCAAGAGGCGACGAGGTTATCGCCGTTGGGCTATCAGCATCAGGTTTCTTGTTGGAGCAGGAGCAGGTAGATCTGATCCGTCTGCTGATGCATTCGCTTCTCTTCGCGTGGACTGACTGGTCATGTCATGTCTTGCGCGAGTCACGACAAGGATCGGCGGCCGGGCCTGTCGTATCTGCCAAGCTGCAACTGCACTCACGCGCATCACTCACTCTTCAGAAAACTCGTGAGGCGCATGAACTGAGCTTTACATGGCCATTCAAACTCGTGAGGCACATCGAGATGTTTTCAGCAGGAAGGTTTTAGAGGAAATTGATGCCTGACAGTGCACAATGCAGACTGTCAACTACCACAAGGCAAAACTACACAGTGCAGTGCTACTGAACCCATACAAACCAGTGTACTACTGCAGATGGAACAAGAGTGCAAGTGTAAACTCAAAGCCGGAAAGAAACAAAGTACAAAAAAAAAGAAACAAATATATGTAGCTTCTACTATGGATCGGTGAACATTAATTAGTTGATCGCAGCGTCTTGCTGATGGGCAATTTCTTCAGCATCCGACGGTGAACCATCTCCTGCTCGTCCTGCCGCGCTCCGCCTTCCTCTTCTCCTTCTGGCAAGCACATTTCGCCTCCTTCAGGTTCTTCACCTTCAAATATAAAATCCAGATTCTGAACTTTGGCGAAATATTTTAATTTTTTTTTTTGGTTTTCAGCATCTCTCAACGTGCAGAAAAGCAAGCAACACGATTTTAGGAGAAGAAACAATGTACGTAAATGGTCGCATCCTGTACGTCATTGCAACGGCGTGGTGCTCACCTTGTTGGGTGCGCTGGATTTGCTGCGGTGAAGCTGGCGCGCGCCTCTCTGCAGGATCCCCACGGCGCCCCAGCTCCCGTCCGCCGCCGCCGCCGACTTGGTAGCGGGCGCGGACATCATCGCCGCCGCCGCGACGGGGTCCCTGCACGGCTCCACCATCATCGGCGCGGTGTCGGACCACGCGCCGGGGTCCTCGGCCGACGAGCTCCCCATCATCCCCAGCTGTGCGCCGGCGCCGCCGTAGCTCATCCCGGCGGCCTTGATGCCGTTGCCGACGTCGAGGTCGAGCTCGCAGCTGAGCTGCCTGATGCGCGACTCGAGCAGGTTGAGGCGGTCCATGAGCGTGCCACGCACCTGCACGTGCTGCAGCGCCGACGGCAGCGACTTGGTGTGCTGGTGCTGCGGCTGCGGCGGCGCCGCGCGGCGGGCCACGGCGGCGTCGTCGGATGGCGCCGACGGGCGGCCACGCTGCTCCTCCAGCTGACGCAGCTGCACGCACGATCGCCGGCGCAGCACAGAACATGTAAGGTAATTTATCGTGCCGTGCATTTATCTGAACGCGAAATTACGACGGCGACGTACCCGGAGGTCGATCTGGTCGAGGCGGCAGAGCAGGCTCTCCGGCGGCGGCGGTGCCGGAGGTGGGAGGCCGTAGCCGCTGATGAGGACGCGGCGCTCGGAGCCCACCAGAACGTCGGCCATGGCGGCTATTGTCGATCGGGAGCGGGACTGACACCGTACCGCTACTGCTAGCGCCACTAGTGTTGATCTGATCGCGATGTGTACGTGCTGCGCGGGAAGGAAGAAGGTGCAGCAGGGACGCGCGCGCCACCGACGGTTATAAAGACACGGCGGTGTGGGTCCGGGCGAGCCGGGTCGTCAGAGATGATCCGGCCATGGAGAGGAGGATGCAGCGGCGGCGACGGAGCGCCGTGCAAGTGCAGCTCAGCCCGGCATGGTCGGAGCCAACATCGGGTCTCGTAGACTAGGCCGAGTCCAACAATGCTGCTGATTAGGCTACATGTCTGGGCCGGATAATTGCATCAGCTGGAGCCCAGCCAGGATCTTGTGGAGCGTAAGTGTAGACAATCCAGCCCAATGGCGCGTGCACTGTTTATTCTCCGTATGGGCCAAACAGGTTCTCTAGGCCGTTATCAGTAATCTAGTGTTCTGTTCCACTTTTCTTTCTTGGGCCCTTTTTACGAATCAAGAGGACCAAAGGAGCATTTGTCTGATGATTTTTCCTTTTGGAGAAAGTGAGGAGAGAACTATAGGCGAAAATCCTCGGTGGTAACTACAATGCAACCCCCTAAAAAAACTACGATGCAAGAGCATATTTCTGCTTGTAGGCATGGCACACTGTAGTGGAAGTACTTTGTGTTTGTTTCCTTCTGCCAAACCTTTTGGATTACCATGACCATGACCCGAATGCTATAGCTATAGTGAGCAAGACCAATGTAAGTAACATACACTCACCATTTGAGCGCGTTGACTTGGCAGTCGGCACAGTCTTCATTGTTCACGCTACAATTTCATTATTAATTTCTTTGGTAAACAAAAGTTTGTGTACAGTGATGCGTAATATGATGCGCACTATGTTTCTTAGTCCCGCCGAGGCATTGGCCCGGTGCATCATCCCCGGTCCTGGGTGTTGGTGCGTTGTAAACCATGTAAAACCACATCTTCTTCTTCTTTAATACAATGATGCGTAGATCTCGTGCGTATTCGAGGAAAAAAATTCATTATTAATTTCTTTGATAAACAAAAGTTTGTGTACACATAATTTTAAGAAACCAATATTTTGAAATGTGAATCGAAGCCATGATTTCCATATAACAAAATTTCACAATAAAAAGATTGCATGGCCCGATCTTGAAATATGTGCGAGACTTATGAAATGAAATTGAGGGAGTAGCATCTACGAAACCATTTTTATGTTATACTAGTTACCCTTAGCCGTACACTGATTGCTAGCTACAGCCTATAGGGTCGACGGAGTATGAATTATAGATTTGACTTGTTTGTTCCAATGTTATGAATTTATGATTCCTTTGATTTTAAGTTTCTGAGTCGCAATGAATAAATGTGGTTACGGAAATCAAATCGTACAGTCTTTTTCTCATTTTGTTGAGCAAGTACATTCGTTTTATTTATGTTCTGTTGTCCTAAAATAGTAGAGCCCGAGCATGGCTATTGGCTTGATGATGAGTGAGGACCAGCTTGGAGCACTGGATCGTGGAACCTCCGGGGGTCAGAGTCAGAACCCGGATCATCTCCAAGGTCAAAAGCAGCTGCAGTGCAATGCGGATCGCACTGGATGGCGATCAAGATGTGTGCACAGATCAGCGGCAAGTGGTTGGGTTGTTTCGCTTGGGACTTTTAGACCTCCTCCGGCTAGCTCTGACTCTGCATCCGCTCTCTGACCACCGGCCGTTAGAATAGAATAGAACAATCTCTGAACATGCACGCGGTTCCGGTCCCGTGCCTGAAACTCGTGCCGTGCAGACCTGCAGCGGTTAAACAATCCACATGCGTTGGTGTCGTCGTTGCTAGGCTCCTGACTGGAATCAATGCAATGCAACTGATGGAGCTCCACTACTAGCTTAACCTTGACTACTTTTCATCACCACCAGTTGTACTTAGAAAAGGAAAGCGGTTCGATCTTGAGAGGGGAGAGAGAGGGAAGAAGCTGACTTTGGTACAGCACAGTCCTTCACATGATCACTTGCTGTAACCACTGACCAGAACGAGCTAACAAATGGGGGAAGCACATGGTTAGGCTAGATTGCTAGTAGAACACAGTAGACCGGTCCTGCCTTCTCAGTTCACATGTACTCCGTGCATACTGAATAATCCTGCAGATGATATGAACTGCCAGACCTACCTACCTGCAAAAATGAATGATCCGAATGTGAACTGTACTTAATTATACAGTCAGCAGTCTATACTCTATGGCCTGCAACTGCAACGGCGCTTCGGAGCAGCAACCCAACCCAACTGTGGCCAATGATTGATTTGTATATTCCATGCCAACTGCAACCATTGCATGCGCGCGCATGGAAGAAGATGGAGCTACCGAACCCCGGATCATGCTCCGCCTTGCAGAGGTTTACGTGTCCATATATCGCCAGATGCTTACGATGAGCCGCCGGACCGACACTTGGGTCAATTCAGAGCTCGATCATGAATCCCCGTCCGTGATCACACTCATCAATGGTGATCGATCTCGCTGGATTTTAAACAAAGATATAAGTACAGAGTTCATCTCAGTCGTAGCATGTAGGAGTAGGGATGCGAAACGATGGCTCTGCTTTTGCTTCGATCTCGCTTTATATATTTCTATTGAGCTAGCATGCTGCATGGCAAAGACAAGGGCATGGACGGCCTGCATATTTAGGTTCTTATATTGGGAGAAAGTTAAGTTCATTCCTGTGGACCATGCCATGCCTAGGGAAAGGGCAGGTTCTGGTAGCAGCAGCAGCAGCTATGAGCTATGCGCACGAGGCAGTTCATTCACGCTACGAACATCATCTTCGCTGACACAGCATAGCAGTAAACACCTATGGACAGGTGAACGCACGATCGGTGCCACGAGCGTGCAATCAATCTTTCTGCAGAGGCACAGCGCAGCAAAAAATCTACTAGCTGCTTCTACTACCTAGACTGAATTGAAGATGTTTATATGCACTTGTCAGCAGCCAAATGCAATGCAAGCGTAGTATGTAGTAGGATTAGGTGAGCGGATGCCGTCGCCACGCCTGTAGGCTCCGCTAGCAGCTGAGGGTAACTCGGCACCTGCCCATCTGGCCGGCCATCTCCTCCCTCCACGCGCTCGCGCGCTCGCGGCGACTCACCCAGCATCCGCCGGCCGGCCGCGCTCGGTTGGGGTCGGTCGGTCGGCGGCGATGGCGATCGAGTGACATGGGGGTGACAGACTGAAAGGGAGGCGGCACCTTCCTTTCTGCGCATACTACATCTATGCAACTCCATTGGATATGATCGTCTCCTAGCTTGATTTCCTTGTCTTTTCCTGCTGACATGACTCCCTAACCAAACCATATATATGTGCTTGCGATTGATGCTAATGCGCGTGCTATAGCTATAGTCCGATCCGGCCGTCGGTGTTCGCTGCAACTACAAGGGTATATTGCCAATGGTTGGGAGCTTTCGGGCTTCCGTTTGGGTGTTGGTTGGCGTCGCTGCTGATGATGCCCGCCGGGAAACATTCGGATTCCGTGGCCGCAAGCTGTAGAAACAAGGGAACATGCCTGCATCGGATGGACCAGCAAGCTACGGCCGCCCTTATCTTGCCGGCGGCTGAATCCGTTAATTTTGCTCTTCTGTATTAGTACTTGTTAAAAATCTCTACATATTCGTCGTCTGCTAATTACTCCCATGGGATGAAAACACACTGAAATTTATGATAAAAAAGGGAAAAGCAACTGAAATTTATCTGAGATTGGGAGTCCATTTGGTACCATCAGTGACAAATTTGTTGCGCAGAAAGAATGAATGAATAAGCGAGTGAATATTAATTGCACACGAACTGCACATGTGATTGGTGATAATTGCCTGGATAGTGCTTTGTTTTTCTGAAAGGGAAGAGAGAAAAGAAAACAGAGAGAAACGAAAGCAATCGAGCGGACTGGTTGGTTAGTTGTGCTGAAACGTGGGTGGCTGTTTTGGAATCGGATCCCCGGCATTTGCTATTTTTCATTCAGGAGGAGATGGACGGCCGGTGTGGTAGGTTACAGCGTCTTTTTCGGCGGTCAACGCCGACGGACGGAGGGAGGGGGCGGCGGCCAGCGTGGCAGGCCCACGTGGGGACCGCGCGACGCCCCCTGACTGTCGGTGGAGCTCGGACTGTCAGCTTCTGCTGCCCTTCACAACACGCCAACTTGCTCAATTCAATCCATTGTTTTTTTGTTACTGCTTCAGATTCTCCATGGAACCTTTTCTTTTTCCTTAACAAATGGTTCACCTTTTTTTTTCCAAGGCAACAAGGGTTCACCGTGGTAAAAAAGAGGGGGGGGGGGGGGGGGGGGGTCACCGTTCACCTCGGGAGACGACTTGTCACCCACATGGTCAGTTACGGTTTTCAGTAAATTGAATTTTCAAAAAAAAAAACATAATAGCTCTATAAATTGTATTTTTTCAAAAAAAAATACTAAGCTCAGTAAAGTATATCTGACCGCATGGTGTGCTGACCGTGCATAGCTACTCCTGAGCGGCTGAGCCATTTCGCTGTTCAGGCCATATTGAGATTTGCAGGAGCTGTCCCGGTAACGGTAGGGATCGAACCGTTTCATGGCATGAAGATGATGAATTGTCCTCTTATTTTGTCACCTTCAGTGACATGTGTGTGGCTCCCATATGTTACGATCTCACGGAGACAATGACGGAAAAAAGGGATACCCAAATAATAAGAGATAGTTTTGAGAAACAAAAAATGCATCCGAAATATATTTTTAGTAAAAAGCTTAAATATTTGCATAAATATTTGTTATAATTTTTTTAGCAAGACTATACGCGACTAAAGAACACCTATCATTTGTAAAAAAAACATCATTATTCTCACGCTTGATGTTTCCACGGTAGGGGGAAAACGAAATATTGCAGGCGACGTCGTTCTGGAACATTTATTATTTCTATACCGGGACTGATTTTTTTCTTAGATTTTGAGTACTAAAAGAAAATCTATTGACTGATAAATATCGGTTTTTTCAGAACATGTACCCTCTTGGTGTGTAAAACATCACGCCGTTTCAGTACCATACTAGGGAGCAGTTTTTTTTCCTGACCGGTGACCCCAAACCGCCGGCCACCGATAGCGGTTAGCCGGACCGGTTTGACCGGAAATCGGTAGAAACCGGACAAATTTAAAAACCAAATTAAATCTGCATTTCAACCGGTTTCGAACGGTTAGCCGGTCGGTTTGACCGGTAAGCCGGCCGGTTTGAGCGGTTAGCCGGCTGGTTTGAGCGGTTTGACAAATTTTCAAATTTAATTAAAAATTAAAAAATAAAAGAAAAATTTCTAAAAATTTCTTTAAAATAGTTTAAGGTGCGTAGAATCTAATGGTGTCAAAAAGAGAACATTTTTAAGAAGTTTAAGTAGCGGTTTAAAGGCATTAGAAGTTTAACGTGCTGATTTAGTAGGCTGTTTGAACTTCTAATACAAACAAAAAGATACTAAATGAACTAATATTTGAAAATCTTTGACACCATTACAATCTACTCACCTTAAAGTATTTTTAAATTTTAATTTCTTAAATTTAAATTTTAAATTTGTCCGGTTTCCAACCGGCCGGTACGCTACAGGTTCGGAGCGGTTTGACCGGTTACCGCGGTATCCGGACCGGTAGCGGTCGAGAAAAAAACCTGCCAGGGAGTACTACTGTCAGCTTGGCGGCCAGTCGATGGTTTCATCATTGGAGATTGACCCGGACACCATATAATGCTTTGCTTTGCCATCTGATCCAACTGATTAGATGTCACTGTTCACACTTTCCGTGCTCCCACTGTTCTCCCGTTAATGGCCATGGCGATGCCCGTTGTTTTTTTTCCCTCACAAAAACGTCGCCGATGGCTATTATTTCTCGGCCGTGTACAGAATCGTACCAGCAGCACCAACATGCCGATCCAGACGCGGACCGCGCACTTGCTCATTTCATTTCTGTCGGCTCGGCTGGCTCCCTTGATGATATGATATCCGCATCATTCAGTTTACAAAGCTACCACTACAAGATAATAATCTCCAATAGCATTCCACAGTAGATTTGTATTAAAAATGCAATTTAGTGTAATTACTCCATGAAAAAATTAAGATGGGATGTGCATGATTCTGCACTCGCACAATATGCACATTCCCCGTCCTTTCAAATTCATTCCCAGTTGATTCCTGCTACCGCATCTGCCATGCAACGCATCACTACTGGAAAACAGGCCATTGCCGTGTGCACGGCCCTTTGCCGTGCGCCGGCACGCGGGCCCACGGCAAAGGACACTCTTTGCCGTGTGCCCACCACGTGGCACACGGCAATGGCCCAGCACACGGCGTCCCTACCCTTTGCCGTGAGCCCCGGCCCAGGACGCACGGCAAAGGATAAACACACGGCAAAGGGCACTCTTTGCCGTGTGCCTGCACAGTGGGCACACGGCAAAGGCCAGCACACGGCAACGAGCACTCTTTGCCGTGTGCCAGCCGTTAGGCACACGGCAAAGGTAATAGTTAAGTCACGGCCGCGGCCCTTTGCCGTGTGTTCTGTCTACCGGCGCACGGTAAAGGGCCGGCACACGGCAAAGCATAATTTTTTTTTCCGTCCTATTCCTTTCCAAATTTTTGTGGTGTCAAGATACGGTACTCTGTATTTCATGTCAAGATTTGGTACATTTCTCGTTATTTTTGCTATATTTAGTCAATTTATTTGATTCCATGGATTTATCGGCAAAAATAAACTTTTGAACTGCAAGTGTGTCGAATAATTGAATATAATGGTTTCAAAAATAATATTCATGTTATTGAGTCTAATATTAGGCCGTTTCCAGAAAATTGAATGAAATAACTAGCGACTTGTTCATGAAACCTGATCAGATACGTGTGGCCCAATCGTATTTAAATTCTAAAAAAAATAATCCATATCTGAAAATCATAAGATTTGCCCTGACATCATGATTTCATGTGTACATGCTGTGGTAAAAAATAGAACGTGTTTCGCACACGTTATCACATACCTCGTTTGCAAATCGAAGAATCTCCAAAGAAGTTTCAGAGAGTTGATGTTGAGCTGTTGATATTGTGAGTTGTAAGTGTAGTCAAATTCGGTTTTCACTTCAAGTCTTTTTGTATATGCAAGAACAACTCACATTAGTATGACATACCAAATTTGCCGCAATTTTCGTACACGTGTGACATTTCTTTTATTTTTCAACTAAACAATTTGTAGTTATGTACATGAAATAATAGGTTTTTTTTATCGTTTCATTAAATATGTTAAAGGTTGTCTTTGAGAAACTATTTTCACAGTTTTTTAGAAAAGCAAATCATAAAATTATATTACGAACACATTTTTAAAAAATGTAATACGTTAGTCGTTCACGGCGCACGGCGCACGGCAAAGGGAGGAGCACACGGCAAAGCCTTTGCCGTGTGCCCGATCTTGGGCACACGGCAAAGAACCCCTTTGCCGTCCAAACTTTGCCGTGTGCTCTTTGCCGTGTGCCACACACGGCAAAGCCTTTGCCGTGTGTATTTAAGGCTTTGCCGTGTGTACCGGGCACACGGCAAAGCCATGGAATCCGGTAGTGCATGAGCATAAAACCAAAATTATCGGTCGACAGAGCTGCAAAATTCTTGCTAAAGGGTGGTTAGATCAAGCCAGCCAGCCGGCCAACAAACCCAAACCACGTTCATGCCTCGGCCGGCGCTAATAATGCTCGGATCCCCTGATTAGTATTTCCATCTGCATCTGCATGTGCGCGGCGCATTCCCACAGCTCATCAGCTGCTGCTGATGCAGCTGCAGTCTAGTAGTGACAGTTTTTTTTTTTTTTTTGAAAAGTTCTAGTAGTGACAGTGAGTACCTGTAATAACTGTCTAAAAAAGGCAGTGGCCGCTGCATCACGCTTTTTTTTTTTTGGTTCCGTTTCTTGCAAATGTGTTTACCAGAAGCTGCTGCTGCCCTGAAATTCTACCGGCGATGGTTGGGACGTTTATGTCTCGACAGGCACAACGCATCGCGATTAGCAGGGAGAAAAAAAAAAAGCGTGTGATTACGAAGCGCTGGCAGCGGCCGACACTCTCCGATTCAACGTCCAACCAAACGAAAACGAATCAGGCCCCGGGCGTCCTCAGGATCCTTCTTTTGTTTTTCTTTAATCGAATATAATCAAATAAATAAATTCAGGCAGGTAGGATCAGGACAAGCAAGAAATAGCACCGAAATCATACAAACCGAAACAAAATAAGAGAAAACAAAATAGTGATTCCAGATGGCGCCATTAGCATCTAGCTAACCATCTGGTGCAATGTACGCTCCTGCAAATCCTTCCTTCCTCTCTCCTTCTACAGTTGCATCGAATTTATTTCTAGTTCTTGAGGAGAACAAAAAAATATATTTAAAAACAGTTGCAATCAGGCCAAGCTCGTCATCATGGAGGAAATAACAATAATAACAAGGTTTACAGAAATCGATTAAAAACGGTTTGCGATTTTAAATCGTCTTCCTCCTCTGGTTTGGAGGTGAGCTGAATAGGCTGGTGATAATGTATTGGCCATGTGGCCAGTGGACGCTATTCTATTTGGCGTATATATTCCCCTTGTCCATGCGGTGGTTCCCCTCATCGGCCTCCCCCTCCCCCGCTGCCATTATTTGCTTCTCCTCCCCTCTTCTTCTTCGCTGTCCATCCATCTTCTTCCTCCGATTCTCTCCTCCGATCCCCACTAGCTGCCTTCAAATTCGCTGTTCCAGAGAAGAAGCTCCGCGCCGCGCGATTCCTTGGCGCGCCATTGCTCGCCCCGTTCTTCTTGCCTCGGTCAAAGGCCCGGCCCGGCGCCCCAAGCTTTACAGCTAGTAGAAGTAGCAGCTTGCAAAGGGAGGAAGAACAGGAGGGGACAGGATGCTGGGAGTGACGACGACCCCCAAGGCGAGGAAAGGCGCGCCGGCGAAGCTGGGGTCGATGAAGGAGGCGCCGGCGGTGGCGGCGGGCGCGAACGGCAAGGTGCCGGCGGAGGAGGTGTGGGAGGTGCGGCCCGGCGGGATGCTGGTGCAGAAGCGCGGCGGCGGGGCCTCCGACGACGAGCCGTCGCCGAACGTGAAGCCGGTGCCGACCATCCGCGTCAAGGTCAAGCACGCCGGCGTCACGCACGAGATCTACATCAGCTCCGAGGCCTCCTTCGGTCAGTACAATAGCGATCGATTCTTCTTTTTTTTTCTTCTTTGTCTTCCTGGTTCCTGCCGATCAATTCGACGCCGGCGGCAATCAATCGCCATGAATCTGAGCTCTGACCGAGTGCTGGATTGGGCAATGATTGCAGGGGAGCTGAAGAAGCTGGTGGCGGCGAAGACGGGTCTGCACCCGGACGACCAGAAGGTGCTGTACAAGGACAAGGAGCGGGACTCCAAGGCGTTCCTCGACATGGCCGGCGTCAAGGACAGGTCCAAGCTCGTCGTCGTCGAGGACCCCGAGGCCAAGGCGCGCCGCCTCATCGAGCAGCGCCGCAACGGCCACCTCGAGAAGGCCGCCAAGGCCGTCGCCGCAGTCACTGCCGAGGTCGACAAGCTCGCACCCAAGGTCCGTTCCGTCGGTGACCCGACCCGCATTGCCCCCACCCATCCCAAAGACTGCATCTTTTTCCGAGCCCATCCAATGGTGAACAGAGCTGCTAGAGTTGACTCGCCTCTGAATCCGTGCTGTGATTGGATGGATGGCAGGTGGCGGCGCTGGACGCGTCGGTGCGCAAGGGGGAGAAGGTCGCGGAGAACGACGTGGTCCAGGTCACGGAGCTGCTCATGAACGAGCTCCTCAAGCTCGACGCCGTCGCCGCCGACGGCGACGTCAAGGCGCAGAGGCGGATGCAGGTAGGAGTAATCCAATTCACTTCACTTCACTAGTGGAGTAGTAATTCAATTCTCGCAGCGTACGATGATGCGCAGCTCAAATTGAATGCCGCGCGCGGCTAATCAAATGAAATGAAATCGAATCGAATTGAATCGGATCCGGCCGTCGTGTCCCCGTTGCAGGTGAAGCGCGTGCAGAAGTACGTGGAGGCGCTGGACGCGGTGGCGGCCAAGAACGCCGCCATCACCCGCAAGTCCGGCGAGAAGGCCGCCGCCAAGCAGCCGGCGGCGGCGCCGCAGCAATATCAGCAGCCGAGGCAGCAGCAACCAAGGCAGCAGCAGCAGCCGGCGGCGGGGCAGACGCGGTGGGAGATGTTCGACCTGCTGTCGTCGCTGCCATCAACATCCTCGGCGTCGTCGACGACCACCGTCAGCTCCACGGCGTCCTCCGGCGCGCCGCCGCCGACGAACCGGCTGGACTGGATGCTCTGATGACGGATCACCACCAGCGCAAAAGGCGAGGGAAATTTGGGGAAAAGCAAAAGGAGGGAAATGCAATGCTTGTGTGCCAAGGATTGCATTGCATTGCACCCGTGGCTGCCCGGCGAAATCTGTCTGTCTGATAGGATCATCCATCCGTCACGAGCGTGCGTGTTCCTTGATGAGGCGATGATTGGGCTAGCCTGCCTACCTGCTTTGCTTTTGCTTGGCCACGCATTGCATCGCGTCCGTCGCATGGTATATTGGTATGGTACCACACCACACCACACCACCGGTAGAGTTCATCATGTGAGGATGCATGTGAGAGTTCTTTTCCTTTTCCTTTTTTCTATTCTTCTTCTTCTTTGTTCACCAAAATGTTTTTGAGATTCTTTCGTGTGCATATTATTCAGAGAGAGAGAAAAGAGAGAGAGTTGTTTTAGGACAAGTGAAGTGTATTCAAACAGATTGGGAATAAGTCGAGTCAAGAGGGTTGTCCGTCTCCAATTGGGTGTCTGAATCTGAACTCTGAAAGAAATGTAGCAGCCGTGCCTGCCTATATGAGCCTTGACACACTAGCAAACATACTGCATGTTCTACTGTTGTTGAGAGTGATCAGAGATTGGCCGGTCAGTGGTCACTGCTCACTGGTCGATCGATGCAGGATTTTTTTTTCTTTCCTTCTCCTAATCTTCTGTGATGAATTAATAATAGTAAGATACAGAAAACAATTTAATTTATAATTTAAGTTGTCGTTGTTGTTGCTGCGTTAGTTGGCGCCTATCTGTCATGCTTGATTCCTTTGAGAGGAGAGGAGAGATGAGATGATGAACAGTGGGCGTGGTTGGTGCGGCGTTGAATTCTTTATTGCCCGCCGTGCCACGTTTAGGTGCCCCGTTGCATCCATCCGAGCTGGTTTCGCTTGCTCACTTAAAGCAATTAGAGAAGAGAAAGAAAAACACATGTAACAACAAGATGCTCAACGACGCTAGCTTGGCCAGTGCTTGTGGTAACCTGAATAACTAAATGCATTTGCAACCACCGGGTTCTTAAGGGAGAATTCGGCTGTAATAACTGATTGGCAGGAGCAGCCCGTTGCCGTGGCATCAGCGGGAGGAATTTGTATCGGTCGAGCACACGTGTTTGTGTGGTGTCATGTGTGGCACTGGCAGGCTAGAGGAAGCAGCGTAGAATAATATAATTCTGGTGGTTGAGTCGTCGGTCGTGGGGGATCGGATCGATCACCTGGATGTTGAGGTGAGATCGATGGCGAGCTTGAACTTTCGCCGCGCTGGCCGGAGAGCGAGACGCAGATGCCTCCAGCCCTCCCTCCTAATGGCTGTGTCAACCATTAATTCATCATATAATCGACCTTCTTTTGGAGCTCAATCTTATCCCTCATCCTACATGACATATCATGTTTTTTTGCGCCACGACATTTCTAACATCACCATGTTGTTCGCACACATGGGCAGGACATGCAACAATATGATGAGCATGGCAATCGACAAGCATGTATCCTCACTCGATTCTAAATTGAAATGGTCTCTCTACTTATGCTAACGAAGCTCTATTCGTTTTTCGTCTTCAAAAATCACAAGTCATTCTAGATGTTTTAGTACAGATTAACGAAAATGTAAAATGACCTTGATTGCCCCTACCTTATAGCCAGATTTGGTGTTAACCGACTATTGCATGCCTACATGCACATGCAAACATACCAAATCCGACTTGTTTTATGGGACAAATTTTAAATCCCAAAACGAGTAATTTTTTTTTTTGAACGGAGAGAGTATTAGACAAAGGGCACATCAACAGATGGAGAGGCTCTGGTTGATGGATTAGGATGGCAGAAAGAGGAAGATGCAGATAAAGCATTGTTGCAGGTGGTAGGCGTATGACGGCTGTAGTACATGGGACAGGCTAGTGTGAGACAAGGGAGTGGCGTCGAGGAAAGAGAGGCAGAGGCCCCTTTCACTTTGGTTGTGAAAAGGAAGTCGTGTGGCCGGCCCTTTTATGTGACGAGGGCACGAGGCAGATATTGCGATTTGCGTAGGGTTCCAAGGACGCGGGCGATTGTTAAACACGCTGGATCGGAGGTGGTGGGCCTTTTGATTGATTGGGATTTGGGATGGCAGAGCCGACGACGGCGACGAGCGGAAGGGGAGATGTCGTGTAGGGCGACAAAACAAAATTACAACTCGTATAGCAGCAGTAGTATGTACGTGTGATTTATAGGAGTAGATCCTTTTCCGGCAACAAATGGATGTACGTATGTGCGTGGAAATCCGGCCGAGAAAAAAAAAAGCGGCTCGCCGAAATGCCGGCAAACTTGAATCTAAGATGGAACATCGATCGATCTGCTGGAAGGAGGCCCAATGCAAGAGGTCGACAATGACGACATCCATCCATATATCCATGAGCACAACGTAGCTCCCTCCCTCTCTGGCTCGCTAGAGCACCCATTGTTGTTCTTGTTCCAACACCCTGTACTGCACGGACCTATGCTGAACAACCTCGACACCACCACCACCCACGTCAATGCCGGTGAACACCGCGTAGCTCCGGCGATCCACGTACGGCTGCTCCAGGTCGAAGAACCTGCTGACATGGCAGAACCTGGACCGGCCCACCGCGGCGACGTGGAGGAGCGTCGCGTATGGGGGGCGCGTGAGGTAGGGGGCGTCTTGCCACCGCGCATGCGGTGGGCGCACAGCGCCGCACACCCCCAGCTCACCGCCACCAGTTGCCTCACATGTGCGGGCCCCACGAGAAATAATTTTTTTTAAAAAAATATCTCACAAACCGAATATTCAAATTAAATTCGATTACATCGTTACATTTCTTATGATGAGAGCTTCAAAACTATATCTCACTTGCCTATGTTTGAAATTAAAAAAATGGCACATTTAAAAAAAAAGTTGGAACATTCATCTAATTTTAGCATCAAGAACAAATCATCTAACCTTGCGGAACAAAAATATCGCATAGAAGGAACATAGATTTTATATGGTGGAACAATTCGATTCACTATGACGGAACATCACTTTATAATTTTATGAATGCGATGAATTTTGCACACAGTGGAACATTTTATTAGCATTGTGGGAACAAATTCAAACAACACCAAGGAACATCTCATCGACACTATGGGAACAATCCAAACAACATCAAGGAACATCACATCCACAATGTGAAAACAACCCAAATAATATCAAGGAACATCCCATTATCACTGTGGGAATAGTCCAATCAGCACTATAGAAAATTTTATTGATATTATTACAATTTAAAGAATGTTGTAAGTATATCATGATACAATGGGAATAAATTCAAATACTATTATGAAACATATCATGGTTAACGAGAGAAAAATCCAAACAACACCAAGGAACATCTCATCGACACTGTGGAAACAATCCAAATAACATCAAGGAACATCACATTCACATTGTGAGAACAACCCAAATAATATTAAAAACATCCCATTAACACTGTGGGAACAATCCAAACAACACTATAGAACATTTTATTGATATTATGACAATTCAAAAAATGTTGTAAGTATATCATGATGCCATGAGAATGAATTCAAATACTATTATAAAACATATCATGGTTAACGAGAGAAAAATCTAAACAACACCATGGTTGATAACAATCCGAATAACATTTTGAAACACCTGATAAAAGCCATGAAACAACAAAATTATACCATAAATCACTTCATAATAATATAAAATTTAAAAATATAAACAAACTATATTTAATAGGTGTTTATGAAAAAAATAAAAAGCACTGTAAGGTATTTTCTAAAAGAAAATTGTTTCTTAAAACAATATACATATTAAGCAATTAAAGAAGAAAATATTATAGAAGAAAGAAAACAAGAGTAAAAAAGGAGAAAAGAGCTAAGAAAAAAAAAGATCATCAACACAAAAAAATGAAATGAACAACGGTAAAAGAAATAAAAGAATGAAAAAACCATCAAATCAGAGCCTTGCATGCAAAAGACAATGTGATGGACAAAAAGAAGAATACGGAAAAAAAGTTTTTCAGAAAAAACAGCGATGCACCGTGTACAACTAAATGAAGAAAAAGTAAACAAAAAAAAGACTTACCTTTAGTGAGGCCGCCTAGAAAAAGAGGCGCCAGGAGGCTAGCCCATGCGGAACAGCAGCTTCCTCCGATCTGGTGGGCCCTGCATGCACGTCACGCGTCGTGGGTGTCAGCCGTCAGGACTTAGGGTGTTTGCATCGCGGGCGTCACGGTGTGCGGCGGGCGCGCTGCAGCTGCATGTGCGGCATACAGAGAATCCGCGTGAGGTAGGTGTCGAGGACGTAGACGCAGTTGTTGTTGTTGCCGGCCAAGGAGACGGGGGAGTGCTTCGCGACGGTGAGGTTGGGCAGGGAGCGCACGGTGAGGGATTCCGGGTCGTAGAGGAGGGCGCGGCCGGTGAGGTTGGTCACGAGCACCTTGTGGCGGCGGCGGTTGTTCCTTCCGCTGCCGTTGTCGTCGCCGGTGCCAGGGAAGAGCATGAAGTGGAGGTGCCCGTTGCCGGCGTCGCAGGGGGAGGGCGAACTTCATCGTGGCAGGGGGCAGGCGGCCTGTAGCGGCGGAGGGCCCGCGAGCATCCGCTCCGTTTTGCGTCTCGGGAAGAAGAGGCGCGACGCGTCGACGCGGCGGAGCAGGATGGTGCACCGCCGGGAGTCCTCCGTCACAAGGTACACGAACCGCCGGAAACTCATGGCGCGGCCGGTGATGAATGATGGATCGCTTTGCTGCGTCCGTGACGGCCGGCGACGGACGGGGAGCGAAAATCCGAAAGGCCTAGTAGGGTTTTAGTCCTTTTTCTTTTCCATCTGGGCTCGTTTGCTTAGAATAGTGCTGGGCTAAACCCACCAAAGAAAATTGCTAGGATGGGCCGTAAGCACCTGCCGACAAATGCATCAGAGGTTACACTACTACACCTTAGGAATTTAGATGACCCCATTAGATGCCATGCTTTTAGTCACTTCTAATTCCACTTGCCACACATTGCAGCACAAAACGGCTGCAAAATGGTTCTGAGAATTCATAGAAATTGGTACATGCAACACACATTATAGTATTGACGATTTGGCAAGTACGAAGCCGGTAAACATTTCATTCCCCTACAACATTTTGATATGCCTTTGGCCTCTTACTTCAACCAAGCATAATCAGCAACAGGTAAAGATGCTCCATTTTCTGCAGCACTGGTCTCCTCAATATCAAAACTATTTATCAGGAATGCCCTTTCAGATGGGGCGAAGCAAAAGAATGGAGACATGCATAAAGATACCCCTAATTCAGTCCAACATTTGTGTTAATATATTTTCATGCACACTTTCTTAATTCATTACCTCTACTAACAGATCATCTTAAAGTTGCAAGCATCTTACACGCTTCTGCAGCGAACCAGCACCACATTGACGAGTACTTTGGTTTCCAACACTGGTTTTTCCAAATGCCAGTGCCTCTTAGTTATCTACTCCGTATGAGCATCTCCAAGAGTCTCTCTAAAACTTACTCTCTAAATCATCATTTAGAGAGCCATTTGCATAAAAATCATTTTCTATATCTTCTTGTTTTCCAACAGCCTTTCTGTATCTTGCATGCACTCTAGAGAGCTATTCTCTTTTCTATATTTTGATAGCGAGAAATCCGGCCCAACTGCCGTCGAACTTATTGGTAACCTTACAAAGTGTATGTTCATAATCAGCTGTCATCAAACGTAGTACCCATAATCAGCTGTTAATAATATGTATTGTATGGCCAATGAGTGCTTAGTTAATCTGTTTTCATTAATCATCTATCCGCTTCTACATACCATATACCCTCTGCATAATACATAAAGATATAACCGTCCATCAATATTATAAACTGTCGTACACACACGTCACAGCAGACAGACTCACCGGGTTCAACAAAGAAAACGCAGCATGATGACGAGCGGGCAGCGCTCGATCTGGAAGAGCCTGGCAAGACAGAACTTGGAATGGCCAAGGTGCACAAGACAGGACGACTTGCTGCTCCATTCCGGCGGCGTGAGTTCCCCCCAGACCTTGCGGATCGTCGTCAGGGGCGTCGCCGCGGAGAATTCCGAAGCAGTGTAGATGCTGCCATCGTCGTCCTCGTCATCCTCAGCAGAGCTTATGTTGTGGCACGTAGTGGACATGGCCGCGGAATGGCAGTGTCCAGTCACCAGCCTTGGTCCAAACACGGCTCGCCGTGTCGAAGCAGGTTGGTTTGCGATATCCAGATGCTGCTGCTGGTGGACCCGCCGGCGCCGGCGCCGCCGACCACCGCGTACGAATCGACGTGCGACGACCCGCCGCCGGCGAGGTAGGGGGAGTAGACGTAGGGCGGCGGCGGCAGGGAGTGGCAGTACCAGTCATCGTCGTGGAAGAAGCGGTCGAAGCAATCGCGGCGGTTGTTGAGGGTGAAGTCCGTGTCGAGGACGTAGTGGCTGTTGTTGCCGACAGATGGGCGCGAACTTTGGCGCGCTGAAACTAGGTCCGCTGCGGAAGGACCGGGATTCGGGGTCGTAGAGGACGACGCGGGCAGCAACCTTGTCGTTCCTGCCGCTGTCCCCGCCGGGGAAGAGCATGAACTCCATGTCATTGCCCACAGAGGAAGTCGGAGGATCAAACAAACCTAAGCTTCCACCGGCGGCAGCTCAGCCTCTTCCTCCAGCAGCGACGGATCCGTGGGCAGTCCGTCTCTATCGCCTTTCGGCAAGAAGAAGCGAGACATGTCGATGCGGCGCAGGGCGAAGTTGCGGCGGCTCAGTTCGTCCGTCACCAGATACACGAACCGCCGCAAAGTCATGGCGCTTGCCGGCCGATGGGAATCGGCGTCGACGACGACAGATTTGATTTTACGGGTGGAGACGATCGATCGATCGATGCGGCGGCCGGATTTGATGAGATTTTTATTTTAGGGGTGAAAAATCTGGAGAGATAGAGGTAAGGCCCACTACCCGATGGTACAATATACCAAGATGGGCCGGCCAGGCCGTGATCTGACTCTGCACCCACTTCCTCAAGCCTTTTTTGAACTAACATCACACTTTTTTTTTGAAATAAAACATCACTTTTTCAGTCAGACTGTACGAGAGATTGTTGTGCTTATGATGTCATCAGGGCCCACAAAGAGTGGTTGCTTGCAGATTTGTGCGACGACATCCACTATGCGCGAATTCTACGATTGTGCTACGGGCACAAGCAGACTAGGATACAAGCTATACAAGCATAGAACGACCTTGCAAAGTATTGACACTTCGGAAGTCTGGCCACACGAACCAACCAGCTGCACACGTACAAACTGCTCGTATAATAGTCTAGCTAGCCATGATGTAACCTTTTCAAATTAAAAAGACTTTGGTCGTCGGTGATGATAAAAAATTATCGATATTGACTCATGTGATACAATAATATTACAAAGCCACACTAGAAGATCGGTTCTGCATCGCCTAATAGCTTACACAAGATGACAATATTTTCTAGGCCAATCTTCTTAAAACTCACTTGGTTATTCGTGTACAAATATACATATATCATTGAAGATGTTGGTGGCGCTCCAATCAGTTGATGACACGAGCAGAAAACACTTTAAAATAAGACACACAAAAGAAACATATAAACCCTAAGGTACATTAGAATAATAATAGCTTAAGAGCAAGGGCAGTGGTTTCGCCCGCTCGCCGGCTGCAAGACCTTTAGGTCACACATGCGACCACGACAGCAGGAGAAGACCCACCAACATTTATGGCTCAACAGCGATATGGTGCTTCCAGACAGGAGGAGCGGAGCTCAAAGAGTTCTCCGCCCGCTTTTTGCCGGCGTATGTCCAGACGCTCGCTCCATTCTCTCCTTCTTTCTCTTTCCTCCAGTGTATTGTAGGATCTAAGCTCGCTATACTAGCTCTAAGATCAGTGACGAGTCGTCTATTTGAGCAGAATCCGATAAGGCAATAATCAAACCATCCATGTTCTATATTTGAACAGCAACCATATATAGGATGCAAAGAAGCGCACGTTTCTTAACAAGTTTCCTTCCATGTGCACCTAACATTTTTCGTGCTCAAATATTGCTGCATTTAAAAAGGAGACGTGCAGAGGCGTGGGGTCTTGTTGTAGTACCCATCCCTCTCTCCCAATCAACTGATCGCCCGCAAAACGAGTAGCAGCAGCTGCAGCAGCCCGCAAGGCAGGCCCGCCGGCGCGCTGGTTGATTCGCCGAATTCTCCCGAGCGCAGGTGAGCTTTCTTGCACGCCTTCGATTGCTCGCAAGTCTCAGTCAGTATTCCATCTTCGTTTCCCATGGCTCATGGTGTTCGATTTCCGTGGGGGGATTGGGCGATTCGATCGATGGAGTAGATAGATGGGTGCCGGTTCCCTGTACGCGGCGCCGGAATTTCGGGGTTTGATGCGAGGATTCTATCCTCGATTGCGCCGCCGTAGATTTGTTAGCTTCGCTGTTTCGATTCGGTGTGAGGTATGTTTGGTTAGGGTTCTATCCACGGGGAAGGAGCAGAGATTCAGGGATCTCTGCGTTCCATGGTCCCCAAACTCTGCTGCTACACCTACAACCCGCCGCGCCTCCGCTAGCCACCGGCGAAGCAAGGCTTCCGCCGTTGCCCGGTGGCGGCTGCCGGCTGCCACCGAGTCCCAGGAATTCCAGCTCGACGCGGCGTGCCCAAGGTGTCCCTCGATCTGGGGGCATCGAGGCCCTGCTGCGGATCTGTCCCCGTGTCTGTATGCAGGCGCGCAGAGAATATCTTCTGACTGAACCCGCATCACTTTTATCTGTTTAGACTTTAGAGGACCTTATTAGTTTCAGTTTTGCACTTTAACTCGAGTTAGTTGGGTTACTGCTCTAGTTTTGGCCCAATTTCACTTATGCAGTTGCTGAATTTACTGCACAACTGTTCTGCCATTGTGATGCTAATTGAGTTACTGCTCTAGTTTTGACCCAATTTCACCTATGCAGTTACTGAATTTACTTCACAACTGTTCTGCCATTGTGATGTTTATTGAGTTACTGCTCTAGTTTTGACCCAATTTCACTTATGCAGTTACTGAATTTACACCATGACTTCTCTGGATACCGTGAGAGGAGATCTTGCGCTGGTCATTCTGTACCTGAACAAGGCCGAAGCAAGAGATAAGATCTGTAGAGCTATACAGTATGGATCGAAGTTTCTGAGTAATGGAGAACCAGGGCCGGCACAGAATGTCGACAAGTCAACTAGTCTAGCTCGGAAAGTTTTCAGGCTTTTTAAGGTACTGTATAATCGTTTTGCTTACTACAGATTTCAAATTGAAAGGAATCTTCGCATGACTTATGAACCTGTCTGTCACTTGTACAGTTTGTCAATGATCTGCATGCTCTCATTAGCCCTCCTGCCAAAGGAACTCCACTTCCACTTATCTTACTTGGCAAGGTATGCTGATTGCTGAAGGTGGCATTACACTCTACACCTGAGAACTCACTTAGCTGAGGATGGTTTTGTTCTGAAGTTTCCTGATTGATTGTCTGCATGTATCTCCCAGTCGAAGAATGCAATGCTGTCAACTTTCCTCTTCCTGGATCAAATTGTGTGGGCTGGGAGGACTGGAATATACAAGGTTTGAGAATTTCCGTTTTATATTGTAATTCAGGAAAAGATTGATCTACTAGAGTTCTGCCCTACCTTTTTCTGCTCGAAGAAACAGAGAGAAAATTTGATACAGAATTGTGCTGCCCTGCCCTACTGTATCTATCGGAGTAATCATACAAGGAAATGGATACTGCTATTTACATGGTGATGACAAACAAAAGATATGGCACTGATCCAATTGTTTCTACAGAACAAGGAGCGAGCGGAGTTCCTTAGCAGGATAGCATTCTACTGCTTCCTCGGTTCTAACACCTGTACAACCATCATTGAGGTATGCTTACTCTCTCTTGTTCTGTTCTGAGTGTTGGTATGGTTTATTTGGTTGTCTTTGTGCACATTGAACCGTTTTACCATGTGGAAATAACTAATAATGGCTAATAATCGTACAGCTGGCTGAGCTCCAACGGCTGTCCAAGTCGATGAAGAAGCTAGAGAAGGAGCTTAAACACCAAGAGTTGTACAAGGTACCTACAACTTGACTGAAGAACAGTCTTTTCATGAAAAAAAAAAACTCCTTTTCCATGCTTATCCTCGTTGAAATATTCAACTGTATGCTTATCCACTTCGTTGAAATATTCAACTGTATGCCTGTTGACCTTGCCAGAACGAGCAGTACCGGATGAAGCTGCAGAAGTCCAACGAGCGGCTTCTGGCTCTGATCAAATCCAGCCTCGACATAGTTGTTGCCGTGGGGCTACTGCAGCTGGCTCCGAAGAAGGTGACCCCCCGCGTGACTGGGGCGTTTGGCTTCGCCAGCTCGCTGATTGCTTGCTATCAGGTATCACGGAGCACTTCCCCCCTGTTCCTCGTTCTCTGTTAAGAGCCACCACCCACCGGAAAACCCGAAGCCTGAGTTTAACTTGTTTATCTATCTCCTTGACAGTTGCTTCCGAGCCCAGCCAAGAGCAAGTGAATGTGTGGTCTGTAGGCGAGGAGGGCAGCTAGTCGCCGGCCTGCTGATGGCATCGTGGACAAGAAATAAATCCGGATGGATGAAATGGAACTCTCCGTGTAGCAAGCAAATGTAGCTGCATTGGCACGAAAAGCTGGCGTTAACCGCGGCTGTGGTCGTGCTGTTTGGTAGACGTTTTTCTATTCTTGGGTGATTATTGTATTGTATGTTCCGGAGCAGTATAGCTTGGGGCAGTGACTTGTCAAGGCGGAATAAGAAATGGCCGGTGCGAACGATGCGTATAATTCCAAGTATCACTAATATTCATCATTATATAGCTTGTTTGTGTGGAAGCAGGCCCTTGCTACTGACTTACGGAGTACCTCGAGGAAGTGACAAACAAGATAATATGGTTTCGAAGAACACGATGGGCCTGGTGGCTTCGTGATACGGGCCGTGAAACCAGGGTGATGGCTGGCGGGCCGCAGCAGACAGATTTTGGATGGGGGAGTCGGCACGTCGGGCCGTCCGCGGAGTCGCCGCTGTGGCGCCTGTGTGGAGAACTGGAGAAGCTTCCAAATTGGAGCGTGCGAATTTGCCTGTGGCCTGTGCAGTGTGCACACACGGTACGAGAACGAGGTGACGGATACCGAGATGGTCAGATGCTTCACCTGAGTACAGACACAGTAGGACCTGTCCCTAGTGTTGACCAGATCAATTGGGAGGGCGGAGGGTTTTTTTTTTTTTTTTTTTTTTTTTTTTTTACATTGAGGGCGGAGTTTATCTGGGATGAGCATGAGCGTATCTGCCTGCGTGTGTATGTGCTGTTGGGTAGTCTGTACTGTACTCCTACTAGTACTGTTGTCGTGACGTGAGTAGATAGGTGACGCTGACGGATATGTACGTATACCAATTGCGGTGAGACGAGTACGTGCACGTAGACGAACGGGACGCCGAAAGGAAGAGAAGAGGACGCGATCCGCATCCGCGCGTCAATGCGGGCAGATGAGATGACCATCCATGACTAGGGACGACCGACCACGCTCCATGCTCAATCGCCCATCACCCATCGTCTAGTACCAGTGGTGTCCACGTCACCTCTGCCGCGTGGCCCAACCATCTCTCCACGCGTGTGCCTCCCTCCCGGTCCGGCGGTCCCCGTCAGAGGACCCGCTCAACTGAAGCTGAGATACGACGACGGCACGGCCACGTCACCTCGATCGGCCCGCTCCCGGCGTCCCACCTGGACGCCCACGTGTCAGGCCGCCACTCCCCAGGCAGAAGTAGAAGCTTGGTAGACCCACACGTGTCAGTGCTCGGGCCCCGCCAGCCGCTGTCGCGCACTCGGTGGCCAAAAAAGCGACGGCCGCACCGCAGATGCTTTTTTCTTTTCTCAAGAAAAAAAGAAGAAGAAAAACTTGGCTGGTGGCGGGGCGGCACAAGGAAATCCAAACAGGATGCGCAACCGCGCCGCTGAACCGCCGGTCCGGAGGACGGCGGCGGCGGCTTCGTCGTGTATTGCCTCGGCATCGGCGCGCGCGCGGCGGCGGGGCCCCGACGAAGTCGAGCGAGGTGGAGAACTGGAATTCTCTCTCTCGCGCGCGCCGGCCCACGCACACGCAAGGACTGCACGCAGCGGCGGCAGTGGACTGCTGCACTACTACTGCACTAGTAGCACACGCACGCGTTTCCGCGGGCGGCGCCACGGGCAAACCGCCCCCGTTGTCGTCTGTCTCCGAGCTGGCAGCGGCAACCCAACCTAGCGGAACGGAACCAAACCACGGCCGCGCGCCGCCCTCACGTGCCCCATGCACGCGCCAACCAACTGCGATCCGCTTCGCCCATGCGGCAACCACAGCCATCACGTCGCACTTGCCGTCTCACTCAGCTAGCAAACTCGCGGGTCTCTAGAATTTTTAAAATAAAACAAAACCGAGCGCCTCCACTCTCCGCTGTCGCATAAGGGAAATCTCCAAATTCCGTAGGGTCCATTTCTGGCTACTACCAGTAGTGTGCTCACTGCACAGTACTCAGTACGTAATCTACCAGAAAACGAATGAAAGCAGAGGGAACAAGATCAGCCACTCATTATTATTTTTACACAAACTGGAAAAATACTTTCCAATATTTGTCCACCCAGTTAAAATCAAGGCATGCCCAAAAAGAAAAATGGTGGTTCATTGCCAAAAAAAAATTGTTTCTAGTGGAAGTCACGAGACAAAAAAAATATTGGTTGTTCATATGTTTTCAAAACAAATTGATGAATACAAAAATTTCTTTACCTTGTGTTTGGCATGCCATGGTTTTGGTCACGCAAGAAATCAGAATTCAACCGATCACACTCTGAAAACCTGAGCTTCGCAGGCGTTTAAGGTCGCTCTAATAAAGCTAGCAGTTACCATGCGCTGCGCAGCATAGTACATCATCAAAAGACGGTGATAGGCACACATGACGTATGCAAGCATCATTACCGGTGCCCCGCTTCCGGCTTCCCATAGTAGATCCTGTCCTGATTCCCGAAGCCTGCCTGGATCAAGTGTCAGTCAGTCAGGCATTCAGTCAAGACGGTAGCTGCACGAGGTCGCCGGATCTGCAGTCCCTCAGCTCAGCTCAGCCGCCCAAGACCCAAAAGCCAGCTCCTGTCGCCATCTCCACGTGGCCAGCTTGCTCCCTCCCACCCCATCCGCACGCGGCAGCTTCCTCCCTTCCCTCCGTCACTGCCATGGCGGGCCCCACACCCTTCCCAACCCGATCCCCACCTGGTTAAGGAAAAGGAATCCGACGCCATGCCCACGCCAACGCGTCTTCCCCGCCGTCTCTTCCACCGCCCCCCACGCCCTCCCTCCCGACCAAGTCCCGACGCCGCGCCCGCCCCCACCCCCCTCCAGCTCACCTCCGTCTCCCGCCACGCGCACCCTTTAAACTTCTCCCGCTCGGAAAGAGCTCCTCCATTCCATTCCCTTCCCCCTCACCACCAAATCCTATATAAACCAGACCACGTTCCCACTCGCCGATCAACCAGCAACCACTAAGATTCTAGAGCGATCACCACCCGATTCAATTCAATGGAGTACGTCGACGTCGGGTACGACGAGCACGAGTCGCCGGAGGCCGGCACCGGCGGGGAGTACGCCACCGTCATGTCGGCGCCGCCGAAGCGTCCGGCGGGTCGCACCAAGTTCCGGGAGACACGTCACCCGGTGTACCGCGGCGTGCGGCGGCGCGGCCCCGCGGGCCGGTGGGTGTGCGAGGTCCGCGAGCCCAACAAGAAGTCCCGCATCTGGCTGGGCACCTTCGCCACCGCCGAGGCCGCGGCGCGGGCGCACGACGTCGCCGCGCTGGCGCTCCGCGGACGCGCCGCATGCCTCAACTTCGCCGACTCGGCGCGGCTCCTCCGCGTCGACCCGGCCACGCTCGCCACCCCCGAGGACATCCGACGCGCCGCCATCGAGCTCGCCGAGGCGTCCGCGCAGCAGGACGCCGCCGCGGCGGGCGCGTCGTCGGCGTCCGTCATCTTCCGCGGCGGCGCCCATGGCGGCGATGATGCACCAGCAGGACGCCGCCGCCGCAGCGCCGTACGACTACGCGGCAATGTGCGGCAGCATGGACTTCGACAACTCGTACTACTACGATGCCATGGGCGGCGGCGCAGTTGCCGGCGGCGGCGATTGGACGACGCAGAACGGTTGGCATGTGGACGGGGACGACGACGGCGCCGGCGCCGCCGGCTGCGGCGGCGACATGACGCTCTGGAGCTTACAACTACAACTACTACTGATCGAGTTGGATGGAGCTTGCCTCAGAGCTGATGGATAAACTCAGATGCTACTCTGAAGTCTCGACTACTATAGGAGATTCGAAGAGGAAGCTGAGTTTGATAGGGCTTCTTTTTTTTTGGAGGGATGTTGAATTTGAATTCAAGTTTGTAAGCGAGGAACGGCAAAGAGCGTGCAAAAGAGCAATTTTGCCGTTCTTCCTTTTCGGGGGGAATAAAGAAAACCAACTCTGGCTAGAGTTGTTATTTTTTGAAAGAAAAACAGAGCATTCTTTCTTCCTCTCTTTTTTTCATTTTCCCTCAGTTTTTCTCAAATAGCCATATAGATTTAGTTACAGTTTTTTTTTCTTCCTCTTATCTTAATTTTTCATGTCTCTCTCTCTCTCTCTCTCTCTTCTCCAATAGCGTAACAGTGTTTTTCAGAAGACAGAGCTGTAACGGCGCTAAACTTCATGTGAGAACGGCGCCTGTGAAATTAACTAGCCATGAATTGCAGGACCCATCCATATTGCTGCATCTCTATTTTTGTTTTCCATTTTTTGTATTTTGTTTCTGGAGGCAAGGCACCTGAGAACTTTCGCCAGTTTCAGCAGACCGGAGGTGTGGATGGTTAAAGGCTGAAAGTCGATGCCCTGTCCTTGAGCATCACCCATGCGGCTGATGAGGTCAGCCACCGTTGGGTTGATGACTACACATCACACTGTACAAAGCAATGTTTACTATTTGTTAAGCAAGCGCATTCACGTGCCAGTGGCTTGTTAAACCCGTCGATACGAGGGACAAGAAGATCTTATCGAAGGGCGGCGGCCAGCACAAGTTCCAGTGGTACGCGTCGCACGTGCGGGGCTTGTTGCGACCTCAAGCTTAAGATACCTGATCGGGAATCATGCTAATCAACGACGGGCTAATTCCGGATTAAAAAAATATCGGCACGGCACCGGCCCTAGCGACCGTAGGTAGAGAGCAGAGAGTAGAGACGCGTTTGCGCGGGCGGCGCAGCTGCGGACAAACTGTCCACTCCACTCCATCCCCTGCTTCCTCAGGCAGCAGCAGGATTCACTGAATCTTCAGGGACGCCGTGCTGGCGCGTGGCTGCCGCTCACGTTGGGTCACAACCAAGTGGGCACGTCCCCGTCCACTTCGCCGCACCACTTGCCCCTTGCACATCAGTATCAAGTGTACTTGTATGAACAAAGAGGAGGCAGGCAGGTGGAAACCCGGATCTCCTAGTTGAAAATTTCTGCGTCCACTGAAAACTTCCTGTATTTCAGGCACATGGGAAGTACAGCTCCTATTGAGTTTGGCAGAAAACAACCTCAAGTTTGTACAGCTACGATACTCTGCGCCTCTAGTAGGAAGCAAAGTCCTCACATGAAGCAAAAAAGGGGGAAAAAAAAGGCTCCATGACATGTTTAGCGTCAAGAAGCGCTGCATCCTCGTCTACAATGAAGGGCCCAGGGAAGGAGGTACCAATAATACAGGTGGTGAACTTGCTGCTCTGGTAGAGAACGATCAAACTCCAATTGAATCCTGCTCCCTCCTGGGTAGAGAGAATAAGAGAACCTCCAAGAACTTGCTGCCAGGAAGGATAAAGATGGAAATGGCAGATAGAGTGCAACACAAACTACCCAGCTCTCAGAATAACAGGGCAAACCCCATCACAAACTCTTTACACACAGGGCTTCCAGGAGACAAGTGCCTCTTTTGGTCATCCTCTGCCAAACATCACACGGCAGCAATTCTTCCCTACTTCAAGCCTGTAAATGTCAGAATCAGCGTCACGTTTGCCCTCAAGAAACAAGAAAAGAGAATCTCCAACAAGTTACAACATACTCTGGTATTTATGCAACCATTAATCACTGCAAGTGTTTTAAGTTTGATTCGCAAGTCATTTGATGAATCTGTGAACATTCTTTTCATCTGATTTCAATAAGGGAACTCCTCTTCCACTTGCCTTGGTATGGCCTATTAACTGAAATGGGGAATCTAAAAATATGTAACCATATTTTGAATCTAAAAAATATGTAACCATATTTTGTTACCACCAACAACAGCAATAACAATGAAGCTGCTTCATCCCAAGCGAGGTGGGGGAGCATAAAAAATATGCTTTTCTTTATAGATAGAAAGTTATCTACACTGTAAAATACACAGTGGAAATAAAAAAAAAACTTTTGCAGTCGTAAATTGACTCAAACCATCATGTTTCTGTAGTGGAAGTTTCACATTATCTTCCGAAACTACAGCCGTGTACAGAACCTTGGAAGTTTCACAAAAAAGTAGAGAAGAAAATATATACCAGATGAGTTCTTTAGGTCTGTTCTTTTCCAGAAAGCTCCAGAAGATACTCTGCCTCCCTCAGGAACAACCTTGTTAGCTGCTTTTGCCCTCTTCGGTATATGATACATGAATGGATATTTATTTTTGACTTGTCTTTGTTGTTCTCGTCACTTCCGCTGTGAAATGAGTTAGGAGATTAAGGAAAGAGTGCAACTATGATCAACATAATGACGATAGAGGAAGATACGCTTCTAAGATCCAAACCTTTAGATTATGTAAGTGCCAGGGTATTAAAGTCCGCTGTGTACATGTGTTCATTGTTTACTTAAAAGATTAATATTGGTACCTGAACTCAGTATATGATAAGTGTCCATTATGACTACAAAAATGAGGCTCACTTTGTGCAGTATAATGAAATTTTATCAAGTTCTTCATAGGCAAAGAAGCCCAGGTAGACTGACAACGGTAGTAGCTCCATGCTGACCCTGGATACTCGGCTATTGACTACTAACAGCTTCCTAAATAACAACAGTTTAGACTTATGTTCCATCTTAAAATAGTCATTTTCAATAATCTAGTAGAAAATCATTAACAAATTGCAGGCAATAAGTTTATTAGGATGGATTCATGTATCTTAAGATAGTGGACCTTTGGTGCTATGGAAAAAAACTGACTATTAAGCAAAAGCATAATTTTCTCTGCCCACCTTGTGCAGTCCTCCGAATCAAGGGAATAAAACTGCTCGAGCAATTGGCTGTCAGATGCTTCTGGTCCAGTGCCCTCCTCAAGTTCAGCCATTCTTGCAAAATGAATGCATTGATCTATGTGGTCATTCATGAGGCTATATCAAATATGGCTGTATTGTCTAAAACATCAAAGGGGAAATAAAATATGAATGTATTACTTGACCCTAAGAAGATCCACAAGCAAACCAAGTGCCCCCTGATCACCGCAGACCTCCCAAACAGCACTTTGGATCTCTGCATCAGATGGTTCTCTATCTTCACTAGATCCAACCTAGCAAGAACAAAATCAGCAAAGGCCTAGAATCAATTTGCCAGCATAATACATTATTTGTCACTATTCAAGACTAGACAGAATGCACCCAAATAAGTTCTTTGAGCTGTTCAAATATAAACGTAGTCAGATGTTAAATAAGGCTTGCAAAAAGATGCTGCAAAAAGGTTGAAATTCAAATGTATTATGCAAACGCTAAGGTTTTTTTTTTTTTTGCATGCAGGTCTTTGCAGTCTTCATGACTCAAAGTAATGACCATGGATTTGCTGCCAAAAATTAGCACCTCCATGCAAACGACATGCGATAATTATGATGTATGTTGCTGCCAAAAACAGTGGATATATGCAACAAATTATGAGTTGCAAACATTGCATCAGTGCAAAAGCATCTGTGCTAGTTAGTTTTCAGGATTTTGCAACATAAGGATTCCAATTCTACAAGTCAAATGAGGATGGCTGCAAACAAGATATGCCGAAATAATCCAAGAGATTCATGTTATAAAAATCCATACTCAGCAAAGAAAAAGGAAATGCTCATTGTTGCATCTGCAGCAAATGTAGAATGACATGTCAATAATAAAGTCTGAATATAAAATACCAAAATCATACTTTAGGAGTAAACTCTTGGTTGAAAATACAGTGTGTGAAATGCACTAACCTCTTCAAGTAAAGAAGCAACGTTTTCAATCTCATGTTCTTGCATGGCAATTGTACGTAAGGTACTCAAAAATTCCTGAGGGAAGACAATTTTGTGGAGGTACGATGGAACTTTGCGCTGACCACTCCAACTATAGCTAGAAAAAGGACTAATACTTTTCTTGTCATCCTTATCTTCACCGGAACGAATACCAAAAAATCCATTATCAAGCAAACTTCTAGGTAGAAGACATCTGAGCTCGCCCTTCTGCATACGCAAAAGACAAACAAAGTGAGCTTAATGATGGCGATGGATGCTTAGAGGGCTTGGACCAAGTTAGTGCAGTTAAAAACATGTATGGAATAAAAAATCAAAAGCGACATGTAAAGTAACTAATAAGCACAAGCTACTTATTACCAATAGGCAATTCCCAACACACTGGTGTGTATGGGTAAGCCCCTCCAACAGCACCTAAACATCGTAACAGAAGCAATCCACGAATAGGGGAAACGAGCTAATCACTTGGCAGTACCTGTATCTCTAGTAGCCTCATCTTAATATCAGCAGACTGGATCTGTCTGAGAGCTTCCACAGGATAATGAACCTGCGCTTAGAACAAGTAAACCGGAGCTTGATTTATTATATACATCTTATGTAAGTGTGCCACAAGAGGGAAACACATGGGGCCTTTCGAATTGTCTATCAAATAACCATAACTTTTCTGAATAACTCGTACAAAGAATGAGGCAGGGATGTGCCATTCCATTTTGGTTCCTTCTTTTCTCCAACCACCAGTAAAGTCAGGTTTCAAAATTTCATTATTAGTCAAAAAACTAGATGGCAAACATGTCCTATAAAGAGTAAAATGCACCAGAGGTCCATCAACTTGTAAGAAGGTGTCACTTAGGTCTATCAATTCTGAAAGTGCATTTTTGGGTACATAAACTTTTTAAGTGGTTCGCCGTAGGTCCATACCCCTTCATTTATGTTTGTATTTTATAAAAACCTCCCTTTGTTTCTTTTTCTTTCACATGGACAGCCCTGCGCTGCCGTTCAAGTAGACTAGCACCAGCTCGCCGTCCCCGGACACCAGCGTGGCCAGCACGCCATCGCCCACCCTCGGGACGGCCTCCGACGAGCTCCGCACCGCCGTGTCGTGCCTCTACACTTCCGAGGACCTGGTCGAATCTGAGAGGTCCGTGCTCAAGATCGAGCGCCTATGGCAAGACATCGAGGAAGGAGGACGACGCGCCGCCGGTGCTCCCACCCCCACTCCTTCGCACCTTCCCTGCCGCTCGGGTCCGGCTGCGTCGCCCAGCTCCTCTACCCCTTTCCTGCAGAATCTGGCGCAGGGGAGGAGAGAAGGGGCCTGAAGATTCATCCGCTCGAGCTTGATTTGAGGCATACCGGCGCAGAGAGATGGAGCGCTGCCGCCTGCCGGATCGATTCGTCCTCAGCAGGTTCGATTCGTCGTCCTCGCTCAGAGCCGCGCCACCACTCAGGCCCGCCCCCGCTCCCGCCTGTGGGAGAGAGAGAAGGGGCTCGAGCGCCGCCAGATCTTGCACCGCCGCCTCCGCCCCTGGCCGCGGCCGTGGCTTGCGCCGCCGTCGCGCCCCGCTGCCTCTGCGCCCGGCCGGCCCGAGCTCGCGCTCCCCCTACGTCGCGTCTGGATCGAGGAGGACTTGAGGAGGGGTAACTATACGAAAGAAAAAGAAACAGGAGGAGGTTTTTGTAAAATATAAACATAAACGAAGGGGTATGGACCTGCGCTGAATCACTTAAAAAGTTTATGGACCCAAAAATGCACTTTCTAAGTTGATGGACCTAAGTGACACCTACTTACAAGTTGATGGACCTTTGGTGCATTTTACTCTCCTATAAATTTATTATCTTATACATAATTGTGAGGGTTACCATGAGATAATCATCAGGATTGTTGTCAACCACAAATCCATAGAGGTACAGTAATTCCTGTAAGTACACAAAGCACAACATTTCATCAGTAAGGCTATAGTAGCAGTTGAACTGTTAAACCTGGAAATGCATAGAATCTTTTAATTTCTAAGCATTATAATTGAGAAACCTAGAGTTAGCATTAGCACTGAAAGTAAATCCATAAGGAAATAAGGATCTGGGAATCTACGTACCCATCAAATCAAATAACCAAACCCCAGAGGTAGAAAATAAACCTTAGAGCAGTGCATTCTCCCCTCATTTGAATTTCTTTATTCATTTATACTGTGCATCATCAAGACGGGAAACATGGTTGACTTTTTTTCTGGATCATTTGTTCAAATTGTTACTAAGGTCAAGGATACAACTCAAAAGAAATTCCTTGTAATGGGCTCTAAAGTTCTACAAGACATGTATCACGGTGCTGTAATAGTATATTAGAAAAACTGTAGATGGCCTGAATAAGAATATGTGAGACAGAGACCATCCAAGTCACACAATGGCAAGCATGACAATATGGAAAACTAGTACGAACTAAGAACATTTGTTGTAAACTAACTCTAGATCTACACATATTTATGTGAGTAATACCTCATTTCCTTTGTTGCCGTAATTTATGTAGATCTCTGCCCCAGCCTCAACAGAACTTTTGTCAGCTTGAGAAAGAAAGAAACACATAGAAGTATTCATAACGAGAATCATCTTACAGAAAAAAATATTAGCTTAAAGGAAAGCCACATGGTTCATTTATCATATGATGACTATAAGTTTGGATCATTGAAGTTACCAAGCATGAGGTACATTGAAGCAGGGACTCCAGTAGCATTTCCCACAGAATCAACTTCCCATGTTGCCAGTGCCTTTACATCTAGTGAATACAATCGAGCAAGCTTAGAATAGGGGGGTTGTGAGATGCTAGCCTAACAGATAAATATTTGTTTTCTTTATAATTTACATGGTTCCTTGCAAATACAGTCACAGGTTAAGCTTAGAGTCGTGAAGGAGCAATGGTAGCCTAACAGGTAAATATTTACTTTCTTTATAATTTATATAATTCCTAGCAAATACAGTCACAGTGATTTATTGTCAAAGAAACAACCATATGAATGCTCTGTCTAGTAAATACTTTAGAACTCTTACTATGGTTACAAAAATCAATTCCTGGTATGAGGCCCTCAACCCAAATTGATTCCGTGTTACTTGATTTAGAATTCTCATCAGCAATACTATCCTTAGCTGTAATGTCAGTTTCCTGCCAAAAGAAAAAAAACAAACATTTTTATAAAAAAAAGTATTGATAAAAAAAGGTTAAAATATTGGAATGTTTAAAAAGGAAGCACGTGTAAAAATGATGCGCATGGTATACTAGAGATTCAAGAAGTTTCTTGAAATGTTGCTATGTTAGAAAAAGGACACAATACTTTTTTTAGACTAAAAGGACACAATACTTGAGTGTATGGGTTTGACTATAAATCATCTAAAATGGCTTCAGACTCAAGATTTGTGTTCATGACATGATGTTGAGTTCAGCTTCAAAATCCTGCAAGAATCCTGAGGCACATGTTATGACGATGGTAGCAATTTACCAACATACAAGTGGGGAATCAATTTTTTAATGCCTTCCAAGATTGATGTCATTTTTCTTCAAAATTTGTGTTAATAAATCTTATTTTCGTTTCTTTTTTGTTCAAAAATAGTTTTCTACATACCACTTTGTGATAATTGTTTCCATACAAGACAAATTGCTCCCGTGTTGAACCAAGCGGTTGCAAGTTCATACCACTTTGTGATAATTGTTTCCATACTAGACAAGTTTAGTCATGTGAGGATGATGTCATAGATGGAATATTTATTGACAAAACATGCACACAAATACCGCTATGTGAAAATGAAATAAGGCAGTAAATTCCCAATAATCAGACTCAAGGGCAATTTAGGGGCAACGTGGTGGGAACTGAAATGTTTTTAAGTATTAGAGATAGAAAAATATCCCTTCCTTTTTAGTGTTCATGATTCCCGTATATTTCCGAGATTATTTACTGTCATGGACTAGAAGAAGACACTACCCCAGCAGCAATAACTAAACTAGTGAAAGCTTTAAATGAAAGTTTGATAATCTTCTGCAGAATTGCATCTTAAAAAAATCTTCCATTTTTGTTGTACTATAGTAGAATGACACCTATTATAGAAACCAGTGTTAGTTACTTAAGCAACATCAGTGTTTACTTTTTCTCTTGAAAAGCTTCAAAACATTCTATAGCTGCTAAGTTTTCGTTGTTTGTCTGTGAATTCTGAATTACCTTCTTTACTACATCACTAGAAAACAATAAATACTTGGCATGACAACAAAAAATGTATCAAATTTTGATCTCTCAGATGTAATCCAATAATCAGAGGATAGAGATAGCATAAGTTGCAGTCAACATGTAAATTAGTATTGAAAATATAACCAATTGTCCACAACTCCACATAGCTTCACACAATCACATAAAACTGGATGGAAAAGTAAAGTCACACATATTGAGTAATGATGAATAAATGCTCAAAATTCCAAGCACTAGGTTAGAAAGATTCAAATTAACCTGGTGGGTTAGGAGACTAGAATCACAAACATCATCATTAGTTCTGGTCTGTTGATCACCACACGACCCTGGAAAAACATAGGAATGCGGCAATGGTATGTTCAATGCCCGAGTCCAGAAGATTGAGTTTGCCCTGTCAAAGATTCATACTTCTGGTGAGCTGATCAGAACTTAAAAAAAAGTGGAGATAAGAAAACTGGGATATCTTTGTGGTATTTTCACTCCATACATTTGTGAAAAAACTAGTCCCTGACACAATCACTTTAATCAAGGGCAGAATAGCAGATTCCTTAGCACCAACCAAGTTTTCACCCTGACCATAGGAAATACGAAGGATTTTTAAACATGCTATTTTTTTTCATGGCTAATACAGTAATACCTTATTTTGGCTGGGTACTAGTACTTTTCTGTACCATGACTAGTTTATGTAAGCATCTATGTTGAACATACAATTGCATGGTAGATTTGAAATACAATAGAGTAGCTATGCGGCCTATGGTGAAAATGTGCTCCTATTTGTTATGCCATTGTGAAAAGATGATATCCATCTGATCTACAGTCACAAACAAAAATAACCACAAAGATCCTTCTGTTTCTTGATGGTGTCTTTTTCAGATTTATGTAGGTATGTTCAGCCCTCATAGTGAAGGAGGTTTTCTCATCCCATGTATTGTTCACAACATTATTTGAATACAGGGCCGTCGACAATCGACGTATTGGCATGATCAATCAACAACAACAACATAGCCTTTTGTCCCAAGCAAGTTGGGGTAGGCTAGAGATGAAACCCAAAAGAAACAAGGATAAGAAAGACATAAAACGGCACGAGACCAAAGATAAGGTTAGGGGCAAACAAGAGAAGAAACAAAGATCACGGTTCCGGCACGTGTAAACAATAAAGATGGTAAAATGATATCAAGTGAAGCTTATACTATTGCCATTTCCACATTCAGTGTAAACAATAATTATACATACCAAAGGAAGTCCTCAAACAACACTTCAGGGGAACTGCAAAACAGTTTTAGCAGTGTTAGTACTAAGCGTGTTCGAGAAAAATAGTGCTAGTACTAAACAACTGGAAAGTTTTGACAGTGTAGTATGCTTGCAGAATAAATAGAAGAGACCAGTAGGTAGAACAAACTCGATACAAACCTTGCTGATTCATCGACATGTAAAAGCTCCTCAACGATACCTTTAACCTTCTCATCAAATGATGATTGCAACGACTTCCTCTGAGATAACAATTTTCTCTTAGCCACCCAATATCCACAAGAAAATAGTGCAGCAACAACAGTGTGCACAGACGAACCTGGATCACCGTAGCACGGTACAGAGTCGTCCCTTCCAGTTCGGCAAGCTCCTCTTCGCTGAACCAAAGGGAACTCCCGAAGGTGCTTGGAAGCATATCCAAATACCTACAGACGCAGTGACCCAACATTTCAACTACGGCTCAGACAAACTCAAATGTGAAGGTAGGGGGGAATGCGAATTGCGGTCTTACGGCTTCCAGAGCGAGCCAGGGCGTCGCCGCTCGGCCATGAGGAAGAGCATGACGAGGAGGCGGTCGTCGACGCGTCCCTCCTCTAAGAGCGCACGGCACCGCGGGCCGACGAGCGGGTCCTGCAGCACCCGCATCGGCGTGATGGCGAGGTCGAGCGGCACCACCACAACCACCCCTGCACCGGCGCAGCCGCGCGCGTTTCAGCACTTTGATGGGGCATCGTTCGATTGTGGAGAGGAAGGGGGCGTTACCGTCGGTGGAGCCCGGCTCGGGGGCGGCGGTGGAGAAGACGCCGAAGCCCTTGCCGCCGCCGCACGAACGGATCGTGCAGCCGCGGAGGTCGGCGCCGTTGGCCTGCGGAGGGGAGGTAAGGGAGGGGGCGGTGTTTAGGGTTTTGGGAGCAGGGGAGCTGGAGGAGAGGGAAGGGAGAGGAGCCGACCTGCAGCCATTGAAGGAAGGATTCCAGCTTGGCCTCGTCGGCGGCGGCAGCGATGGCTGTCATGGCGGTGTTCGACGAATTGCGCGAGTGGAGTGGAACTGTGGAAGTAGCGCTGCCCGCGCCCAAAAACGAACTCGTTCTATCGTTTACCGTGTATAGTTTGAAATGGACGCGGCCATAGATATTTAGGCCCTGTTTGGCAGGCCGCCGCCCCCTGCCTCCCCGCCGCCGCCGCCTGCCCAGCCGCCGCCCGCTGCCGAATCGACCTCCGGCGCCACGAATCGACCTGTGGCCGGTCCACCGAGCGGGAGCCTACCGGCGGGAGCGAGGAGCAGCCGGACCAACGCCGCCCCGGCCGTCTACGACTGCTCCAAGAAATCGGCCTCCGTCTGCCTCGCGCCGGGGAGCCCAGGGACGACGTGCTGCAGCGGTCAGTGCGTCGACACCGTCTTCAGCCCTTACCGCTGCCGCCCCTGGCCTATCGCAAGGATGAAGAAGATAAAAAAACAGAGATGTTTTGGTGGATGACATGTGGGGCCCACGAGTGGGGGCAAAAATGGCAATCTACCCTTAAAATCCTCATTTCTGGAGTTTGGAGCATCCTGTTAGCCAAACACCCCTCCCAGTCAGCTCTTGCTCCATGTAGAGCTTGCTCCTGCTGGAGTCTGGGAGTGGAGTTGATCTCTGTGGAGCAAGAGCTATGCCAAACAGGGCCTTAATCACTTGAATCCTGTTTTATGTTCTTTGAGTAAATTTTTATGTACAGATTAATTAAATCGTGGATTAGTGTATACAAACTGCATGAATCCCGTAAATCCGGGAAATTTTGTTCGTATGGTGCCTAGTACTTTGGTTTAAAACGCTTTGTTGCAACTGGCTCCGGTGATGATACTTGTTACTTGCTATCAGGCCAGTCTAGGTGGAGAATGTCATCACACGGTTGTCAAGACTGGAAACTTGAGAACTGTGAAGTACGATCATCATGACATCCTGTCTCATCCCATGACACTTCTCTCTTCTCTCCTTAAAAATAACTCTGTCATGTTAGTAAATTTGTTGATGTGGCCACTTCGCCCAGAATGGCAGCAACACGCCCAGAATGGTGCATTCACACTGGAACACCCGGGCGAAACTCGTAACGGTCATTTTCGAAGTAACGAAATGGTGTGAAACGCAACCAAACATGAGTCTTGGGTCTAATAAGGTGCATTGGGCGTGTTTGTTGCGAAAAACTTTCCGAAAGTTTGGTCGCCCAGAATGGTGCATTCACGCTGGAACACCCGAGCGAAACTCGTACCGGTCATTTTTGAAGTAACGAAATGGTACGAAACCATCCAAACATGTGTCGTGGGTCTAACAAGGTGCATTGGGCGCGTTCGTTACGAAAAAGTTTCTGAAAGTTCGGTCGCCTAGAATGGTGCATTCACACTGGGGCTAGCCTTAGTATGTGTAGATTGCTCGTGACTTCTCTATATATACATTATAAATAGGGAAAATGTCTTTGATACACGAAAGTGCACGCACTTTTACAATCTTCCACCGTTTCACTAGGTGGTGTGGAACCAAAACATCTTCCATGTATCGTAAATTTGGCCCAAGGTTTAAAGTAGGATGGCATGCAAATTTTAAGAGTCCCTGGCACTGACAAATTCACCCACGACAGCTGTATGTCTCACTCATCGACATGCAGGCAGTCACCCGACATCTTGTTCTTCCAAGTTCCAAGTATGCTTGTTTCCCCGTCTCTCTCACTCATCTGCACGAGCTGTGACTGTGAGCACGGATATTTTCAGCAAATCTGCAAATGTTAGCATGCAAACAATCTTTGAGGTCTTTGAGAAGCTCAACATTATTCCAATTGCAACTGCAGTTGCAAAATCATGGGGGTTCACAACCGAGAGGATGACGCAATACAGCAAACATCCCCCGGTTCTCACATGGTTGAAGGTTAACCATGGATTATATTTAGTATAATCATGCACTCGATTTAAATGGCAATTCTTCGCAATTACACGTAGCAGTTCCATGTTAGAAAGCTGCACCCATAAGCTGAATGGTGAAACATAATCACACCCATCACTCTTTATTAAGTGTTCTGTATTTTGTTCACAATGTACTGCAACAGCAAAGAGCATGCCTCTCTCTCTTTTACACTGAAAGTATTTGAATAGAAATAATGTGCATCACATGTGTATCATAAAGAAACCAAAGGGAGAGCACCAAACGTAGAAGATAACCTTTTAAATTGGAAAGGAGAAGACAATAGACAAGTGTGAACTTGCTGCGCCGATAAGATGGTTCACGATAAAGTGAGATTCCACTTCCTACTGGGTCATAATAAATAATAAAACCACAAACTAGCTGTGCTGGGGAAGAAATCATCGGTCCTGGTAGAGCATTTTATCTGCCGATGGATACCTCCAGAGCCAGGAGAGGGCAAGGGCAATCAACCCATCAGGAACTCGCAATCAGTCTTCTATACACCCACCACCCAAGTGACTCGGGCAAGCAACCCATCAGGAACTCGAAGTCAGTCTTCCATACACCCACCCAATTGACTCTTTTGATCATCCCCATCAAACTGCAGACAGCAAGCATTCCTTTGACCGTCTTGAAATACTTCAGTGCTGCAAGCCTGTAAAAGGTAAGGATCATCTAGAGACATAATCACACCCATTTACCATTACAAGTGTTCTATGATTGATTCGTGATCTGCTAAAGTTATATATATCCTTTTCAGTGTGAACTTTGGGTAACTTCTGAAGCAAAATAAAAGTAGCGTTTGTCAACTTATTTTTCTCTGAGTTGCAGAATTTCAGACAAGAAAAGGTCAGGGTTTCTTAAGATTTAAGAAGTGTTGCAAAATTTTGCATATCACCATAATAAGAACGTGAGAGAAGCATTTGCTACAATCACCATATCATATGTGTGATCAGCTTTCAATAAATCTGCTTCAGTTATTATCAAATCAAAAGCATAGGCAGACCTAGGAAACACTCATTTTCAAAAGGCACACGGTAAGTTCAATTTCCTGAAAGAAAAAAAAGACGTCCTTCACTACCTAAGAACTGAAATGGGCAATTTTAGAAAGGTGAAATAGAATAGTTCGTTAGCGCAAGTAGGAAATGACCTGCACTGTAAATTGTGCGGTGAAAGTTCAGAAACACTTTTGCAGTTGTATATTAATAACTCAAAACTACCAAGCCTCTGGAGTAGAATGTTTACACTTTCTGTGGATGCGATGTTTTCCAGATTATTGGCACTACGTAGCAAGGGAGATGGCCCAACAGGCCGTTTTTACAGTGCTGGAGCGGGGTGGCAGCATTGCAGTTGATGAGGCCAGATACTTGATGGGCGTCCCTGCCAAATTGAAGTCAGCCAAGAAGCAACTTCGAAGCATGCAGGCCTTTCTCAAGGACCTGGATGACAAGATGTTGAGGGGTGGCTTCATGGCCAGGAACCTTGTCTCTGACGTCAAGGGTGTTGCCTATGAGGTGGAGGACATCATCGATGCTGCCAACATCCTGAGGAGGCAAAATGACCCCAAGACATCCATCACAGGGGCCATTTCCAAATATGCATGCTTCCCCCTTTATCTTTCTCGTCTTCACAATCTGGGAGCAAGGATAGATTCAGCAACTGAAAGGATGAAAACCATTTTCGAGAATTTTAAGAAGCACCGTATTGCTGCTACTGCAGTTGCCGAAGAGCCATGGGTTTACTGCACTGAAGATGAAGCCATCCAACATCGGCGATCAGTTCACCCCGACTTCGATGAACAAGTAGATGTGATCGGATTTGATGAGCAGATTACACGAATAAAGAACGAGTTGCTTGATGAATGGAACAAGGACCTGACTGTTGTTTCCATCATTGGTCCTGGCGGGGCAGGAAAATCAACAATGGCTAAGAAGGTGTATGGTTTGGCTTCAGTAAAGGGACACTTTAAATTTCATGCTTGGATAATTGTGTCCCAGGGATTTGTACCTCATGATCTCTTGAGACAGTTGGTTAAGCATGCTAAGGCTGCCAGTGAAACTGAAGAAACTGAGAAGATGACAGTAGAAGCAACAACTGAGAACACTACAGCTGAAGAAACAGAGAAGATGACAGCTCAGGCGACTGAGAAGATGACCGAGCATGAGATGAAGAAGTTCCTTCATGATTTCCTGCAGAGAAGAAGGTACTTGATAGTGTTGGATGATGTATGGAGCACTGCTGCATGGGATATAATCAGAGCTGCCTTTCCTGATGAGAAGAATGGCAGCAGAATCGTTTTGACCACTCGGAATGGGGATGTTGCGCAACACCCTGATGCAAGGAAGAAACTGTATGAGCCGAAGCTCCTGAATGAAGAAGAAAGCACCCGGTTACTTTTTGCCAAGGCCCTCCCAGAATACAATTTGGTTGGTACCAGTAACAGCTCTCCTATAGCTGCAGCTATGAGGCCAAACTTGGATGAATTGGAGGAGCTGGGCAGAGATCTTGCAGTGAAATGTCGTGGCCTACCTCTTGCCATTATTGTCTTGGGGGGATACCTGTCAAAGAATATTGATGCAGGCGCATGGAAGAGATTAAGGAGAGATAAATTTTGGCACGATATGATCAGTACAGAGAAGGTAATTGGAGCCGTAATGGATCTCAGCTACTATGATATGCCAAGCCATCTGAGGTCGTGTTTCATGTACGCCACGGCCTTTCCAGAAGACTCCAGTATTGATGTGAGAGAGCTGGCAAGTCTATGGATTGCGGAGGGTTTCATCCCAATGGTCAGAGGCCACACCCGCGAGGAAGTAGCCATCAAGAATGTTGCCGAGCTGGTGCAGCGATGTATGATGCAAGTGGAGAAAAGGGCAAACTCTGGAGCGATCACGGTGGTTAGGTTGCATGACATCCTTCGCGACTGGGGGATCGGACGAGCTCGAAGAGAAGGGCTCATGAAGGACTGCCATACTGAGGAGGATGCCGAGGCATCTTACTCAGAGGAGATGGTAGAAGCTTACCGTGTGGTTCTCCATGGTTTCCTGACAAAGGAAATTGTTGTCTACATGAGGCATCTTCGCACTCTGTTATACTTCATACCTAACGATGAGTACAGCACAGTGCCGGGGGATAAATTTTCCCACTGTTTGCATCATCTACGTGTGCTTTACTTGCACGGCTTGGGGCCTGAGTTATATCTGCCTAACGATATTGTCCAGATGAGATATTTGAGGTACCTTGGCTTGGGAGGCAGCTGCTTGTACCATCTACCTTTCTCTGTTGGGGACCTCCTGAACCTTGAGACTCTTCATGCCACAGGAGTAATACATCACATCTCGAGCTCTCTGTGGAGGATCCCTGCATTGAGGCAGGTGCATGTGTCCAATGCTAGAGGCTGGTCAGTCCCACGGATCAATACCAAGTCCAAGATGAATGTGACGGTATTCTGTAAGGCTGACTGGTATGACCCCACAGGCTATATGCATGACAAAGCTAGGCAAACCATGGAGGCAACAAAACGGCAGATATCAAAGAACAAGAACCCAAATCTCTCGTGCTGCTTCGGGATGATGTACGGTAAAGATCGCATGCACATTGTGGGGAAGTACAAAGACGGGCTCCAGTTCCCCAATGATGACCCCCCATGCTATGAAAAATTGCACAATATCCGGGAGTTGAAGGTATGCTGCGCCAATCTACTCAACAACGATAAGAAGATGCTGGAGCTCGGGAGGATAATGTTCCTCGAGATACTAGAGATAGGCAAGCAGTCATACACAGGGTCTGTTGTGACTTTTCCACATGGAAGCTTCGTACATCTTCAAGAGTTGGTGCTCCATGATCTTGCAATGGAGGAATGGGAAATAGAGTCTGGATCCATGCCACGACTCAAAGAGCTAACGCTTTGCAAGTGCCCCAATCTGAGATACCTTCCTGAGGGGTTGTCCTTGCTCCCGGATCTAGTCGACGTGCACCTCATTGCGATGCCTCCCGGTTGCCAGCAAGGTACAGTTGTTCGGGGGCTAAAGGAAAAGGGTTGCTTTGTCTTCATTTCATCCGATGAGAAGGATTTCGAGCGTTTCGAAGTTTGGTGAGTAAATTCCATCCTCCACTAGTAATGCACACAGTACATCCATGCTCAAAATTTTGGTACAATGTTGTACCCTGATGACAAGTTCATTTTGCTTGTTCTCTTTGCAGGTTCCCTCATACAACCTATTGAAGACGTTGACTCTCCGAGGTGCCGCAACACTGATATAGTATCCCTTTGCAACTGCTGGCACATGCTTTTCAAAATAACTGTGTTGATATGTAACGTGAAGTGCCAAAGATATTTGGATATATAACTGTGGACTGTAAATACGTGATTATTATGGCAGCAGCATGTTTGGGCGTCACAGTAGTAATTTACTTTATGTTTATTGTTTCAAACAGTAATTAAACTGCTAAACGATTGTAGTAGCAATGTTGTACTGCTGAAACTTTAAGCTTACCTAAAACTGCTGGATTCCGCAGGCAGCGGTGGAGAAGACGCCGAATCCTTGGGCAACGCAGGCCCAGCTCCGCCTCCGCCGATTGGCCTGTGGAGGAGGAGGGGAGGGGACCTTGGGTCCATCGGTGGAGTGGTTCGAGCTTGGCGGAACCACTTCTTCAAACTGAACGGCAGTGCGAATTGCGGTCTTACGCTATCCGCATCGGCGTGATGGCGAGGTCGAGCGGCACCATCAGAACCACCCCTGCACCAACGCAGCTGCGCGCACTTCAGCGCCCGGATGAGGTTGATGGGAGCGGAGGGGAAGGGGGGGGGGGGGGGGTGTTGACCGTCGGTGGTGCCCGGCTCGGGGGCGGCGGTGGAGAAGACGCCGAAGCCCTGTCGCCGCCGCACGCGCGGATTGTGCAGCCGCGAAGGTCGGCGCCGTTGGCCTGCGGAAGGAAGGGAGGGGTCGGGGTTCAGGGTTTTGGGAGGAGGGGAGTTGGAGGGGAGGCAAGGGAAGGGAGAGGGGGTGACCTGCAGCCAGTGCCATTGAAGGAAGGATTCGAGCTTGGCCTCGTCGGAGGCGGCTGCCATGGCGGTGTTCGACGAATTGCGCGACTGAAAAGTGGAGGGAGCGCCAGGCCGCGCCAAAAAACGAACTTGTGGGTCGTCGGAGTCAACCAGGCACCTCAAACTTCCACCAAATGACATCGGAGCATATGCTGAAAATGATGAGTTTTTTTAGAACATTGTTTCCAGATTTTATGAAGCCATATTGAGGTCTAAACAAATTCGGACAAAGTTCAAATTTAAGCACTTAGTAAATTTCGTTCAAAATTGTCTCTTACCACGCGCGTCCCATCGTCGATGATCGTGAAATGCAGGGCGCTACACTTAGCTTCCTATCACTCTACCCATTTATGTTGTTCCTGTTCATCATCATCTCCTGTTCACCTCACTGACAGATATCTACATCCCATAATCGTGCAAATAAAAGGCCATATAACTACTCAAACCCCTAAGATGAACCGTAAACCTGACCTGAGGCTTGAAAGTTGATTTTGTATGTCGTACCCATGGCCACGACGGTATAGCAACGCATGTATACTGAAATACTCGGTAATGCTTAATGCACTATACTAATACTCAATTGTATATCAAGTCCAAACTATATCCTTTATCGCTTTCAAGTTTCAACTTATTATAATGTGGATGTAACACCAACAATGATGTTTGAGTTTGAATCATGTCGACAATGTGTACATGTGTGAAGGAGGCAACGAAAAAAAAAAGCACCCGCCGCCCCCATCTTCTTCCTCGCCATCAGCTATCTCCTCGGCTCCTCGGCTCCGACGCCTCCACCCACCTCCGACCTCCCTGCCGCCATCCTCCACTTTCCCCTCCCATCCCCTTCCCCTCCGTACAGATCTATGGCCTGCCGTCATCGTCTTCGTCTTCGTCTCCGGCTCCGGCGAGCTCCCCCGCCCCGTTGCCCGGCAATGTCTCCGGCGGCTTCCGCCGCTGCCATGCTAACTCGGCTTCGCCGGGGTGGTCTCCTTGCCTCCCCCGCCGCCGGCCCATCCCAACCGCCCTCCTTACTTTATTCTCCGGGATGGTCTGCCTTCTTACTTTCTTCTCCACCTTGTTACTTTCTTCTGTATAATTTTTGTGTATATTTAAAAGACAAGAACTTGTGAAAGAGAAGGAGAGAGGGGTGGGAGAGAACAGAAAACTTGCTGGATAGGGAAAGAATTATTCGAAGCAACGGATGTGTTCTGCTTCCTCCTGGGTAGATAGCCTCAAACTTGCTCCGTGGGGTAGGAATCGGATTAGGAGCCAGGCAATGCAAGTTCTCGGTCGGTGTATCCTTCACTCCAGCACCGAGAACCCCAGAGGAGGGGAGAGTGCCAGGGGCTAGCAAAGCAACCCATCAGGATCAGGAACTTGAATAAACCAACTTTGCTATACCCCAAGTGCCTCTTTTGATTCATCATCCGCCCGGAACTGCCGCCTGTGTCCAGGTAGCAGCGATAGTTCGACGGATCGGCAATACTTCAGTGTGACAAGCCTGCACAGGTCAGGATCCTCAATAATCGCACTCATTCATCTCTGTAAGTGTTTTTTTAAAATAACCTCTACAAGTATTCTATGTTTGTTCTCCTGTGCCTTGGAGAAAAATATGAACTTAAGGCACCTTTCTTGAAAGACATGCCCGTACGTTGCTATAGGCAATGAATAATCATCTCAGACGATTTGTGTTCTTGAGATCTAATAGCAAGATGTTAATAATTTTTGCAACAAAAAGACAGCAATTTTGCATTACCCAACATTATAACTGATTCTACAATAAGGGGACTCCAAATTCATAAGGCCATCTACCTCCCGATCCAATCACTGAATTGCCAGGATCCAAGTTCCTGCCATTTCAATTTTCAGCAAGCTCCATAGTCACCCAATGCATCCTCTCATTCATTCTGGCAGCATTTCCCACTTATTTTTCCCACAACAAAACCAAAATGGACCAAAAAAATATGTAGTGAGCATATCTAGCATGGAAATCCGGATCGGACATCAAATCGAATCAGATGAGGGAAATTAGAGTTGGACGGTTGGGGCTGAGGAAGCTGGCCAGGTGCTGATATATATATATATATATATATATATATATATATATATATATATATATATATATATATATATATATTCAAAGTATACTTTTTAGTTGTATGGAAGAGATAGAAAAATAAAATGCTAATAGTATGTCCATTACTATATATGGGTAGGAACTACCTAGTCTCCTAGACTGCAAATTATTTACTAAAAAAATCTGCAAATTAATTTCTTGCACTCATAACTCGTAAGCTGCCAACTGCAGTTGAGCAGCAGTTCCTGTGTTGTGCAATAATATTTACACTTATATGTGGGCAGGTTATCAGCCAGGAAGGGAGATGGCCCAACAGGCCGTATTTGCAGTGCTGGAGCGAGGCGGTAGCATTGCAGTTGATGAGGCCAAATACTTGCTGGGCGTCTCTGAAAAGGTGGAGTCAGCGAAGAAGCAACTAATGCGCATGCAAGCCTTTCTCAAGGACCTGGATGACAAGATGCTCAAGGGTGGTGACATGGAGAAGAACCTGGTCTCTGATATCAGGGAGGTTGCCTATGAGGTGGAGGACATCATTGACGCTGCCAACATCCTGCAGAGGCAAAGTGACCCCAAGATTTCCATCACAGGGGCCATGTGTAAATATACCTGCCTCCCAGTTTATCTCTCTCGTCTCCACAATTTGGGAGCAAGGATAGATTCAGTAGAAGCAAGGACAGAAACCATCTTCAAGGAGTTCGATAAGCTCAAACTTGCTGCTACAGCAATTGCAGAAGTACCACAAGGTTTCATCATCGAGGATCACGCCATCCAGCGTTGGCGAGCAGTTCACCCCCACTTCACTGAGCAAGTTAATGTGGTTGGGTTTGATGAGCAGATTGAACAAATAAAGGATGACTTGCTGGACGAAGGAAACAAACACCTAAGTCTAACTGTTGTTTCTATCGTCGGTCCTGGCGGGGCCGGCAAGTCAACAATGGCAGCGAAGGTGTATGGATTGGATGCAGTAAAGAGACACTTCGACATTCATGATTGGATAACAGTGTCCCAGAGAATTGTGCCTCGTGACCTCTTGATAGAGATGGCTAATAGAGTTGTACCTCGTTCTCTCCTGGACGAGATGATTAAGCATACCATGAGGGTTGAGGAAGCTAAAAAGCTTGAGGAGATGACTCTGCAGCAGGTGAAGAAGTTGCTTCACGACAGGTTACTAAGCAAAAAGTACTTGATAGTACTGGATGACATATGGAGCGCAGATGCATGGGATATGATCAGAGATGCCTTCCCTGACGGGAAGAATGGCAGTAGGTTCATTCTGACCACTCGGAATGAAGCTGTTGCAAAACACCCCGATGCAAGGACGAAACTCTACACGCCGAAGCTCCTGAATGAAGAAGAAAGCACCAAGTTGCTTCTTAGAACAGCCATCCCAGAATACATTTTGGATGGTAGCAGTGACAGTTCTGGTGCTCTGCCACAAAACCTGAATGCATTGAAGGAGCTGGGCAAAGATCTTGCAGCGAAATGCCGTGGCCTGCCTCTTGCCGTTGTTGTTTTGGCGGGGCACCTGTCAAGGAATCTTAATGTTGAAGAGTGGAAGAGATTAACAAGTGGTATGGATTGGCATGCTCTGATTACTGGTGACAGGATCATTGGTGCCATTTTGGATCTCAGTTACTATGACATGCCAAGCCGTCTGCGGTCATGCTTCATGTACACTACAGCCTTCCCTGAAGACTTGCAGATTAATGTGGGTGATCTGGCAAGTCTATGGATTGCAGAGGGTTTCATCCCGCTAGTGAGAAACCAAACCCAGGAGGAAGTAGCACTCAAATATGTCGCCGAGCTTGTGCAGCGATGCATGATCCAAGTGGCAGAGAGGGCAAGCTCTGGAAGGATCACATTGGTCAAGGTGCATGTCATCTTGCGCGACTGGGGGATCGGGCGAGCTCAAAGGGAAGGCTTCATGAAAGACTGCTACGCTGCAGAGGACATCGAGAGGGCTTACACAGAGGAAGCAGTGAAACCGTACCGTGTAGTTCTCCATGGCAAACGGAAAATGGAGGCTGGCATCTCCTTGAGACAGCAGCCTCGCACCCTATTAGACTTCACAGTTTCCTTCAAGTTGCAGGTGGCTATGCGGCACCTACGTGTGCTCTATATCTACTTGAACGGCTACGGTGTTCATTTGCCGAGTGAGATTGGCCAGATGAGATATTTGAGGCATCTTGGTTTGGGAGGCACCTCCACCAGGTATACTATCCCTTCCTCCATTGGGAACCTCCTGAGCCTCGAGACAATGCATATCACAGGCAACACAGTACAAATATCAGAGATCCCACACTCGTTGTGGATGATTGCAACGCTGAGGCATGTGCATGTTTGTGCTTTCTGCCCGTCAGTGCCACAGATCAGCATTTTGCCATCCCGCAAAAGATTTATTGTGAGCCGAGCTGGGGATATGCTGGAAGCAACAAAAGAGCAGGTGTCGAAAAACAAGAACCCCAACTTCTCATGCTACTATGCCATGATGTCCCGTGAGGGGACACGAATGGAAGTTGTGGGGAGGCTCAGGCAGGGACAGCAGTACTTACCCAGCAACCTACCAGACTTGAAGGAGATGCAAGAGCTGTATATACATTGCGCCAATCTACTCAACGACGACCGGATGATGCTGGAACTCGGGGGGTTAATGCACCTAACATGGCTAGAGATAGGAGAGCAGTCATACACAGGGTCGGTCATGGTTTTCCCATCTGGAAGCTTCCAAAGCCTTGAAGGTTTGGTGCTTTACGATCTTGATGAGGTTGAGGATTGGAAAATCGACACTGGATCCATGAAACGCCTCTTGAAGTTGACACTTTACAGGTGCCAAAAACTGAGGTGCCTTCCTGAGGGCTTGTCATCGCTCCCACGTCTCAATACGCTGTGCCTGATGGCGATGCCTCAAGATTGCTACCAGCGAGGTACGGTTGTCCAAGAGCTGAAGAAAAATGGTTGTGGTGTCTTTGTCATGTCTGATGAGAAACATATTCGGTAAGTGTTTATGCTTCCTCGGATTATTACTTGGAAAAAGCTAAGTGCCCAATTATATATATGTGCCCCTCTGACAAGTTTGTCATTTGGCTGCTGCTCTCCCCCACAGGGTCTACGGCTAGCTCTACGCCAACAATGCGACTCCTAACGACGCCGCAGAAAGAGGGGCTTCGTGTGCAAATGCAACTGTTGGGATGTGAATGAGAACCATGCAGCAATATTAGAGGCTAACAGCAACTATATACATGCATGTGGCAAAGTTAGGCAAAAGATGTGCCTGGCACGTGAGCAAGGAGTTGTAGCAATGAGTCAAACAACAGCATAAATCACAGTTGTGATGCCGCTAACAGGTGGTGGCTTGGCAATCAACCGAACAATGCCTTTAAATTTATCTTGGCATTGCTCAATTCTAGATTGTAAATCACATTATTTTGTGTCCTCTCTCCTCCTGCCAACCGATTTAAGACTCGAACATACATGGTTATTGTTTGTCAAAAGGGACAGAAGTTAAGTGAGGAAACTAAAATGCCCTGCATTTTTTTCTGAACATAAACAGTGCACCCACAGTATGCCCTGAGAACTGAAATGGGCAATTTTCAGAAAGAAAGTATTAGTTTTGTTAAGGTAATAAGATCGTGTGTTGTAAAATAACTCTCAAGTGATAAGTCTTCAATAGTGGAATGTGTAAATTTGAATTTATGTGGGTATGATCTTTTTACAGATTATAAGCACGATATAGCAAGGGCGATGACTCAGCAGGCTGTTTTTACGGCACTGCAACATACCATACCAGGACACGAACTCGCGTACGTGCAGAGATGCAGAGTTCGACCGGGTCACACCAACCGTTCGTCAGATTGAACCGGCAATGGGGTAGTTGCCTTGCCTCTCGCATCGCAGGAGACTGAAGAAAATCTCATGTCGGCATTGGGATTTTTGCAAGCGACCAGTGATCACTTCTTCCAGAGATCCAGTGACATCGACAGGCAGACAAGGAAAAAAAAAAACACATCTCATTCAGCATGACAACATGCAAGCACATCATCACTCGGTAATAATCTACTACTATAACAACATCATATATATCATGTCCATGTTACATTCTCTACTATCTCTGACTGTCACTCTCATCTCAACACTCAGCTTGGATCGCGTTACAGGCAAATACAGGCTGAAAGAAATATCAGAGTGAAACCGATGCTAGCACACGAGCGAGGCCCGGAGCGAGTGCGTCGTCGACAGGTTCGTGCACGACGCCCACCGTATGACGGACTCGGCTACCGCCACGTCCAGGTGCTCCCGCTCGCCGGCACCGATCGTGTGGTGCCGCTGCCGCCTGCTGCTGTTGATGCCGACACCCCGCGACACGCTCCCCCTCGCCGTCCTCGTGGCCTCCACCATCCTCGGAGACACGAAAGGAGCAGCCACCACTGTCGCCTCGCCAGAAGCATTCTCGCCCAGTGACACCGACGGCTCAGGCTCGCCGCATTCTTGCGGGCAGAAGAACGAGAAGCTCGGCATGGAAGCCACTGGCGGCGTCTGGAACGCCACGCCGCTGGCCTCGCCAAATGAGAACCCCGAGGTCGAGCAAGATGGGGCCGTGTCCGCGATGAAGGCCGAGAAGGAGGACCTGCAGGCGAAGGTGGGCGAGCAGGCTTCGTCGTCCGACATGCCCTGGCAGGCGATGGGGCCGCCGGTGTTGAAGCTCACGTCCCTGCTCCGCGTCGCCAGCGGCATGGAGAACGAGCACGAACTGAGGTCCTCCCTCCAGAGGCCGGTCCCGTGGCAATGGCTGCAGGAATCTTGTGATTGCTCCGAGTGTTCTTGCATCCACGAATGCTCTGCGTAGAAAGATTTGTTTAGATAAAGGTCCACATGTTGAACAGATACTGCTATACAATGGGGAGAAGCCATCATTAACAACAGGCTGAGCTGTGCAGTAAGGTCCGGAGATTATGCCATGACAGCCAACCAAACTTGATTCCATGAAGGGTGGAAGAATGAATCAGCAAGCTTAAAAGTAACATGAGCGAAGAGAAGGGGAATTTAAAATCGCTGTACAGTACTAGTGGATCTACCAGAACATGGCCCTACCACAAAATGGTGATGACTGCGATGACACTCATCCTGTTCCCAGCCTTGCAAGATTAAATTAGAAAACCCACCAGCTTGAGCTGGCGCTAGCTCACTGCTTAGCAGGAGAAGCTACAATGCTTCAGTTCAATTTGTAACGTAAACAAGGCAAAATTTGTTGAGGGGTTAAACGCCTAGACTTATTTTGGTTGATTTCTATTGTCGGCAGTTTGTTTAACTGGATTTATAGCCAGGAATCATCAATAGGGATGAAGATATTGATGCATGAAAAAGGTTATTTAAAATTGGCGGTTTCTAAAACAGATGAATTCATGTCTGAATGTCAGTAATCATAAATCGAGCTAGAGGTATTGATGCATGAAGCGGGCTGCTATCTAAAATTGGTGGTACGGTAACGGATGACTCCATGTCTGAATGTCAGCAATCATGAATTGAGCTAAAGATATTGATGCATGAAAACAGCTGGTATCTAAAATTGGCAGTTACCAAAACGGATGAATTCGTGTCTGAATGTCAGCAATCATGAATTGAGCTAAAGAAATTGATGTATGAAGAGGGCTGGTATCTAAAATTGGCGGTTACTAAAACAGATTTTTTCGAACGAACATTACTAAAGCAGATGAATTCGTGTATCAATGTCAGCAATCAATGAATGGAGCCAAAGATATGGATGCATGAAAAGGGCTGGTGTCTAAAATTGGCGGTTACGAAAACGGATGAATTTATGTCTGAATGTCAGCAATCATGAATCGAGCTAAAGATATTGATGCATGAAAACAGCTGTATGTAAAATTGGCGGTTACGGAAACGGATGAATTCTTGTCTCACCTAGAACCTGCTTGGCGGTTAGTCGTTGTCTAGGATCACGCCGCAGCATCCCAGTCACCAGCTCCTTTGCTGAATCAGAAACCCTATCCCAGGGATCAGAAGGGAACCGCAGCTCTGTTGACCTTATACACTCGAAGATCTTCGACTTTGTTTGCCCCCAAAACGGAGGGAAACCGCTCAGGAGGATGTAAAGTATAACCCCAGCGCTCCACACATCGGCAGCTTCATTGTATCCACCGGAAAGGACCTCCGGCGCAATGTAAAACGGGCTTCCTACCATGCCGCTCAAGCTTCGACCTGACAAAACCCAGATTCTGCTTTTAGCTCCCAAAGACTAGCATTGACAGAGTGAGTCCTGCATAGAATTGATTGGATACCGACTGTACCAGGCTGGATGTAGGTGGCGAGGCCAAAGTCCGCGAGTTTGATCGGCGATGATGGCAACTTGCTGACGAGGAGGATGTTCTCCGGCTTGAGGTCCCGGTGGACGATCCCCTTGCTATGGCAATGGGCCACGACTTCCATGAGGTAGCGGAAGAGCACGGCGGCCTCGTGCTCCGAGAAGCAGCCGCGCTGCTCGAGGCGGTGGAAGAGCTCCCCGCCGGCGCAGAGCTCCATGACGAGGTGCACGGACTCCTCGTCCTCGTACACGGCCTTGAGGTCAACGACGTTTGGGTGGCCCGAGAGGCGCGCCATGACCTCGATCTCGAGCTTGACGCCCCTCACGTCGTCGGGGGACACGAGGCGGTCCTTGGCGATGGACTTGCAGGCGAGCGCCTCGCCGGTGACCAGGTCGGAGCAGGAGCGGATGACGCCGAACTGGCCCCACCCAAGCTGCGGCCCCAGCGCGTAGCGGTCCTCGAGGCACGAGACGTGCGCCGCCTCCAGCAAGGCCCCGCGCAGTCCCGGCGCCTTGTACGAGTTGTACTTGGCTTCGGCGCCGCCGCCGCCACCGCCGCCGACCCAGCCGGCGGCGGCCATCGCGTTGAGGTCCCACACGCTGGAATCCGGAGAAGCCTCCTCCCCCAAACTTCCGCGAATCCCCGGGCCCCCAAGCGAGGCGCTCCCGTGCTCCCGAATCTGGCGACCTCAGTGACCTCCCTCCACGGGCATTCCGCGCCCCGGCAGCCGAATCTGCGGCGAGGAAAGCGAGAAAGGCAAGCAAGAAACAAAAAAACCGCAAGCTTAGCTCTCAGAGGCCCCCAAAATCGCGGCTTTATACGCCGCAAAAAATCTTTCCAAACAAAAAACAAAAACAGAGAAACCCAGCGGGCTCGGGACGCGGACACAGACTCGGAATTCAAAATTCCCAGCACGGGGAGCGCGCAGGCGCGCCCGCGAAACCCGCGGCGGCCGGCGCGCCGCCGGCAGAGCCCGCGGTCCACCACCCGAGCAAGCTCGTACGGCGCCGATTGGGCGAGAGCCCGCGCAGATCGAGCCGCGTCTCGCCCCGAGAGGGCCGAGCCGGACTCGAAACCGCCGTATCCGAGCTCGAAAGACAGATACGCTAGGGAAGGGACTCACCCACGTCGCTGCGGCGGCCGAGCGGAGTCGCCGCCGGCGAGGGTCAGCTCCGCCCAGCTCGCGGCATTCGGCCGCGCCGCGGGAGGAGGGAGAGCGAGAGGACAGAGGAGAGACGGGGGAGAGGTCACGGTGTTTGGTCTGTTCCGTTGGTGGGGGCGCCCCACTTTTTGATAGGGCAAGTGGTCGTGGTAGAATTTAGGAGTCTGAGGGGGTTTCATCGACACATTTATCTAGGGTGACACATCATCTAAAATAAGTTTGAAACTATGATGAAACACCCTCCCTCAATGCAAAGTTTCATCTCGTGTTGTTACCAAGACAACATGCAAGACACAAGCTGTCTAGAGTACCGTGTAGAGTGAGTTTCATGAGGATGAAACTCATTTCACATCTCTCTTCATTAATACACTGCCACATCATCAAAAATGCTGACATGACAGTCTATTTAATGCTGATGAAACTCCCACTGAGACTGGCCTTAGCAGCGTAATTATCCCGCTAATCATGTGGCTAAACTTTGTTTATTCATGCCCTGCTTTGCCTTCATTTATTAGGGGCAAGCCTGGAAGGTTGCTCTTGTCTAATTTTGCTATACCAAATACTTTAATGTGTCCAATTCAAAAAAAGAATAATATCGGTGTGCTTGTAGATAGAATGGGTAGATTTGGGAGTTTTTTAGCATTTAGGAGGGGGTTGAATTGTTCTAGTGTGGTTGGTCGGGTTAGATTTCAAATTAGGTGCAGTGGTTGGACTTTGGACAAGGAGCACATTTTGCTGGGTTTTATCTGTGTTTCTTCTTCTCTCGATGCAAAACAAAACTGGTACATTTTGGGGATTTGGTGCCCTGCCATCGTGTGACGCAGACCGGCCGTACCGTTAGTTAAAAACGGCACATGCTCTGTGCCTCCCGGCCCTATTCGAGTAATTCTCCATGCTTTCCTGTTGCTTTCAGTCTGTTTACTGTTGCTCAGTACACTTGTTCCCAATGCTGGAAAGAAGCGAGCACAGGTTTAGCAAGCGGCATGTTTAGTTTGTGCCGGCTCGTGAGCTCGCCATGTAATTTCTCTGTATGTTTCGTTGTCTTTTATTGGCATTATATTTTGTATTGCTGTAGGCTCTATTTGGCATGGCTTTAGTTGATCTAGAATTGCACAAAATAATGAATATCTATTTTTTCTAAAAAAACATATGCTCCTTTTGTGAGTTTCTGTCGGGGTGATTATGATAGAAAAGGAGTTTTTAAATAGACTAATGTGCAAAGTTGGCATAGTATGGGACATTCTTAGACTTAGCCTCTGTTTGACATATATAGTAGCGTTTTTTTTTTAAAAACGGTTGATTCGTAGCGCACAAAAAAAAAGGCCATCTAATCTTTTCTTAGAAAAAGAAAAGAAATGCATAGTACCTTTTATGATCGGCTGTTGGGGTCATTAGGACAAAGAAGAGGGCCAGTGCACAAGGTAGGACCAACAAAATACTAAACGAATAGGGCCCAAGCTTTCAAATCATTTTGTTCCATTAAGTTTCCGCACACAATAATGCAAACCCAAATGACCGGGCCCAACCTCTCAAACTATATAGTTATTAGTTGGTGATGCAAGTGTGTCTGTTGTTACTCGCATAGCCTTTTGATTTTTCTGGAATGGTTTAAGGATCCAACACTATACAAGTTGCTCATCCTCACCTTCAAGTGGGGGTGCTCAGGACCAAACGGTGACGTGTATGAGCTACACCATTCAATTCCGCTATGCTTTTGGCTTTTTGTTAGGTGTTGTATTCCTGATACTAGGAGTCACCATTTATGTTCTGCTTAGCATATAGTCTTTTTAACTTGTTGATCAAGTGCAAGCATCCCATCTTTTTTTTTCCAAAAATGTATCTGTTGTTGGACAAAGTTACAACATGAAAGAGTTCCTAAAATGGTGGAAATTGCAAAGTTTTGCTGATTCGCATCACCTTTTTCGGTTTGCTGAATTGGATTAGAAGGAGCTAGCTAGCTCTACATGTTGCCCCTCCAATCCTCAAGTCAAGTGGATGGGGGCGCTCCGGCACGGTGTCCAAAATCCAAATTAAACCCGCCACAGTCATAATCGTGGTCGTGGCAACCCGGAGCAAAAACGGCCCTGCCACTTATATTCTACGGCTCGTCTCGTCCGGACGTGACGAGGAAAGCTGCCCTGCCCATCTGTGGTCAGGTTGGCACCAAGGCGGGAAAGCGACCGAGTGGCGGCCGGGGACGGACCCACCTGCAGCCAGAGCCAGGTGCACTGCATGCTTGGCGTTGCCACCACTACATGAGCCTGGGGTGTTGCTTCTATTTTGGGCTGGCAGCATGATGGGTTTTTAATAATGTACAAAAAAAAAGCATGATGGGTTTCTTTCTATTTTCAACTAACCGGCTTGCACCACGGCGCGTCAAGTGAGCTGGTTGTGGAAAATCTCCTAGCATGCATGTACTGTGGCTGCTCCTGCTGGGCCTTTTTGGGGGCAGGTTTTTGTTGCTCGCCGAAAGCTAGGACAATTAAGGTGAGTTTTTGCTTACATTCGTGATCATTTTGTTTCTTTTATTAGAGAAGGAAGGCCGGAGAAGCTCTCAGTGCACTAAGCACTCGTACTTTTGTTCTTGGTGGCCCGCACGGGGAATGATTCGGGAGATAGCGATGATGGTGTCTTTGAGATCCCGAGAACGATCGAGCTGGTTGGAGTTCAGAGTGGAGCAACTACTCCATTATCACCTTTTTTAAATGATTTGATTTTGGAATATTGTAGCAAGGAATCTAGGTGCTGGGTGCTAGAGTTGGGTTGGTGCGTCGCATTGCGCCAAGTGAGATGCTAGCACAAACTTCTTCTCCGAGCACCTTCAATTCGTACCCAAGGAAAGGGGGTTTTGTGCATGCTTATCCAAAATGTCTTTTGTTTTCCTCCTATCGCGTATGAAACACTGGTATGGGTAATGGGTTGATGCTTGAGTCAGAGTGAGAGACGATTAACTTTTCACAAGGTGCCTACTTGGATAGCCAAAAGTCGTTATGTAGCAACAAGTGGTTTCCAAGTATGCGACTAGGAAAAAAAGAGAGGGTCGCTTGCTGTGGCGAGCTCAAATTTCAGGCCTGCTTCTACTCGGATCCTCAAAAAAAGATCCAAAGAATCCACGCACGCGGCTCCAGGGAGGGAGCGAATCATCCTACGCGCGCTCTCGGCCACACCCTCTGGCCACCACTCACCGGCCGCCACGTGGGGTCCCGCGCCTCGTGCACCCACTACCACTAGCTGTCGCCTGTCCCGTTCCGCGTACGGCCACGGGTGACAAACGGAGAGGATATCCCGTGGACGAACGGACAGGGACACGAGGCGGCGCTAACGGGTAACCCGAAGCCAATGCCATGTGGGCCTCTCCGCTCGGGCACGTGGTGGGGCCCAGGAAGCCAGCGGCCGCCGGCCGGTGGGTCCTGTACTAGGAGAGAGAGAGAGAATGTCAACGGGAGGTGTTGGGATGCGGTAAATGATGAATGATCACGGCCGTCGGCGGCGAGTGAGTGGGTGTCATGTGGCTGGATGGACGTGGTCGAGCCGAGCCGGTGGCGGTAGTTGACCTCACTTTTTGGGAGCTTCCAAAAGTGACGGACGGACCTGCTGTTGCTTCGCTCATCGGTCGTCGAGCCGTTGACATTGGACACCGTACTGTACAATACTCTCTGTAATTACCTAGCATTTCATTCTTCACGCCATCTTTTTTTTCTTCCTGATTGAGCGAAAAACATAACAAGACACACTAAATTCAGCTGGAAGATGCACAAAGAGATGATGGAGCCCCACGGCATGGTAAGGAAGAATGAGACGCGCAACTTGCTCAGCTCGACAACAAGGAGAACCGACCCCTTTCGCCTTTCCTAATGAAAATTTCGCCAACATGGTTACATGGGGGCAATGCTTTTATTTATTTATTTAAAGAAGAGGATGATGCTTCCTCTGGCGTGATGTGCGCGTGAGGCCCAATTGCCATACGGCCCATGGACAGCAGCAAGCAGGCCGTGGAATCAGCCAATCGGGCTTGGGCCGGCCCACGATCTTCTTCTTTCGCCCGCGTCACGAAGAAGAAGAGGCGGCCGGCCGGTCATTGGCGTGAGCCTTGAAAAGGGGCAGCAGAAGAGAACTCTGACGACACGCACAGGCACAGGATTCCTGCGCGTCCTTCTTCCTCCCCCCACACGTCATTCCCCCGCCGCAGGCCCCACCACCACCACCACCTCGACTCCCTCGCTCCGCCTCTCTCCACTGCCGCTGCCGCCTCCGTCTCGCTTCCATCCAGGCGAACCTCCCCTCCCCTCCCCTGCCCTCCCGCCATGGCCGACGCGTACTGGAGGTACGCGGCCGCCGACCCGCGCCAGCAGCAGCAGCCCCCCTCCGCCGCGCCCGGGGCCGGCGCGCACGCGCACCCGGGCATGGGCGGCGCCCAGCAGATGGGGGCCGCCGCCGCTGGCCAGCAGCCCATGAAGCGCCCGCGCCCCGCCGACTTCTCAGGTTCGCCCGCCCGCCCGCCTCCTCTGCCTCTGACCCCGCACACGGCACACCCAGCCCCGCGATCTGATCCGCGCCCCGTCGTCCGCGTTAGCTGTCCGCGGCCTTGCCCCCGCCCGATCTGCTCGTGGCGGAGGCCGGCGCCGGATAGTTAGGTGCTCTAGGGCGGCCTCGTGCGCGCTCCCGCGGCTTGCGCGCAATGCGCGGTCGTGGTGTTTGCTTCCGCCCGCGCGACGGAGCTGAGATCGCGCGGGTTCTCAGTGTTTTTTGGCGGGGGAGAGATGTGGTGTACTACTGCTGATGCAGTGAATCCGGTGACGTCTGTGTTGGCTTTCTGCCGGAAGCAGGTGGATTTTGTTAAATTCATTCGCACGGATCTGCCAGAGCAGACTCAGCTCGTTTCGCGATCTGTGGCGCTGTGGTGCAGACTGCCGTTGCCTGTTTCCGGGTTTCATGTGTTTATTCCCCGATTTAGGATGGCACCTAAAACCCACAGCTAAAACCCACTGGTAGATCCATATCTGTAGTTTTGGTGGTGAAGGTATCTAGAAACTAAGGAGATGTCTGGTTGATCTGGGCCACAAGGCACCATGCCAAAGTGTGGCGCCGCCACACTTCTGTGGCGCAGAAAAACGACGCCACAAGCTGTGGCAACTGTATTTTACTTGTCGTTTCTGTGGCGCCGCCTAACCCGCGGCGTGGCAACTGTATTTTACTTGTCGTTTCTGTGGCGCCGCCTAACCCGCGGCGTGGCAACTGTATTTTACTTGTCGTTTCTGTGGCGCCGCCTAACCCGGGGCATGGCAGGCCACCGCCCCCCTAAAATCACAGTATTTTTTTTTCACCATACTTCTCTTATTCACATGGCATGGGCTTAAAGTACCTCTGCAGCTAGTGTTTACAACAGAGTTTGTGAGAGTGTGAGTCATGTTGTAATCGAACAAGGAGCTACTCCCTTGATTGCCATGTTTTAAATGGAAGACTTGGACTAGCAAATTTTACAAAAAATACGATGTTCTAAAACTAGAAGGATCAGGCATGCTCAACTCAGTTTCCTTACACATGGCAACTGTATTTAACTTGTCGTTTCTGTGGCGCCGCCTAACCTGGGGCGTGGCAGGCCACCGCCCCCCTAAAATCACAGCATTTTTTTTTTCACCATACTTCTCTTTTTCACATGGCATGGGCTTAAAGTAACTCTGCAGCTAGTGTTTACAACAGAGTTTGTGAGAGTGTGAGTTATGTTGTAATCGAACAAGGAGCTACTCCCTTTGATCGCCATGTTTTAAAAGGAAGACTTGGACTAGCAATTTTTACAAAAAATACGATGTTCTAAAACTAGAAGGATCAGACATTTACATTTAGGGGGAGAAATATTTAAGACTGGGCTGTAACTCGGATAGCTTTCGATAGGTCAGACAGCATTATCATTAATCCCTGAGCTGCATTGAATTGTTCCACAAAAGCTGGGGAACGGTATGGCTTGAAATCTTGTATTTACTACTATTTTTTTTCGTTCCATAGATGGACATGGCGCACCTGACATGACTGGCTATTATCCTCGTGATGAAGAAAGGGCAGGGTATCGTGCTGCTAGAGATACCGAGGCTCTTAATTGCGTCCTACGAACGTTTTCTGCGTACTGGGGTATCAATTGTTGCGCTGTTGCATAATCATCTTCCAAACACACAGTGAGCTAACACTTTCATTGAACTTGCTAGCAAATCCAATCCTATGGTGGTGGACCTGCTGGAGAACCTATTAGGCCTGCCGTGGGAGGCAATGCTGGCTACCCAGTTGATGAACGTTCAATGATGGCTGCTAGGGGTATGGATAGCAGAAACATGGGTTATGGTGGTGGGATGCCGGAGCCTCCCCTTCCACCTGATGCCTCAAACACCTTATATATTGAAGGCATTCCTACTGGCTGTACACGTCGAGAAGTTTCACGTATCCTTAAGTCTATATCTTTTCTCACGCCCTTTCCTTACATATATGATGCATGAACTGCGGTTGAAATCAAGTAAAATACATCTCTATCTTTAAGTTATTGGTCCTTCACCTTGCCCTTTAGATATATTCCGGCCATTTGTTGGCTTCCGTGAAGTTAGGCTTGTAAACAAAGAACCGAAACATGTAAGAGAACCATTTGAGTTCTTTCAAGCCTTTGCCTCTTGTTTGATTTCATTCATCCTTCTGATTACTTTGCTATTGGCAGCCTGGTGGTGACCCTATTGTCCTCTGTTTTGTTGATTTTGCTGAAGCTACTCAAGCTGCTATTGCCATGGATGCTTTGCAAGGTAAAACTGATGTACTTGACATATACAGTTCAGTTGACGCTAAGTCATTTGTTTGCTTCCTAAACTACTTTTGGTTTCATTAAGTCATATATGGATATTTTTTTATTCTTTTATGTTGAAAGCCATGATTACTGTGTTGACGTATCGATCTTCTCTGCATCCATTTTCCACGAATACCTCAAGTTTGTCTTGTCTTGTTCTGATCTGAAACATATTCTTTACTGGTCATCCTAGAAAGCATGCATGATGCATGAACCTTTACAAACCTTGAGCACTACTTTGCATTTCAATGTTTAGATTTTTTTAACGTGGAAATGATACAGCCAAACATTCATTTTAACGTGTATTTTCATGAGATTAAATATTTTTCTAGCATATGACTAGAAAGCTAATGCTCAGATACTTGTTTTGTGGGCTCTCAATGAATATCCAAAAGGCAAGTAAAAGAGAAAGGAGGGAGTAGCTATTTTTTTTTCTTTTGATCACTCTTTTTTATCCCCTGAGTGCTACTTTGTGTGCTTTGAGATACCATACATACATGTGGGGTATTTTAGTTTTGATCTTAGACCAAGATCGGAAACAGTCATTTTGTTTGTGGAATACATTTCCTTGTAAACAATGTATCCTTTTACTTTGGTGTTGGAGTGATTGGCAATCAAAACCTTTCCAAATCAAGCTGGGTGAATATTGTCTTTATAGTCGAAACTATTTTTTTAATAATTCCACCCATGGTCAGCCAATTTGTTATTCGCTTACGTCACTTGGTGGAGTGAGTTTCGCTTCCCTACTTTATATTGTCCTATGCATGTTTTGAAAGACACTACAACAGAATAATGGGGACACACGGTATGTTAGCCACAGGGTTCAGTGTTGTCCTGACAGCAGGCTGTTTGCTGATTCATTTTCCATCTATAGTGAAATATACAGGCAGCATTTGACCCGTGAAGCTCCA